>CM019066.1:211999251-212692279 GCA_009667805.1 Leptobrachium leishanense
GGACATAATGTCACACAAAACTCCAAAAATGGGCTGGACAAAATTCTTGGCACCCTTTCAAAATTGTGGATAAATAAGATTGTTTCAAGCATGTGATGCTCCTGTAAACTCACCTGGGACAAGTAACAAGTGTGGGCAATATAAAAATCACACCTGAAAGCAGATAAAAAGGAGAGAAGTTCACTTAGTCTTTGCATTGTGTGTCAGTGTGTGCCACACTAAGCATGGACTACAGAAAGAGGAGAAGAGACCGGTCTGAGGACTTGAGAACCAAAATTGTGGAAAAATATCAACAGTCTCAAGGTTACAAGTCCATCTCCAGAGATCTAGATTTGCCTTTGTCCACAGTGCGCAACATTATCAAGAAGTTTGCAACCCATGGTATTGTAGCTAATCTCTCTGTGGGTGGACAGAAGAGAAAAATTGATGAAAGGTTGCAATGCAGGATAGTCTGAATGGTGGATAAGCAGCCCCAAACAAGTTCCAAAGAAATTCAAGCTGTCCTGCAGGCTCAGGGAGCATCAGTGTCAGCGCAAAATATCCATCGACATTTAAATGAAATGAAACGCTATGGCAGGAGACCCAGGAGGACCCCACTGCTGACACAGAGACATAAAAAAGCAAGACTGCAGTTTGCCAAAATGTACTCGAGTAAACCAAAATCCTTCTGGGAAAACGTCTTGTGGACAGATGAGACCAAGATAGAGCTTTTGGTAAAGCACATCATTCTACTGTTTACCGAAAATGGAATGAGGCCTAGAAAGAAAAGAGTACAGTACCTACAGTGAAATATGGTGGAGGTTCAATGATGTTTTGGGGTTGTTTTGCTGCCTCTGGCACTGGGTGCCTTGAATGTGTGCAAGGCATCATGAAATCTGAGGATTACCAAAGGATTTTGGGTCTCACTGTAGAGTCCAGTGTCAGAAAGCTGGGTTTGCGTCCGGGATCTTGGGTCTTCCAGCAGGACAATGACCACAAACATACGTCAAAAAGCACCCAGAAATGGATGGCAATAAAGCACTGGAGAGTTCTGAAGTGGCCAGCAATGAGTCCAGATCTAAATCCCATTGAACACCTGTGGAGAGATCTTAAAATTGCTGTTGGGAAAAGGCGCCCTTCCAATAAGAGAGACCTGGAGCAGTTTGCAAAGGAAGAGTGGTCCAAAACTCCGGGTGAGAGGTGTAAGAAGCTTATTGATGGTTATAGGAAGCGGCTGATTTCAGTTATTTTTTCCAAAGGGTGTGCAACCAGATATTAAGTTAAGGGTGCCAAGAATTTTGTCCAGCCCATTTTTGGAGTTTTGTGTGACATTATGTCCAATTTGCTTTTTTCCTCCCTTTTTTTGTTTTGTTCTAATACACACAAAGGGAATAAACATGTGTATAGCAAAACATGTGTTACTGCAATACTTTTCTGTGAGAAATACTTGATTTTCTGGAAAAATGTCTGGGGTGCCAATAATTTCGGCCATGACTGTACCTGGTGCCAATAATGTAATTGCCGATTCTCTCTCCCAATTCCAGTGGAGCTGTCTTTGGTAGGTGGCACCCAGGGAGAATCCATGCAGCACTCCGTTTCCCACGTGGTTGTGGACTCTCGCCTCTCTGGAGTGCTGACTCTGCTGTAGTGTTCTTTGGCGGACAGCACGTGGAATGCACATTTTCAGGTTTGGTCTTTATGTGGATGGGTGGCTCGAGAGGAAAGTGGCTGGGCCTCTCAGGAGGCATGGCTGCAAAGTCAGTTTCATCTTTCTTAGTCAGGCGCTTCGGGTCAGTAGATCCGGGTCTTAGATTAGAGTGGCAAAGGTTTAAAAGTAACATCAGGAAGCATTATTTTACTGAGAGGGTGGTGGATACATGGAACAGTCTTCCAGTTGAAGTGGTAGAGGCCAAAACAGTATTTGAATTTAAGCAGGCATGGGATAGGCATAAGGCTATCCTAAACAAAAGATAAATCCAGGTAAAGTATCCATGTAATTGGGCAGACTAGATGGGCCGAAAGGTTCTTATCTGCCGACATTTTTCTATGTTTCTATGTTTCTTAAGCAGGTCAGATTCTGGCTGCGCTATCTGGTCTCTGGGAATTTTTGGGCTGGGATGATTTTAGTCAGGATTATGTTCTGAGGCGCATTGTCCTGTGTTGGTGGTGGAATAGGCTTCCATATAGCTGGAGACCGGTTTCGGAGCAGTTACTGGTCAGTCTGATGCGGGTTCTCCAGACCCTTTTGAAGTCTCCTTGTTTTGGGTTGCATTTTTGTTCTGCTTTTATGGCGCTTTGTGTGTTGGGGAACTGGTGTCTAAAAGTGGCTCTGTCTGGTCAGCATTGCAACGTAGGCATGTGCAAGTGTCAGGGTCTCGAGTGCTCTTGTGCATTTCTCGGTCAAACGCAGACCAGATGGGCAGACAGGCAAATATTACGTTGGATGCCACTGGGGGTGGCACTTGTCCAGTTTCATAAGCCTCCCATTACCTCATGTTGCCTCCGCCAGTGCTCTTCCCCATCCTGCTGCATGCCTTCAGTCAGCCGCCTATCCGCTTCTAGTTCGTGGCCATGTTTCGGCGATGTGTCAGGGATTTGCTTTTGGATCCTTCTGACTTTGCACTGCATTCATTTCGCATAGGGGTGCCGACCAACGGTAGCTGTGGGGGCTGGCGCATCAGACGGGATACTGCAACGCCTGGGTAGGTGGAGCTCAGCTCGGTTTCAGTCTTACATTCGCCCTCAACTTTTATAATTGCAGGTGCCTCTCCCTGTGTCGTCTGGACCCTGTGCCACTCTTATTTCCAGTGCACTCAATAAAAAATTCCAGTAGACTAATTATTCATACAAGTGGATTTAGTCCATCACCAGCAAATAATGACAACGTTCGACTTAACGGTCTTTGTCAAGTCTAAATCATACATGTGAAAAACCCAGCTGGAGCTGGAGGGCAACAACTGAGATGTTATGCATCTGGATGGGGTGCATTTGACCTGTATCAGTCTGGATATTTGGTTCCTGGATGTTCTCAGTGGCATTGAATTGGCGCTGACTACAGAGGGGGGTGCTGGGGCAGGCACCAGAGGTGCAGGTAGCCCAAGCATTGGCGGAAGTTCTGGCCAGCTGGAGTGCAATACACAAGCTGCCTAAGGGTGAGGCATTGGGGAGATAAGTTCTACATTCTTCAGGTTGGGCAGAATGACGAGCTTGTATGAGATTATATGTGGCAACTCCCTTCCCCATTAGGTGGTTGGGTCAGAATTGGGATAAACCAGCTGGATCCAGAGTTTAATGCTGCAAGTTATATAAGGATTAAACAAAATTTAATAAAGATGTGGCCTATACCCTTTCCTTCGGATCTAATGTGTCTGTGTCATTTTTATGAGGTTATTGGGGCATGGCTTCTGGTAGGTAGGTACCATGCCTAAGCAATAATGAACTAATGAGCGAATCTAGCAGAATATTTTGTGACCACAGAACCATGGTTTAAAGCTAGCAAAGTAAATAAAAAAGACAAAGTAAAAATGAAACTGGACTCGTTTTTGGAATAGAGATGATGCTGTCAATCAAAAAAACAGATTCAGGGCTGGCCATAGGATAGGTCACTCTAAGCTGCTGATATGTTAGCCTGTCTGTCAATCACTGAAAAATCTGAAGGTCAGCCAAGCCCAGAAGTTCTTCAAAGTCACTAAAGTCATCATAGTTAATGCACAACTATATTGGAACAGTAAAACCACAAAGTATACTAAAAACCACTAACAAAATATTGAGAAATGAGATTCTCTTATTGCAAAATGACCATAAATAGCGAAGTAAGCCTTTAAGAGAACATGAAACAAGTTTTATTAATGTGGTACAATATAATACACAATGAGGCTACAGGGCATCATGCCCTTTTATTATAAATAAAAGTGCAATGCATGTCGCGTGTTCCATGCAAATCTAAAATTATTCTGCTTATGCAAAGATCAATAGATATAGATAGATCTAAATATTTTGTCTTTTTTAGATCTAAGAGGTTTAAACCTCACTTAGGATGATCTTGACTACTTGCCACTAAAAATTATATGAAGAAAATAATGCTCACATTGCTTGCTGGATTTGAGACCCAGTTTTATAACTGAGATGAATTGCAAATGTTATCACTGATCCTGTGGGTTTGCTGTCCTACTAACAAATCATGTACTTAACGCTTATAATGTTCCTTACAAGATTTATTTTAAAAGCTAACTACAGAACATACAATACAAGGATTAAAGTGACTTATAATATTCCATATAACAAATCATGGTAAAATTTTCTACTTGTGTTTCTCAAGCCTAAAAATAGTGTCTGTTTTCAACTAATTTGGATTTTGGCAATGCTTTTCGGTCTCAGCAGGAATCAAGTAAGTAGCAAAAAAGCTATAATACGAGTTTATCAAGTAATATAACCCTGATCTGCGGGGATCATGTTCTTTAGTGGTGTGATGCAATTTGGTCTGTACGTTAGTTCAGTTTCAGGTCTCTTCTAAACAAAGGCCATCAATCATGTTGAACAGTGGAATTATTCCTCTAGCTCTAAACTGTAGTGCACACTGGAGACCACACTGATACCATCAAACTCATTTCATTTAGGACTTCAGGCTCCATCCCCAAAGAGAACATATACAATCGTTATCTTGTGCCACCCAGTTTTTCTAGCTGCAATAGGGAATTGTTAGAGAATAAAAAAATAAGACCTTGCATTTAAACTTGTAATGTAAAGGACATTCTCTTGTTTTCAGCGGAAGAGATAACACTGCAGACATGAAATGAGTGGCGTTGAATCTTTTAAACTTTCAATATGTGGGAACCAAATGTCAGATCATCGAGTGCGAAGCAAAATTGGTCTCTTGGGGGTAAGGAAGCCTCGGTAAGAGTTGATTTGTGTGATGAGGACAGACATAACTAAGCCAATTATAATACTCTGTGTCAATCTATTATCCAAAGATGATGTAAAGCCAATAGAAAATTAATTTAACACATGCAAAGCCAAGGTACTTTTGCAAAAGTCAAGTGGGTCGATGTCAAAGCATCAATATAACAAAAGTCTTCTACCAGTAAGGTATAAAAATATTTACAGTTGTGATGAAAGACATGGGTATTCTAAAAATAAAGGGCTAGATCATATTCAAGCAGTTACGTTAATGGCTGGAGTCGTTAGACACCTAGGTTCCAGCTGTTACCTTAACTGGTACAACGTCTGAAAAAGTGTACTTTCGGCTTCCATCATATAGATTTGTGCTTGTAAATATTGCTACTAGAAAAATCTGATGCTTCAACAACAGATTTCAGTCTAAATCCCTGTATATCACTGCTTAAAAACCCATTAATCAACACGTTTCAGCATTTGTATCAGCATACCAATAAGTTTGAATTTCATTGCTAAAGCCAACATTTCCATTAAAAAGTATAGCCATGAGAGCTGATATTCGATCCAAAATTTTTATACGGAATGGAAATGCTAATAAGACTGAATTTGAATCTTCCGAACAGTAATATGGCCAAAATGCAACCAAGAAAGGTGTTGCTTTAGGATACAGGGCCAAAATAAAGAGAGGCCTTTATGAGCCTGCTGCTAAAGAGTTAGGCCTTTGTCCTATCTTGCTTGGCCCAATGCGCCTTCAAAATGTATTTCTTACTCTCCATTCTACTACTGCCCACTCTCCACTGTGTCTTTATTCTATTCATCATTTCCTTCACCCATGGGGCTACTGCCTTTCCCCTGTGATACCTTTGTTCTCTTGTTCCCAAAATTGGTGGAACTTGCCAAAATAGTTAAGTTTCCAGTAGGCCTATTACAGTGCATTAGCCTACGGCTGCAGCTCCATTAGCCTCTATGTTAATCCAACCTATGATTGCACAATATGTCAGATCATAAAGGATAATCAACGTGTACCTGAATGGACACGTTAAAAAAATAATATATTTAAAATGGCACATAGCAGAGTACCGCACTGATTTTCTGAATGAGTGTTTATAAGTGAGGCCCCCCCCCCATTTATGGAGCAATATTTCATATGGCAAAGAGTAAAAGCTTATATAAGGTATAACCTCAGTATTTAAAGGTGGTTTTTAAAAACAGCGTTGAACAGATAGTCAGATTTTGATTTTGTCAGTGATGCACAGAAAATTGTTCAGCATGAATCCTTTAATGAAAGCCGTATTATGAACATCAAATATCTGTGTCTTGGGGGAAAGCAGTACATATTTTTTCTTGTTAGTTTCTAATCCTAATATTGTTATTTTTTGTGCAAAAAGAAAAATACCTCTCCTTTTATGAAGACAATTTAAGAGGCTATATAATAATGTAATACTACGGAAAACAAGCAGAAACAAGTTCTATTATTAAATACAAAACCAAGTTTTTAAAAACTCCAGCTTAATGTTTTTTCAAAGCTATTCTGTGGTCGATTTCTCTAATTAAATTTTAAGAATAAAAATAAGTAGATTATGTGTTAATTCAAAAGAATTAAAAGAGATCTATATGCAGTATATATTGATGCTTTTCATTTTGAAGCATTCCCACCAAGTTCAGATATATTTATTGATGGCAACGAAATCTTGTCCATGCAGGACCTGCTCCCACATGAAATGGTCTAGTGGTCAACGTAGCACTGGTATACCATAATTGTCATTAAATAGTTTCAACCATGGGTCAAGTCAAGCGGGAGTGAATGGGAACAATGGGAAATGGATTTCTTATTTGGCCCAAACACTCTAACACTTTCGATTTCTAGGATTCATTTGTATCTTTACTAAAGTCACAGTAAATATCATATTAATGATAATTATTTTCATAATGATTGCATAAAGCCCAGACTGGCTATAGTTTTAGTCTCCATTTTTTTAAATCTAGTGTGGGCTATTGGCCAAATGAAACTGGTTATTTGTGGGGGAATCGTGAGGAGTTCTCATACTTATCTTTGTTGGACTTGACCCTGGATACAACCATGTATTTATCTATTTTTTAAGACAACATCCCATAGTCTGAGTGGAGAGGTACACTTCAAGCTAGTACTTGAAAAATTACCACTCTTTCTGACAAGCTAATGGCTACCAATTTCCCTCCAAATTAATCTCAAGCTTTTTAATGCCTAAGGCTAAAACCAATGGCAGAGATGATCACCACAGGCGGTATTAACTCCAGAGTCCAAAAGACTGTATTGAGTGTTACTATAAGGATACCATGAAATTCCATAGACACAATCTCCTGTCACTGAAGGACTCTTTCCTCTATGTGTCCTTCCAGTAGCAATAATAGAAATTATTTCCTGGGTTAATTAACGGAGTTTATAACTTAGCCTGTTTTTCAAATGTGACATTAATTTACAATGAAACACTGAAGATCGATTCTTTCCAGGTTTATATATTGTCTGTGTACCAGACTGCTAAATAATTAGATTGTGAAATGGAAAGAAATAAATACACCACACTTTTTTTGTTTTGTTGTTTAGTAAAGTTCTGGGAGTTCAATAGCAACTATGCTGTAAGCAGCCTGTAGGTGGCGCAGGGCAATAATGAGAGGTTAAGTGGCACTCTCTCTAAAAATAGGCAATAAAGATTAGAAGATGCCAGAATAAGGCAGGTTTATAATTGCTGGTACTCTCTTTATTCCAACAGGTATGTAAGCGGTTTAGTTTAACGGATATTGACATAAAATTATCTAAGAGCCACCAGTGGTGTATGTACTGTAAAAGCTTGGATTTGGCAATGAATGACAGGTTTAAGAGTGATTTTGTGAACTGTAAATGTACACGGAGGTCAAAATAACTGAAACCTCTTGTGCTCTTTAAAAAGAGAGGTTAAAAACAATAGATGTACTATAGTTACATGCCTCTTGTGAACTTTTGTGTGGATGCAGATATTAATCCTACTTTTATGTGATGGATTGAGGTATTTGACCAGGAGTTAAAATGGTGGTTAGCAGCTATGTGTACTACAGGGTTAAAGACATGTAAAATGATGGTCAGAAATAATGTCCCATTATCAGGTACAGTAAATCTGAATCCCATGTTTATCCCTACAATCTACTATTGCTCTGTTTCATTGGTATGTTGCGTTTTAGTGTCCAGACTTAAGTCCATTATCTATCCTTAATCTGTCCCAGAAACCAAGAGGTCAGGGAAGGATTCCTGATGTAGTGCAGCAAGACATCAGGGTGTCATTTTTCCATTTTATGCTAGGCCCATCCTAGCACTGTATATATTTAGCTCAATTAAAGCTCAGTTCCTCTCTTACTTTTCTAACCCAAAATTCTGCATGCTGCCTCATTTCTGGGATATGCTATCACCACACTTTCAGTGTACCCATCCTTAAGGTTCTGCTTAGGACTAGAGAAAAGCACGCTCGTGATTGCTCGTGGGAGAATGGATGTCCGGCAACGGAGTGACATTAACAGATGTGACCCAGTTGGGGTACGGGGAACTGTAAACAAAGATGTCTATATTCAGTTTACTTAACTTATTCTATCATTCACCTTTTTGCTACCTCACATCAACACACACATTTGCTGGCCCCAATCCAGTCAGTAGTGTACCAAGTCCTCTACAATTTTATTTGTGGCATTGGGTAAATGTAATCATTATTGAGACTCAAAAGTAGTACATCATGTAATCTTTTTTTGAATATTATATTGCAATGCATACATACATGAGCAAATAACTCTTCAGTTTGTCTTGCAAACAAAAGCCAGGATCTCAACATGGCCAGGATTACACACACACAAAAAGTGAAAACAAATAAAGTTCCTTAAAATTTGAAATGCACAGCGTCATATCCTGTAGGCTGTCTTTGTCCATAGCAACAAAGGCAGATCAGGATTCAACTCATTTTCATGTCAGATACCCTTATATTTAGTGAGAGTGATGGATAAGAATTACGACACGCCATCTCACTAATATACTAACCGAGTACAAGAAATGAGTAACTGAAAGACCTCAACCAACTTACATTGTCAGAACAAGCATAGACTACCAGTCTCACATTAGATGTAAGGGCAGCAGCTAATCTCCTTTCCCAGGAAAGTTTCCCAGTAGCATATCAATCATGGATGAATAGAAAGGGTTATGCTTCAGCTTGATGGATACATTCTTGGTGAGGAGAAGTACTTATAAGAATACTATATGCCCTGTGACCATTCAATGTTATTTGAGTAGCTCTGAGTGCCTTCACCCCTATCCCCCCTCTGAGAGGGGGAGTGTTTGGAGGTCTGATTCAGCACTCCTAGTGCAAGTTGAGAGAAACTAGAACATTCAGGAAGTGGAATCACCTCCCACCAATGGTGCTCAACATTCTTTTGTAAAGTGAGCATTAGAAAAAGGCCACGGCTTGGTGCTTCACCTGCGTGAGCATTAATGTTAGCCGCGGTGGCTACCGCATATTACAATCCAAATGCTAGCTGGTTAAGTAATCCGTTTGCGTTTGGTACCTTGCGCTTTTCAGCGCGAGGTTACTGTACTTTGCGCTCCCTATACTTAACATGGGGAGCGCAAAGTGTTAATCAGCGTTAGTATTACAATCTACTAGCGCTGATTAACGTCCGGCTCTGGTTAGCAAAATGTTAACCACAGCCAGGACTTGGTGTTAACGGATTCCGCTTCTGCAGAATCTGTTAACACCAGCCAAAAAAATAAAAAAAGTGAGCAGATACTCACCACCTGTTCCGCGGCGAGGACCGCGGCTCCGTCCGCCTCTTCTGTCCAGCGGGAGCAGGGAGAGATGGGGGGAAAAGTTCCTCAGTCTCCCCCTGCATATCACTTCGCCGACCGGCCGGATCTCGAAAGGCGAGATCCGGCAGGTCATGTGACCGTCGTCGTCTGGCTCAATGGAGTCCTAAGGACTCCATCGAGTGGATGCTCACGGCGGCGCTGAGCGCTGCCACGAGCATCCCGGGGCTTTGCGCCCGGTAACAATGCAGGCAGCTTTTTTAGTACCTGCATTGTAATTCTACGCTAAAACGGAGGTGCTAGGGGGAAAACTGCAGGCACAGTTTTTCCTCCCTAGCACCCCCGTTTTAGCATGGAGAATATAATTTAGCCCAAAGAGTTTTAAAACAGAAGACAAAGGAGTGACAGTAAGTAGATGGAGATGGATAGAGGGTAATGAGGAATAATCTTTAGCAAAGAGCAACAGAAAAAAAGGAAGAACACAAGGAGAGTTGTGGAAAAGATAAACAGGAGTGTAAACAATTTATAACTGTATATTAACCCGTTCCTGCTGCAGGGTGTGCTATGACATGCTCTTGGTGGGTGGGCCTAAACCCTGTGTGGTGGCATAGCACGCCCGCTGGCTCCTTATACCTGCCTATGCTCCTGCAGCACGCCGACCGTATCCGTGGCTGGGGCAGGGCTGCCTGAAATCAGGTGGTCCTGTGGCAGCCAGTGACGTGCTCGGCTACCCGTGACTGGAGTCAGGCTGAAGGATGGCCTTAGAACCTGCTGGGCATGCTATGCTATTCTATGGCTCTGAGGACCGCCTTCCCGCCGGGAGGTTCCAAGTAACAAGGGGTTTTAAACAGTGAAATCATGAATGAGAAAGTCATGACAAGTAAAATTATGACCTGCAGTTAAGATTAACATTGTGTTGGACTATGACTAGTCTAATTAAACAATGCAACATTACACTGAATAGGGGAGTTTCATTAAATAATAAACATGGAAAACAGTCGTGTAGTGAGAAAGAGCTTAGCTGCAGCCAGTTAGAAGTGGAGCACAGAATCAACCTTATTAACAGAAAAAATTCCCAGATATTTCTGACAACTACAGCCTCATTACTGCTATAAAATGACACCTATATCATCATGATTATGTTTGCCAAATGGTCATTTTAACGGTGCAATACAGTAGATATTCGACTAGCTGTGCCCTGTGGATTTTCTCTGCTATTGTGATTTTAATGAGACTGTATGTTTTAGTTGATAGATATTTATAGGTATCTATTCCTTCAGTCCTTTTGGAAACTTAAGAACATAAAAATAAAGGATTAAAATGTCACTGTCTTTGTGAGTAGACATATCACATCTTTATCCATTTTCATTATTTACACCATTGCTCAGCACTCTACCAGATTTTAAAAGTATGCCTCAGCAAAAATGATTATATATATAATACACATTTATATTTTATGATATATATATATATTATATATATATATATATATAAGAGTTTGAAATAGTGAGATGTTTTTTATGACTTTCAATAAAGAATAGTAGTCCGACAAAGTGCTTTATTGTTTGCTTGAAGCTAATATGTTTTATTCATCTTTTCCAACAAGAGCAATAGATAGAAAAACCTTAATGCCGAGACAATATATTGTTGCTTATGAATTATAAAGAGATCACTTGTTGCTTGGTTTCCTGAAGAACAATTATTATTCGTAGGTACCTGGACTTCAGAACATTATAAAGAACAAAGAATTTTCGAAAGTGAAAATGAAGAGTGTCCCTGCAAATAGGCTTATGTGGTCAATAAGATACAAAGCTAGTAAAGTAAGGATCACAGTGATAACTGGCAATGTGGAGATCTTTATTTGAAGGAAAATACTTATCTTTTTTTGCGAATAAAATACAACATGCAACAGAGCACTTCTTGTAGAGCATTTTGTAATGTGTATGTAAAAGTAAATGTAGAGCTGTACTCTGGAGTAGTGCCTATTTGTAGTCTAAATACATTCTATCTACTGCCAACTGTATCCTGATTCTTTTTAATTGTGCCATTTACATCCATTTTGGTTCACAAGCTTCTTTTTTAAATTTTGCCTTCCTCTATCCCTTTGTAACTTGATCGTAACTACCCATCACCCCAAAGCTTGAACTCAGCATGGAATCTTCTTTCACATCTGGTTTGAACAAATAATTAAACGAGCATAGAGCTGTAGCCTGCAGGAAAATGATGGAGCAGAAGAAACAAGATAAATTTGTTGTATAAAGAAATTTAAAACAGAATATTTATCATGTGTAGGAAAACCTGTAACAGAACCTACATTCTGTGATAAATATAAAGCAGAACTATTTTCTGATCATATAAGTGCATATTCAAGTAAGAAGAACTGCCATGTACACACCGAACCCCCTGCTGAGCAGTATATACATGTTTTCTTGTAGGCAGTGTAACGGTGTGATTTGGGGGCAGGGTGGTGGAACACAGATTTATTAGTAGGTGTATGTAGAATGCCATTTTCCCCTATAAGGTTAATCCTACACGAATGCCTGATTATGTCTGCGCTGCCCATATAGGAGAGGTGGTCCCCTTCTGAGTGAGCAGTTTGTGTGCTGGCTACATCAGGGAAGGAAGAAAAACCTTGAGGTCAAAAGGGAAATACTTTTGATTTTTTGTTCCGTTTATTGGCAAAATGGCTAGCTGCCCAATATTCAGTCAGGACATCCTGCATGTTTAGTTAGACTCCGCATGAAGGAGTAGGCATTTGTTTTATATTTGTTTATTTGATGTTTTTGCTGTACCCTGCTAATTTTATGACTGCACAATTAAAGAAAGAGTAAGTACTGATCCCTGCATCCAGTGCCTATATCGCAGCAGAAAAGTGGTAACTAGTTTTAATTACTAAAATGCTATTATTTCTGGATAGGATTTATTAAATCTGGTCTGGAAAACCCACCAGATTGACCCTTTGCACAGAGTTATGGATGATTCCTTTAAGCTCTTCGCTACCAAGTTGTTTTCAATAAGCCCATTAGCAGGATGCAGTGGATTTATGTAAAACAGCTTTCAATTTTAGGAAGTGAATAAACCTACCCTTCATAAAAAAAACAAACAACATTTTAAAGACCTGAACCTTGAGAAGCGTCCTCTCTCCCACTGTTCTGTGTGTTTAATTTGCATATATATTTGTTATTCTGTCTCACCCATTAATGTACAGCGCTACGAAACTTGTTAGCACTTTATAAGTACCTGTAACGGTAACTACACATTTTATACCCCACTTCTACTCATTTTATTTTACCCAAAAGTAAACATGGATTGCCCTTTGACATGAATCAGTTGACTACTGATTGGGGAGAAAATAAGAGAATGCTTGACTGGAGAAATATTTTACCATCAGATAGCATCAAGCAATTTTGTAGTAACCTTCAGAAAAAAAATGTCTTTTTTCTTTCAAAGCTACTTTCTGACATTATTTAAATGTTTAAAGTCTGCATTAAAAAACCATTAACTTTAGCTTTAACCTAGTGTGTGGGCTAAATGCATAAACTATCAACTAACAAACATTACTGGTTATTTGAAGGTAATCAGTTTAGACTTTATGAGGACTTAAAATGACATTTCAAATCTAGAGGAGGAAAATATATATAACGCATACAGTAAAATTAAAGTAGCTAATTATGTTTAAGATGTTCAACGATTAATATTGCTGGAATGTACTTGATGTTTATTAGTATATTTCTTAGCCAGAAACTGTTAATATAAACTATAACATTAAAATCCCAATACACACATTTATTGCGTGTGTTTTATACAACAGTTAAGAGTTCCACAAAAGGAACAACAATTTGAAACACCTAATACATACAGGGTTATTCAGAGAAAGGTGAATACCAGGAGAACTGGCAGGAGAAGTGTACAATTTAGACAAAATAGCCGATTTGGAAGGTGAGATAAATGGGAGAATTTTTCTGGTTTGGCTAATTTGACCTAGAATTTTTACTTCTCCTGAGTTTCACCTTTCTTTGAATAGACCTGATATTTATTTTAATAGTTACACCTTCAAATGATTGCAATGTTATTTATCTTGTCATGTATATATGTTTAATATTTTGCATATATTCTGGTATTACAGATAGATGACACCTCAAACCAAGTGGTCAAAGGCCTACTTTAGGCAAAACGATTTAAAATAAAATTTTAAAAATATTTTTAT
Source organism: Leptobrachium leishanense (assembly GCA_009667805.1). Lineage (NCBI taxonomy): Eukaryota > Metazoa > Chordata > Amphibia > Anura > Megophryidae > Leptobrachium > Leptobrachium leishanense. The sequence continues at coordinate 212,013,126 of CM019066.1, forward strand.
TTGCCCTACAGATTTTTCGATATTCATGTTAAAATATTAAACTATAAATGAATAAAGCAAAAAAATGGAAAAAATAAATAAACTTATAAACAGATGTTTTCAGTATAGTTATTCAGACACAATTGCAGAATTTGATTGGTCTACTCCGGGGGAAAACAACCTTTGCCATCCAGATGTTTTGGAACTACAGTTCCCATAAGGCTCACCCAAGCTAATGTGTACCAGAGCATCTTGCGCGATGCAGATCCAAAACATCTGGAGGCCAATTTTGCTGATCCTTGGTCTAAGTAATCAGTGAAAGCCAAAGTGGAAGTTGAGTTCACAAAAAAGCAGCTTCATAATGATAATTTGAGATTGTTTTTTGTTATTTGCTAACCTATAACTCTCCACAAATAACATGGGCAGCTAGCCTGTTTGCCAATAAATAGAACAAATAACATGGTATAAAAGGTAGGTATCAGGTAGGTAGCAATAAGTTTCACAGAAAATCATAGGGGAAATTTAATGACTATATAATAGAGGGCTTAGCATCATCTCCGTCACATCAAAAACATTACCAACACCCCGGCACAATGAATTTAGCTCCCTTATATCATTTCAGATACATATGTATGAATTCTATATTCTGATATCATTACTTATGGTATTTTGTAACAGACACCGGTGCGTATCGTAATAATAGATAATTCTTGTTAATGTACTATCTAGTTCTCAGTCTGTTCTTAAAGGGGATTTTCTGGTATCACACAGAGTAAATGGAAGACACTTCCAAGGTGCTGCGTGTTATAGATACTGTAAAGGTCTTCCTTTCACACATCAATGAAATTTAATTATCTTTTTTAATTTAAAAACTAGACACATGGGGGCAGAGCCATTCCGGTGAGTGAAGCGGACTTATGTTATGAGTGCTGCTCTCTCTCCCCACCGCCGCCAAAAATTGCGTGCTCTAACCACCCGCAATCCCCAGAATTGAGCAAGGTCTCTTCGCTCAAACTTCTGTGACCATGGTCACCATGATCTTTGTGTGGAAGGCCCAGTATGACGGAAATCATCAAAAAGACACCTGCTAGGGAGCGCCAGAAAAACCTTCTCTGGCTCCAGCAAGCGCACAGGCACCTGACATAAGGTCTGAGTTATTGGAGAAGATTGCCTCGGTTCGGACATATTTGGCAAATAAATAAGAATGGAGTGTGAATGGCGCTAGGTATAATCAATTGAACAGGTGTTGTATTGCTGCAGCTCACCAAATTAGTGTATCCCACACTACAGCATAGAATAAATTGAATTACACCAGAAGGTGTATGTATAGGAGTGCAAAAATAGAAAACAAAAACAATATACCAACACATTAGACGAGGGATATATTCAACCTCAGATCAATGTCCCAAATGTCATAGTTGGTGGTCAAGTCCTATAAGAAAGAATGACAACTGATTGCGCAGTATATCATACTGGGTACTCAAAAAGTATTCTGAAATCACAACACTCACAAATAGGGAGTCTCCAAGACTCTAGTCATGTGCCCTTGAACCTCTATGGGGGGCTCCTCCCACCTGATCGGATTTGATTTCTCACACAATTAATTTATATGTCTAGGGGAAGATTATACTAGGGGGAATTTTAATGCGACCATGTATTCTCAGACTGATCAATCCTGGTCCAGTGGCAGCCCCGCTGTATTCTTGCCAAGGTGATCATTTTTTTTTATTTCATTCAACATCAAGGCTTTATTGACATATATGGAAGATGCAACACCTGTGGATCCTGGATTACTCTTTTCACACCAATACACATGCTTTGCTTCACGAATCCATCATTGTTTAATATCCCCAAATTGTTTAATCGGAGAATGAATTGATCTCTTGGTTGGACCATGCTGACTATGTTTCTATCTGTCTGCACTCCTTTTATTTAGTGGTTATTGGCAATGGAGGCTTGAGCCGTCTCTTCTGAGTAAGGCAGAGGTGTAGGATATATTGGCACATGTGGTGGACCACCTACCCCAAAAACAACTTATGTTAAGATGTTCTAAAGAAGCCTATTCTCAAAACCCTATCCACTTTTCTCTCGGCCAAACCTACTCCTGACTTGACATCTCCTGAAAATAAACTACATAGCAGATAGCAAGATGTCTCTTGCTGCCAGGAAACCATTAGCAGAAGGGTGGTTGTGGAATACGGTGCCGAACATTGATAAAGTAATTTCTAAAAAAGTGATACTCAACAAATGGATGGGATGACTGCTATAGTTCATTACACATCACATTTATTACATAGCATTTGGACTCCCTGGCTGGATGCAGGATACTGAGGGGAAGACTTTTCTTATATCATATCATATTTCTATACTCGTGTTATGTGTAGCTTGAAAATCATGGGGACATGATAAAGGGGGGGTTGGATTTTTCTCTGAGTATTTGTCTATTCCTTCATGAGGGAGGATTTTTTTTTCTTCTCTCTTCTGCTTTTGCAGACTGGCTTCTCTCTATTACTTCTCACTATTCTCAGTTATAAAATAAAAACTTGGATATGTTGAATTTTGTACGCTTGGGAAACCTTAATTGTTATTTCTGCCACTGACTCTGTACGACTAAGGCTAGGGTCAGACGAACGCATTTTTCGCGTCGACCGTGGAAAAGTGCGGTCGAACGAACGGACATATTTTTTCACGGAATACGCGATAGCGGTCATACGATGCGCCTTTTCGTCCGTGATTTTGTACGGATCAACAATAAAACACTTTTTGCGTCTGGACGTTATGTTGGCCGGACATTAGCAGCGTCTGAAGTCTCCCAATCACGCAAACACGCCGCTATGCGGCCGCAGCGCACTCTGTACGTCAGTAGTAGCGGTTTGACGTTCTCGAAAAAATGCGTTCGTTTGCCACTTGCGTTGCGCGGACGAACGTTCGTGCGGCCGTACTTCGTGTGTTCCCCGGCATTGGACGTCATTTGCTGCTAGCACGGCCGTGATTTTGTGCGGCTAAACGCACGTTAAAACTGCGTTCGTCTGACCCTAGCCTAAGCAGGTGTTTTTTTAATTTTACCTTATCTCTTCAATAAATACATAAAAAACTAAACACACACCAATTTAGTTATGCAAAGGCAATGATTTCAGTTGATTCAGAAATTATAATCAAATCAATGCATCTGAACTTCTAAGACTACTGATTTGCTTCATGCAAAATTTTCATTTTGTTAAAATTTATGTAATTGTTGGCAGATGAGCCTATACACGTGTACAGGAGATACTAATTATTTATTTAAACCCTTACCCAATATAGTAAGGAAGCCCACCTTTTCCTGAACCCCTATATGGAATCCACTCAGCGGTCAAGGTATTAAATTAGAGGAGGTCAAACTAAAAGCCCACATGCTCTAATAGCAACTCAATAAAATGTATGCAGAAATTGTTCTCATGACTGCACTTATACACACTGAAACAAATCACAATAAAAACTAAGGGGGTTATTCAGAGAGCGCTGAAATGTCACTGACATTTGGATGCTCTCCCGTTCCCTGCACTTCGGGGAATTGATATTCCCCGCCTTGCGGTGAATTCCGAATTCACCGCAGAGTTGCCGGAGTGCGGGAAAAAAGCGCTACAAACCCGCTGAGCACCTCCCCGAAAACTCACGGAAAACCTTTTCACTGCTGTTCGGTGTTCTCTGAATAGATTAACCATTGCTTCTCTATGGGAATTTCACTGCCTTCGAACAGGCACTGTACTTGCTTGCAGTTTGCCAAAATTTTGGTGAGATTTCGGGGCCAGACTAGCTCTCTCTGAATAACCCCTTAAAATTTATATTTACTAAGGTGTCCTTTGGTTGATTAGTGTTTCAGACAAATTGGCTAATACCTCCAAATTTGGACAAATCTCAATTAGTGAATGCACATGAGTACTTAGTAGAAAACCAGCTGCCACCTTCATAGCACTCTTATTTAATGACTTGCTGTGGCTCTTATTGGGGAGGAGATCTTAAGAAAAGAGGTCCTGGAGCAGCAAATGAACATTGAAACATAGAAAAGCTTGCATACTAAAGACAGTGTACAACTTCAGATGATGCTGTAAATCTGAATCCTTCTTAGGAACCTGAATACATTGAAATATTGCATAATATGCTGATTAAACTTTAATATCTGAATTCTAAACTCAAGGTTTAAATGCACACAACTCAACAAAGGAGTACAGTTGGTGGAGGCATAAAACCATGGGCAGATTTCTTCTATGTCTTTCCTCTACCCTCCATTCAGGTTTTTATTTTCCTGTGATTATATTATTCATTTTATAATACCAACATGAAAACCTGAACCAAAATTCAGAAGGCTATCTCAGAGGTAGATTATTTTGTTTATTATAGGGGTGCTGAACTTTAACCCTCCAGATGTTTTGGAACTACATTTCCCTCAAAACTCAGTGTTGACCTAATGTGTGGCTGAGTATTCGAGAAGATGCAGTTCCAGAATACATGAAGGGCCAAGGTTGAGCACCCCTGGTCTATTACATTGGATAAAGCACTTATAATCAAGTCCCTTTTGGCTCATACTCAAACGTTATAATAAGCAAGGTGATTTAACAGCGCAGATCAAATAACATATGTTATTTTTCTTTGTGCTGCAATGTAACTACATGACACACCATTGTGACATGTTAAAAGAACTAAACTGGCCATCACTGGACTCTAGACGCACCCTTCACCTTTCCAACATGGTGTTTAAGAGCTTTTCTGGGAAGCTACCACCCTACCTGAATATGCTGCTTCCCCCGGCAGCTCCCTCATCCTATAACCTCAGATCCAGGACCAGCACCTTACTTGCAATACCGCAATACAAAAAGAAAATGTCTCGATCCTCATTTTCCTACAGAGCACCGCAAATATGGAATAACCTCCCAGACACCGTCAAATCTTCCCTCAGTCTAAAGTCCCTTAAGACTTCCCTATTAACATACCTCAATACGAAATGCACCTGTAAACATGTAACATAATGACTTTATTTCCTCCATATTTATTTTTCTGTTAATCTGTATATTTGGTCTTGTGTTAATATCTTCCATTTTACTATTTTGTATTTCTGTAACCACTCAATGTTCTCGAACCCAGGACATACTTGAAAACGAGAGAAATCTCAATGTATCCTTCTTGGTAAAATCCTTTATAAATAAAATAAATAAATAAATAAATATGGACAAGCAATTTACAGTAGCAAAGTCCCATAAATACTCACTCCCAGAGTATACTGTATATGGCAAATGATTACAAAGAATTTAGAGTCCTTGCCCTTGCAAATGTCCAAATGAGTTTCTTTCATTCAAAGTAGTTATGGTCAAACTCACTTTTTCAAGAGCCACATAAAGCCGACTCTAAACTGTATTTGGAAGTAGTGATGGGCCGAACACCTCCATGTTCGGTTCGCATCCGACCATGAACATTTCAAAAAGTTTGGATTCGAACTCGAACACGATTCGAACTCAATGCAAGTCAATGGGACTCAAACGTTCGATTTCTAGAGTGCCCTCCAAGAGGGCATCTATGCAAGATATTTGCCATAAAAGGTGTATGGAGGTCAGGGTAGTGCCCTGGGGGACAGGAAACAAAAAAAAACGTTTTTAAAGGAACAGTGATTTTTCCATGAATTAAAGGTTAAGAATAAATACGAAAAATTCCTTCAAATATTGTGCCTAGGAGGTCCCCATAACCTGCCCGTGAAGTGGCGGATTTGTAGGCTGTATAGAAACATTTAAAAAGAAAAAAAGGACATTTCAAATGACGGTAAATGGTTTTCCTTTAATCTATTCATAAACAACTGCTTGGGGCGGCAGCCTGTATGAAAAGAGGAGACATTTTATGACATGCAGAACAAGTTTAGTGATTTTTTGGCTAAATTATGGTGAAACTTATGCAGGCTTTGGATGAAAGTAACAACAGGTGCATTAAAATTGGACCTTTGGAGCCAGCTAGTGCCTTCACAACGTAACCCCTCTGTGGTATTGTGGAAGAGTGCAGGGGTGGACTCTGTATTCAAATATTAAAATGATTGGAATCTGGTACATGCATCAGTGCACCCAAATATTGGGCCTTTGGTGCCAGCTAGTGCCTTAACAACGCAACCACTCTGTGGTATTGTGGAAGAGTGCAGTGGTGGAGGTTTTGGGAATGCAGAAGAGATCCCCAATCTATTCAGTTACATCAGCATCAGGGGAGTGATAGCTGCTGATCCAGGACTGATTCATTTTTATAAATGTCAGCCAGTCTACAGAGTCGGTGGACAGACGCATTCTTTTGTCTGTGACAAAACCTCCAGCGGCACTGAACGTCCTTTCAGAAAGCACGCTAGATGAAGGGCAACCTAGTAGCTGCATAGCATATTGGCTAAGTTCTGGCCAGTGATCCAATCTCAACACCCAGTAAGCCAGTGGATCATCTGCTGTAATGGTATCCAGGTCTGCCCTTGCCCCTAGGTAGTCCTGCAACATATGGTGAAGACGCTGGCAATGGGTGCCTACATTTGACGTCCCTGGGCGTCGTGGACTAAAAAAATTGGAAGAGGCATCAGTCAAGCGGCCCCCTTCACCGCTCTTCCTCTGATAAACCGCAGCCTCAGAAGCACCTGTGTCATCACTTGGTAACCTAACAGTGCCTGTAAAGGTGTTACACAAGTGTTGCTTTAGAGCGTCCTCAAGTTGTTTCATCCTATCCTCCCTCTGTGAGGGCAGGGTGAGCTCTGCAACCTTACCCTTGTATCGTGGATCAAGAAGGGTTGCCAACCAGTAATGATCCCTCTCCTTGATAGCACGAATCCTGGGGTCCTTTAGCAGACTTTGCATCATTAGGGAGGCCATGCAGCGTAGGTTGGAGGTGGCATTAGCTTCCGAGTCTTCCTGGTCAATGAGGATGACCGTATCGTGCACTTCTTCCTCCCAGCTACGCACTAGCCCTTGTGTTTCTGGGGACACAAAACGCTCCCTTGAGGAATCCCCACCTTCAATGCCCCCACTACTTAAATATTCCTCCTCCTCCTGTCTGATCTGAGGACCCACAGGAATGCTGTCTGCGTAAAGACTGGGGCCTTGAGAGCTAGGTAAGTCCTCCTCTTCCTCCCGCTGCTCTGCCTCTAGTGCCACATCTATAATTCCCCTAATTCCCCGCAGAGTGCACTCCAGCAGGAACACTGAAGGAATTGTGTCACTGATGCATGCTCTGTCCCTGCTCACCATCCTCGTTGCCTCCTCAAATGGTGACAGTACAGTGCATGCATCCTTGATCATCAGCCACTGCGGTGGGGAAAAAAAACAAGTTGACCTTAACCTGTCCTTGTGCCATACTCACACAGGTACTCATTGATGGCCCTCTGCTGCTTGTGCAGATGCTGCAGCATTGCCAATGTCGAGTTCCACCTGGTGGGCATGTCACAGATCAGACGGTTTGTGGGAAGGTGGAATTCTCTTTGAATTTCTGCAAGGCAAACAATTGCTGGGAATGACTGTCTGAAGTAGACATGTGCATTCGTTTTAGTACTAAAACGATTTAGTCAGAATTTTGGGATAATTTAGTTTTAGTATGACTCAAGAGAAACGAAACTGCTCAGTACAAAAAACGAAAGAAACTAAAATAAAATGCACTACATTTTAGTTTCAGTCCTTTTTGTGATATTACAATGATGAGTGAAGGAGACCAGCAATGTAGAGCGCAACATCGCAACATCCGAAGTTCTGCACCCTCCACATGCCAATGCAGTAGTATGTTCTATACAGAGAGGGGCATTAATTAATGCAGGAGGATGTTCTATACATTATACAGATAAGGGTATTAATGCATGAGGATGTTATATACATTATACAGAGAGGGGTATTAATGCAGGAGGATGTTATATACATTATACAGAGAAAGGTATAAATTGAGAAGGATGTTCTATACAGAGAGGGACATTAATTAATTCAGGAGGATGTTCTATATATTATACAGAGAGGGGTATTAATTAATGCAGGAGGATGTTTTAAACATTATACAGAGAGGATCCTATTTTTTTTTAGCCCTTTAAATCCAGTGGCTGTGAGCACCGAGATCGGCTGCTTGTTACATTATCTCTCAGTACAATGTATCAGGCTCAGTTGTTACAGTAACTGACTGTAACAGCGCTCAGAGTTTCAGTAAAACAAGGAAATAATATTGTTATAACCTCTTATATATAAAAATATTATTTACTAGTTTTACTGAAACTCTGAGCGCTGTGATGAGCAGCAGTCAGTTACTGCAACAGCTTTGCCTGACACGGGGCAGTATTACAATGTTGGTGCTAACTTAACCAGAGCTGTTGTAAACTGAAAACCTCCATAGGCTATAATGGCTCTGGGAAGTTTACAACAGCTCTGGTTATGTTAGCATCAACTATGTAATATGGCCCACATTGTGCCGAGAGTGAGAGATACCGTAACAAGCAGCGATCTCAGCCCTCTGAGGAGCCACTACAATAGTAATTGTATCCATTGGTTTTCGGATGAATGAAATTAGTTTTCATACTAAAGAACTGAAAACGAATTTCTTTAGTAACTAAATAAATTGCATTTTAGGACTAATCCATTAGTTCAAAACGAAATTTTGTGCTGTGCACATGTCTAGTCTGAAGTGGCTGCAGACTTTTCTGGTCTGGCTGAGAAGCTCTGCCAGCCCTTGGTACCTGGTTAGGAAACGCGGTACCACCAGATTTAGAATGTGTGCTAGGCATGGTACATGCGTCAACTTACCCTGGCGTAGGGCAGAGAGAAGGTTGCTGCCATTATCACAGAGGACCATTCCCAGCTCAAGCTGGCGTGGTGGTAACCATCTCTGCACCTGCCCCTGCAGAGCTGACAGAATTTCTGGCCCGGTGTGGCTCCTGTCCCCTAAACAAACCAGCTCAAGCACAGTATGGCATCATTTTGCTTGAGCCATTGCGTAGCCCCTGCCACGCGTCGGTTAAGGCTAGGGTCAGACGAATGCATTTTTCACATAGTCTGTGAAAAAGTGCATTCGAACAAATGGCCGTATTTTTTCACGGAATACGCGATAGCAGTCATACGATGCGCATTTTTGTCCGTGATTTTGTACGGATCATCAATAAAACCATTTTTGCGTCTGGACGTTATGTTGGCTGGACATTAGCAGAGTCTGAAGTCTCCTAATCATGCACACATGCCGCTAGCGGACGCAGCGCACTCTGTACGTCAGTACTAGCGGTATCACGTTCTAGAAAAAATGCGTTGCGCAGCCGCACTTTTGTAGGCCGTACTTCGTATATTGCCCGTCATTGGCCATCATCTGCTGCTACTACGGCTGTGATAAAGTGTGGCTGCACCTGCGTTCACACTGCGTTCATCTGACCCTAGCCTTAACTGCCACTTCGCCAGAGACAGAGAAGGAGGAGGAGGAGGAAGAGGAAGAGGTGGTGGAGACAGACAGACCTCATATAAGCAGCTTTCTGGAGGCGTGGTGGATGAACAAGCTACAGCACAGAGCCCCGTCCTGGATCCCTCCCAGCTGCAAGCAGAGTTACCCAGTGTGCCATGAAGGAAATGTAATGGCCCTGTCCATGCTTGCTGGACCACATGTCTAAAGTAATGTGCACCTTGCTGCTGACTGCCTTTCCCAATGACTCCATAACATTGTCTTCCACGTGCTGGTATAGTGCTGGAATGGACTTCCATGAAAAGAACTGGTGTTTTGGAACATGCCACTGTGGTACAGCACAATCGGCAAATTCACGGAAGGAGGCAGAGTCCACCAGCTGGAAAGGCAGCAGCTGTAATGCGAGTAATTTTGCCTAGCTGGCATTTAGACGCTGTGCAAGGGGATGGTTGGGACTATATTTTTTCTTACGCTGCAGCAGCTGGGGCAATGAAATCTGACTGCATAAATCTGCAGCTGATGGGATGCTGTCACATTCTGAGGAAGGACCTGGTACACCCATTACTGTAGCACCATCCCTGTCAGTGGAGGTTTTAGGCAATGACATGGCAGGACATATAGTGGGGGTAGAGACAGATGAGGAGGAGGACCTATGCAAAGTGTTGTGCCAACGGGATGCGTGACAGGTGGTCTTATCAAGCACGTGGTACCCAAGTGTGTGATGTTTTTCCCACGCTTGATCCTCTTCAGACATAGCTTACAAATAGCAACTCTGCAGTCTGCTGCACATTTTGTGAAGAATTCCCAGACAGCAGAGTTCCTGCATGTGTGCTTTGAGACAACAGCACTCTGCACCTGAGCAGCTCTGACTTCTGATGCCTTGGACTGGCTACAGTTGGTCATAGAGGACGTTGTGCCTCGTTTTTGTTGTGCCTCCTCCTCCTCACTTGACTCCTCTGTTCGATCAGGCACCCAGGTGGAGTCAGTGACCTCATCATCATTGTTATCACCCCCTATCTCTTTGTCACTGGAGCCAACCTGGCAATATGCTGCAGCTGCTGGGGGAACATGAGTGCCAGTTATTTGTGTGTCACTGGCACCCCCTCCCTCTAGGCTGATTTTACTCCCTTTCTCAACCTCAGAGTTTGAATCAGAGCACTGGAGTTGCTGCGCATCCTCAAGCAGCATGTCACTGTCATTGTAGTCAAACAATTCAGCTGACTCCTCCATGTATGATGGTGAGGCTACAGCAGCAGTAGCTGTGGACATGGAGGCTGCATTAGATGCTTTGGTAGCTGAGGTGGACTGTAAACCACTAAAAGCCTAGCTGGCAGAGGGCTCGGAGGATGAGGATGGCCTGGTTAGCCAATCCTGCAAATCCTCTGTATGTTGCTGCTGCTTAAGACGGCCAGCACCAGTTAGAAAGAGCAAGCGTGCCCCTGCAGAGGATGCACCATGTCCACAACGACCAGGGGCACAGCCTCCCAACACAGAGGCTGCTTGCCCTCTTATCTGTGTATGGGAGCGTCTGCCTGTCCTTTTTGGTCTTTCTGACATGGTGAGTGATATATAGATTAAAGATATACAGAACTCTGATTCAACTCTGTTATAAATATTGGAGATATGCAGAACTCTGATTCAACTCTGCTATATAGATTGGAGATATGCAGAACTCTGATTCAACTCTGGTATAAAGATTGGAGATATTCAGAACTCTAATTCAACTGTGTTATCTAGATTAAAGATATTCAGAACTATGCTATAACTCAGTGATACACCCTGTCCCTGATAGCTGGCAGTGCCAACACACAGATTCAAATTCACAGAACTCTGGTATAAGTCAGTGATACAGCCTGTCCCTGATAGCCTTTGCTGTGCCAACACAGATTCCAATTTCCAGTAATCAGATATAACTCAGTGATACAGCCTGTCCCTGATAGCCTTTGCAGTGCCAAGACAGAGATTAAAATTTCCAGAAGTACATAAAACGAATCCCACACATGACCTCCTGTCTCGATTAACGACCCTTCGACGGGATTTAATTCACCTGACGCTGCAGTCCTCTGAACGGGCCATACGACGCTTAAATTACAATCATTATACCCAAGGCAACAAAGCTGGCCGGTTATTGGCATCTAAATTAAAATCTAAAAGACTCCAAAACAAGATATCTTATCTATTAGACAAGGGGGGGACAGGATTTATAACCCGCTTAAAATCTCGGAGGAATTTGCTGACTTTTACGCCTCTTTATGTAATTTAAAATCGGACTCGACAACCCACGACCTGGACCCAGATGAGATAATTCGATTCCTTCAGGATGCAAGCCCCCCTTCCTTATCCCGTTCGCAAGCGGCAGATTTGCTGGTTCCGTTCACAGAGGAAGAGGTGTATAGGGCCGTTAAGGCTCTCCCAAAGAATAAAGCCCCTGGACCGGATGGTTTCTCGAATCTATATTATCAGACCTTCGCAGATATTTTAATACCGACTCTCATGAGAGTCTTCAATCACATCAAAAACACAGGTGTAATACCCCCAGAAATGCTTCAAGCTACTATCATAACGTTACCTAAACCTGGCAAATCCCCGACGAGCTGTGCGAATTTCCGTCCTATCTCATTATTAAATGTGGATGCTAAGCTGTACGCTAAGCTGTTGGCGTCTAGAATAGCACCTCTGCTTCCCCTCCTGATTTCGGCGGAGCAGACCGGGTTTGTACCGGGTAGACAAACATGCGACAATACCCGACGATTTTATAATATAATTGACATTGCCTACAGAACCAATATGAAGGGACTCCTCTTGGCACTGGATGCCGAGAAGGCATTTGACCGCCTACATTGGGGATATATGCGCAAGGCATTAGAATCTTTTGGTTTTCCTGCACTATTTATTAATAGTATCATGAGCCTATATTCCTTCCCGACAGCAAAAGTACTGGCATCTGGGTTTCTTTCATCCTCATTCTCCATTACTAACGGTACCCGACAGGGATGCCCTCTCTCCCCACTCATCTTTGTTTTGGCATTGGAGCCGTTGGCTGCGCGGATTAGGCGAGATTCCTCTATCTCTGGCATCTCCACTCCTGATGGAGTCCATAAATTAGCTATGTTTGCTGACGATATTTTGATTTTCCTTACCTCCCCTGAAACTTCTCTGCCGGCTCTGATGCGCCAGCTTAACTCCTATGGCCTGGTCTCCTACTATAAAAATAATGTGAGCAAGACGCAGGCACTACCCCTACATGTTGATGATCTAGTACTCTCCACCTTACGGGGCCTGTACCCATTTGACTGGAGAACAACCTCTTTAAAGTACTTGGGTATCTCACTCACCAAATCCAGGGGCTCTATCCTTAAACTTAATTATAACCCCCTAGTGAACTCTATCTCCTCCCAATTGACCTCCTGGCATGCCCTGGAGGTCTCTTGGATGGGACGAATGGCAGCTTTGAAAATGTGTATTCTACCCCAGATTCTCTATTTTTTCAGGAATATTCCAGTTTTCATCCCGGCCCACATGTTGCTTCGCATGCAAAAAAATGCTGCAGGCACACATATGGAAGGGGAGGCCTCCGCGCATTTCAGCCTCCACAATTAACGCGACTAGACGAAGGGGGGGGTCTGGGCTTTATAAATGTTACAGCGTATTATAGAGCGGCCTTATTGGCTCAGTTGCTGTCCTCTATGTCCCAGTGTGAAACCCCCTTATGGCTACGGATGGAAAATGCTTATACAGCCCCCTTTCGAGTTCATGACCTGATGTGGTTTGCGACGCTCCCACACCAAAAGTTGGAAGGTATCTTACCATCCACTTCCCTTTCACTTATGGCATGGAGTTTATGGGGAAGACCACTTTTGCGACCTTTCCCACTGCTTAGTTTAGCTCCGTTGCGCTTTCTATCCCGCACTATCCAGGACCTGAATCTTGACCGATGGTTCCAATTAGGTCTCACACATATAAACCAGCCCTTTACGGCCACCGCAATCAAACCCTTCCCGGACCTGACACGTGAGTTTGCCCTTCCCGCTAGCGACTGCTTCACGTACCTTCGGGTAAAACATGCACTGACTCAACGAGGTATTTCCTCCTTTGCGACGACGGATATTACGGCCTTCCACAGACTGTGCTTAGGTAAAAAAGTTATGAAAAAACCTTTGTCTTTGTGTTATGACAGTTTGTTAATTGCGAACCCCACTAAGAAACTGCCATATATGATCAGATGGGACAAAGACTTGTCGCTCAATTCATCTGAGGAAGACTGGTTCTATGCCACTGAAACGGTATATAAATACACTAGGAGCACTAATCTACGGAAATCACATCTTAAACTTTTATTTAGATGGTATCTGACCCCGAATCGTTTAGCTTATATACCCGGACAGTCCAGTATGTGTTGGCGCTGTGGCACCAGTATTGGATCTATTCTTCATATTTTCTGGCAATGTCCGCTCCTTGCCACTTTCTGGGGGAAAGTTAGCAGACTGATCTCTCACTGTACCGGCTTGTCTATGTCCTTATGCCCTAAACAATACCTATTGAATATGCTACCGATTACTGTACAACAACGCCACAGAGGCATCATAACGATTATACTTAGTGTAGCTAAATTAACGATAGCGCGTCACTGGCTTTCTCAAGTCAGTCCCTCTATGAGAGAAGTCATGTTATCCTTAGAGAATGTTTATGAGTATGAGGGAATGTATCATAGGGCCGTTAACTCTCTGGTTAGGTTTCAGGGTATATGGGAAGGTTGGGAATTTTTTGTAGCTTCTGGGGACTTGATATAATCAATGGGGATAGGACATTAGTGTTGCCGTTCTTGGACATGACTGAGCATCTCTTATCTTCTCTTTTCTTTTTCTTTTTTCTCTCTTTTCTCTTTTTCCTTTTTCTTTGATTTCTCTTAATTTCCCTCTGGTTTTTCCTTCCCGATATCTTTGAGTACTTTTATAAATTGTGTGGTTTTTCTTTTCTTTGTTGTTTTGTTATGTTTAATGTGTTACAATTTTATTGTGTACTAGTTTAGAATGAAAAAAATGGTTCACCCGAATGCTTACGTTGTATACCATAGGTTGTTGCTAGACTTGTTACTTAGAGGATCCTGCGTGATCCAGTCCTCTTTCAATAATTGTGATTTAATTCTGGCATTTGTTATTTATGTATGAACCTCAATAAAAATTTATATGGAATTTTTTTTTTTTCCAGAAGTATGCTATGCCTCAGTGATACACCCTTATAGCTGGCAGTGCCAAGACACAGATTCAAATTTCCAGAAATATGCTATAACTCAGTAATACACCCTGTCCTTGATAGCTGGCATTGCTAAGCCAGAGATTAAAATTTTCAGAAGTATGCTATGCCTCAGTGATACACCCTTATAGCTGGCAGTGCCAAGACACAGATTCAAATTTCCAGAAATATGCTATGCCTCAGTGATACACCCTTATAGCTCGCAGTGCCAAGACACAGATGCAAATTTGCAGAACTCTGGTATAACTCAGTGATACACCCTGATAGCCTTTGCAGTGCCAATACCCAGATTCAAATTCACAGAACTCTGGTATAAGTCAGTGATACAGCCTGATATGCAACAAACAATCTCCTCTCCTCTCTGATTCACTCTTGCAACAAACACACAGGGCTGCGGGGAAGCCTTATATAGTGTGCTGCGGGACTTAGCTCTGTGAGCCCATGATTGGGCAAAATTTGCCCAATTAGGACTCTGAGCCCTGATTGGCATAGTCTTGCACCTGTCTTGCACCTGACCTGTGGTCAGGTGCAAGGCTGTAGCCAATTACAAGCTTCAGGCCAGTGGAAAAGTGCATTGTGGTCCATTGTGGTGCATTGTGGGCGAACACGCGGCGAACACACGGAAATGTTCGAGGTTCGACGAACAGCCAAATGGCCAATGTTCGAATAGAACTCATGTTCGAATCGAACCACCAGCCCATCCCTATTTGGAAGGATATGCACTTTGATAAAGGCCTAATGGTCAAAATGCTTCATGCTTTGCACATTGTTTTTATTTGTTTATTAAACCAATTTGCTGTACGTAGATAACTTGGTGCAAACGACCGCATGCTGAATAAGGAGAGCCTCCCTTAGGCTCAGAAACACGTGAGTGAATCAATATGTATTTTATAGCTCTTGTGGTTTATCCAACCTACACCATGTCGATATTTGTCTTTTAAAGAAATCATCATGGACATACTGTTCAGGAAAGGGCTGAGGACGGCCGTAAAGAGTCCATCTACTTTCATAATAGAGCCAGGGTGGCTCTCTGTTTGTGAGTTTTTTTGCACCTTTCTCTAGATAGAAAATTTGATAAAACAGTGTTGCACTAAAAATTTATGTTAATGTGTCTCTTTTAGAGGTGATACGTTCAATATTGACTGAATATAGGACTACTGTTAAGTGCATAGAAAAGGTAATCTATGCCAATTGAGCACTGCACTTATTGGTTTCTCTCTCCAGTATCTTTATATTTTATGATTTGTACTATGTGATGGTGTGCAGTTGTCTATAGTGCTAGCGATCACATCTACATTTTCCACAATAGGTGGCGCTGGTGCAATATACATTTACTAAATAGAAAAATACAAATAAATGTATTTGAAGGGAGCGCAATACATATATCAGTGGATAAATATAAACAAGGATTAACTTAGCTTTAAATTAGTCAGCATAGGGTTGGACCTTCTTATTCGGAAATCTGATCATATAATACCATCACCCTATATGAAAAGAAAAATTGATCGCGTAGTACAGTATGATAATTTATAACACACTAAGTAGTGTAAATGGTCACACTCACAAAGGTGGAGCCCCCAATGGCTCGTATCAATTGGCCTTTAGGTCTCTTATAGAAGGGGGACCTCGCCCATGTAGGAAGTCTTGAAGTTTTCTTAGGATAGAGGATATCCAAAGGTGGAGCCCCCAATGGCTCATATCGATTGGCCCTTAGATCTCTTGTGGAAGGGGAACTTCACCCATGTATAAAATCTCAGAATTTTTCTTAGGATGGTGGGATGTGCCTCAAATATAAAGGATAACGCTATAGTGCATTATCATAGATACACAGATATAAGTATACTGTAGTAAATAACTCACGTGATTCGGAGCCTTCCGAAATGATGGCTCTGTATATAAGGCATATGGACCTCTAGTCGGACAGAGGGGGTCCTTCCTCCAGGATAGAGATAGATAAAATAAGCTTCCAATAAATTGAGGAAAAAAGGTATAAAAATAAAAGAAAAATTTAATGAATAAAATCCGATTAGAACAAAATTCGAAAATAATCAGAAAGAACAAAATATAAAATACGAAAAGAAATAAATCCGAAACGCGTTTCGCTTGCGTTCTGCAAGCCTCCTCAGTCGGTTACCGACTGAGGAGGCTTGCAGAATGCAAGCGAAACGCGTTTCGGATTTATTTCTTTTCGTATTTTATATTTTGTTCTTTCTGATTATTTCGAATTTTGTTCTAATCGGATTTTATTCATTAAATTTTTCTTTTATTTTTATACCTTTTTTCCTCAATTTATTGGAAGCTTATTTTATCTATCTCTATCCTGGAGGAAGGACCCCCTCTGTCCAACTAGAGGTCCATATGCCTTATATACAGAGCCATCATTTCGGAAGGCTCTGAATCACGTGAGTTATTTACTACATTATACTTATATCTGTGTATCTATGATAATGCACTATAGCGTTATCCTTTATATTTGAGGCACATCCCACCATCCTAAGAAAAATTCTGAGATTTTATACATGGGTGAAGTTCCCCTTCCACAAGAGATCTAAGGGCCAATCGATACGAGACATTGGGGGCTCCACCTTTGGATATCCTCTATCCTAAGAAAACTTCAAGACTTCCTACATGGGCGAGGTCCCCCTTCTATAAGAGACCTAAAGGCCAATTGATACGAGCCATTGGGGGCTCCACCTTTGTGAGTGTGACCATTTACACTACTTAGTGTGTTATAAATTATCATACTGTACTACGTGATCAATTTTTCTTTTCATATAGGGTGATGGTATTATATGATCAGATTTCCGAATAAGAAGGTCCAACCCTATGCTGACTAATTTAAAGCTAAATTAATCCTTGTTTATATTTATCCACTGATATATATATTGCGCTCCCTTCAAATACATTTATTTGTATTTTTCTATTTGACAATCTGTTGACAGGTACACCTAAATAGGTGAGCAGCACAATAGATCACCAGTTCAATATAAGAGATAGCGCCGATTACTCTGAACGTTCTTTCGTTCTATTTTTTGACAATATACATTTACCTTTGATCATTTTAGATTGACTGGCGAGGCATTGGGAGCTGGCGTTTCGGTGAGGAGAACCATCTGCACCATATTATCCTTGCAAATGCAGTTTAAAGCCGGCTTTACGTGGCTCTTGAAAAAGTGAGTTTGACCATAACTACTTTGTATGAGTGACCACCGATCAGGATATACTACACAATGTATGTCCTGTTTCTTATCTTTTAGAACACACAGAAAAGAAACTCATTTGGACATTTGCAAGCGCGGGGACTTATACTCAAACGTTGCATACATTATAATGAAGAATTGGGCTAACAAGTGTCGATAACAACATTTTAAGAAAAGCTGCTTTTTAATTACGCTTTTTTTGTGTGGTTACCTTTGATCTACGTGTTAATAAAACATACCTGTTCTTGGAGTTATTTGTCACAATTATTTTTAAAGTACTATCAATAAATTGAAATCTACCTTTAACTATACTCACTTATAAAATTTTTGCTTTTGTTTTCATATTGAGTTGTTGGGTGTTCAATACCCATTTTATGGGGTATTCAGTAATCCCCCTACTTGTTTGTATTTTGTCCCCATTTTATAATACTAAACACAGTAGTCATGGCAATAGTCTGGTAATTATTGTGCATTAGGGATTTTGAGGAACCCTATTTATTCTGGTATGTGCACACATTTTGTCTTTATGCAGAGTGCAGGGTGTATCTATTTTTTAGTGATTTGTTAATGTTTTGGTAATTTCCCTGTGCAATACTGTACTGATATAAATAATACAAGGCATAAGGAATTTGTGAAAATATGAAAACGACAACAAAACCAAATCAGATAAATCATATATTTATGCTATCACACGCTTACTTGCTTATACCCACAGATTAATAAGAGAAATGAAAGTCATTACAGCACTGCATATTCACTAATGATTGCAGTTTTCAGTCTAGCTAGGTTTCATCAAAGTGTTTTGTTGCCAGTACCTTACGCAAGGTTCTTAATATATTCCAACTACCCATATTCCTATTAAAACATCCTTGACAGGAATGTACTGTCTAGCTATGCATGGGTAAATGTTTTAGATTTCTTGTATTTAGCTGGTATATGTCATTTTTTTTTCTTGTTCTGAAAACATGTTTTAAACCGTGGGTGTATGAAATGTGCATCCTATCATTCGGAGCTAATAAAATATTTACTTTTTAATTTTCAGTTTCTATTTTCTGGTAGCTGCGGTATGAGCGCTGTCAGATTTATAGCGGGTCAAAGCAAGGACTGATTTTATGAAATGTAGTACAGGAAATACTATTTTATTTTCATGCTACTTAGCTTTTGTAATGATGCATAAAGCCAAGCTTATTTGCATGGAAATTCTCGAAAGCGGAGATGAGCTACATTATCTAACAAATGGATGTTTCTCGACAATAACAAGGCAGGAAAATACAGTACGGAGTCTTGGAGATGTTGTTTTTATTGGGATCATTATTGTGCTGCATTTTAGAATATGCAGACTCATCATAACAATATGCAACAATGATAACAATGCTCACGATGGTAATATGTATGGTTATGGCGGGTGTAGATACACAACATAATGCCTGCATATATCTTCAATTGCTTGCATGAATTGTGCTGCAAAATATTCTATGTCTTAACCAATAGAAAGAGGTTACTATCGTATATCACATGACCACAACATGCAAACTGCATCGCTCCGCTTAACCCCTTCACCACCGATATCGAAATATCTCATGCTTCAAAGGCACCATCTGGTACCCCGATATCGAGATATCTCGATATGCTGATTTGCAGCCCAAAATAAAATGAAATTCCTTTCAAATTTCTTTTGCTTTTGGGCTGCAGAAGGTGCAGCCAAAGTTTTAGCCCTGTGGGCATAATGCCCAAAGAGCTAAAACTGTAAAATCAGCTGATGAAAGCTCTGAAATATCAGGCTTTCCGCAGCTGTCAGCGGCCGATGTAGGGGAAAAAAAAGCAGACCTGCTGCTCAAACCTCTGTAACTCAATTTGGCAGTAGATGGTGCCATCTACTGGCCAAATAGGTTATTTACAGTAATAACTATTAATGTATAATTAATAATTTTACAAAAACACTGGTTTCTGACAGTGTTTTTTTGGAAAATCACTTGGTAGTGAACAGGTTAAGTATGTATTTGTCTTTTGTCATAAAATAAAGCCTATTGTACATGCTGTATAAAAGTGCTTAATTTTGTTGCATCCTGAAAGCAGATGGCAAGAGCATTTCTTTAAGACAATATACAGCACTATGAAGTTACATATATTGCACAATCATTATGATTTGAAATTCTGTACTTTGGAAGTATACAGTGCTAAAACTACATTAAAACAAGTGGTAAAACAGAATTGACTGCCAAACTCATTCACTACACATTGGTATATCATATATTTATATACACACACACTATACAAGTGGTAAGCAGATAATTGGAAACGGTAGAAAAAAATTGATGTTTTGGCAATGAGATAAATGGGAGTAAATACATTTTGAGATATGAATGACGTAAAAAGTCAACATGCAACATAGCTATCACAATACAAACAGTAGTTCTAAAAAAGTGGATTCTAAGAGCTTTGTTTCATTTTCCCCTCTTATAAGTTATATCAAAAAAATGGTAATAGGACACTTTTAATGGTAGTTGGTTAACCAATGTTACTGTACTGTCAGCTAACAACTAAAAATGCAAACGTCTGAGAATCAGAATGTATAACAAAATTTTATAATGTAGAATTTATTAACTAAGAATAACATATGTTGCCTGTTGCAAAACTAGAACCTGTTTCCATTCTGCATACATAAGAAAAAAATATTACTGAAATCTTTCAACACTTACTTAGGAAAAAAAGATATATGTAAATCACTGCCTACTTTTACAAAGTCAATTCCGTTATAATGGATATGGTTGTATTATATTGAATCATTCATCAAAACACAGCAAGATCATTCTTCATTTTCAATTGATGAGCTAGTTTTGCAGGGATATTTCTAACAATCCTTGCATTTTAAGTAAGTATGACAATAAAATCCATTCTCTGAGAACGTATATACAGTTCAAAGAGAGCATTGAACTGAAAATTGCAATAGTCTATGGCATTTACATGAAAAATCTAATAACACAAGCTGACTACAAAATGTTATTCTTGATATTGCCAATAGGTTGAGAATGAAATAAGACAGGGCATAGCAGCTACAATTTCCAATGCCTTTGAAAGGTTCTCTGAAGTACATTATTTTATTCAAAACAGTTATAGCAAGTTTAAAAAGCAGGTGTTAGGCAATATATAGAGATATTTGTGAGTGAATGCAACCGAAAATGGATGAGATAATGAGTGAATGGGAGTGAACGTGATTGTATGTGAATGTGCCTTTCTATGAGTGAACGTGATCATGAATGAACGTGACTGTGTGTGTTAATGTGTCTTTCTGTGACTGATTGTGACCGTGTGTGAATGTAACTGTGTGTGAATATGTCTTTCTGTTAGTGAACATGACATTTTGTGAATGTGTCTTTCAGTGAGGGAACGTGACCATGTGTGAATGTGTCTTCCTGTGAGTGAACGTGATCATGAGTGAATGTGACGGTGTGTGTTAATGTGTCTTTCAGTGAGGGAACGTGACCATGAGTGAACAAGACTGCATTACTGTGTCGTTCTGTGAGTGAACGTGACCATGAGTGAACATGACTCTGTGTGAATGTTTACTACTTCTTTATGTGAATCTGACCGTGTGTGAATTTGACCGTGCTTGAACATGACCATGTGTGAATGGGTCTTTCTGTGAGTGAACGTGACTGTGTGAGAACGGGTCTTTCTGTAAGTGAAGGTGACCATGAGTGAATGTGACCAACCATTTGTGAATGAACGATTGGTTTCTGCATCCCTGACTGCCCTGCACCTTGAATACTTCACAGACTGTCGTCCCACGTATTGTGTTTCTGAGCGTGTCCTAGGCTTTCTGTCGGTCTCGAAACCCTCGGAGCCTAGAGGCAATTCAGCTAGTCCTTTGAGTCCCCTGGCTCTTGAGTTACAAACTGTATTTTTTGCTATTTCTGTGTTAATCAAGAAAATATTGTTGCCCTTAAGGATCTCAACTCCGCGTCTATCTAGTGGGTACTACTCCCCCCATTACACTGTGAATGTGATTGTGAATGAACGCGTCTTTCTGTGAGTGAATGTGCCTTGTGTGTGAATGTGTCTTTGTGTGAGTGAATGTGCATGAATAAAGTATGTCATATGGCAACATCCAAAAAACAGAAATATTGCACTCAAAAATAAAATTTGAAGTACATATAGGTGTTATTACATGATAATAAAATGGCAAGTTGTCCAGCTGACATGGAAACTCAATTTCCTGAGGTGTATTATTTTGATTAAAACATGACAATTATGTTAACTGAGAACACCATTCATTGATACAGAATTTGTTTTATGTTTTATCCTTCAACTGGTGTTTTATAAAAGAAAGTCAGCATGTGGGCAGGAGAACGTTTTAAAACCAGTGAATTGAAGGGTTGAATGTTTATCTCAGATGCAGGTAGCCAGAGGTCACCCTAGAGGTAGTGAGGCCTTGAGCAAAGCTCTAATATGAGGCCTCTATTGATGTTCAAAAAGCAGACCAAGTAACCCCAAAGTTACCCAAGCTGTCTCTGTAGATGGTAGTAGGTGAATTTAGAAGTACATGTTTGTGAAACGCCATGTGGTCACTGACATTCAATGTAAATTACATCATGTGAGACCCCTGTTTGAGTGAGCACTTAGGTGATTCTCTATTTTGCCTAATTATAGAGCCGTCGCTCAGGTAGCCTTGTTTGGCTTGGTTTCACTGCATTCTCAAAAAAAATGTCAAATAAAAAAATACTGTATATGGTTTTTCCCCAGAATGGTTGGAAAGTTAGCAAGGAGCATGCATAGATTTCTTCCTTGATGGCTTCCAGGTATTAACATTTGAAGCCAGAAGTTAGTTGCAAAACAAGAGGACATAGTCTTAGATTAGAGGGGCAAAGGTTTAAAAGTAACATCAGAAAGCATTATTTTACTGAGAGGGTGGTGGATACATGGAACAGTCTTCCAGTTGAAGTGGTAGAGGCCAAAACAGTAATTGAATTTAAGCAGGCATGGGATAGGCATAAGGCTATCCTAAACAAAAGATAAATCCAGGTAAAGTATCCATGTAATTGGGCAGACTAGATGGGCCGAAAGGTTCTTATCTGCCGACATTTTTCTATGTTTCTATGTTTCTATGTTTCTGGCAACTCAGTTTGAAAGATTGTGGTTTGTGGATTAGCTGAAAGTATATAAAAAATGTAAAGTTTCAAGCGTGATATATATATATTATGATTTGTTGGCAGAAACGATTGTAACATATTAGCAAAATTATATATTGTTATGACTTGTAAATATCTAACGTGAGGGTATACGATTTCCTTAAGGGGTTTTTCACTAACCTCCGAAATTGCCACCGAATTGCACCGAATGGTGGATTTCACCGTTCGGTTCAATTTCTGGGCAGTTTGCCTATTCATTAAATTGTCAATTTGCCAAATGCAGGTGAATCGGTGACAAAATACTGTGCAGTTTGCCGCAGTTTAGCTGTCTTCGGCGGCAGAGAAATTCTCCCAAAGAGAAGTAATGGTTCGTCTGTTCACAGAATGCCGAACTGCACCAAAATGTCAGCAAAATGACCTGATTTTTATCGTGTTTCAGTTTGACTGGTTTAAATAGTCGAATGCTATAGGTTTCAATGTAAAAACGTAATACAATTTTTACTTTTTTCTAAAAGATTGTTTATTTTTTTATTTTCAGCAAAAAGACTTAGGGCAGTATTACTGCCCGCTAAAATGGGGACGCTAAGGAGGCAAATCCTGCGTCTGCAGGTTTCTCCTTAGAGTCCCTGTTTTAGCCCCTTATTATAGGACAGGTGCTAAACCACAGGATACTCGAGGCAGGGCTAACGTGCCGTCCCCAACATCCCCTTCATGGAGAACATAGGACTCCATTGAGGCTTTGACTGCCGGGTCACTTGCCTCTTGCGAGATCCTGGAGGTCGGCAGAGTGATAGCGGAGGGAGAATCTGGGGACTTTTTTACACAATCTCACTCTGCTCCTGGCGACCAAAAGAGGCGGATCGAGATGCTGTTCTGACCGCGGGTGGAGAGGTGAGCATCTGATTTTTTGGAGATTTGTAGCTGGTGATAACGGATTCTGCAGAAGAGGAATCAGTTAGCACCAGCTCCAAGTTGTGGTTAACTTTTGAGTTAACTGCAGTGGGGCATAAGTAGCGTTAGGACTTTGTAATCCTAGTGCTAAATAGCTCTTTGTGCTCCCTATGTTAAGCATAGGAAGTGCAAAGTACAGTCAGTTCGCACTGAAAAGCGCAATCTCTGAATCGCTAACTGTTTTTTTAACACAAGATGTTGGGCTGCTGTGTTTTTTCGGCGAGTCATTAAATCTTTAATACTGTAAATTTTTTTTAGAGTTTCTTATATCCGCTTTTAAAAGTTTAATCACTAATATAGATAATGTACAACCTTGATGTTTTCAACTATTAAAGAAAAACAGTCTACCTTTGTGCAAGAACAGTTTTCACTTAGATGAAGAATCAAATGCCATTTACAGGGAATTTGTAACAGGTTCATCGTCAAAGCGATATCTCGTCAAGCAATAGATACAGCCAAGGACAATGTGTTGTGCTGGAATTTGTCTATGAATCACAGAGGAATTTTGTTTTGTGGCACAACTGGATATTGTACCAAAACTGTTTTCTTTTTCTTTTTTTCTGGTTTACCATTATAAGGTCACCTCACCCAATGGTTGGTTACAGCGCCGAAAGCACAGGAGTTAAAAAATAGACTATTTTATATTGAATATTATCATTGTTTGAAGTATAAATTGCTCTTTCAAACAAGTATCATTCCATGAAACAGCTGGGCTTCACAATGCTGATAACGCTTAAGCCTGCACCAAACCCGATTACCAGTCCTTAGAATGGTTGGGCCTATAACAGGTCATGACGCAAGCACCTATGCTAATGTGTTAATGGGACAGGTTCCCGTTCAAGTGAATTTCAGTCTTTGGAATGGTTGGAGATACACCAAAAGCTTAGTCAGAGTAAAGCCGAGGTCAGAGATACAGAGGACAGCAGAGCATTGAAAACAAGCTGGGTTGATATATCAACTATCAAGAGATAGTCGGGATGGTGTACAGTAACCTACAGAGAATACATGCACTGTTGGATATACAGAAAACGACAACAGGAGAGGGTACTGGTCAGGTAGAGGTTTAGTTCGGCATGAGACAACACCTATGATGATGTTATCCTCCTGCACCAAAACATCTGCATGTGACTACTGTGAAATGAGGCTAAGTTGTTAGCATCATTACATTCCACAGGTCATGAAAACACACAGGAGATATGCATTCCAAATCAGAACCAAAAATGTGTTTGCAACGAATGATACACCAGCTGCTCAACTTTATGCCATAGACTCATGTTTGTTTCAACTTCCAGGCATTGAGTTCCTCGAACTATTACACACATTCCTTGACCCTCTTTAGTGAAGATGACTTGCCCGTTTCAATATTGGGATGTCAGAAGGTAAGCTTGCATAAAGCATATAAGACAGGTTCACTTTGAACCTATCCAATGTTAAAATGTTCCAATGTTATGGCAGTGTTGGAAAGACTTGCTGCTCTGCTTCAGCTCCTTCTGGAACACCAAAATGATTTGTTTAGAGTTGATGTTTACATTCTTTGTAGTATTTCTGACATCACTTTTTATGTGTCATGAGCGCGGTCTGTCCAGTAGAAAAATTGTCACGTGTTTATCACTTCATTCAGAAAAATTCAATTATGCATGTGTCGTAAATCGAAGGGCATATAAAATACAATTAATATATGGTACTAGGTTCAACTGTAAATAACATTTCTCTTTTACTTAAGCCCCTCCCCCCAATAAATAGAATCAATACACTTGTCCACCTTTTTTATAATGTCATTTCACTTTTTTTTTCTTCGACGTCCATTTTTACTATTATCATTTGTGCACAACTCTAGGGACTAATATTCCGTTAGGCCCCAATTTTTTTATTGTTACTTTACATTTATACTTTGCTAACCTGAGAAACATATCACTAAACAGAGAGATAAAGTGTTACCCATTTTAAGCATTTTACTTCTGACTTATAATTATTATGGAAACTACAGCCCAAATGCAAATAAAGTTGTGCAAACAAATAAAATAGCTTTCATTGGGCCATATTACATTGATCACGCTAAAACGGGGACGCTAAGGAAGAAAACCTGCACCTTCAGGTTTCTCCTTAGCGTCCACGTTTTAGCTTGATATTACAGTGCAGGCGCTAATCCAGCAGCCTGCACCATAACACGGCGCTAAACTTCAGGATGTTCTTGGCTGCGCTAAGCACCGCCGTGAGCATCTCCTCCATGGAGTCCATAGGATTCCATTGAGGCTTCGCTGCCAGTCACATGACATGCAGGATCTCGCCTCGCAAGATCTGGCAGGTTGGCGGAGTGATTCGCAGAGGGAGCCTGGGCAGGGCTGGACTGGGACAAAAAAATCAGCCCTTGACTTCATCCCGACCGGCCCACTTTAATTATGCAAACATGCACAAAAATAGTATATGAGCCAACCGGATCGATCATCCAATCACTCTACAGATATTGGAGTTGCTGCAGAGTGATTGTGTAAAGCAACGCAGCGGAGATTGAGACCATGTCTTAAGGTGAGGCGGATGCCCAGCGGAACTCCCCGGCACGGAGGCCCCAATATGAAACTGTGTCAGACTGTTCTGTTTTACAGATGGTGAGGAAATTCTTACCTCACTCATTAAAGGCAGTGCGAGCCACACAGTGATCCAGCATTCACACTGGCCCACTGAGCCATCGGCCCACCGGGAATCTCCCTGTAGTCTTTATGGCCATACAGACCTGAGCCTGGACTTTTTTCCCCAGTCTCTCTCTGCTCCCAGCGGCAAGAAGAGGCAGATCGGGCCCCTCTTACTGCAGGATGGGAGGTGAGTATCTGATTTTTTTGCTGTCTATTTTAGCTGCTGCAAACGGATTCTGCAGAAACGGAATCCGTTAGCACAAGTCCTAGCTGTGGTAAACTTTTCAGTAACCGCAGCGGGACGATAATTAGCGCTAGCA
Source organism: Leptobrachium leishanense (assembly GCA_009667805.1). NCBI lineage: Eukaryota > Metazoa > Chordata > Amphibia > Anura > Megophryidae > Leptobrachium > Leptobrachium leishanense. Next base: position 212,039,990 of record CM019066.1, read on the forward strand.
CTTTGTAATCCTAAAGCTAATTAACTCTTTGCGCTCCCCATATTAAGCATAGGGAGCGTGAAGTACAGCAAGCTCACCCTGAAAAGTGCAAGCTCCGAATTGTTAATAGGTTTTATAACCTCTTAGCGTTCGGATTGTAATATGGTCCCCCCGCGCTAGGGTAACCAGAGCTAACGTTAAGGCTCACACAGGTGAGCGGAAATGTTAGCGTTAGTAATGTAATATGGCCTAATGTGTTTAAGTAATGAATCTTTTATATTTTAGGCCATGAAAAGTTTGACAAGCTACATTAATGAATTCAAGTTTCTGTATCATGACTCTGGATGCACAGCCAGTTGTGAAGCATCACAAAATAATGAGCAAAATTACTCTATTCTGTTTGAAATGTTTGTTTCTAGGAAGGTACAGTTATGTACACCATCCTGACAACTTAAAAATAAAAGCCCATGATAATCAATTCAGTGATTGTTATGCAGTGATTGATATCTTTGTGCCAATTAAATAAACCATGTAACCACTGGCGTGCGCAGCCCGTTGCGTTATTGTGTGCACCCATGGAAAATGTATTAATTCAAAACTTATTTTTAGAAGATTTTGCAGAAAATACACATTTTTCATTAAAAATAATGAGCCTGTAAATTGAGTCAGTTTTTTGCTAATCATCATGAATCAGATAAGGGAAACCTAAAATGTCAATGTAGCAGGTGAAAGAGGACCTTTTCCCCAAACATTAGGGTGTGCCTTGGCACACCTGGAAAACACCCTGCGTACGCCTATGCCTGTAACACACCCATTAGTTTTTTAAAAAAAAAAACAATTCTATCTTCTGGAAATATAACCTTGTCTGTCCTTTCATTTGAATAAATTCCAGAACGTAATATTAACTACTGCTCCCTCATTGCTAGGATGACAATTAGTAGGTGCGTTTTATGTCAGCTGTAATGCATTATATAAATTGACTTCACTATAATACATGTCCCCACCTGCATTGTTCCCTTACCCAAAGGCTAACGATAACTTTGAAGCTTTAACACACTTCTCATTATGGCATTATTTTTTCAATATGTCTCTGATAAGTAAACTACTGATGAATTCATGTCCTCAAGCATTGGATCTGCACTGCATCATAAAAGGTATCATAGGGTTAAAAAACTGAATTATTTCTTTTGTTGGAGATGACAATTGTGTCTTTTTTTCTAATATTTCATTTACACTCAAAATCTAATAACACAATTGCAATTTTATACACCAGATGTAGAAAACGGTGATAATTCATTAGGTCTCTAATGGACCTTTCATTAGTAGCATATTATTCCCAGTCTGTTGTAAAAACTAGGGCATAATTTATTTTTGTGGATGTCAAAAAGGTGATGGTTTTGTTCAAGTAGTTCTGGTTTGTCAAAGGAATTACATTGTTAGAGTGTTATACATTAATCATAACAGTTAAAGTTTGTTATTATCAAGTTTATATTTTACAAAGTTTTAATAAACATACAAAAAATAAGCTGGTGTTCAAGACATTGTGTATTAACTCTCTCCTTACTCATGACTGGTTAGGAAAGTTAGAGACAGAAATGTCCCTTAAGGACCTATGATATGTTTCGTTCGAATGTCACCAAACTCCTCTGTACATGAGAACTGTTCACACACTGTTGCACAGTTAGAGCGTTCTGGAAAACCTCTGTATGCATCCCAGATAGTGAATTGAGAAGTAGCCATATGTCTTGACAAAGAGTGGTGTTAGAAACCGTCACATTTACACGTTCCCGCATGGACATTCTTGGAGAGATTTAACGCCTTTACATTAAGGTGCAATGTTGGAAGCTGAACTTGGATTGCTTTCAACAGAAAACCACGGGCCCTAGTCCAAGGTTGGTGTTAACGTAACCAGTGCTGTTGTAAATTTACCAGAGCCATTAAAGTCTATGGGCTAGATTACATACCAAACGCTAACATGTTAGCGTTCCGATATGTAAGTGCTACCGCTTGGATAAGTGACTTTAACGTATGTCCCCCAATTACATTCCTAATGCTAAATAGTTAAAAAATCTGCGCATTGTGTTTGCGCTAGCTTGAGCGAAATCTACTTTGGGCAACCTATGCTTAACATGGGGAAGGCAATCAGTAATTAGCGTTAGGATAAGAAAGGTATTACAAAGTATCATATCTCCTCTGTCTCGTCTTTTTTCCAAGCTGTACATGTTAAGATCATTAAGCCTTTCCTGGTAACTTTTCTCCTTATAGAAACATAGAAAAATGTCGGCAGATAAGAACCTTTCGGCCCATCTAGTCTGCCCAATTACATGGGTACTTAACCTGGATTTATCTTTTGTTTAGGATAGCCTTATGCCTATCCCATACTTGCTTAAATTCAATTACTGTTTTGGCCTCTACCACTTCTACTGGAAGACTGTTCCATGTATCCACCACCCTCTCAGTAAAATAATGCTTCCTGATGTTACTTTTAAACCTTTGCCCCTCTAATCTAAGACTATGTCCTCTTGTTTTGCTATTTTGTTTCCTTTTAAATATACTCCCTTCCTCTACCTTGTGGATTCCCTTTACGTATTTAAATGTTTCTATCATAAGTACTGAGGCCAATTACCACACTGATGCAGTAACCACACTTTTACCGTCATCTAGAAGCTGGTACAAACTGACTCCGCTTTTGCGGAATCAGTTAGCACCAGCTGAAACACCCCGCAATAAATCATATACTCAGCTCTCATTGTGCGGCGAGAACGGTGGCACGATCCACTGATTCTGGTCACCAGGAGCAGAGTGAGACTGGGGACAAAAAGTCCTCATTCTCTTTTCCTGTATTATGGCCCTAGGTGGTTGTTAAGTTTACAACAGCTCTGGTTAAGTTTTGTAAGGATCAACGCCGGCGGCGTAATAAAAAGCCTAAACCCAGTGCTGGCTCATAGTAGTGGGACTTTCATATAGCAGTACCACTACTCACCTCTGCCTGTGCATCGCTCAGGTGTTGCCTAGATCACCTACTATTCCTGCATAAAACCAGGCCACACCTGAAGCCCAACGCTTCCACATTGTCTTGGAAATATCCAAGCTGCAAGGAGCTACCTGTTGGGCCTCCTAGGACCCATACTCTGCTGGATCCTATTTTCTCAAGACTATCTGTTATATCTCTCCTGGACTTATTATTTGTAAACCTCCTGGATCTCCTACTTACTACAGACCTCTGGACTTGTTATCCTCCTGGACCTCCCAAGTTTTCCTTGCCTGGATTATAAAGACTTGCCCATATCTCCAAGGACTCGGATATATATACATATATATAACCTAAGTACACCTTGTTGTATTGTATCTTTTTGATCTGTAGTTTCCCTTTATACCTGTATATTCTGCTCTGGTTCCCTCTAGCCCTGTAACCTGTATATATTCTGCTCTGGTTCCCTCTAGCCCTGTAACCTGTATATATTCTGCTCTGGTTCCCTCTAGCCCTGTAACCTGTATATATTCTGCTCTGGTTCTCTCTAGCCCTGTAACCTGTATATATTCTGCTCTGGTTCCCTCTAGCCCTGTAACCTGTATATATTCTGCTCTGGTTCCTCTAGCCCTGTAACCTGTATACCTGTATATATTCTGCTCTGGTTCCCTCTAGCCCTGTAACCTGTATATATTCTGCTCTGGTTCCCTCTAGCCCTGTATATATTCTGCTTTAGTTCTCTCTAGACCTGTAACCTGTATATATTCTACTCTGGTTCCCTCTAGCCCTGTAACCTGTATATATTCTGCTCTGGTTCTCTCTAGCCCTGTAACCTGTATATTCTGCTCTGGTTCCCTCTAGCCCTGTAACCTGTATATATTCTGCTTTAGTTCTCTCTAGACCTGTAACCTGTATATATTCTGCTCTGGTTCCCTCTAGCCCTGTAATCTGTATATATTCTGCTTTAGTTCTCTCTAGACCTGTAACCTGTGTATACATATATACACTTCTTCCCTATTCCTTAGCTTTTCTCCTCCTATTCAGTATTCTCCATCTATTGCATACCTCTTCTATATCTATTATTGCCTTTGCTTTATTGTGTATTTACAATAAATCATCATATACATATATATATATCTGCTTTGCAAGACTTCTTCATTGCACATTGGCTCGTACCTACCGCCCCGGAACCAGCACCTTACAAGTTTACACCAATCTTGGAATGAGGGCCCAATTCTATGGAGGTAATACCGACTGGTCCGGGAGTACGATGGTGACTAAGGATGAAGTGATTTGCAGTCTTGGACTACAGACAATGGAATGAGTTGCACTAGCATAACAGCACATTTTATAGTGGACATACTATGAGGACAATATATTCAAAGACTGGTTTAAACCATATGCGGGATACAGACTGGTTTTTAATTCTATAACTCCTTGCTATGTTTTATTTATGGGGTTTTTTTTAATAAAAGTACAATATTCTGTTTAATGTGGAAAAGAGTCAGCACCTTTCTCTGTACATCCAATTATACAGTGCCTTGATCCACCCAGGGGCTCTTCATGTAAGAGTAGCACGATACCTACTCCAGCTTTGTGAGTTTGTAACTTTCGAAATTTTACAATAATCGTTATCTTAAATACATATTACACTAGGTGGTGTTGAATTTATTGTTTCAGATACATGGCTGTGTAAGGCTAGGGTCAGACTGAGGCAGTGCGAACGCGCGTTCTGGCGCACTTAATTACGGCCGCACTAGCAGCAAATGACGGGCAATGACGGCCAATATACGAAGTACGGCCGCACGAAAGTCCGGCTGCGCAACGCAAGTGGAAAATGAACGCATTTTTTCGAGAACGTAAAACCGCTAGTACGGTTGTACAGAGTGCGCTGCGTGCACTAGCGGTGTGTGTGTGTGATTAGGAGATGTCAGACGCTACTAATGTCCAGCCAACATAACGTCCAGATGCACAAAGTGTTTTATTGATGATCCGTACAAACTCACGGACGAAAAATGCGCATAGTATGACCGCTATCGCGTATTCCGTGAAAAAATGCGTCCACTCGTTCGAACGTACTTTTTCACAGACAACGCGAAAATGCGTTCGTCTGACCCTAGCCTAAGACCTAAGGCTAAGGTCAGACGAAAGCATTTTTAACGTGCGTTTAGCCGCAAAAATCACGGCCGTACTAGCAGCAAATGACGTCCAATGCCGGGGAACACACGAAGTACGGCCGCACGAATGTTCGGCCGCGCAACGCAAGTGGCAAACGAACGCATTTTTTCTAGAACGTCAAACCGCTACTACTGACGTACAGAGTGCGCTGCGTCCGCATAGCGGCGTGTGTGTGTGATTAGGAGACGTCAGACACTGCTAATGTCCGGCTAACATAACGTCCAGACACAAAAAGTGTTTTATTGATGAACCGTACAAAATCACAGACGAAAAGGCGCATCGTATGACCGCTATCGCGTATTCCGGGACAAAATACGTACGTTCGTTCGAACGCACTTTTTCACGGACAACGTGAAAAATGCGTTTGTCTGACCCCAGCCTTAGATAGCTGTGACTATTCCTGTGCTCAATTTAATTGCTGTTTTTTTCATTTGTACACTTTCTGATTAATTTTTTTTGTTATTATCTTGATATGGGAAAAGGAACAATGTCTCTCTCTTTAATCTACGTATTTTGTTCAACATCAGCCTACAGGTGTGTGCATGCGGATGCCTGATGGGTGAATTGGTCCTGCTTGACTATGTTTTGATGATCACCATCTGGTTCATGATTATAAGGACGATCATTGACTGTTTGTGATTATTTAAAGTTTGTAATAAATGATCCATTTGTGCACACCTTACTAATATAAACTTCCTATGCCTCAGTCATGTCCAATGAGTGCAGTATTTCTCCATTCTTTGGTTTACTAACTCAGACTTCCTGCACAATAGCAGTCTTTCCATTTGGTCAATGGCCAATGGGTACTTGCATTTTAGGAATTCCATCTTTCAACTCTGTCATGGACAGGAGAGACAAAAGGAAAAGCTAAATGTGAATCTATGATCATTTATGTCACAGATTGCAAGAGAAATAACAGTATTATTATAAAACCCAATTATAACATATTGTATTATCATGCATTGCTGTATTCAATCAAAATGAATATACTCTATACAACATCGTATTAAGAATATGACCGAGATAAATTGTAAAAATCATAGGTCATATTATAAATACATTGTGGTATAGGTTATATTATGTTTTTCTTTAATTAAAGCTTAACCAATACGATATTATTTTATGTTAACTATAATAAAAAAAAGAAGCTTATTGATACATAAAAGAAGTAGAATTTGTTGGCATTAGCCATGAAAATAGAAAATATATGGTATGTGCTAATTAAGTAAATCAGAGAGCACGGGTGATCAATAAGGGGGTAACCCTGTGACATGAATAAATGTAGAAGGATACTGTACTGCTAAGTTAAAAAATTTAATGAAACTTAACTTTAAGCCATACATAAAGCAAAAGACAACCAGGACGACAATATTAAAAGTCTCAGTAACCTTTGACAACAAATTAGGTACCACAGTGAACACAAGGAGCTGACTCCATATGTTTGGCATGAAAAGGAATATGGCCTACTAAGGTCCATATATGCAAGCAGGTAACAATGCAGAAAGCTCCTGGGTACCCACACAGTACCCACACATTTCTAACTTACTTAAGCTAATAGAGCAGAGAAGCGGGCCTTCCTGGGTCCGCAGTAATAGGAAAGCGACAGAAAGACTCCAAACCGGAGTATAATTGCAACATTAAGTATAACTTGGTATAGTAGGGTAGAGAAAGTAGATCTGGTCCTTGTGTTCACTGTGGTACCTAATTTGTTGTCAAAGGTTACTGAGACTTTTAATATTGTCGCCCTGGTTGTCTTTTGCTTTATGCATGAATAAAAGATATTTTTTTTAGGTTTTCTCTTAGCAGCACAGTATCCTTCTACATTCATTATTCATGAAACAATGGACACAACACAACAAAGAATTAATCTGAAATGAGTTCATATTAATGTAATGGCCCATCTGCGCTGTTCAACGAAGATATGCATCTCAATTGACTTGCACCATGTGCACTTTATATGTACAACTGATGATTTGCTTTAGCTTCTCTTCTTTATCTGTAGCTCTTTTAAATGGATACCAGAAAACAAACATAGGATGGCTGATGGCCATACTAGAGCATGGCTTCTCTTATAAATATAGGATTGTTGAGCAATATTGTAGCATAACTGAAAATCCAATAATAACATAATAATGCCAGGTCTATATGATATTAGCTGTGGGTGAGAGAATTTAATTTATTTGGTGATCCTCAGTGGAGCCAAAAAATCTCTGAATACAAGTGTAGAATGAGAATTGTTCAATGGAAATAAAAGTCTGAAAACCATATATTGTATAAATAAATCATTAACTACCATAGTTCACCATATAATGCTTTGAAAGTTGTTTGTATTTTATATTCTAGTTTCTGAAATACAAACTAAATAAAAATAACTAGAGCACATTATATAATTCCATATTCATTTAAGGTCAATACTTGGGTCTGTTTTGCAGGTTTGAAAAGACCACTTCAACTGAAGCACGTTGGCTTAACCCTTTCGCTGCTGAGGCTTTTCCCGCCTCTGTGCTGAGGTCATTTTTACCGGTTTTGCTCATCATGTTTAAACGTGTTTTGAAGGCTTATTTTAGTATATGACCCAGACATATTAAATATTGTTCTTTCCGTCAGACTCGGCAGATTCATAATATGTCATTATTATATGTATACGTCATGACCTGTCTGTATATTATAACAAAAAATGCAATAAAATATGAATTTTCAATAATTTACAATGTGTAAAGTGTTTTTTTTTCACATTTTAACATGCGAGCAATTGCGGTTATATTTTGTATGGGGTGCGCTTGTTAAAAAAATTAGAGATGGGGTCTCGTTACATTTTTTTTTGGGGAAAATTACACGATTTTTAACAAACGCACCACATACAAAAATCGTTAGTGCAGCATCATTGTTCACACTATAATTGAAATGGGAACAATATTGCTGCATTAACAAACCAAAAAAAACAAAAAAACTTGTTTGTTTTTTTTATAATTTTTTTTTAAATATTTTTTTATTTTTATTTTTAATTATTTTTTTAACTAACTTTTTTCACATTCGAGTTTGGTATCGTTGGAACGGCCATGCTCTGGCCGATCCAACAATACCAAACTTTAACCCCTAGCTGCCACGGATTGGGAGATAGGGTGTTCATAGGAACCCCCTATCTCCACCATTGGTGGCAGCTAGGGGTTAACTCCAGGACTGGCGTCATCGTGCTATGCACGATGACGCCAGTCCTCAGGGGGAGTTAATGCCAGGCTGTGCCCTTCCAAATGGTGCCTGGGTTAACCCCCGCAACGCCGCCGATCGGGAGGGAGAGAGGTCCGAAGGACCTCCCCCCTCCCTTTCAGGCGCTTCCTCCGCACATGCGGGGGGGCGCCTGAATTAGGTGTCATTGCACCGCCGCGATGACACCTAATTAGCCCGGCGGTGGTTCCGGATGCTGGGCTGACATCGAGGATGTCAGCCCGCACCGGGGGGGCCAGCGATCGGCCGGAACCCGGTCGAACGCTGACCCCAAAGGCTGGACGCACTCAGCGCGTCCTCCGCACGCAACGTGACATGCGGTTGGACGCGCTGAGCGCGTCCACTGCAGCGAAAGGGTTAAACTTTGTAATTTCTCCATTCTGTGCAACTCTTGAATTAGTGAATAATTCTCAAATATAGGTCTAAGATTAAAAATAAGGTTTGTTTCGAGAAAGGAAATGCAATTACTAAAGCACAGGTTTTTCAAAGCTCATAGCATTTCATCGTATGACAGCTTTTGCAGTACTAGCCCTTGGACCAAAACTGACAGCTCCAGCAGTTTGTTTTAAGGAGTGTTGCCTAAAATTCACTGTTCAAACTGTCAATTTTTTTTTCCAGAGCTCAGCATGGCTAAGCAGGGCAGGAAGCTCTCTGAAGACAACTTCCCTACTGAGAAGAAGCAGAAAGTGTTATTCTTTGTGCATTTGACAGAAGAAGAAAGATAAATAGGCCTTTTCACTAAACAGTGACTTTAGACATGTACACAATACGGCTTCCAAACGATATATACAAAACAATGAGGTTGTAATAATATTTCCTACTCAGCCAAATACTAGACAAGTGCACAGCACAAAATTTCATTTTGAACTAATGGATTAGTCCTAAAATGCAATTTATTTAGTTGCTAAAGAAATTCGTTTTCAGTTCTTTAGTATGAAAACTAATTTTATTCATCCAAAAACCAGTGGATACAATTACTATTTTAGTGGCTCCTCAGAGGGCTAAGATCGCTGCTTGTTACAGTATCTCTCACTCTCAGCACAATGTGCCAGGCAAAGCTGTTACAGTAACTGACTGCTGCTCATCACAGTGCTCAGAGTTTCAGTAAAACTAGTAAATAATATTTTTATATATAAGAGGTCAGAACAATATTATTTCCTTGTTTTACTGAAACTCTGAGCGTTGTTACAGTTAGTTACTGTAACAGCTGAGCCTGATACATTGTACTGAGAGATAATATAACAAGCAGCCGATCTCAGCGCTCACAGCCACTGGATTTAAAGGGCTAAAAAAAAGGCTCCTCTCTGTATAATGTATACACCATCCACCTGCAGTAATTATTGCCCCTCTCTGTATAATGTAGATAACATCCTCCTGCATTAATTAATACCCCTCTCTGTATAATGTATACAACATCCACCTGCATTAACTCATGCCCCTCTCTGAATAGAACATCCTACTGCAATGGCATGTGGAGGGTGCAGAACTTCAGAATGCAATGCTTATCCAGCACAGGAGAGGTTACTTTTACTTAAACGTTGTATCTCTGTGGGGGAGACACAGGAATTTAAAAGCAGGGGAGAGGGAAAATATTAACGTAAATCGGTCTGAAAGCTCAGAGAAGAGATGACTGGTGCAAATTTATTTTTATAATAAAATAAAGCACTTTAAATCTAGGGACAACATTCAAATAAATCACATTGAAGGCTCATAATGACAGAGTAACTGTGAGAGCTGGATACTAAATGTATCAGACGTAAAAAAAACACTTTATAACAAGCAGCACTGGGAGAGGAGAGGGACTTTATATAAAACGTGTATTATAGATGAGGAAAGGGGGATAGTGCTCCTGGTTTAATATAAAATGTATCAGACCTAAGCCCCTATTATGCAGAGCAGGAGGAGAGATAACACACATTTTATAAAGTCCCTCTCCTCTCCCAGCGCTGCTTGTTATAAAGGGGTTTTTACTATCCAGCCCTCCTCTGTCATTAGCTTTCAGTGTGATTTATTTGAATGTTTTCCTTCTCCAGCTGCTTTTATCCTCTTGTCTGCCTCATAGACATGCAAGGGTTAAGTAAAGGTTTCCTCTCCTGTGCTGGCTGTCTGTGCTGTGAGTGAGTATTCTGGAGCTCTATCACTGTCAGATTTTCGGGTAGGGGTCGGGAAGGATTACGCATACAAACCTTTTCTGTAGCTTTGCGATGTTGCGCTCTTCATTACTGGTCTCCTTCACTCATCAATTTAATATCACAAAAAGGACTGAAACTAAAATGTAGTGCATTTTATTTTAGTTTCTTTCGTTTTTTGTACTGCGCAGTTTCGTATCTCTTGAGTCATACTAAAACTAAATTATCCCAAAATTCGGACTAAATCGTTTTAGTACTAAAACGAATGCACATGTCTACCAAATACTAATATATAGTCTAAATTTATATATGTATATATATCTATACACACTCACACACACTTTGTACCCAAATATTCATATATAGAACAATTGCTCCTGCACTAATGGACAGGAACACAGTTCTGACACTGTGAATGTTTTTATGTTTCGTGAAGCTTTGATGATGTATTTTGCGTAATGGAGTGTTCTCCCCTCAGTGTATTTTTTCTATTTGTCATGAGAAGCACCCGCCCATTATGCTTAGTAAAGGTTGAGTGCTGCCCTCCTGGTGTTTTTTGTATGAAAAAAAGGGCTGACAACCCTCTGGCATGCACCCCTCCCTGTCACATGTCTTTCATTGGCAAGTTTTATTTAACCTTGAATCAAAAGGAGCTCTAGAAAGGATTCTGTGCTCAGTAAGTAAATTAATCCCATAATGGCGGTCATTAGAGGACAAGAATAGGACCTGTCATTGATGGGATACATTGACGCTGTGGCAGGCTTAACCACTTCAATGCGGAGGACGCGCTCAGCGCGTCCTCCGCATTACCGCTGGTGTGCTGAGGACGCGCTGAGCGCGTCCTCCCATTGGGGTCAGCGTTCGGCCGCGTTCCGGCCGATCGCTGGCCCCCCTGGTGCGGGCTGACATCCTCGATGTCAGCCCGGCATCCGGGACCACAGCCGCCGGAATTAGGTGTCATCGCGGCTGCGCGATGACACCTAATTCAGGCGCCCCCCCGCATGTGCGGAGGAGGTGCCTGAAAGGGAGGGGGGAGGTCCTTCGGACCTCTCTCCCTCCCGATTGGCGGCATTGCGGGAGTTAACCCAGGCATCATTTGGAAGGGCACAGCCTGCCCTTCCAAATGGTGCCTGGCATTAACCCCTGGGGAGCCAGATCGCGAATCGGCGCTGAAAAGCGCCGGTTTGCGATCCTTTCCCGGAGCTGGCCGACATCTTGGATGTCGGCCAAGCCTCGGGAACTCCCCCTGAGGACTGGCGTCATCGTGCGTAGCACGATGACGCCAGTCCTGGACTTAACCCTAACTGCACCAACGGTGGAGATAGGAGTTCCAATGAACTCCCTATCTCCGATCCGTGGCAGTTAGGGGTTAATGTTTGGTATGGTTGGATCGGCCAGAGCATGACCGTTCCAACGATACCAAACATGAAAGTGAAAAAAGTTTTTTAAAAAAAATTAAAATTAAAATTAAAAATAAAAATATATTAAAAAAAAAATTATAGGGGGCGTGGCCTGAACGAGCACGAAGATGGACGCTTAGCGCGGGAGCTCCTGAGACCGCTGCTGACAACTCCGCACAATCGAATCTGCCCGTGGCTATGGTACGCACCACAAGTCGTAGATCGACTAGGAGAACCCCCCACACCCTCGAAGATCAACAAACGAGCCCCATAACGGCGTATTTTGGAGCACCGCAAGGAAGGCCTAGTAACAAGGATACCACCAAGATGGCGGCCGCATCCCAGATGACGGAAACATCAGGTCAGACAGCTATAGCGCGCCTGGAAAGGCTTATTGCGGACCTACCAACACGTGCAGAGCTACCCACAAGAACTGACTTTAAAGATATGCTCGACCAAATGCAAGCGGCAATGGGGCGCGAAATAGCTGAAGTCCGGGCTGAATTGTCCGCTGTAGACACGCGGGTGGCGCGCTTAGAGGAAGCTGCCGCCTCACACGCAAGCTGCACTACTACCCCTGACCTGCCCACGAACCAGCGCCTATCAGACATGCAACGTCGGCTAGACGACTTAGAAAACCGATCGCGGAGGCACAACATAAGGGTGAGAGGGGTCCACGAAGGGGTCACAGAAGTGAAGGATTTCCTCCTTGGCGCTTTTACACATATACTGGGCTGCCCTAACCTACCCTACTCGGCGATTGACAGAGCGCACAGGGCCCTTCGCCCCCGGCCGTTACGGACTCAGCTCCACCTAGAGATATAATTTGCCACATTCCAGACTTTGCACTGAAAGAGGCAATCTTGTTGAAAGCACGTATACGCCGAAAATGGCGTTTTGCGAACGAATCATTCGAACTGTTTCAAGATCTATCACCACATACGTTAACCGCACGTCGCGAATTACGCCCAATTACCCAACTCTTACGGGAGGCGGACATACCGTACAGATGGGGTTTCCCTTTCTCCCTGCAAGTCCGCCGGAACAATAAGCTCATAGCTATACGCACTCCTTTGGATGTAGCACCCTTTTTAGCGGAATTGAACCTCCCCCGACAGAGGTTCCTGATTGGGAACACTTATCTGGCATGACACCATCAGCTGAAAAGCCTGCGGGACCACCTAGGCCGCGGAAATCACCACGTAAAGGGCGTCGAGCCGAAGACCAGCTTCTAGCCGACTCCCAATCAATTACCAGGCAAGACAGCCTGAGTGTGGCACCCTGAGTTAGAGGAGAGTTGAATCCGCTCTAAACGCATTCACATACTAAGAAATTAATTTGGCAGACTTTACAATCTTGATGAAGACAGCTGCTCGGCTTGCGAACTTTATGCAGACAGGAAGGAGTGGTGAGGGGTAGCTTTAACCTCTTGAGGTAGAAGGGACATGGAATTTTCATGGAGGTGCCCAGTCACTATATGCCCACATATTGCTTGTGACCTACTAGCAGCCTAACACCTTTTATTCTAAACTGACGTATTCTGGGATATGATTACGCTGGAAGTTAGTTGCAATCCGGCACCCATTATGCGTCTGTTGATGGGTCCAGATGAGTTTCTTTCTCCTTCGCCTACACACACTTGGGGCCTTAGGGCCATGTTTAGATATGTTTTGAAGGGGGGATGGGGATTGGGAGGGGGAGGGGCAAGGGTGGGTAGCAGAGGACAGGACGACGAGACGGGTGACGGGAGGAACTGCTTTCACTTCTGGATTTCGAACTCTGCGTCCTTTCTATTGTTTTATTCGCTGATGTTTTGAGACCCCGTATGGGACTCCGGTTTCTTATACATGAAACAGTTATACGCATTGCCAACAAACATACAAGTTGATTTTCTCTTTTTTGATAACTTGGAGTATGATAAGGCTGAATGCTAGCCACAACACGGCATCCGTTATGCCCTTGTTTGTGAGTTTGGATAAGTTTCCTACTCATTCACACATACACGCTGTGAATCTTATGGGTTTGTTCAGAAATGGGTGGAAGGGGAGGTTTGGGAATGGGCGGTGGGTGGGTGTAGATGGGCAACTGAGGGCGGGAAGACAAAATGGGTGGCGGGAGGGACTGTTATTGCATTTGGGTGTCAAACTTTGTAATTCTAATATTGTCTTATCTGCTGATGCATTGAGACCCCGTATGGGACCCCTACTTTTTATACATGTCATAGCCATAAGCATTGCCAACGAACATACTTGTTGATAATTTCCCCCCTCCTTTGTTCCCTTCATTACTCTTCCTGCATTGATACGCACTAATGACCTGGATAACCATATCCTCCTAGTCCCCTACTAGAATACAGCCACGGACCCTATTGGTAGCAACACATGTCGGTGTAGACGGCCACAGGTAACACCGTCTGAGCTTCATCTTCATTCCTATACCTACTTTCCTATCTCCCTACACAAACACTATAGGAAAGGCGTAAGGCCGCCTAGGTCTCCCCCGTGAGGTTTAGTGCAATTTTCCTCCAACTGCGGATCCTCACACCTGACCTGCGGGTTTAGTAGTGGAGGCGGATATCCCAGTTGGCGCACTTGATACCTCCTGATTTTCACACTCTTTCACTTTCTCTACTAATCTCATCTGCTTCTTTCTCCCTCTCTTCGTCTCCCCCCCCCTGTTGGGGCTTTTTTTTTTTTTTTTCCACAATCTCTATTATTTAAACCCCCTGTTTGAACCTTCCTCTCCCTTCCCTAAAACCCCCTCGTAATTTGATCTGAGTACTAGGTCCCCGCTTGGACCTGCATCATGCCGAATGGGATGTCCCCGTATGCTACTCGCGATTTACAATTGCAATCTCACAATGTACGGGGCCTTAACCTACCCGAAAAGCGTTCCCGCTTGTTACGCGACTTGAGGGCCGCGCGTGTGTCCGTTGCCTTCCTCCAGGAGACTCACTTTCGCGCAGGGTCGTCCCCGACCCTGGGTGACACAAATTACCCAACAGGTTTCTTCAGTAACTTTTCCCGTAGTAAAGCCCGGGGAGTTGCGATCTTGATATCGAAGGAGGTGCCTTTTGTGGTGGACACCACATTGACCGATGAAGGAGGTAGATATTTATTTGTCAGAGGATCGATTTTTGATACGGTTTACACCTTCGTGTCTATATACCTACCCAACAAAAAACAACATTCATGTCTGACACGGATTCTTCGAGCATTAGAGTCCTTTCAACAGGGAACGACTATCATAGCGGGAGATTTTAATGTGGCGTTGGAACCACAGGTTGACTCTTCTGTAGGCCGCTCCGCCACCCCTGCACATGTCCTACGCAGTATCCGTCGTACGTTACATGACCACCGACTAGTGGATGTATGGCGTGCATCACACCCAACGGATCGTGACTACTCTTATTACTCACACGTACATGCGACATATACCCGAATAGATTACTTTTTCATGCACTATCATAATCTTCATTTAACGAGCTCTGCGGACATGGCGCCCTCGACGTGGTCGGATCATGCGCCGATTAACTTGGCGGTCCAATCACCATTGTTTGTCCCACGAGAACGCCACTGGCGACTTAATGTCTCCCTACTGGAGGACCCCCTAATTTGTGACGAACTGCACGTCACTCTTGAGCGCTTCTTTGCAGAAAATAGCATAACCGATACTCCTATCCCAACGCTTTGGGAGGCACACAAGGCAGTGATAAGAGGATTTTTCATTTGTAAAAGCACGGCCCGTAAGAAACTGCAGGTAGAAGAAAAACGAACGCTTGTAGACAGCATTAGGAGCTTAGAACTTGAACACATCGCAACTAATGACACCACGGTGTATCAGCGCCTTATCCAGGCCAGACAGGCCTTCGATAAATTGATAAACGCCTCCCTTCGCTTTCAAGCTTTGAGGTCTCGCTCGTTTTTTGCATTAAATGAGAACAAACCCGGTAGATTCCTGGCAAGGATACTGCGGGACAGGCGTCTTAAATCCTATATCCCGAAGATCCGAACAACGGAGGGAACGCTGGTCACTAACCCAAAAGACATCTCGGGGGAGTTTTTGAAATTTTTTACGGACCTCTATAATCTTGAGGATGTCGAGCCCTCAACCCCGACGATGGATAGCATAAACTCCTATCTGACACGAACGGTACTTCAACCCCTTAGCTCATTAGAGCGTGAGTCACTGAATGCCATGATCTCGGGGGAGGAAATTCTGGATGCACTGAAGACGACTAAACCAGGGAAAAGCCCGGGCCCTGATGGCTTACCCATCGAATATTATAAAACAAACGCTAAAGACCTCCTGCCGACTATGACGAAGCTCTTCGGTGCACTCCAGGAGGGGACCCTACCCCATCCTCATTCACTAATGGCCACGATCTCCCTAATACCAAAGCCCGGAAAAGATCATGTTAACTGTGGCAGCTATCGCCCCATCTCGTTACTAAACTGCGACATGAAACTATTGGCACGGGTACTAGCTAATCGGCTGAAACGATTTCTGCCCCAACTGATCGAACCGGATCAAGTGGGATTCATTCCGGGGCGTGAAGCTCGAGATGCCACCATTAGAGTCATCAATGCTATAACATACTCTAAACATACGGCACGCCCACTGTTGCTCCTTTCCACAGACGCCGAAAAGGCCTTTGACCGGGTCTTATGGCCTTTTTTGTTTCAAACATTGAAACACTACGGAATAGGGGAAAACTTTCTCAACTGGATCCGTGCTCTATATTCCACACCGTCGGCACGCGTAAAAGTGAACGGTGCATTCACGGCAGCTTTTCAGATACGTAACGGCACGAGACAAGGCTGCCCTCTTTCCCCGCTCCTCTTCGCGCTCAGTTTAGAACCACTGCTGTCATCGATCCGTCAGAACACCAGTATCACAGGAGTACAGGGACATTCGACCATGCACAAGGTCTCCGCATACGCGGACGATCTTATGTTCTTGTTACCTGATCCGGTAAAGTCGATACCGGCAGTAATCGGGGAACTACAAGAATACGGCTTGCTTTCTGGTTACAAAATAAATGTAGCAAAATCTGAAGTGTTGGCAATAGCCCCACAAAAGAACTGGAAACGCTTACTACAGGGGCAATATGCTTTTCGCTGGTGCCCCTCCTCACTTACTTACCTCGGAATACGTCTCTCCTCGGATTACTCACAACTGTTCACTCTGAACTTCACCCCGCTTTTTGACGCCTTCAAGCAGGACGTGGCGAAATGGTCCCCCAAATTCTTGTCTTGGATGGGCCGCATAAGTGTTATCAAAATGAACTTCCTACCTAGACTGTTATATTTGTTTCACACAATCCCTATCTTTATTCCGTTGTCTTTTCATAAGAAGATACGCACCCTGTTCTCCTCCTTTATTTGGCCACGGACCCGCCCCAGACTCCGGTATGAGACACTCTGTAAATCAAAACTCAATGGAGGACTCGCTCTCCCGGACACATGTCTCTATTATTACGCTGCTCATCTCACACGGGTGCTCGACTGGATGACTAGTTCGCCAGAACAAAAATGGCTGGACTTGGAAGAAGCGCATGCAGGTCGCCCGGTATGGTCTCTTCCATGGTTATCGTGGGCCGCGATTAAACACACTGCCAAAGCATTATCACCAGCAGGTAGCACGCTTGTGGTCTGGCATAAAATACGGATAAAATATTCTTTATCGACATACCCGTCTCCTCTACTGCCCTTATCAAATAATCCGGACTTCCCGGTCAAGATTTTACGTACGTTATCATCACGCATTACTGACGCCCCAACTCTTAGGGCTCATCATATGCTTAAAGATAGTGTCTTTGTTAACTTAGAGACTCCAGATCAGCCGGCACTTACTTTCGCGGAAAGTTTCAATCTTCATCAAATCCGCTCATTTTTGAGACGACTGCCGAGTAATGCCTCACTGACTCGACCACTTACCATTTTTGAAGCTCTCTGCAACAGGACTTTCCCGTTGGCGCATAGTGTCTCTCATCTTTACAGTCTGCTTCGGGAAATAAACAACGACTCCCCAGCATTTATGTCTCGCTGGGAACGCACACTCGACATTTCTCTTACAGATGAGGATTGGACTAAGATACTGACCCTTACCCACTCAGGTTCACAAACCACCAAACTACAAGAATCTTCTTATAAACTCTTAACTTTCTGGTACCGCACACCTGCACTTCTGGCCACTTTTAATGTCACCATATCCCCGCTCTGCTGGAGATGCTCCACTGAGATGGGTACGTATATTCACATTTGGTGGGAATGTACTTTACTCAAACCATTCTGGACGAAAGTCCGGGACCTTATCCAGAGCACCACGGATGAGATCTTAGATTTTACACCACAAGTTTTTCTACTTCTTCACCTTCCTTTTTCGACTAAGTCAATGAAGAAATCATTACTATTGCGCATTCTTTTGGTGGCCCGTTCCCTGATCCCACTATACTGGAAATCATCGTCCGCACCACCCTTCAGAACACTGATCGACAGGCTAGAAGCCTTACGATCGAACGAGGAACTCGCTCTTTCTCCTACAAAAGCCGCACAGCACTTCACCACAGTGTGGCTGCACTGGTCCACGTTCTGCTCCTCGACTCAGTTGCGAGAGGTCCTGGGGGGAGGTGACGGGCAGCAAGCGGCACTTACTACGGAAGACGCTTAATCTTCTGTATTCCAGACCTACTGCTGTTGTGCTTCGCTAGTGGCGGGAGGATGGCTCCTATGAATAACTTCTTAGTACATCAGCCCTTAGACCCGAATATGCCTCTCCTACACCCTCACCCGCCTCGCCTCCCCACCCCCCCCCCTTTTTTTTTTTTTTTTTTTTTTTTTCTTGTCTCATCCCTCCTTCTCCTCTTCTTTTTTCTCTCTTTTTACTCCTCTCTCCTTTCCTCTTCCCTTCTCTTTATTGACTGAATATCTTTCCTCTAGTCATGATTCTTGTCTATTAATGCTGTTGATCACTTAATGTACGTGTTCTAAGCGGATAGGTGCTTCCCTTGGGAGTACTGACTACAGAGCAACATTTATGATGCACACCAGTCTCCAGGTCGCATTTCCCCACTGATAATTCTGTGATATTTCAGTTATTATATGTTCTTACTATGTAATGCGACGATGTTTCTATTGTAATGGATTGTCCTTTTTCTTGACCTGTCCTTTACTTATTTACCGAATTGCATTGTGTTATTTCTTTATTACGGAATAAAAACTTTACATTAAAAAAAAAAAAAAAAAAAAAAATTATAAAAAAAAAAAAAAAACATTTTTTTTTCTTTTTTTTTTGGTTCGATAATGTAATTACAGCAAATATGTTCCCATTTCAATTATAATGTGAACCAAATGATGCTGCCACTAACGAATTTTTGTATGCGGTGCGTTTGTTAAAAATCGCGTAATTTTCCCCAAAAAAAAAATGTACGAGACCCCATCTCTAATTTTTTTAACAAGCGCACCCCATACAAAATAAAACCGTAATTGCCGCATGTTAAAATGTGAAAAAAAACACTTTACACGTTGTAAATTATTGAAAATACATATTTTATTGCATTTTTTGTTATAATATACAGACATGACATAACGTATACATATAATAATGACATATTATGAATCTACCGAGTCTGACGGAAAGAACGATATATAATATGTCTGGGTCATATACTAAAATAAGCCTTCAAAACACGTTTAAACATGATGAGCAAAACCGGTAAAAATCACCTCAGCACAGGGGCGTGAAACGCCTCAGCAGCGAAAGGGTTAAGCAATTTATGGCCATATGTTGTGAATTAAATTCCCATCATTTTTAAACAGAGCTTAGGGTTACACATTTGTGAAGATTCTTTAATGGCTTAAAAATTGTTAAAATCTTGAAAAGGATAAGAGTTATTAGAGTCTTTGAAATCGATTTAATTTTTGAATGTGTAAGCTACTGTTGAAGTTGTTGAATGTATGAATTGGAGTGCTCTCCTACTGGGTTGTTGTATTTTTTGTCTTGAGAAGCACCCACCCGTTTTACTGGGGGGTGTATATCATATATACCTATATAAAGGCACACATATACCGTTGGAGAAGAAATTATATTTATAGAGCGGTTGTACAATAGGTAGGCAAAAACAAATTTAAGATTAAGAAATACGTTAGGCACATGGAGAAAAATCAGAAAAGAGGATCCTGCTCCAGTGAGCTTACAATCTAAGAATGGGGTGACATACAGAGGTGAGAGTAAATTGAGTGCAGAGTATGAGAAATACTGGGTACATGAGAGCGGTGTGAGAGACCGATCAGAATGAGTGCTTTGGGAGGTGTGTCATGGAGTTGATAGGATTCTTCAAGTAGGGTTAAATTTTAGAAAGGTTTTGGAAGATTGGAGGCACTGAGAATAATATAAGGAGTGCCATAAATAGGGGGCAGCTTTGGAAAAATCTTGAAGGTGAGTGTAAGAAGTGGCCTAATATTAGTTTAGGTTGTGGGACAGTGAATATAATATACTAGCATAAAGAGGTAGGACACCCCCCCCCTTATGGGTTTAAGGGGTAGTATATCAATCTAGTTAGAGACTGCAGACAGCCATAGGGAGAGAGTTCAGGGGAGAAGTAGATCCAGGTGCCAGATAGAGGTGACATTGGAAACTATAGGAAGAAATGAGATTACTGAAAGAGGTGCTATAGATTGAGAAAAGAAAGGGACCCAAAACAGAACTTTGAGGTACTCTGAATGTGAGAGGTACTAAGGAGGAGAAAGAAGCCAACAATGTAGACTTTAAAAAGATCAGTGAGAGATATAGGAAGAGAAACAGGAGCAGCAGAAGGATCAAGAAGAATGAGTAGGAAGTGACCTTAGTGTATAGCAGCAAGTAAATCATTAGTCACTTTAATCAAACAATTCTTCAAATGGATACATATCGACAAAAAAGTAAATATAAAAATCGATTTCTATAAATCATACTGTTCATGCCTTGACTCTGTTCATCTAAGATTTGGCCAGGAAAGATGCACATGTCAAATCACCAGCTCAACCAATGAGTGGTGAGTGCAGTGCAGGCATTATAAATGTTGGAGGACATGCTATTGCCTCCTCTCCCTGGCCCCCAGTCAACAGCAGATGGACCTGCCATTGTCCATTCCTCAAATGTGTCCCCTTTCCCCTTGATCGGGATCCCCAAGTAACTGGTCACAAACCTCCTCATAAAATAATTACACTTGCATTTACCATTGGCAAGTTCACCTCCCTTCAAATGGACAGTATCCTATTCGCTAATCAGAAACCCATGGGTGGAAGCTAGGAAGAACTAGAACCCCCCCCATATTATTTTTTTGTGACAGGGCAGCAATAGCTGCTCGGTCATTTAACCCCTGCAGCACTTGGCTAATAGTAGCAAGCATTTATCATTTAGGAAAAATTCCAACCCGCACCATGTTGGGTGGAGCATAAGATGTTATGGGGATCATTTTCATCCCCATATACTTTTCTTCTTCTTTTCTAATGTTCTTTTACTTTTTACAGCAGAGACTGGCTAGTTGTCACTTAATACTACATGTATGAATGAGCAAATCGATGGACGAAAATGGTTCATTATGCAATTTCTTTCTCATTTGTGATTCAAATTAATAAGCCAAAAATGAATGTATAAAATTATATATATATACATTATATTGCCAAAAGTATTTGTTCACCCATCCATATGCGAGTCAAGGCAGGTGAGCGAATACTTCTGGCAATATAGTGTATATATATATATATATACTGTATATACACACACATGCTATGGAATGCTTATCTGATCAGACATTACAAAGTAGTTTGGTTAAATATATATATCTATATATATATATACACAACATTATACATACTTACCTACACATGTTTGTATACACATATGCACACAAACTATAGCTTAAATAGCATGTTAGCTTATTAAGAATTTATAATACTTAAATAACCATGCATGGAAGTAACAATCAACTAGCAAATCCTATTTTTTTTCTAATGTTGCTATTTCTAGACAATCACTGCAACGTTCCCTGAAGAATGTGACCCAGGGGATAATTTGGCAAGCTTTCTATTTCATCTTCTCCACATGATTTGTAAGACACTATTTGCCCACGCAGTCCCTTGTGGTCTAACATTATTTGTTCTAAAGGATGACTAAAGACTGTTATGGTGGAGCAGCATCTGCCTTGTCTGTACACATTATGACTGCTTTGTGTGGTGGCTGGAATATGAAAACACAACGAGCAGCTGTACATAGACAGCGTTACACAGTTGAAGGATAAAAGCAAAAGGTGTCCTGTTCTTTAAACGAATAATGCCTGTTAGTGTTAAACAGCAGTTTGCAAATATTTCATAACACTGGGCTTTTGGGACTTAGTGGTGACAACTGTTATTAACATTGTACATTAATATGCAATGCGATCTGAAAATAAAGTATAGGCAAAATATAGGTAAGTACTTCTTTTCAATATATGCACGCCTTAATCATCAAAATGTATTGCATCAGGGAGAGTTTGTTAGATTGTTTGTATATTCAATTTATTCTTAAAATATTCTGTTAGTGTCCCTTTAACTGCAAAATTTCCTATCACAAAACATGAAGTGGTCTTATTTTGTTTGGTTTTCTCATGCAAGGTTAGTTAAAATAATATTTTACACTATGGTTGTTGCTGCGTGTATCCATTGTGTGATATTTTGTGTTGTAAACTGCCCCCAGCCCTGTCTTTACAGCACTTGCTCCTCACTGTGCGGCTTCTAGGGACTATATTACAATCTTCACGCTAAAACGGGGATGCTAAGGAGGTAAACCTGCATCTGCAGGTTTTTACTTAGCGTCCTCGTTTTAGCGTGATATTACGGGGCAGGCGCTGATTCAGGAGCCTGCCCCGTAATGCAGCGCTAAGCCTCGGGATGCTCAAGGCAGCACTAAGTGCTGCCGCAAGCATTCCCTCCATGGAGTCCATAGGACTCTATTGAGGCTTCCACTGCCAGTCTCATGACCTGCAGGATCTCGCCTGTGAGCTCCGGCAGGTCGGCAGAGTGATTTGCATAGGGAGACTGGGGAACTTTTTTCCCCAGCCTCTCTCTTCTCCCACCGGCAAGAAGAAGCGGGATGAGAGGTGAGCATCTGATTTTTTTGGTGCTTTTTTTAGCTGGTGCTGACTAATTACGCAGAAGCAGAATCAGTTAGCACCAGCTCCTAGGCGTGGTTAACTTTTCAGTTAACTGCAGCGGGACATAAATATCTTTAGGACTTTGTAATCTTAACGCTAATTAACTCTTTACGATCCCCGTGTTAAGCATAGTGAACGCAACGTACAGTAAACTCACCCTAAAAAGCGCACGCTCCGAATCACCAACGGGTTTTTTAACCCGTTAGCATTCAAAATGTATTATGGGTGCATAATGGGTAGGTGTATATATTGTGCGGATTGCTCGGAATTTGGTAATATATATATACATACACACACACACTATAGGGGTTATTCAATAAGTGACAAACTTGCCACGAATTGCAACAAACGGTGAATTTCACTGTACGATGCAATTTCATGGCAGTTTGTCCATTCACTAAGCTGTCAATTCACCAAATACTGGCGAATTGCCAGCAACATATGGTGCAGTTGGCCGCAGATTGGCGACCTTCGTTGATCGTTGATGGCAGCAAAATTTTCCCATAGAGAAATAATGGTTAATCTATTCAGAGAACACCAAACTGTACTGAAGTGTCATTGAAATGCCCAGATTTTCGGTGATCCAGTTCAACAGGTTTAAACCGGCGAAGAACAGCAGAGTTCTGTTTTTTTTTTGCAGTCTTCAGCAGCGTTCGGTGATCGGGTCAGCAGTCTTCAGCAGCTTCATGTTTGCCGCACTTTGGTGCCCCTGCGGTGAATAGTGAAATCACTGCAGAGACTGCAAAATGGAATCGCCGAAGCGCAGTGTAGTGCGTTGAATCCTTGAAATTTCAGTGCTTTCTGAATAACCCCTTACATGTGTGGTGCTTATTTGGCTAACACGTGTACTGCAGCAGAGGAACAGAACTTCTGGTCCTCTTTGCATATATACACATTTCAAATATTATACTTTTTCTTATACTTGTCTGAATATGTGAATAGAGGTGCTATTACTATGCTTCAGCATAGCTTTACATATTACACACAAAACGTGCTTTTATTTTAATGGCATAACAAGTTACAAGTCATTATATAAAATATGAAGAATTGGTCAAGAGGTGTAGTTGCTGTGACTAATTAGAACAGAAGGCAAGCAGTTCTGATGGCATCTTTATGGCATCATTACTGGTGTGAGATGTAAAGATTACAGCCTTTCAGAAATGTCTGACTTCCTTTTCTTGTGAATATAGAGAATTCTATATAGAGTACAGAGAACGATGTAGCAAATAACATCTAGTATGTGTCAGTTATGTGTGTGAAAACTGTATATTAATGACAACAGAGAAGAAAAGACAAACCTGTTCATCCTGACTAAAATACAGCATATGTTTATAAAAATTACTTATAGATGACCAACTGTTTCCATAATGCTATAAGTACAATAAAACAAAGGTAGACCTTGCTCGAATAAACCCATAATCGAAAGGACAGGGAGTGGGATGGTGGGGGATACTTTGCCTTTGTTATAAATATCACTTTTATTACCATTGGTTTGAATATTTCTCTTAATCTCATGTTTATGCACACATTCATCTATATTTTATATTGAATAGGTAGATGGTAACAAAATTTGGAATGCCTAGGGCAACACCGAGTCTAGCTACACACCTGGATGGAAATATCCCATGGTCACACTTTCAGTTGAACAACGGCTGGAGGTGTAGAGAGTGAGACATGAGATAGGGATTTTTCCCCTGTTGGAACCAACACATCTTAGCATTCACTGCCCCAAAAACATATAGGCAATGTCTTCATGAATTCTTAGCTTTTGATTTCAACTGCTATTGCTGTGACAGTCATTTAGACAGCAGCAGGAATCCATATAGGGCAGTGCTGGTGAACCTTGGCACAACAGATGCTTCGGAACTACATGTTCCATGACGCTTAGTCACACATATGCTGAGCATTATGGAAATGTAGTTCCAAAAAAACTGGGGTGCCAAGGCTCGCCATCACAGGCATTGGGTCTTGTCTGGTAGGTAATGCAAGCGCATTTGGGTAGGGGGGAAGAAATAGGAATAAATCACTAAAGGTAGGAAATTTGAAAAATAATATAAAATAATTGTGGTAATATTCAAAATAAATTTTAAAGTTAAAAAATTACCAGATTGTTCATTAAGCACAGTGATTTCAAAGAATGCTCATTTGGAATATAGTGAGGGAAATGGGGGTTTGTGATTTGTCATTTGGAATATATACTGTAAATTGTGACAATACTACTTCAGGACCATGTTACAACCCCGTTAAGTGTAACCAAGCCCAGGCTAATCCATGACACTGTTACTATAAATAGATCAGTGTTCTTTGTGTTAATTTCCTATAGCACTGGTAGTTTGTAATACCACTATGAGAGCACTGAGAATGGTCAGCAAACTAAGTGGCCTGTTTTTCAGTGAGCCCCTGGCTAGGTCTCATAGGGTTTTAGCTCGATGTTGCCATTGTAGAGAAGACAATACCATATGTTAATCAGGCCACTATCACCCAAAAAGGGCAGCCGGTACTGAAATGCCTATGATAGTTTCAGCCTTGATAGGCTCCGTCAGGAAGGTATAACTGATACCTCTCAAGGCACTGCAAGCAAGGGGTTCGCATCTGGCTTTGACATGTGCTATTTTGGTTCGGATGTATTTGAAATTTGGCCAATGTATTGCCAATCCAGCAATTTGTAGCAATCTGAATTGCAATATCAGAATCAAATTAGTTTACAAATTTAAAAAAAATGTATATCAATCCGAATTTTTTAAATTACAATTCAGTCAAACGCAAATTCAGTATTTGTATTTAATTGGAATAGTAAGAAATAAAAAAAGTTAACTCTAACACTAACACAGGGCATACTTGAAAACGAGAGAAATCTCAATGTATCCTTCCTGGTAAAATACTTTTATAAATAAATAAATAATCATAAAACAGGTATAAACTGAGACCCTAACCATAAAACATCAAGATACTGCAGGGGTGTGGGAATTATATTGCCGATGCCCGGGACATGAAGATCCGGGTGCCGGGCGAGTAGATTTTTATGAGATGCAGTCCGGCGGGCAAGAAGCCCGCCGGACTGCTCCCGGCACACAAGCGCCGTCGGGATACAAAGCGCGATCCTCCATAGGATCGCGCTTTGTACACTGAGCGCAGAGAGTGGAACGAACGCCCACTCTCCGGACGTTCCTTCCTCTCTCTCACTGAGCAGTACCTGTAATTAAAGAACTTTGAGGAGGAGGTACACGTCCACAGGGACATGGACGGCTTTCTTGCCAAGGCCAGCATAATCCTAGACGAGACTGCTACCTCTGGACGACGTCCTGCGGGAAATGCTGAAGCACTTTGTGGAAGACCCGGCGAATGCCGAGCCCACCTGCAGCTTTGAAAAAAATCACGAGCGCTTTATTTACAGAATCCGGAGCTCCGCAGGGAGGGAATGGTGAGCTCTGTGCCTCCAGTCTGTAAACAACACTAGAGCCAACGTTGCATATTAGCAGCCTAACCCCTTAAATTGCTGAGTCACTTCCTGGACTAGGGTGAGCAGCACTCCCCAACGATGCTGGGACTGGAGATTGACCGCAACCATAGGACTTTTAATGTTTAGGGAAAAAAAGTAGTTATAGATCCATGTGCTCAGACTTCTCTGGGGAGGGGGGTTATTTACTGAAAATTTTTATAAAAGGAAACTGGAGGGCGAGTGCTGGAATATTTTTTTGTTTTTACAGAGATGCATGATTATTTTATAGTGGCCCCCTGTAGTATAATTATCTGGTTCTGCTAAGGAGGTCTGTGCTCAATTTGAATTTTAAGATCTGTCTTTTTTTTTTTAAGTTCAGCAGTTTTTGTTTTGTTTTGCCTGTATTTTCTGAGGTCTATATCTGTGGGCATTATCTGGTCTGAGGTCTATATGAGGGCATTATCTGGTCTGAGGTCTATATCTGTGGGCATTATCTGGTCTGAGGTCTATATGAGGGCATTATCTGGTCTGAGGTCTATATCTGTGGGCATTATCTGGTCTGAGGTCTATATATGTGGGCATTATCTGGTCTGAGGTCTATGTGGGCATTATCTGGTCTGAGGTCTATATCTGTGGGCATTATCTGGTCTGAGGTCTATACGTATATGTGGGCATTATCTGGTCTGAGGTCTATATCTGTGGGCATTATCTGGTCTGAGGTCTCTGTATATGTTTCTTGAGTGGGCATGATCTGGTCAGTATATATGTATCTGGGCATGATACTATTCGGATTAAATTGGCAGTAATTTATATGTATTTAAGTAATACAGCTTGCATTCTAACTCAAATCATGTGCGCACTGTTATGAATAAAGACCTCTAAACACTATTTTGTCAAAATTATTTTTCTTATCAGGACAAGTAGATCGTCCTGAGGGACAAGTAGATTGGACTACCACTTAGTCCGTTGGACAAGTAGATTTTTTTAAAATTTCCACACCCCTGTACTCTAATCATAAGCCTAACCAATTGTTTTTAATAATCCTATTAATAGTCAAAACCATCAATTACAACAACCAATCATTTTTAGTAATAACAATAAAGAAACTGTTATTGTGACTGTAACCATAGCAGAATTCTGAAATAATCCAAAATAATCTTAACTGAGTGAACAAAACCAAATATTGATAACTAATAATAATACTGATTAATATTATAGTATAACTGCTCATGGATTGATTTCCAGTTAACATATAGAGCCCTAGTGGATTTTGAGATGCTAGCCTAGACTGCAGGAGGCTTTTGTGTTCATAAAATTCTTGCTTCTCTTCCAGTTAGAGATTTGACTACTGGGCCGATCAATTTGCAGCTATGCTCTTGATTCCAGTCAGTTCAGTGTTTACTTCCAAAGATTCACCTAGACATATGGTATAACAAGGATGAAAGGTTTATAATGCAGATGGCTTAGTTTCTTGGAAGCTCTTGCCTTTTGGGAGCCAATATGTTTTCATATGCTATCAGAATGTATTCTTTAATATATACTGATGTTTGATCGTATCGTTTAAGGTTTAAACATCTCATAGTATTAAGGATTTGTTTTTATCACTAAACTGTATAATTTCATAAAGAAAATATTATTACAGTATTAAACACAAACATACCTTGTGCCACTCTGTTTACTAGAAAATCCACTATCATGGCTAACAAAACATACTATAAATTGAGAAAACATATGAAAAAGTACTGATTTAGCTGTACGTATTGCATATTCCTATACTCTAATAAACCACAGAATTTATGGAATTAATACATTCCTCTCACTCTGTTCTTCAGTATGGCAACTGATTCCTCAGGAGATTGTTAGATAATCTAGCTCATACTGTAGTTCACTGTTCTGAAATGTCAATTTACTATTGAAAGTTTTACTGACACTATGGTCCAATACAGCCACATGTCAAATAATGACCACATTACATTCTGACCAAGTGGTTACAAGTTGAATTGGACTAAGTGGCACATACTCTGTTGTTTTCACACATGCATAGCTTTCTCGCGGTCTAATGATCCACATTGGCTGTCAAGGTCTTCTAACCAATTAGCTTTTTCTTTTTTTAGCAGATTAATACACAGGGTTATCCAAAGAGATCCGAATTGCTTGAGAAAGGTAACCGAACGCTGAAAATCAGCGTCCGGTTACCTTTCCTGGCCATTCGGCTATCCAGAGAGCAGGCAATTCGCCAAATCCTGGCGAATTGCCTGCACATTCGGTGCCTGTTGGGGGCCTGTTCGAGGGCAGTGAAATCCCATAGAGAAGCAATGCTTCGGCTATTCAGAGAACAAAAACCAGCAGTGAAAGGTTCCCCTAATGCGGTGGTTTAATTCGGCAAGTTTATTCAGGAGAATCCCATAGACTTCAATGTTAAAAATGTTCCCGTTTTAATTCAATATCTAATAAACCGTTCATTATAAAATTCTGCAGTAAAGAGTCTCTTTATTTATAGATTTTTTAGGATATTTTAAGCATTTTTCTGAATTTTTTTTTTTTTTTAAAAGTCCGATTTTTTTTCTTTTTTTTCTTTAAGTTTCCTTATTTTTTCTGTAACAGCCATCTTTATTATCATTCCCTGGACCTCCTGTGTAAATTTCAGACGTTTTGGCTCAGTAGTTTCTTTGCAAACAGCGTTTCATTTTCACAGATTCATACAAACTATTTTGCTAATTTATTCATCTCCCTCGTCTGCCGTCTCAGCTGCTTCGGCTGTGTTCGGCTCCTGCTCGGGCTTGGTTTTCGGCAGGTTAATCCAGATGTTTTTGAGGGTTTTCGGCGTGCATTCGGTGGGTTTTGCGGTTAGTTTTCGTCAGGTTTGCGGCAGCTTTTCCCTGCAATTCGGGGACCCTGTGGTGCTTGCTGAATACACCGCAGGGTCACCGAAATGGGATCGGCAATAGGAACCGAATTGAAGAGAACGAAAAGTCACCGAATGTGCGGTGACTTTTCGAATCTCTTTGAATAACCCTGACAGTCTCCAGCATTTGACAATTGGATTTCATCTTCCTGGTTGGGACTTACTGTTGCTTTGAAACAGTGTGCTGCAAGTCAGACTTCCTTTAGATTTTTTTATTTACTACAGGATCAATCCATATCAAGTTGTCCAGAAATAAATGAATTGTTTGCTTGACCAGTTTCTAAAAAAAATAATTTTTTGGTGGTGATGACACTTATGTTATTAGTTTAACAAAATTAAATTAAAATAACCAAAATTATTTTAATTTTCTACTGACTAGTTTAGAAATGGCGGGAATATTTCCTTCACGCCATGCACCATTTTTTCGTTTCCAGTGGTTTGCGGAAAAATGCATATTTCAGTTATTGTTTGTCACAGACCTGTGGAACAAAATGTATTATTCTTAGCATATTCTGGACAAAAATAGCCACCATTTTTAAACG
Source organism: Leptobrachium leishanense (assembly GCA_009667805.1). Lineage (NCBI taxonomy): Eukaryota > Metazoa > Chordata > Amphibia > Anura > Megophryidae > Leptobrachium > Leptobrachium leishanense. The sequence goes on from CM019066.1 coordinate 212,069,931, forward strand.
AGTCAGTATAAAATAATCTTGGTTTTAAACAACATATAGGGGTCATCACCGCCAAAAAAAAAAAAGGTCAAGCAACCAGTGCTGGACCACTTCATATGGAATGACCCTGCAGAAAATAGTTGTGGTTCTAAGTATGGGTGGATGTAAGTCAAATAGCTGCAATAACACAAATAACACAAAGTTATATCACTACCTATTTTAAACATCCAGATTCCGAACAGATTTCTGTAAACTATAGCAATAGAGAGGTGAAGAAATAAACACAAGGGGTCCTCCTATTTCAAGTTTGGTGTTAACCAGAGCTGTTAACTTCCCAGAGCCATTATAAACCATGGGATTGTTAAGTTTACAACAGCTCTGCTTAAGTTTACAACAACCTTGAAATAGGGACCAAGATATCGTTGTAAATCAGAAAGCCTAATCTTTAATCTTTTTTTCATTAACTTTCTTAACCTCCCTACCGTACCGATTCTGACATATTTAATATGTCAGAATCGGAACAATTTATTTGGCCCCCTAGCGGTATCCCGAGTGTGGCTCGGGGTTAAATGCATTTCTGAAAGCGGTAACCCCCGAGCCACACTCGGGCTGCCACTGGATACATACCTGTCCTTGCGCTCCCTCCCTGTCCCCCGCATTCTCCTCCGGCGATCGTGATGTCCTTCTTCCTGGTTTCCTTCTCACGAGAAGGGAACCAGGAAGCAGACCACACCACGAACGCTGGAGAAGAATACGATTGCGGCGTTCAGAGAGGGAGCGCAGGAACAGGTATGTATCCAGCCCAAGTGTGGCATGGGGCTACTGCTTTCGGCATAGAAATTTAACCCCGAGCCACACTCAGGAACACCGCCAGGGAAGTTAAAGAGAAATATTATTGCAATGTATGATTTTAACATAAATATATTCTATCTACTACCAAGTGCATCATGTCTTTAAATATTTTATGGGGTTGCTTCACTTACCAAAGCTTTGGTTAATTGTACACCAGGCTTAGAATGTGCCCCACATTTTTTTTTACCTTTCCTGTTGAATACCCTGAGGTTTCTGATTGTTGTCTGCTACCTTCCCTGTTTCGATGTTTACCGGAAACCCCTCTCCGACATTTTTTCAAATTAACACTTTAAAAACCACCAGAATGCTTTAAGAATGCTTGAAACCAAAACTCGAACCTGTGTATAATGTGGTTAGGTATAGACATGGTTAAAGTAACTGCTATGAAGATGCGAAAAGTCTGTAAAATAAGAAAACGATACGAAGGCCTGTAAGTGATTGAACTGTGTTCAATGAGGAGTGAAACATATTGGTTTTGATGTGAACATCAGCAAAACACCTATATTTTATGCTAGAGAGTGTCTCAATCTGGCCTTTCAAAAACAAGAGGCATCTGGAGTACTCAGAGGCTTTTAAACAAAGCCTTGCATAATAAAATAAAAAAAACGAATAACGTTCTAACACCAGATACACAACAAGGAGCAAAAATATGCTGTCTTCAATATTTTATAAGGAATTCAATGTATTCTGTTATTCACATCAAACACATATCTGCATGGGCGATGTGAAGCTATCTCTTCGTAGAATATATTGTGCAGCGCTGGTTGCATAATGGTCACTGATGCCTTGAGCATAGATATTGAAGATGTTTGCTTGGATTTTTGGGTCTCTAGTGTCAACCTAAAGGCCCTAGAAAGCTCTCCAAAAAACAAATTTAGGTTATGTTAACAGATAAAAGATTGCGAACCAGGAAAGAAAGGGGTAACAGATATTCCCCCTCTTCAAGCTTGACAATCTCACAGCTGGTGCCAAAACAGACAAAACATTTAGGACAAGTGTGGTAGCCAAATATCAAAAATATGTTATTTTGTTTTAGAGGTTCTTAAAGGGTCAATTCATATCAAGTGGTCCAGAAAAAAAAAATTGTTGCTTGACCATTTTTAAAAGTTTTTTTTTGTTGCAGTGATGATCCCTATCGTTGGTAGTTTAAAACCAAAATTATTTTAATTTTATACTGACTCGTTTAAAAAAATTGGCCATTTTTGCATCACGCCAGGCGCCATTTTTTGCATTTCCAGAGGTTTACGGAAAAATGCATATTTCAGTTATGGTTTGTCACAAAGCTGTGAAACAAAATGTATTATTCATTGTTTTATAATTATTAATTACATCAGAAGGCTATCTTGTTTTCATGTGACTAAAATTTCATGCCGAACTTGACGCTCGCGGTTACAAAAAAATTCACATTTCGGAAGGGCAATTTTTTGGGAAGGGTTAAAATATTCAGCTTCAATTTTTTTTTTTTTAAAGTACCTATGGTAGGGTACTTAAAGCAAAAAAAAAAACACAACTAAGCCCTGATCCTTTTCTTACAGGGACCCACAAATATGATATTTTTAAATTTTTTGGTAAAATTTAGAGGTAAATATCTCTCGTGGGGGAACTAATAAGAATATAAATTTTGCACACAGTTAAGTACTATATGGTAGTAAACTCCAGTAAAAGTTTTAATTTGTTATTCCACTAGGCACACAGAGGTGTAATGGCTCAGCAGTGAAGGGATAAAAATCAAAAACATGTAAACATTGGGGGCTCTATCACCTCCTTCAAGCTAATACTAACGTGTTAGCTTAAAGGAGGTCATAGCACTGCACTCACATTGCCTTCGAATCACTAATGGGTTAAAAAACCCATTAGCGCTCACTAATTAGCGATTCGTTGCGGATTTACTGCACTTTGCCCTCCCTATAGCTAACATGGGGAGTACAAAATGAAAGCACAGATTAACTAGTGTTAGTAACTAGCGTTAGCAAGAGCACCTCTCCAGTAAGTGTTCTTGGACAAGACACCTAAGTGGTACATACTCGCCACCCAGGACATACTTGAAAATGAGAGAAATCTCAATGTATCCTTCCTGGTAAAATCCTTTCTCAAAAATAAAAAAATAAAAATAAAGTGATACTAAGAGCTGGCACTAACTGAAAAAGTTACCACCAGCTCAGAGGTATAGCTAACAGATTCCGCTGGTGCAGAATCCATTACCTGTAGCTAAAAACCCCCAAGAAACAAATACTCACCTCTCATACTCACCTCTCATGTGTTTTTTCCATTTTTTCATAATTTTGTTTTATACTAAATTATACTATGTGATGCAAATAATGGATTCTTTAGAAAGTCCATTCAATAGCTAGAACAACTTTATATAATATGTGTGGGTTCCATAAATAAGTAAGAGGAAAATTAGAGCTAAACACAAACAGCGCAGAAATGTAAAAACAGCAGTGGGTATTTTCGAACAGACAATGTTAAAACAGTCTGGTCACTATGGGGTTAAATAAAAATGATAATATTTTTTACATTGAATCCTATGGGGTTCGCCTGTTCAACCTGTCGAACTGAACCACAGAAAATCAAGGAATTTCACTGACATTTTGGTGCAATTTGGCATTCTCTGAATAGATTAGCCTTTGCTTCTCTAAGGGACAATTTCATTGTCACTGAAGATCGTCAAATTGCGGCAATCTGCACCGTATTTTACTGTCAGTTCGCCAGCATTGCTGAACTGCCACAAAATTGCACAGTACAGTGAAATTCACCGTTCAGCGCAATTCGGTTGCCAGTTCGGTGCTCCTTGAATATCCCCTTTTAATGTATAAAATATTTAAAAAATATAATAGATACAATTGTAACATATCAGATCAACCCTACCACTTCCACAATGGTTATCAAGAGGATTACACATTATCATTCATGGTCATGGGTCTGTGCCATCTATTCTAGACAACCTGAAGAGGCAGCCACCTCTGAAACTTGATTATAATTATCTACAAAGTATTTTATCACTTAATTAAGGATGACCAGCTATTTTGGATTTTTTTTTAAAAAAAAGATGACCCTGATTGATCGAGCTGGTACTTTGTCCTGGCAGATGACTCAAACCATGTAAAGCAGTAAATAAATATACATTCAAATTTAACTTATTGTATTGTTTAGTTTTAATCCCTTCACTGCTGAGCCATTTCACGGCTTAAAAAAACTAATTTTTCTTTTTTGGATTATTTATTGTTATTATTTTTTTTCTTTACTTTAAACATGATCATGTTTGGTATCATTGGAAATGCCATGCTCTGGCCTTTCTAATGATATCAAATATGACCCTGCTAGCTGAAAACAGTTGGGAGATATTGTGGTTCAAAGGAACACTTATCTCCACCCCTATCTTTCCTTAGGAGTCAAGCAGTGAAAGGGTTAATGTAAAAATGAAATATCTAAAAACATAAAATCTACATAAAATTAGGGATCATTGTCAGGCTGTAGTATGTACTATTGATAACTGTTTCTCATAACAGTACTTGAAGTATCAATCACAATCCCATTTATACAATAAAAACTAAAAACACTTGAACCTGCACAGACAGATAAATCATATGCACTGAAATGAATAGTTGTTGCTAAGTGAGACTACTCTTTTCAATACAGAAAACGGAGTCTCTGGCAAGGGAAACAAGCGAGCTCTAATCTAACCATTAGGGAAAAAAAACTAAATCGCTTGACAACAGAACAAAATGGATCAGTGTATTAGCAACTGAGTGCTTAAAAACCTTGGAGCTTGTAGGCTGTAATCCCATTTCTTTTAAAATTAAATAAATGCCACAGCGAAAAAGCAAAGACATGCAAATTCTGAGCTAAAGTGGTAGGCTGTAAAACATTTCACATATTCCGTTTCAGTTTCACTTACTAGTTCATTTTATTTTTGAACTGCAGGTTTTTTTTTTTACATCAAATGTATTCTCACTCTATATGTTGTTCTTTGCATTTTTTTTATGATAGTAATATAGTTTAACCCCTTCACTACCAATTGATTTTCCAAAAAAACATTGTCAGAAACCAGTGTTTTTTTTTTTGTAAAATCATTTCTAGTTAATTTTAAAGAAAGAAATATTTGAGCTTTTACCAATTGTATGTCTAACTGTAAATAACCTATTTTTGGCCAGTAGATGGCGACATCTACTGTCAAATTGAGTTAGATCTTTTAGTGGCTAGTGTATTTTCTTCTAGTTCTCCTGCATCGGCTGATGAAAGCCTGATATTTCAGAGCTTTGAGCAGCTGGTTTTACAGTTTTATCTTTTTGGGCATTATGCCCACAGGGCTAACACTTTCGGGGCGTCTTCTGTAGCCCAAAAACAAACAAAGTTAATTTGCAGCAAACAAATTTCATTTGCTTTTGTGCTGCAGATCAGCATACTAAGATATCTTGATATCAAGGCACCAGATAGTGCCTTTGAAGCCCGAGATATCTCAATATCGGTAGTGAAGGGGTTAATATACTTTAACCATTTTTTTTACATAGTGTTCAATACCAAATATGGCAATCTATAAAACTTGCAAGTTGAGGATGCAGATAAAATCTAAATTATGCATACAGGAGATATTTATATTCTAGGTATGCAGAGGTTCAGCTGACATCAGGGTCCTTAAACTGGTCTTGCTTCATTATATATGCTATATTAATAAGACAATTCCAATTATTAAAGTGGAAACAAATCAGATACTGGGTAGATTTTTAAGGCTGGGGACAGACGAGCGTTTGGCAGAGTGGAAGGAACGTCCGTAAGAGTAGACATTTCTTCCACTCTGACGCCCGTCTGGCCACCTCGCTGAGTGCAGTTAGTGCTCTCAGCGCTGCAAGGCTCAATCTTCCTATGGAGGATCGCGCTTTGCAGCCCTGTCGAACGTGCGTCGTAGCGCTTCGACAGGGAGGCTTTCGGCACGGCCGCAGCACTTCGTGCATGCACTACAGCATGTGGCAGGCCCTGTCGAAGCGTCACAATACTGCGCCGGATGCCAAGAGGCACATCAGTACGGGCACACGTAGTATATAATTCAAACCTTTGTGCTTAAATTTTCTACAGGATACTTAAAAAATAATAATCAGAAATGAAGAACCGATTACTGCCTTATTCTGAAACAATATGATATGTAATGTCAATCAAAGCTAAAAAAAAACACCTTACATTTTCTCTCTTATTTTGGCGCCCTGCTTTTTATAAATAATATGCATATGTATCAAACACTGAACTTGCTTCCGGTGTGGGAAATGAGAAGGTGAGTAACGGCAGTGGCATTATTTGCTTTATATTATTATTATTATTATTCTTTATTTATAAAGCGCCAGCATATTCCGCAGCGCTGTACAATAAGCACAGTATAGACAGGGTTACAATACATTGAACAACATTTGACAAACAGTACAGGAGGAGATGAGGGCCCTATTCCCGTAGGAACTCACAATCTGGGAGGGTTGGGGTTGGAAACAGGAGGAGAGGACTGTAAGGTGAGAGTGATTGATGGTTGCGTCAGTGAGTTGGGTGGTAGGCCTCTCCTAAATAGGAATGTTTTCAGGGAGCGTTTGAAGGAAGAGAAGTTAGGGGAAAGTCTGACAGCACGAGGGAGAGCGTTCCAGAGAGTGGGGGCTGCGCGTGAGAAATCCTGCAGTCTATCATGGGAAGAGGTGATGCGGGGAGAAGCTAGGCGCAGGTCACTGTTTGACCTTAGGGAGCAGGCTGGGGTGTATTTGGTGATTAGTGAGGACAGGTAGTGGGGAGCTGAGTTAGTGAGGCTTTTGTAGGTAAGGATAAGGATTTTGAACTTAATTCTGCAGTGGATGGGGAGCCAGTGAAGGGACTCGCAGAGGGGAGCGCAGAGACAGAGCGGCGGGTGAGGTGAATTAGCCTGGCGGAGGCGTTCAGGATGGATTGTAGGGGGGAGAGGTGGGACAGAGGGAGGCCAGATAAGAGATTATTGCAATAGTCGAGTCGGGAGATTACCAGGGCGTGTATGAGTTGTTTTGTGGCGACAGCGGTAAGAAATGGCCGAATTCTGTAAATATTACGCAGTTGGTATCGGCAGGAGGAGGAAAGAGACTTGATGTGGGGGATGAAGGAAAGAGCAGAGTCAAGTGTAACTCCAAGACAGCGAACTTGGTTTGATGGGGAGATGGTGATACCCTCCACCGTGATCGAGAAGTCAGGAGGTGGGGCGGCATTAGAGGGAGGAATAAGTAGGAGCTCAGTCTTTGACATGTTGATCTTTAGGTGGTGGGAGGCCATCCAGGAGGAGATGCCAGATAAACAGTCACTGACTTTGGAAAGGACAGGGGGAGAGAGATCAGGGGTAGAGAGGTAGATCTGAGTGTCATCAGCGTAGAGGTGGTAATTAAAGCCAAAGCTGTTGATGATTTTGCCCAGGGAGGAGGTGTAGATGGAAAAGAGCAGAGGACCAAGGACAGAGCCTTGAGGTACACCAACAGATAGAGGCAATGAGGAGAGGAGTTACCAGCAAAGGACACACAGAAGGACCTGTTGGATAAATAGGAGTCAATCCAAGCAAGTGCAGTGTCACCGAGACCCAGAGAGTTGAGGGTCTGTAGAAGGAGGGGGTGGTCAACAGTGTCAAAAGCAGCCGAGAGGTCAAGCAGGATGAGAATAGAATAGTGGCCGTGTTTTTTAGCAGTTAGGAGGTCGTTGGTGACTTTGGTGAGGGCAGTTTCAGTTGAGTGTAGGGGACGGAAGCCAGATTGCAGGGGGTCAAGTAGGGAATTGGAGGACAGGAAGAGGGAGAGGCGGTTGAAGACTAGTTTTTCTAAGAGCTTAGAGGTAAGGGAAGCAGGGATACAGGACGGTAGTTGGATGGAGAGTTGGGATCTAGGGATGGTTTCTTTAGTAAAGGGTAACTAGCGCGTGTTTGAAGGCGGATGGAAAGGAGCCAGTGGAGAGAGATAGGTTGAAGATGTGTGTGAGAGCAGGGGTGAGGGAGGAGGAGAGGGGAGGAATTAGATGTGAGGGAATGGGGTCGAGCGGGCACGTGGTGAGATGTGAGGAGGACAATAAGGAATTGACTTCCTCCTCAGTGGTTGGGAGGAAGCGGCAGAGGGTGGCAGATGGGACCTGTGGAGTGGAGGTGGCAGATAACTATCTTGTGTTGGGATGTTGCTTCTGATAGTTAAAGTTTTACTGAGGAAGTAGTCTGCCAGCTCTTGAGCGCTGAAGGCAGCTGAGGGGGGAGGTGCAGGTGGGTAGAGGAGGGTGTTGAAGGTGGACCAGAGCCGTTTAGGGTTGGAGGACAGCGTAGATATAAGAGATGAGAAGAAGGATTGTTTGGCCAAGTGGAGGGCAGAGGTGTATGACCGGAGAATAAACTTGAAGTGAACAAAATCAGCTTCAGAGCGGGATTTCCTCCAGGCACGCTCTGCGGTGAGGGAGCATCTTTGCAGGTAGCGAGTCTGGAGGGTGTGCCAGGGCTGAAGCTGGCGGCGTGGGGCCTTACAGAGTCGAAGAGGAGCAAGAGTGTCTAGAGCAGAGATAAGCGTAGTGTTGTAGTGATTAGTGGCAGCATCAGGGCAGGTGAAGGATGAGGTATGAGGAGGTGGTGAAGTAGGTTGGAGAATTGATGGGGGTCCACAGCCTGTAGATTCCTGCGAGTGTGTGTGCGGGGTGGGGGAGCAGGGTGTTTAGGAAGTCCAGATAGGTTGAAAGAGAGAAGGTGGTGGTCAGAGATGGGGAAAGGGCGACAGTTGAACTCAGAAATGGAGCAGAGGTTGGAAAAGACAAGGTCAATAGCGTGACCATCGCGGTGGGTAGGGAGGAGGGAGGATTGCGTGAGTCCAAGGGAGGACGTGAGTGAAAGAAGTTTGGAGGCAGCAGGGGCGGAAGGATCGTCAATGGGAATGTTGAAGTCCCCGAGAACTAGGCATGGAAGATTAGAAGACAGAAAGTGAGAGAGCCAGGTAGCAAAGTGGTCAAAGAACTGGGAGGTTGGTCCCGGTGGGCGGTAGATGACTGCCACCCTGAGGGCCAGAGGAGAGAACAGGCGGATGCAGTGTGTCTCGAAGGAGGAGAAGGAGAGGGATGGGGTGGAGGGAGATGCTGGTAGGTGCAGGTGGGAGAGAGCAGGATTCCGACCCCGCCACCATTTCTCTCACCCGGTCTGGGGTATGACTGAAGTGTAGACCGCCATGTGAGAGAGCAGCAACGGAGGCCGTGTCAGGGAGTTATCCAGGTTTCAGTTAAAGCTAGGAGGTTGAAGAGTTTGAAAGGAAGAGGTCATGGATTGCTGTGAGTTTGTTGCACACAGAGCGAGCGTTCCAGAGGGCGCAGGAGAAAGAGGACAGGCGCTGAGGGATTATGGGGATGAGGTTGCTGGGCTTGCAGGGAGGTGATTTATGTGCGATGGAGATAGGATGAGAGGGAAGTATTGGATGTGTTGTGGGGCCAGGGTTAGGGGATATGTCACCTGAAGAGAGTAGCAGGAGGGTGAGAAAGAGAAGGTGGGAATGGGATTTGTGGGAGTGGGAGTGATTGGCAGCGCGAGAGTTAGAGGGAGACCATGTTCTGAGGAAACAAGGAGCTCATGCGAGGCCATCATGTGGGACGAGAGGAGGGAGGGAGAGATGCAGATAGTGTAGGGGTCGGTGGTAGAGGGGCAGGAGTTCCATTTAAGGAGAAAAGTAGAAGTAAAGAGTAGAAGCGTGAGAGAAAGCATGATATAGACGTGCGTTTACCCAGAGTAAAAGTGGGCCTTGCAGTTCCTTCCTCCAGTCCCGCAACTCCAGGAAACAACTCTGGATGTCCACTTAAAAATGCCACTTGCAAATGACACTCAGAGCCTGGCTCAAAGAGCCTGCTATAGTAGTGATATAGGGCGGGCTGATTGCATTATATGTGAAAAGCAATTAATGCCACCACCTTAGAAAAGAAAAAAAAGGAAATTGTGCATTACTTTCCGTTTTTTATGTTTTACAAATTGCACCATCATGTTTGATATCATTGGAAAGGCCAGACCCTGACATGTCCAATGACTCTTCACTTCCCCTTGTGAGGATTAAATATTGGTGATACAGGTTTCAAAGGACCCCCGCTTGTATTTTAGTTGAAACAATGCATAATAATGTATTGAGACATCATCTCCTTGTTTTCATTAGAATCAATTTCAAAATACAGGTGCTAACATACAAAGCTCTCCATAACTGCGCCCCTACCTACATCTCCTCCCTTATTAGCAGGTACTTCTCTTCCCGACCACTTCACTCTGCCAATGATCTGACGGTATCAGTTCCTCATACCCGCACGCCCAACTCTCGCCTTCAGGACTTCTCCTGAGCTGCCCCTTTCTATGGAACTTTCTCCCTCGCAACATTAGACTCTCCCCGTCTCTCCAGTCCCTCAAAAAGTCCCTGAAAACGCATTACTTTAGAGAAGCCTATTGGCTCACTCCATGTTTCCCCACTGTCATTTCCTGCTCCTCTTCTCATTCAGCCCTCCTGTAACCCGCCACTTCACTTACCCTATACACTCTCATCTAATGGGTCACCCCTCTCCTCTTAGATTGTGAGCTCTTGAGCAGGGTCCTCCCTCCTTCTGTTCCGTGTGTGTAACATGTATGTATATTTGTTATTCTGTCTTTTCCATTGTACAACATTAAGGAATTTGTCTCTTCCATTGTACAGCGCTAAGGAATTTGTTGGCACTTTATAAATACTGGTAACTGTAACCTCCACACTTGCTCCTGTCGTAGGAAAAAAGAAGGTGAGTTCATGCCGCTTTGCATTACACTGTAACTACATGACCCACCATTGTGACATGTTAAAAGAGCTAAACTGGCCATCCCTGGAATCTAGACACACCCTTCACCTTTCCAGCCTGGTGTTTAAGAGCATTTCTGGGAAGCTGCCACCCTACCTGAATAGACTGCTTCCCCCAGCAGCTCCCTCATCCTATAACCTCCGAAACAGGAACAGCACCTTACTTGCTATACCACAATACAAAAAGACAGTGGCTCGATCCTCATTTTCCTACAGAGCACCACAATTATGGAATAACCTCCCAGACACCATCAAATCTTCCCCCAGTCTTAAGTCACTCAAGAGCTCCTTACTAACATACCTCAATACAGAATGCACCTGTATACATGTAACATAATGACTATTTTTCTACATATTTATTTTCTGTTAATCTGTATATGTGTTGTTTTCTTAATATCTTGCATTGTATTACTTTGTATTTCTGTAACTGTAACACTTCAATGTTCTTGAACCCAGGACATACTTGAAAACGAGAGAAATCTCAATGTATCCTTCCTGGTAAAATCCTTTATAAATAAATAAATAAATAAATAAATGTAGTGGCATTGTTTGGTTTAAAGCGTAATAAGCACTCAATGCTGGTGTTTCAGAACAATTTTTTTATTTTTTATTTCTACATATTTACATACCATACGGTCATATTAGCTATCATTGGAGAGACAGACTTTCTAATGACATGTCATATGACCCTGTAGCAGCTATATTACCAGAGATACAGTGGTCTCCTGTCAAATGATTTTACTGCTAGGGTGGGTTTCTTTCTGATATACCAGCTGTGTGGAGTAGAGGTAACATCACTGCTCTATAACCATGGAGAGAGACTGTGGAGACACAGGTTCGATCCCGGCAAGAGCACCTCTCCAGTAAGTGTTCTTGGACAAGACACCTAATGGTACATATTCGCCACCCAGGACATACTTGAAAACGAGAGAAATCTCAATGTATCCTTCCTGCGAAAAATACTTTCTAAAAAAAATATATATAGTTGCTATTCTGACATTGCAGCTCCTTCCTATACATTAATGACCCCTATACTTTGTATAGGAGACGTAAATATAAGAATTGGTGGAGAAGAACGAGCTATTCAAAAGCAGTTCATTCCTCTCCTCAGAGTCTGTATTTCTGAAAGAAATACCCTTCCATTTATTTAATCTGTTCTTTGGTACATTGGGCTGGAAGAGTGACAGTTTAGGCACAATAATGTGCACTGGCCAAATCTCCAGTGAGCTGGATTAACTGGGAGTCCAAATCTCCCAACTGGCCCTATACTTAAAATATAACTCCACACTCAAAAATAATACACAAAACAAACAAATAAAAAAAACAGCTGCATGAAGCAATGCCCTGATTCTTGCAGCCACAGCAGGAACCTCCCGTGGTTCACGGTTTAACCACTATATGAATGAGCCCAGCCACGAATATAGTCATATACCTGCCATGTGCCTGTGGAAAAAAGTAAAACAAAGTCCAGACCTGCTCATGTATAGGTATAAGCATGAGTAATAATTACAGTCTTTTAAAATCCCTGAGTACCTCCTAAAAATATCTATATACCTTTCTTAAGAATGATAATATTGCAATATTAAATCGAACAATACATAATTATATATTAATAATATACCCCTTCCTAACATGTCTCTTACTATTATAAAAGTTATTAGAAGTCTTTGCTAATTAGTAAATACATTTATATATACATAATTTCGTTATATATATGAAAGTACACAATTGTATTGTTTGTCCAGCATATTGGTCACAAGCTGAAGGTTAGATATCTGGTGTGAAAATATAATAAAAACTACAAAAAACACTGTTCTTTCACGTTTCTATTACATTATATTACTTTTTCCCATTTCATATGAAAAATAATACTGCAGGTGAAGGTAGTCATTGCTCCTGTGTCATTCTATTATGAACAATGCTTTATAAAACACATTATGGTTTATGGCAGACCAATAAAAAGAATTACACCCTCCAAGGTGTCCAATTTTCTGAGAGGGGATTACATCATCTTACATTCTGGGCTAGACGCCTCCAGATTCAATAAATATACTCTTAAACTTGCAATTCTTAATCCTTGATTTTATGTTTGATGTCACATTTCTGAAAAAATCTTTCCATATTTCCTATTTGATGCTGTTGTTATGATATTAGAATTTTAAGCTACAGTGTCTGTTTCTACCAAGATTTATGAACAAGAATAGGACTGCTGAATTTCAAACAAAATCATTTGTAATGGAGTTTAGACAATAGTATAACTTTTAAACAGCTTCAAATTAAAAATGACATTATAGTCCTTAGTTGTTTTTTTTCTTAACAGATAAAAACCATTTTGCCTTATATTATCTATCCAGGTGACACTGACATGTATAAGTTATGGTTACATTTCTAACACTTACTTAAAAACAGAATTAAACCCTTCACTACCAAGCAATTAAAAAAACTAAAATATTGTCAGGAACCAGTGTTTTTTTAAAAAAAATCTTTTTTAATTAAATTATACAGTAAGAAGTATTTGGGCATATTCCCAGTTTATTTCTTACTGTAATAACATATTTGGCCAGTAGATGGTGCCATCTACTGCCAAATTGAGTTACAGCTGTTACAGTTGCAGCTCATTTTCCCTGCATCGACTGCTCAATGTCCGATGTCAGGACATTCAGTTAGCTGATATTACTCACAGGGTTATTCAAAGAGATCCGAATTGCTGGCGATAGGTAACCGAACACTGAAATTCAGCGTTCGGTTACCTTTCTTGGCCATTTGGCTATCCAGAGAGCAGGCAGTTCTCCAAATGTTGGTGAATTGCCTGCACATACGATGCCTGTTCGAGGGCAGTGAATTTTCCATAGAGAAGCAATGCTTTTTCTATTCAGAGAACAAAAACCAGCAGTGAAAGCTTGCCGAAATGCCCTGCCATTCGGTGGTTTCATTCGACAGGTTTATTCAGGTGAATCCCATAGGCTTCAATGTTAAAAATATTCCCGTTTTATTGCAATAGCTAATAAACTGTTTATTATAATATTCTGAAGTAAAAAGTTTCTTTATTTTTAGATTTTTTAGGATCTTTTAGGCATTTTTCAGAATTTTGTTTGTGAAAAAAAAATCCGTTTTTTTTAAATCGTTTTTTCTTTTTCCTGTAACAGCCCTTTTTATTATCATTCATTGGATCTTATATGTAAATTTCAGACATTTTCTGTAGTTTCTTTGCAAACAGCGTTTCACTTTTTAAACATTCAAGCGTACTTTTTTTTTCTCTCCATTCGTCTGCGGTGTCGGCTTTTTCCGTCGGCTGCTCTGCGCTCTGATCGGCTCCTGCTCGGGTTTCTCCGGCGTGTTCTGCGGGGTTAATCCAGATATTGTTGCGGGTTTCAGTGTGCATTCGCCTGGGTTTTGTGGTGAGTGTTCAGCAGGTTTGCGGCTGCTTTTCCCTGCACTTCGATGGCCCTGTGGTGCTTGTTGAATACACCGCAGGGTCACCGAAATGGGATCGCCAAATTGCACCGAATTGAAGAGAACGAAAAGTCACCGAACATGCGGTGACTTTTCGATTCTCTTTCAATAACCCTGGCAGTTTTAGGCTAGGGTCAGACTAACGCATTTTTTGCATTGTCCGTGAAAAAGTGCGTTCGAACGAATGGACGTATTTTTTTCACGGAATACGCGATAGCGGTCATACGATGCGCATTTCCGTCTGTAATTTTGTACGGATCATCAATAAAACAATTTTTGTGTCTGGACGTTATGTAGGCCAGACATTAGCAGCGTCTGACGTCTCCTAATCACGCACACATGCCGCTAGTGGACGCAGTGCACTCTGTACGTCAGTCCTAGCGGTATCACGTTCTCGAAAAAATGTGTTCGTTTGTGACTTGCGTTGCGCTGCCGTACTTTTGTGCGGCCGTTCTTCGTATGCTGTCTGGCATTGGACATCATTTGCTGCTAGCACGGCCGTGATTTAGTGCTGCTAAACGCACGTTAATACTGCGTTAGTCTGACCCTAGCCTTTGCTCTATGGGCATTATGCCCAAAGGGATAAAACTTTGTGGGCACCTTCTGCACCCCAAAGACCAACAAAATTTGTTTTCAGCAAAAAATTTCATTTGCGCTTGTCCTTCAGAGCTGCTGTTATTGAGATAACTCGATATCGGGCACCAGATGGTGCCTTTGAAGCCTGAGATATCTCCATCTCAGTAGTGGAGGGGTTAATATTGGGTTAAAGTCAAGCAACAGAAATTGTTTTGAACAATCAATAAGGCTAATCCAGGCATTCTATGTTGAACTTCACTACAAAATTGTGACTAGCATAAACCCAAAACACTTTTTGGGACATAATAGCCATGATCGGCACATAAACTTCATTAACCACTTGGCTGCGGTGGTCGCTCAGCACGTCCAGCCAAGTGGTTCTCCTGTGCTATGGATGCACTGAACGTGTCCTAGCAAAGGATTCAGCAATCGGTTGGTATTCTTTGATGTCAGAATCATAGACCCCAGCCGGTACGAATAGCGTTATCGCACCAGATGCGATGACGTCTATTCCAGGCACCCCCCCTGCCAGTGCAATTTGGACCTCTCTCTGTCCCCAACCATAAGGGCTACATGCGAAAGGCAGGCACGGCTTGAACTTGCCCTTCCAAGCGGTGTCTGCTTTTAACCCCTTA
Organism: Leptobrachium leishanense; assembly: GCA_009667805.1. Classification (NCBI taxonomy): domain Eukaryota; kingdom Metazoa; phylum Chordata; class Amphibia; order Anura; family Megophryidae; genus Leptobrachium; species Leptobrachium leishanense. The sequence continues at coordinate 212,085,226 of CM019066.1, forward strand.
GGGGCTGGATCTGGATTGGATTTGGCGCCAATCGTGGTCTTCTCCCAGAGCTGGCCGACATCTTGAATGTCAGCCAAGCATCCAGGATCTCACCCCACCTACTGGCATCATCGTGCAAGGATGCAGTGACATCAGTTCGGGAGCTAACCCCTAGCTGCCGCCTATGGTGGAAATAGAGGGTCCAATGACCCCCATATCTCCCGGTCCGTGGCAGCTAGGGGTTACTGTTTACTATCATTTGAAAGGCTAGAGTATGGCCTTTTCAATGATGCCAAACATGACCATGTTATGTTTAAAAAAAAATGATTTTTTTTTGTTTGTTTTATTAATGCAGCAATATTGTTCCCATTTCAATTATAATGTGAATAATGATGCTGCACTAATGATTTTTTCTATGGGGTGGGGTTGCTAAAATTTCCCCCCAAAAAAAAATATAACGAGTTCCCATTTCAAATTTTTTTAACAAGTGCACCCCATAGAAAATATAACCGCAAAGGCTCGGATGATGAAATGTGAAAAAAAAAACACTTTCCACACTGTAGATGATTGAAAATTCAAATTGAATTGCATTTTTTGTTATAATATTTAGGCAGGACATGACGTATACATATAATAATGATATATTATGAATCTGCCGAGTCTGCCGGAAAGAACGATACATAATTTGTCAGGGTTGTATATTAAAACGTGACTTCAAATTGCGTTTAAACATGATGGGCGAAACCAGTAAAAATGAGCTCAGCACACAGGGGTGAAATGGCTCAGCAGCAAAAGGGTTAAGTTACAAGGATGACAGGAGACTGTCCACCATTTCTCTACCTTTGTTTTCTATGTCCCCAATTTCCGGACTCCTGATTCCTGATCAAGATGTGGCAATTCTTTAAAGTGGAAGTTTTATCTTTGAAGGGTTATACAACCTACAAATTACAGCAAGCTGGAAAAGAAACCCAAATACACCATAGCCTGCTCAGCTCGTTTAACTTATCAGCTGAGTGCTGGTGGAGAGTGTTAAAATCCAGCCCTCCCACCCCCACACAACAGAGCTTTAAAACCTTTCAATCACTATTTACCAAAAAGAAAAACCTGTCCAAATTCCTTTTTATTCTGCTGCTTGCACTTGCAAATGATGTTGAATCCAACCCTGGTCCAATAGCTGACACCATATTTAATCTCCCCACTAAAAAAGGCCTCTCCTTTGTGCATTGCAACATCCGCAGTTTACTCCCTAAACTGGATGAGCTTAAAGCTTGGTGCTTCTATTACAAACCTAAAGTCATTGTGCTGACAGAATCATGGTTAACCGCTAAAGTGCCAGACTCTGCCATAGCAATACAAGGGTATTCATGCTCTAGAAAGGACAGAGCTAAGAGAGGAGGGGGAATTGTCATCTATGTTGACAACTCCATAAAGTTCACCCCATTAGAGAATCCTAGCTCCCCGGCCACATTTGATTTCCTTTCTGGTACTATTGAGATCCCATTCAGTAAAACAATTATTGTTGCTGGATTCTACCGCCCACCAAGTTCCCCAGTGCAATCCCTTTCTGACATAACCCAAATTCTTAGTAAATTAGTCGCTCAAAACCAAAAAAGTGAACTGCTGGTCCTTGGCGACTTTAATGTTGATTGGCTGAATCCTAAAAACAATAAACACTGCTCACTGTTTAAGGCTTTGCAGCTAACACAATTAATCTCCTCCCCCACGCATTAATATGAAAAGCCCTAACCACACCTTGCTGGACTGGATTCTCTCCTCATGTCCTGATCGAATACAGGAGGCAGGCGTTCTTGCTAACAGTTTCAGTTATCACTGCCTAGTGTACTGTGTGCGCAAAATAAGGGCCATAAAATGTCCACCAAAGGTAATAATCACCAGGTCTTTCAAGAAATTTAATCTTGAATCCTTCCTAAATGATCTCAAACAGCTCCCATGGTACAGACTAAACCTAATCCCAGACCTGGACTGTGCAATTGAATACTTTCAAGCCGAGCTCCTGAAAGTCTGGAACACCCATACCCCACTGCGCAAAGTGCGAGTAAAAGGGGCCCATCTCCCCTGGGTTACAGCTGACCTCACGCATATGTACCAGCTTAGAGACTCCCTGTGGTCAAAGTTCAAGAGAACTGGATCCATGAACGATCACTGTGAATACCGAAAATGCCGGAATGAATGCACAAAAGAAACAAAAATGGCTAAAGCCCAATACTTCAATGAAAATTTAAACCATAACATATCAAACCCCAGAAATTTTTGGAAAATCATAAGTAACATACAAGCACCCCCCAGCCACTCCCAACCAGCTGCTTTAAAAGTAAACAACCTAACTGTACAACACCCCCTAGATGTAGCAAATGCTTTTAATAATTATTTTGTTGGATGCGCCACCACCCTGATTGCTAAGCTAGGAAATGACACGCAATCAGAAAGGCCGCACGCAGGTCAGGACCCACCAACAGTGCAAAGACCCCGTAACCCAGAGAAATTCAGTTTTAGGCCAGTGCCTGTCAGTGCCATCACTAAACTTCTCCGTAACCAAAAAATGAAATACCAGTCTGGACCTGATCAAATCCCAGCAATGCTGCTGAAAATCAGTGCACCAGCAATTGCAAAACCTGTCGCAACCCTGATTAATGAATCACTGGCGACTGGATACATACCAAACTCTGGAAGACTGCAAGGGTGGTACCTATCCATAAAAGTGGAGACAATACTTTGGTATCCAACTACCGCCCAATATCACTGCTCCCTGTAATGTCAAAAATTCTGGAAAAATGTGTCTACACTCAATTACGTGATTATTATCAGTATCAGAACTATTTAACCCCAGATCAATCAGGCTTTCGTCCAAACCATTCAACTACAACTGCCCTTTTAAAAGTTTGTAATGATATCCAAGCTGGCATGGAACAAGGAAATCTAACTGGCCATCTTCCTTGATTTTGCCAAGGCTTTTGACACAGTAGACCATGGCATCCTATTACAAAAACTTAAGAACTCTGGTATTGGTGATAGTACGTTAACCTGGTTCCAATCATATGTGTCTGATAGGTCTCAATTTGTGTCCATTTCTGACAGCACTTCCCTCCCCTCCCAGTCACGTGCGGTGTACCACAAGGCTCGATACTTGGCCCCCTGCTATTCACAATATTCATAAACGATCTGCCCAATGTCTGCAAAGCTTCAACTGTACACATGTATGCAGACGACACTGTAATCTATACCAGCAAACCAAATCTCCCACAGCTGGAGGCTGTGCTGCAAGAACAATTCACAGGGGTAGAAAAGTGGATCGCAAATAACAAACTTTTTCTAAATACTGACAAAACTGTTACAATGCTCTTTGGAACCGCACCTAAACTACACAAATTGCAAACACCCCATCTATGTGTTGGGACAAAATCAAATGGCACGCTGACCACAGTCACTTCTCTCAAATACCTAGGTATGTGGTTAGACCCAAATCTATCTTTTGGCCCCCACATCGAAAAACTCTCATCTAAACTCTACCCCAAACTAGGTGCCCTGTACAGAAACAAATCCTGCCTGAGCCCCGCGGTAAGAAAGCAGATTGTACAACAAATGCTTATGCCAGCCATTGAATACGGAGATGTAGTGTATGCAGCCGCCCCGCAAACACACCTTCAGAAACTTACTACATTGTATAACTCATTCTGTCGCTTTGTGCTACAATGTAACTACATGACACACATTGTGACATGTTAAAAGAACTAAACTGGCCATCACTGGACTCTAGACGCACCCTCCACCTTTCCAACCTGGTGTTTAAGAGCTTTTCTGGGAAGCTACCACCCTACCTGAATATGCTGCTTCCCCCAGCAGTTCCCTCATCCTATAACCTCAGATCCAGGACCAGCACCTTACTTGCAATACCGCAATACAAAAAGAAAATGGCTCGATCCTCATTTTCCTACAGAGCACCGCAAATATGGAATAACCTCCCAGACACCGTCAAATCTTCCCCCAGTCTAAAGTCCCTTAAGACTTCCCTATTAACATACCTCAATACGGAATGCACCTGTAAACATGTAACATAATGACTTTATTTCCTCCATATTTATTTTTCTGTTAATCTGTATATTTGGTCTTGTGTTAATTTCTTGCATTTTACTATTTTGTATTTCTGTAACCAATCAATGTTCTTGAACCCAGGACATACTTGAAAACGAGAGAAATCTCAATGTATCCTTCCTGGTAAAATCCTTTTATAAATAAATAAATAAATAAATAAATGTCAATCAATGACCACTGGACAGCCTGCAGAAGTTTTGGTCTGCTTTGATCCAAAAACTATAAGAGAGCATTATCATGCTTTGAATTACTAGGAGTCTCAAGTGCTCAAACCCTTGCCTATTGTGCTTGTCAAATAAAGAAACACTTGATTGACAGTTTGTGAATGCTAGACACTGACAGACTGATCACCCTCCATGCTTTTCTATGAAAAGGCCATCATTGGAAGTCACATTGGAAGATAATGCTTGAAACTAAAAAGTAGGAGATAGGTTTTATTAGTTAACACGCAAACACGGTTACCGTTTTTCCTTAATGGCACCCACTATGGTCTTTTTGTTAAACGTTTATGCATTTGAACGGATCAGTATCTCTAGCATCTTTTCTATTGGGCTCACGATGGAGCCTCCATGTTGTTCTTAGACTGTACTAGTGCTATTTATAAATGGCAATTTCCACCATGAGAATGACAAAAGAAACAATGTTAATCCATCTGTGCACCTCACAGTGAATGACTGTGCCAAAAGGAAGAAACAAACAATATGAATACATGGGTCCATTATCAAAGTCTTCCATGTGTTCAAGACAAAGCTGTTCTTCCGTTTGCTGTATGCAGGAGTGCCTTATCCAGTTTTGGACATTGGATGTAGAGGTCTTAACACTCCATATTCATCTTATTTCCCTCTTTTTCCTTACATTTATAACACCCTTCTATTTGCTCTGCTTGTACTTCCTACTTGATCTGCTTAACATAAGTATTCTTTATTATTAATATGCCGACTCGATGACATGCTCTCCATCAGTTGTGTTTTTACGATACTGTTATATTGTGTGATACCTCTTTGATATGATGATTGCTATTTACCCAGGACATACTTGAAAACGAGAGAAATCTCACTGTATCCTTCCTGGTAATATACTTTATAATGAAATAAATTTGTGGTTTAATTGCAAAACTTTAAAAATAAAGCATTAAAAAAAGCACCGGATAAATTTAAAAAAAAAAAAAGGACAGTTTTTAACTGAGGTTTAAGAAAGGAATGGATTCAGTCTTAAAACTTTTAAATATGCAGATCTGGTAAGTAATAGCTTTACACCTGTTTCAGTTTACTGAATATGCCAGGTGGACGTCACAGTTCAGTAATTATCATGAAGCATAAGCTGCCCTGAGAGTTCACAAACATGAACGACATACTAAAAGGTATTGAAAACTTTTCCAGTAATCCTATTTAGATATTCAAATCCTGGAGAAAGATAATGAACTTTTGTGCTTCAAGGGCAGCAAAAGAATTATAATTGAAACTTGATTTCAATTCAAATTTCCATGACTTCTAAGCATTGCGAAATATAGATATACATATAATATAAATTTATAAATGGACACAACTATAAATTCAAAGATTATTATATAACCTGTCTCAGGTCTCTTTTTTATAAATGGAGAAGGAAAAATAACTTTTTTTAAAAATCCTCGTCTTCTGGTATTAGCAAAGTCTCTGGTATTGCTATACTTGCGTTCTGTAAGGGCTAGTGTGCTAATTCTTCCATATTTTAAATATGTTACCTTTTTGTGCGCTCAGTCATTTGAAAAAAATTGGCCCCATTACCAATGGTTGACTCATCTGTTATTGAAGTCATGTTATAAGGTCATACCATTAGATTTCTGAATTAAATCCACATTTTATCCACTGCCTTAATGTATTTATTGCTCAAAATATATTCAGTTCAATCACACATTAATCGCTCTGTGGATGTGCTGCCTGTGTCCAATTATTCCACAGTGAAAAACTAGCAAATGAAACAAAGTCCACCAACATTTCTTTTAAAGACCCAGAGGTACCCTTCTGTGATAAATAGCTGTGTTATTTGTAAGATGGTTTTTGAATAAAAGGATAATGCTGAGCATCTTTGGCACACTTTTATATCAATTCTAGAAATTATGTCATTTTTTTTTCAAATTTACAGAATAAATTTGTTATGTAATAATCATCAACCACCTGCTTCAATCCAGACAGTATATGTTACCATGTACAGTCTAGTCAATGAGGACATTTTTCTCATACACACAGTACGAATATGGAAATATCAAATAATGATATGGAGAAACATATTTTGGCCAAAAATCATACTGTGGAGGGTCCAGGGGTTGGGAAAGGTGGAGCCCAAATTAAGTCTCAATTCCCTATAGAAAACAATGGGCTGACTGTTGATGCGGCCATCCGGGACATGGTTTGCCACCTTGCTGGTGTTCCTAACGGACAGTTCAATCCTTGCCATATGTACACTCTTGATGAGTTAATAAGTTAACCACGGTTAAGGCTGGGGTCAGACGAGTGCACTATGTGCGCCCGTATTGACGTGCCTTCCGGCATCACTGCCAACAACGCTGCGACGGGGCCGGCCACACGCTGTTCCGTGCGCACAAACTGCAACTGCGACATCGTCCATGCATCAAGCCTCCCCGTCAAAACGCTAGGACGCACGTTGACGGGGCTGCAAAGCGTGATCCTGCATAGGTGGATCGAGCCTTGCAGTGCTGAGCACACTAACTGCGCTTAGCAAGGCAGCCAGACGGGCGTCGAGTGGAAGGAACGTCCACTCTCACGGACGTTCCTTCCGCTCTTATGATCGCTTGTCTGACCCCAGCCTAAAGGGAGACCAATAATCTTTTACAAGTCTGTGTTGCTTTGGCAATGCTAAATTGGTAAATTCAATTTAGATCTAAGATCAGATTGCCTACAAACATTATTTTGGAAATGTAATTAAAAAAGAGAAACAAATAGAGGGACACTATGAGGATTCTGATTGATATTAGTCGAATACTTTGAAAGTAATTATAATGACACATACTGAAATAATGGTATGAACAGACCCTGACCACAATAACCACAACAAAAAAGAAACGTGTTGTTAAAGTGTAAAGAAAATCCATTTAACGATTGCATGGGGAACTTTATTTCCATAAATTATGATTATATGATCATAAATAAGAATTGCTGGGCATGTAATTCATGGGTTATTCAAAGAGAGCTAAATTGGCTTATACCGAACAGTGAATTTCCCCGTACGGTGCAATTTTGAGGCCATTCGGCAATTCAAAAAGAAGGCAATTCACCAAATATTGGCGAATTGCCAGCGAGATATGGTGCTGTTCCATGGCAGTGGAATCACCATAGAGAAGCAATGGTTAACCTATTCAGAGAACACCGAACAGCGGAGAAATGTCAGTGAATGCCCTGATTTTCGGAGGTTTCATGTGGCAGGTTTAATCAGGCGAATCCCTTTTTTTTTTTTTTTAACCAGTGTTTTTTTCCTGTAACAGACATTTTTATTATTATTCATAGGGCCTGATATATTATTTCCAGGCATTTTCATTAACTAGTTTTTTTGCAAACACGTTTTAAAAGTTGCAGTGGTTTTTTTGGTTTTAGGTTTTACGGCGGATCATCGGGTGCGTTGGCATTTTTCTGCGGCTTATCAGATCGATTTGATGTTTTTTCTGTGATTTTGCAGCGGTTTTTGTGTTCGATTAGGCTGTTTTGCGGGGGATCGTCAGGTGCATTCGTAGTTTTTTCCCTGCAATTTGGGGACTCTGCGGTGAATGCTGAATTCACCGCAGGCTCGGCGAATTTGACTCCCCGAAGTACAGGGAACAAGAGTACCGAAATTCCGGTGGAATATTGGTGCTCTTTGAATAACCCTGTGTGTGTTCACAGGCCAAACCTACATGCCCATACAGTGTATTATAAAATCATGATCACTTTAATTTCCTTTCTTACTTTTTTTGTATTTCTCTTTGATAGTGCAGTTGTTCTGCATCCCTTCACTTACTCATTCCCCATATTAACGTCTCTTATTAGCACTTGTTTTTAATAAGAAAATATGTAACAGATGGAAAACTATGTAGAATTTCTAATTTATTTTTTTACCTTCTATTATTGGTAAACATATGTATGCTCAGACCAATCAGCAGTATCCAGGAACCTGGCTGCTTCTTAATGCAACTAAAAAGTCTGAAAAATACAGGTAAGGTCTTCCAGTTGATTATAAATAGTCATGAGAAGCGTTATACTGGAATAATGCTATTCCATTGTCCGTGACTATATAGTTTGAAGTAGTTACAAAGGTTTTACTAGTTTTTATTTCCAAGGCGTTATTGATTTCTCCATATATAGGGTTTTTAATAAAAAGAAATATATGAATATAAAAAACAAAATAACTCAAGTAAGCAGGTATGTTCTATTTGCTTTACAGAACAGTAATATTTCAATTGCAGTGGCTTCTAGTTTCACTCCTCTGCAGCACACATTGAAAAATACATATATTTTTATGGGCACATAGTTTCCAAAAATATATGTGTGTTTGCTCATGCCACCATGCATACACTATATTTATGTATTTTGTTATGGGACTTTTATTGAAAATACTTCTGCATATAAATTGCCTTTTCTTGCAAGTAGTCAATATAGGTCTTGTTTCTTAGGCTAGATAGCCTGATCTTCTATTCAATTAACTTTTACCATGCACTCGGTGCATAGACTAGACATAATAAAATATAAAATTATATATCTGTGTATGACTGAGAATAAATATACACATATATATATATAAATATACACATACATACTGTGACAGTTTAATTAGGGGCAGGGTGGTGGAACACAGATTAGCAGGCAAATGGAGAATGCCCTTTTCCCCCTATAGGGCTAACAAACAAACTAATGCTTAATTAAGTCTGCCGTTATAGGAGAAGTGGTCTGGGAAATGGGAACGGGAGCCTAATTCTGAGTCCAGGAAGAAGGTACCCAACATTTTTGCTTTTATAGGTTGGAAGAGGGCTTAGCCGTCCATCATGTCAGACAGATATGCTACAATGTGAAGTTTGCCTCCTCATCCAGGAGTAGGTATTTATTTTGTATTTGTTTATTTTGTATTTGTTCGTATTATACCCTGCAATGTCTGCACAATAAAGCAGAAACCAAAGCACTGATATTTTTATCCAGTGGCTATATTACAATACATACATGCATACACACATAAATGTAGAATTTTTTTTAAAAAAAAAACAAGACTTTTAATAGGAAATAACACACAAATTGTATGGGAAATATACTATAATGCAAAATTCAATTTTGAATATTAAAGTATAAATAAAAAGTAATTCTCAGAGACCATCTATAATGCCATAAAATGAGCTCATACAGTATATTACAATGCCTCTGATAAATGTATGGTCAGTCATATTTATTTGGCTCCATGTTGTAAAAGTAGTCATAGATTTCTGATATGGTTATATATGCATTGAAGAAAAGTACAATGGTTCAAACAACGGTGCCTTTTATAACTTCATGCAAATCTAGAAAATTCCAATATCTACAAGGATTTTATTAGCACACGCTTCCATACGCATTGGCTTTATAGAGGAAAATGTATAGATATTCAAAGTGGCTGTACAACTGAGATATAAGGAGCCTATAAATTACAATAAAATGCTAAACATGTTTAGGACTCCATTACTCTTCAATCCCCTATAGTACTGCTGGGAGCAACTTTTGAAAGGGCACAGATGTCATATTAGTCGGCTCCACGGGGACCAAGTACAATACTAAAAAAAGATGGGTTGAAGGCCCCTGTCTAATACCAGCAAGTGGTATATCTTAGTTTTATTAAACTAAATCAATGTTAAAGTCATTCTTATTAATTAACTTATACAAAATTCAGCATTTAAATTACATTAAAGTCATATTGTAAGGATAAAACACAGATTTGTCGTTATAACACAGTTAATGGTGACAAATGTAATGTTGGGTGCAGAGGAGTACCATGTCTTTCTCCCAAACGGGGAAAAAAGGTCCAGTGCTTATAATATGCTAGCATCCACAACTAAAATGGTCACCCCACTACAACGTTACAACACCTACGAGGGGCGTCAAGAGTAGAGATGAGCTGTTCTGGTTCGGACGGTTCGGAGTTCGACCCGAACTTTGGCAGTTCGAAAGTTCTCGAATTTCGAACTTTTTGGGTGTGTTAGGTTCGAGTTCGAAAAAAAAAAGAAATTTTGAAAAAAGTATCGAAAATGCTTAAAAAAATACTAAAAAATCTAGAAATAAAGAGACTCTTTACTGCAGAATATTATAAGCAACGGTTTATTAGATATTGAATTAAAAACTAATGTGTATGTGGAAAGATTATCAAATCTAAATGACCTCTGTTCACAAACGGGCATAACACCAGGTGTTTTTAGTCTGGTAATCAATTTGATACATTGTACACCATACAATGAGGGTGGGGTGGTGTCTGCTTCTGATTGAGATTTGAGAATTAATTTCCCTAAAACATCCTAATATGCTGCATTTAACCCTTTAGCTGCTGAGGCTTTTCACACCTCTGTGCTGAGGTCATTTTTACCGCTTTCGCTCATCATGTTTAACTGCATTTTGTAGCCATATTTTGATATATGACCCAGACATATTATATATCGTTCTTTCCGACAGACTTGGCAGATTCATAATATGTCATTATTATATGTATACGTTATGTCATGTCTGTATATTATAACAAAAAAGCAATAAAATTTGAATTTTCAATAATTTATTATGTGTAAAGTGTTTTTTTTCACATTTTAACATGCGATCGTTTGCGGTTATATTTTGTATGGGGTGTGCTTGTTAAAAAAAATTGAAATGGGGTCTCGTTAAAAATTTCGCTTTTTTTAACAAACGCACCGCATACAAAAATTTTTAGTGCAGCATTATTGTTCACATTATAATTGAAATGGGAACAATATTGCTGCATTAACAAAACAAAAACAAAAAAAACATTTTTTTTATTATTATTTTTTTCTAAAAACATTTTTCATGCTCATGTTTGGTATCCTTGGAAAGGCCATGCTCTGGCCGATCCAACGATATCAAACATTAACCCCTAGCTGCCACGGATCGGGAGATAGGGGTTCCAATGAACCCCCTATCTCCACCATTGGTGGCAGCTAGGGGTTAACTCCAGGACTGGCGTCATCGTGCTAAGCACGATGACGCCAGTCCTCAGGGGGAGTTCCTGGAGGCTTGGCCGACATCCAAGATGTCGGCCAGCTCCAGGAGAGGATCACGATCCGGCGCTTTTCAGCGCCGATTCGTGATCTGGCTCCCCAGGGGTTAATCACAGCCACCATTTGGAAGGGCAGGCTGTGCCCTTCCAAACGGTGCCTGGATTAACCCTCTGCCCCCCGGCGATCGGGAGGGAGAGAGGTCCGAAGGACCTCACCCCTCCCTTTCAGGCGCTTCCTCTGCACATGCGGGGGGGGCGCCTGAATTAGATGTCATCGCGCCGCCGCGATGACATCTAATTGCTCCGCCGTGGTCCTGGAGTGCTGGGCTGACATCCAAGATGTTAGCCCGCACCGGGGGCGCAGCAATCCGCCGGAATCCGGCGGATTGCTGCCTCCTGTGCATGGACGTGCTCAGCGCGTCCATAGCACAGGAGAACCACTTGGCTGAGCGCGTCCATAGCAGCCAAGTGGTTAACTGGTGTTTGAAAGAAATTCAAAATAACATCTAAGGCTAGGGTCAGATGAGCGCATTTTGTACGGACTGTGCGTCCGTGCAGTACGACGTACTTACTGACTGACAACAAGGTAGTGGCCAAACAGTCCGTTTTTTTCACTGACGTATTTTTTGACTGATGTAGCAGGGAAAATAAAATGCTGGACGTATAAATGCAGTCCATCTGACCTCGTTTCATCACTCACATACAAAGCTACACGGACGTTGCGGACGTGGCGCACTCCGCACGTCCGTTCTAGCAGTATTACGTTCTTGCCTAACCTGCGTCCGTTTGCTGCGTCCGCCATGCATCCGCACTTCCGTGCGGACATACTTCGTGTGTGGGGCTCCATTGGTCAGAATGCTATGCTGCCACGGACGTACAAATGTGCGGCAACACGGACGTGATAACTGCGCTCGTCTGACCCCAGCCTTAAGCAATGTTATTTTTCACCTCAGGATTATTAAACATTCACAGGGTTATTCAGAGAGCGGTGAAAAGCAGGAGAATAACTGGAGAAGTGAAAATTCTAGGTCAAAATAGCAAAACCAGAAAAATTCTCCCATTTAACTCACTTTCCAAATTGGCTATTTGGTCTAGATTGTTCTCTTCTCCTGCCAGTTCTCCTGGCTTTCACCTCTCTCTCAGGGTTGTTCAGAGAAAGGTGAAAACCAGGAGAATGGCAGGAAAAGAGAACAATCTGGACCAAATAGCCGATTTGGAAAGTGAGATAAGGCTAGGGTCAGACTAACGCATTTTTCACAGCGACCGAAAGTGCGTCCGAACGCATTGCTGTATTTTTTTCACAGAATGCGCGAAAATGGTCATACGATGCGCATTTTTGTGCGTGATTTTTTACGGATCCAAACCAGGAAACTTTGGGTGTCTGGACGTTATGTTGGCCGGACATGAGCAGGATCTGACGTCTCCAAATCACGCACACACGCCGCTAGTGGACGCAGCGCACTCTGTACGTCCGTACTAGCGGTTCTGCGTTCTCGAAAAAATGCGTTCATTTTCCACTTGCGTTGCGCAGCCGGACTTTCGTGCGACCGTACTTCGTATATTGGCTGTCATTGCCCGTCATTTGCTGCTAGTGCGGCCGTGATTAAGTGCACCTAAACGCATGTTAAAAATTCGCTAGTCTGACCCTAGCCTAAATGGGAGAATTTTTCTGGTTTGGCTATTCTGACCTAGAATTTTCCATTCTCCAGTCATTCTCCTGCTCTTCACGCTCTCTGAATAATCCTGACAGGGTTATTCAGAGAAAGGTGAAACTCAGGTGAATGACTGAAGAGAAAATTCTAGGTCAAAATAGCCAAACCAGAAAAATTCTCCCATTTATCTCACTTTCCAAATCGGCTATTTGGTCTAGATTGTTCTCTTCTCCTGCCAGTTCTCCTGGCTTTCACCTCTCTCTCAGGGTTGTTCAGAGAAAGGTGAAAACCAGGAGAATGGCAGGAAAAGAGAACAATCTGGACCAAATAGCCGATTTGGAAAGTGAGATAAGGCTAGGGTCAGACTAACGCATTTTTCACAGCGAACGTCGAAAAGTGCATCCGAACGCATTGCCTTATTTTTTCACGGAATGCGCGAAAACGGTCATACGATGCGCATTTTTGTGCGTGATTTTTTACGGATCCAAACCAGGAAACTTTGGGTCTCTGGACATTATGTTGGCCGGACATGAGCAGGGTCTGACGTCTCCAAATCTCGCACACACGCCGCTAATGGACGCAGCGCACTCTGTACGTTAAAACTCTGCACTCTGTATGTTAAAAATGCGCTAGTCTGACCCTAGCCTAAATGGGAGAATTTTTCTGGTTTGGCTATTTTGACCTAGAATTTTCCATTCTCCAGTCATTCTCCTGCTCTACACCACTCTCTGACAGGGTTATTCAGAGAAAGGTGAAACTCAGGAGAATGACTGAAGAGAAAATTCTAGGTCAAAATAGCCAAACCAGAAAAATTCTCCCATTTTTCTCACTTTCCAAATCGGCTATTTGGTCTAGAATTTTCCATTCTCCAGTCATTCTCCTGCTTTTCACCGCCAAAAAATCAGTAAACTTTTTCTGCGTGTCCGAAAATGTCTCCTCTTTTCATACAGACTGCCGCCCCAAGCAGTTGTTTATGGATAGATTAAAGGAAAAGCATTTACCGTCATTTGAAATGTCATTTTTTGGTTTTTACATATTTCTATACATCCTAGAAATCCGCCACTTCACGGGCAGGTTATGGGGACCTCCTAGGCACGATATTTGAAGGAATTATTTGTTTTTATTTTTAACCCTTATTTCATGGAAAACTCACTGTCCCTTTAAAAATGTTTTTTTTAAACTCTTTGTCCTTGTTTCCTGTCCCCCAGGGCACTACCCAAACCCCCATACACTTTTTATGGTAAATATCTAGCATATATGCCCTCTTGGAGGGCACTCTAAAAACTGAATTTTCAGCCCCATTGACTTGTATGGAGTTCGAGTTCGGGTTCGGGTTCGGATCCGAACATTTGGAAAGTTTGGGTTCGGCTTCGAACCGAACTCGGGGAGTGTTCGGCTCATCCCTAGTCAAGAGCCACCCTTCATGAGATGTCACTCTGGGTGGTCAGACTCCTACTCCCCCTGACCCCCCTGAAAGTACACGACTGGTTGGGAGTAATAGAGAATAATACACTGAAATGGTGAGGATTGGAAAGAGTGTTGTTCCTGTTGTAGAGGAACGTTTGGCTGAGATTAGGAGCTATTGGATCTGTAGCTCTGTGCCCTAAAATAGGCCCTGAGAGAAGTTAACCATGTCAGCACCAGTTGCCATCAGTGCATTGAGATAAAGAAGGATTTTGCAGTTGTAACAGGGGAAATAGAGAAGAATAGTGTAGAGCAGTGGTTCCCAACCACGGTTCTCAAGTACCCCTAACAGACCAGGTTTCCTTTTTTTTTTTTTAAAGTATAAATTTTATAAAAAATTTCAGGGAGGGGTACAGAAAAAAAAGGGGACATTAAGGGATTAGGGAAGGGAAAAAAATACAAACATAAACTAAACAAACAAACAAAGCTGTAGGTTTACACAGTTCTCCACCAATTGTTTAAGTGCAAGATACAATCCTATCAACTTTTCAAGGTCACTACCCAGTTTACGTACATTGTAAATCCCACAGTTCCCACAGATCTTGTTTAGGAGGGATCGTGTCGAGAATATCATTAGCAATACTGTCATAACCTCCATATCTGCCTAAAAAGGTCTTTAAGGCTAGGGTCAGACGAGCGTGATTTCTACGGACTGTACGTCCGTGCAGTACAGACATCGTCAGTACGGATGACGCAGTAGTGGTCACACAGTCCGTGTTTTCACTGAAGTTATTTTTGACGGATGTAGGAGGGAAAAATAAATTACAATGAAAAAACATTCTGTCCGTCAAAAATGCTGGACGTATAAATGCAGTCCGTCTGACCTCGCTCCATCACTCACACACAAAGCTATGCAGACGTTGTGGACGTGGCGCACTCTGCACGTCCGTTCTAGCAGTATTACGTTCTTGCCTAACCTGCGTCCGTTTGCAGCGTCCGTCATGCGTCCGCAGTTCAGTGCGGACGTACTTCGTGTGTCAGGCTCCAATGGACTTTCTTTCATGCTATCACGGACGTACTTTTAGGCGCAATCACGGACGTGAACACTACGCTCGTCTGACAGCAGCCTAAAACTCCCACTGAGGGAACACTATCCGACTTCCAGTTTTGAGCTAGCAGTAACAAAGCCATAGTAGTTATTTGGAATGACATCCTGGACTGTTGTCGAGTCAACGTAGGACCCCCCCAACCCCAGTAATACAAATCCCGGATCCCTAGGCAGATGGGTGCCTACCACAGCTGTGGCAAGGTGTACTACAGACTTCCAGAAATGGTCAAGCGACGGACATTGCCACCAAATATGTAAGTATGTCCCAGTCTGTGCGCCACATCTCCAGCAAGATGACGACGACACCTGTTGGAATTTTGAGACTCTATCCGGCGTCCAGTACCAGCAATAATATAGGACTTTCCTACTTGTTTCTAGAAGTATTGCATTTTTTGTCACGCCTACACCTCTCCGATATACCCTGGCCCATGCTGAGGGTTCTATGGCACGTCCCAAATCCCTTTCCCACATGTCATGATATCGCCACAGTGGGAGTTCCTTATCAGCCGAAATTGCATATCTACTAATAGAGATCAAGCCTTTAGATAACATCTGAGAGACAGGCCAGGTTTTAAGGATCACCGTGGGGAAAAGCAGACTGAATCCTGCAATCACTGAGCAGCAAAACAGATCACCTGGACTGTGATTCAGCGATTTAGAAAACCTGAGCTGTTGGGGGTACTTGAGGACCACGGTTGGGAAACACTAGTGTAGAGGAACAATGGGTAGTGAGAGGAATGGGGCAGAGGAACAATATAGCTGTGTGCGGCAGCAAGGGCACACCAAACTCTTCAGCTCCAAACCCACAAAGTCTTTAATTCAGTACTGGTGGTGTTAAGTTTCTGCAGCCCATAATCTCACAACCGATATACAACCTATTATACACAAACCCATTAACAACAAGACTTTCTGGAAACCATCAAAAACCCTATCCATAGCAGCTTATCCATCCCCAAATTTATCTTATCAGGGACATGTTAAATCGTTCTCTACCTACACCCTGCCTTTTCATTATGGCATCCCTGACATATAAGGCATATTCCGCTTTCCTATGAGATATCTTAACTGTGCTAAGAAGTTACTCAATTGCCGTATTAAAAACATATTCCAATAACGGCCAAAAATCCCTATAAAAATAGTTACCTTCTTTTTTCTTTCAATAAAAGCAAGATAAAAGAACTGAGATACATATCATTAGATATAGCACTTAATTCAACACAATTAAAGTCTAATGACAATTATTTTACGGAGTTTTTTCTCTGTTTATGTATACCTTTTGTAACAGACATATTTCACATCTTTCAGACATATTTCACAAATATATATTTCTACAGCAATGTAGTCATTCAGTAGAGCTCAATATTTTACTACATTACATCTGGCACGAGATTGTCTTGGCATTTTGTTCTACTTTGGCAGACAGAGGATAATGCCATATTTATGTAGGAAAAAATATGAAGAGAATCCACTTTATATCCACTTCAATTACATCACTATTAACTATACAAGAAAACAACAATTTTAAAAAATAACAAGACCCTCAGATACTCCTGTGTGTTCCCAGGTCAGTATCCCTTTACAGAGCAGAGACATGTGAAATTCAGGAGACGCAAAGAACAGTTCAATAAGAACTGAAATGAAAATCAATGTATTTGATAAGCCTATAATAGCAAAGGATATAATACTATATCTCCTAGACGTCTGGCTTGAACAAAATTCATATAATCCCTTCTGTTTTGTTGGATGCAATTAAAATCACCATGACAGCTCCTTGAATAAAATGTTATAATTTATAGCGTTGCGTTAAAGAAGAGTTTATAATGTTATCCTTTATCTCTTGAAACAAGATATTTAATCCATGTTACAACATGAAATCTAAATAAGAAATGAAAGGGTAAAAATAGGAAGAGGGAAAGGGGTCTTAAACATTAACCTCTCCTTACCCCTCCTGTGCTCCTTGCCCCTCCTGTGCTTCTTGCCCCATTAACAATTTCATTTTTCTTTTAAAATCACCATGATTCCAGCGCCAGGCTCCATCAGCACTCTCCTGGTCATGACATGCTACCGTAAGTTATGACCTTTCCAATAGTTTTTGGTACTGAGTGCAGTAAAAGCCAAAACTACAAAAACTCCTAGTTTCTAAGGACTCCTAGAGCAGTGCTTGCTGATCTAAGCTCTTGGGTGGGACTAGGCCCCCCACATTCGGGGGAGACTTCAAAGGGGGGAGAGGTGTGGGTTCACTCAAGTCACGTGACCAATCTACATTGATTGGTCACAGTGGCTAGAGAATTCCATTAACCCCTTCAGCACCAAGTGATTTTTCCAAAAAACATTGCCAGGAACCAGTGTTTCTTTGAAAAATAATTTTTAATTAATTATACAGTAAGAAATATTTTGGCATATTCCCAGTGTATTTCTTACTGTAGTAGCCTATTTTGGCCAATAGATGGCACCACCTACAGCCAAATTGAGTTACAGGCGATACAGGTGCAGTTTGTGGTTCCCTGCATCGGCTGCTGAACGTCCAGCTCTCAGAAATATAGCAAGTAGGGACTTGTTTAAGGTGCCCTTCGGTCTTGCTCCTCCGGTGTCGCCAAAAAAAATAGTACTGCAGTATAGAATGACAAAACCAGAAAAGAACACCTCTTGGTGCGGTAAATCACAAATAACTTAGCAGTTAAAAGAAGGCTGAATTCAAACTCACAAACAATGAGCCTATATTGGCTCCGTCACAATTTGTGCAGGGAATCATACAGGAGTTCCCCAAACCTTCTTTTTTCAGGATCATAAAGGCAGACAGCAATCAAATCAAGTTAAAAACATTTATTCGTTTACAACAGATAATATATCTACCAGGATGCGTTTCGCCAGCAATGGCTTCCTCAGCTGGAGATTACAAGTCTGTTCTTCTCCAGTTAAAAACATTTATTCATTTACAACAGATAATATATCTACCAGGACGCGTTTTGCCATCAATGGCTTCCTCAGCTGGAGATTACATGTCTGCCTGGATTACAAGCGCATGACTGCAGATGTGCATAAACTGAGAGTGCGGTGCTAGCATCGTCTGCCTGCAGTCCTGACACATCTCTGATTGAGAATTATGAAGTGCAAACTAAGACAACGAAAGCCCAGTAAAGTTACGCAGCTGATGAGAAGCTTAATGGGGGAAAATGCCGCTTGCCAAACTTAACCAACTGGTGTCTTCAATGCCAAGACGTTTAGAGAAAAGGTTAGGTTACACAGTGGTAAACAGTTGACTGTCTCAACTTTTGTGGCATGTATTGCAGTCATCGGATTTTAATTGAGAGTGTGTGTTCAAAAACTACATTAAATTCACAAAGTAAAACATCAAATAATGTGTTTTCAATATAGTACAGGGTGAACTAAGTTTTCAGTTGAATCTTTGTTTGTGTTTTTTTGAATTTTCCATACTGTCCCAACTTTTCAGAATTGGGGTTGTAGTTCGACACTATTCCTTTCATACCCGATATTGGGCTCTATTACAATCCTAGTGTTAAAACGCGGGCGCAAGGGAGGAGAAACTGCGCCCGCAGTTTTCCCCCTTGTGCTAGCGTTTTAATGCTGGATTACAATGCAGGTGCAAAAAATGCTACCTGCATTGTTACCGGCGGTAACCCCCGTGATGCTCGCGGCTGCATCCACTCGATTTAGTCCATAGGACTCCCTTGAGTTTCCCCTGCCGGTCACATGACTAGCCAGATCTCGACTCGGAGGTTCGGCGTAGTGATAAGCAGGGAGAGACTGGGGGGAATTTTTCCCCCAGTCTTTCCCTGCTCCCGCCAGATGGAGGAGGCAGTTGGAGCCGCAGTCCTCGCCGCAGGACAGGAGGT
This sequence comes from Leptobrachium leishanense, assembly GCA_009667805.1. NCBI lineage: Eukaryota > Metazoa > Chordata > Amphibia > Anura > Megophryidae > Leptobrachium > Leptobrachium leishanense. Next base: position 212,104,539 of record CM019066.1, read on the forward strand.
GAGTATAGCATTAATTGTTTTATTTTTCTGCTGGTGCTAACGGATTCTGCAGAAGCGGAATCCGTTAACACCAAGTCCAGGCTGTGGTTAACTTTTTGCTAACCACAGCCAGACGTTAATCAGCGCTAGTAGATTGTAATACTAACGCTGATTAACACTTTGCGCTCCCCATGTTAACTAAAGGGAGCGCAAAGTACAGTAACCTCGCGCTGAAAAGCGCAAGGTACCTAACGCAAACGGGTTACTTAACCCGTTTGCGTTTGGATTGTAATATACGTTAACACCGCAGCTAACGTTAATGCTCACACAAGTGAGCGTTAACGTTTGCGTTAAGAATGTAATGTGACCCATTGCCTCTGGGATCTACTCAGTAAACAGTGAGCTGACATGACACATTCTAAGTAATTGGGATCATTGTTTTTTGTCTGGTGTCTAGAAGTGAAATAAGAACATAAAATATTATTTTAATAGGGGATGGGCAGGAACCTTTGGTCTCATCCTCAATTTCTTTTGTTCTACAAGTGAAAACCGGGACTTGTGTTTTATAGTCACAACTATTTGGAAATTATGTTGAGAGTATAGTATGATTAATTAGACCTTGAAGCTGATTTGCTAAGTTTTTTTTTCTTCCTTCAGACAGTTCTATTGTTTGTAATTACTAAAATCACACCTCCACTGGATGGCCTCTGCCCCTTCATGCATGAACAGCAATCTGATTGAACGCTGTTATAAAGATTCCATTCCTCATTGTAATTAGCCATAATCATAGCCTTCCTGGGTGCATGAGAATGTGAAAACGAATGATTCACAACCCTAACCTATTTGAATATGAATATTCTCAGTAAGTAGCAATAAAATAAGAGAAACAAAGTAGTTTCTCTGGGGAATTTTATAAAGCATTCTTGCTAATTCTTTCCCTTCAAAATGTTCCTCTTTCAAAATCTGGTATTTGTTTGCTAAAACAAGGGTTGCTTAATGAATACAATGGTTTATTATTTCCCTTAAGTGACACAGCAGGGCCCAAGTTATACAGATCCATCTCTTTCAGACCTCGCCAAGAACATAAGAAACAAAGGAGCTAGCAGTTCCATACAACAAATAGAACTCTCGGCTTGGTCTCCGGTTTGAACAGTCCACAGAGCAAGACCTTGTCGCTGCTATTCTAGAATCTGTAGCCCGTATTTTTTCCTCTGTTTTATCCTTCTCAATGACTCACACATAGGGCTGAGACTGTGCTGTCATGGAAAAAGCTCATAGCAACAACAGAATGAGGACTAGAGGAGGGGTGAGCTGAGCACCGTTTGCCTCATGTGCATTCATAGTGAGCCACCTAATGGTGACAGAGTTTTTAATGTTTCCAATAGCCTTCAAAGTTCTAGATGATCATTCCAGGCATATTTCTTGTGTCAGCTACAGTTGAAATTGTAAAATATAATTAAAGGATTGCAAGTCTCCAAAGCTATGGTTGAGTGTTTTTAACGAGTAGCTACAAAGGATCAACACATGATGGAATTAATTATAAAAGAAAAAAAGATATCCACATTCCGATACCCAAAATGTTATGATACATGCAGAAAATCAAGCATTCAGGATTAGAATGCAAAACATATACAGCAGAAATGTACAGAACATAGAATTTGTTGCAATATCCTAATCAAACCACTTAGAGAAACATGCATAGCAAGAAAATAAATTTTCTATAATATTTTGAATATGAAATAGCAAAATATTTCAGGGTTCAAAGAAGAAAGCTATTGTAGTTATAATAATGTGAACATATATTTCAAAGAGGTATATCTTTGAAGTCGCAGTCCAAGCAACCAATAAATAGGAAGTCTTCATCAAGACCCGACACAAAATGCTGTAAATTACTTGTCACACAATTTTTTTAAAAAATGTATATACTTATATTACATATACATCCAAAGTATTGTAGGCAATGTAGTGCAGACAGTACATCCGTCATATGTCATGTATCTGATGTTGCTAAGCAACGGGGCCTAGATGTGATTGGCACTACCAGCAATTGGTTTCAGAAGTTTGGAATTGTGCTTCGACACTATTTTGGATTAGGTATGTCCGTGATTTTTTTGTTACAAATGAATTAAAATTAATTGTAAATTCTTGGACTGCAGCCCACTCAGTCTGCATGTAAATCGGTCTACACCTAGCTGCCCAGTTGTCCATCAACACCTTCTAGGTATTTCTTATTTGGCTCATGATAAAGAACATGGGAATTCATTGTGATTGAAATAATAAATGTTCCAACGTGAGCACGCCCCAATGACCTCACCACACCTATGGTTTGACATTCAGATGATCGACCGGACATATCACAATAGGGAAGCAAAATCAGCAACAGTTCTTCAGAGACTGAATTTTATTTTAATGTGGCAGACTCAAGCAACAACCCTTAAACTTCACTTTCTCATTGGGAAATAAAAGACTCAAGTACTTTCTCAATCACTTATGAGAATTAGGAGAAAGTCCTTTCACATTAGTACGCACAGTTGATTATGACATCCACTATACATAAATTACATGGAATCTCTTTATTATAACCATGTGTCACAAACTACGATTTCCTCTTGGTTTCCCTTTCAGGACCTCTCTGTTTAATTTAACACTGCATCCTAACAGCTTGACCTGCTCTAATTCCTCATGTCCATTTGTTCCATCTCAACCATATTCTCAGATAACTTATCTCTCTTTACACATTTGTTCCAATATCACATAAACTCCAATTGTTGTATCCACCACACCTTAAAACAGTGTTTCCCAAACCTGTCCTCAGGACCCTCTGACAGGTCACTTTTTCCAGATATCTGAAGCACAGCACAGGTGATATGATTTTCTGCTCAGTGATTGCAGGTTTCAGTCTGTATTTCCCCAAGGTCATCTGTAAAACGCAGGTTGCCGCTGTGGACCGAGTCTGACAAAGTGAGCGCCGGGGGGGCGGGAATTGCCGGCGGCTGCATTGCTATCCTACGAGTGGCCGCCAGCATTAAGCTCTGCCGCTCGGCTGGTGGTTAGATCCCCAGCCGAGCGGCAGAGCTTTATGCTGGCAGCCGCTCGAGGAGGAAAAGCACGTGGCCGCCGGCAATGACAATGGAGCGGGGTGCAGGCAGAGCAGCCCGGAGACGAGGAGAGGTGAGCTGGGGTAAAATTTCCATGTGTGAGAGCTGGGGCTAATATTTCCATGTTTGAGAGCTGGGGCAAATACTTCCATGTGTGAGAGCTGGGGGCAAATCCATCCATGTGTGAGAGCTGGGGGCAAATACATCAATGGGTGAGAGCTGGGGCAAATATATCCATGGGTGAGAGCTGGGGCAAATACATCCATGGGTGAGAGCTGGGGCAAATACATCTATGGGTGAGAGCTGGGGGCAAATACATCCATGGGTGAGAGCTGGGGGCAAATACATCCATGTATGAGAGCTGGGGGCAAATACATCCATGTGTGAGAGCTAGGGGCAAATATATCCATGGGTGAGAGCTGGGGGCAAATATATCCATGGGTGAAAGCCGGGGGCAAATACATCCATGTGTGAGAGCTGGGGAACATATATATCCATGTGTGAGAGCTGGGGCAAATATATCCATGTGTCAGAGCTGGGGGCAAATATATCCATGTGTCAGAGCTGGGGGCAAATATATCCATGGGTGAGAGCTGGGGGAAAATATATCCATGTGTGAGAGCGGGGGCAAATATATCCATGTGTGAGAGCGGGGGCAAATATAACCATGTGTGAGAGCTGGGGCAAATATATCCATGTGTGAGAGCTGGGGGCAAATATATTTATGTGTGAGAGCTGGGGGCAAATATATCCATGTGTGAGAGCTGGGGGAAACATTTCCATGTGTGAGAGCTGGGGGCAAATATATTTATGTGTGAGGGCTGGGGCAAATATATCCATGTGTGAGAGCTGGGGGAAACATTTCCAAGTGTGAGAGCTGGGGCAAATATATTTATGTGTGAGAGCTGGGGGCAAATACATCCACGGGTGAGAGCTGGGGCAAATATATCCATGTGTGAGAGCTGGGGGCAAATGTATCCATGGGTGAGAGCTGGGGCAACATTTCCATGTGTGAGAGCTGGGGGCAAATATATCAATGTGTGAGAGCGGGGGCAAATATATCCATGTGTGAGAGCTGGGGGCAACATTTCCATGTGTGAGAGCTGGGGGCAAATACATCCACGGGTGAGAGCTGGGGCAAATATATCCATGTGTGAGAGCTGGGGAAAATGTATCCATGGGTGAGAGCTGGGGGCAACATTTCCATGTGTGAGAGCTGGGGGCAAATATATCAATGTGTGAGAGCTGGGGCAAATATATCCATGTGTGAGAGCTGGGGGCAACATTTCCATGTGTGAGAGCTGGGGGCAATATACATCCATGTGAGCTGGGGGCAATATTTCTATGTGTGAGCTGGGGCAATATATCCATGTTTGAGAGCTGGGACAAATATATCCATGTGAGAGAGCTGGGGCAAATATATCCATGGGTGTGAGCTGGGGGCAAATATATCCAAGGGTGAAAGCCGGGGGCAAATACATCCATGTGTGAGAGCTGGGGAACATATATATCCATGTGTGAGAGCTGGGGGAAAATATATCCATGTGTCAGAACTGGGGGCAAATATATCCATGGGTGAGAGCTGGGGGAAAATATATCCATGTGTGAGAGCGGGGGCAAATATATCCATGTGTGAGAGCTGGGGCAAATATAACCATGTGTGAGAGCTGGGGGCAAATACATCCATGTGTGAGAGCTGGGGGCAAATACATCAATGGGTGAAAGCCGGGGGCAAATACAACCATGTGTGAGAGCTGGGGAACATATATATCCATGTGTCAGAGCTGGGGGCAAATATATCCATGTGTCAGAGTTGGGGGCAAATATATCCATGGGTGAGAGCTGGGGAAAAATATATCCATGTGTGAGAGCGGGGGCAAATATATCCATGTGTGAGAGCGGGGGCAAATATAACCATGTGTGAGAGATGGGGCAAATATATCCATGTGTGAGAGCTGGGGAAAACATTTCCATGTGTGAGAGCTGGGGGCAATATATTTTATGTGTGAGAGCTGGGGGCAAATATATCCATGTGTGAGAGCTGGGGAAACATTTCCATGTGTGAGAGCTGGGGGCAAATATATTTATGTGTGAGGGCTGGGGGCAAATATATCCATGTGTGAGAGCTGGGGGAAACATTTCCAAGTGTGAGAGCTGGGGCAAATATATTTATGTGTGAGAGCTGGGGGCAAATGTATCCATGGGTGAGAGCTGGGGCAACATTTCCATGTGTGAGAGCTGGGGGCAAATATATCAATGTGTGAGAGCTGGGGGCAAATGTATCCATGGGTGAGAGCTGGGGCAACATTTCCATGTGTGAGAGCTGGGGGCAAATATATCAATGTGTGAGAGCGGGGGGCAAATATATCCATGTGTGAGAGCTGGGGGCAACATTTCCATGTGTGAGAGCTGGGGGCAAATACATCCACGGGTGAGAGCTGGGGCAAATATATCCATGTGTGAGAGCTGGGGAAAATGTATCCATGGGTGAGAGCTGGGGGCAACATTTCCATGTGTGAGAGCTGGGGGCAAATATATCAATGTGTGAGAGCTGGGGCAAATATATCCATGTGTGAGAGCTGGGGGCAACATTTCCATGTGTGAGAGCTGGGGGCAATATACATCCATGTGAGCTGGGAGCAATATTTCTATGTGTGAGCTGGGGCAATATATCCATGTTTGAGAGCTGGGACAAATATATCCATGTGTGAGAGCTGGGGCAAATATATCCATGGGTGTGAGCTGGGGGCAAATATATCCATGGGTGAAAGCCGGGGGCAAATACATCCATGTGTGAGAGCTGGGGAACATATATATCCATGTGTGAGAGCTGGGGGAAAATATATCCATGTGTCAGAACTGGGGGCAAATATATCCATGGGTGAGAGCTGGGGGAAAATATATCCATGTGTGAGAGCGGGGGCAAATATATCCATGTGTGAGAGCTGGGGCAAATATAACCATGTGTGAGAGCTGGGGGCAAATCCATCCATGTGTGAGAGCTGGGGGCAAATACATCAATGGGTGAGAGCTGGGGCAAATATATCCATGGGTGAGAGCTGGGGCAAATACATCCATGTGTGAGAGCTGGGGCAAATATATCCATGTGTCAGAGCTGGGGGCAAATATATCCATGTGTCAGAGCTGGGGGCAAATATATCCATGGGTGAGAGCTGGGGGAAAATATATCCATGTGTGATAGCAAGGGGCAAATATATCCATGTGTGAGAGCGGGGGCAAATATAACCATGTGTGAGAGCTGGGGCAAATATATCCATGTGTGAGAGCTGGGGGAAACATTTCCATGTGTGAGAGCTGGGGGCAAATATATTTATGTGTGAGAGCTGGGGGCAAATATATCCATGTGTGAGAGCTGGGGAAAACATTTCCATGTGTGAGAGCTGGGGGCAAATATATTTATGTGTGAGGGCTGGGGGCAAATATATCCATGTGTGAGAGCTGGGGGAAACATTTCCAAGTGTGAGAGCTGGGGCAAATATATTTATGTGTGAGAGCTGGGGGCAAATGTATCCATGGGTGAGAGCTGGGGCAACATTTCCATGTGTGAGAGCTGGGGGCAAATATATCAATGTGTGAGAGCTGGGGCAAATGTATCCATCGGTGAGAGCTGGGGGCAACATTTCCATGTGTGAGAGCTGGGGGCAAATATATCAATGTGTGACAGCTGGGGCAAATATATCCATGTGTGAGAGCGGGGGCAAATATATCCATGTGTGAGAGCTGGGGCAAATATAACCATGTGTGAGAGCTGGGGGCAAATCCATCCATGTGTGAGAGCTGGGGGCAAATACATCAATGGGTGAGAGCTGGGGCAAATATATCCATGGGTGAGAGCTGGGGCAAATACATCCATGGGTGAGAGCTGGGGCAAATACATCTATGGGTGAGAGCTGGGGGCAAATACATCCATGGGTGAGAGCAGGGGGCAAATACATCCATGTATGAGAGCTGGGGGCAAATACATCCATGTGTGAGAGCTAGGGGCAAATATATCCATGGGTGAGAGCTGGGGGCAAATATATCCATGGGTGAAAGCCGGGGGCAAATACATCCATGTGTGAGAGCTGGGGGCAATATACATCCATGTGAGCTGGGGGCAATATTTCTATGTGTGAGCTGGGGCAATATATCCATGTTTGAGAGCTGGGACAAATATATCCATGTGTGAGAGCTGGGGCAAATATATCCATGTGTCAGAGCTGGGGGCAAATATATCCATGTGTCAGAGTTGGGGGCAAATATATCCATGGGTGAGAGCTGGGGAACAAATATATCCATGTGTGAGAGCTGGGGCAAATATATCCATGTGTCAGAGCTGGGGGCAAATATATCCATGTGTCAGAGTTGGGGCAAAATATATCCATGGGTGAGAGCTGGGGGAAAATATATCCATGTGTGAGAGCGGGGGCAATATATCCATGTGTGAGAGCTGGGGCAAATATAACCATGTGTGAGAGCTGGGGCAAATATATCCATGGTGTGAGAGCTGGGGAAACATTTCCATGTGTGAGAGCTGGGGGCAAATATATTTATGTGTGAGAGCTGGGGGAAAATATATCCATGTGTGAGAGCTGGGGGAAATATTTCCATGTGTGAGAGCTGGGGGCAAATATATTATGTGTGAGGGCTGTGGGCAAATATATCCATGTGTGAGAGCTGGGGGAAACATTTCCATGTGTGAGAGCTGGGGCAAATATATTTATTTGTGTGAGAGCTGGGGGCAAATGTATCTATGGGTGAGAGCTGGGGCAACATTTCCATGTGTGAGAGCTGGGGGCAAATATATCCATGTGTGAGAGCGGGGGGCAAATATATCCATGTGTGAGAGCTGGGGGCAACATTCCATGTGTGAGAGCTGGGGGCAAATACATCCACGGGTGAGAGCTGGGGCAAATATATCCATGTGTGAGAGCTGGGGAAAATGTATCCATGGGTGAGAGCTGGGGGCAACATTTCCATGTGTGAGAGCTGGGGGAATATATATCATGTGTGAGAGCTGGGGCAAATATATCCATGTGTGAGAGCTGGGGGCAACATTTCCATGTGTGAGAGCTGGGGGCAATATACATCCATGTGAGCTGGGGGCAATATTTCTATGTGTGAGCTGGGGCAATATATCCATGTTTGAGAGCTGGGACAAATATATCCATGTGTGAGAGCTGGGGGCAAATATATCCATGGGTGAAAGCCGGGGGCAAATACATCCATGTGTGAGAGCTGGGGAACATATATATCCATGTGTGAGAGCTGGGGGAAAATATATCCATGTGTCAGAACTGGGGCAAATATATCCATGGGTGAGAGCTGGGGGAAAATATATCCATGTGTGAGAGCGGGGGCAAATATATCCATGTGTGAGAGCTGGGGCAAATATAACCATGTGTGAAGCTGGGGGCAAATCCATCCATGTGTGAGAGCTGGGGGCAAATACATCCATGGTGAGAGCTGGGGCAAATATATCCATGGGTGAGAGCTGGGGCAAATACATCCATGGTGAGAGCTGGGGCAAATACATCTATGAGAGCTGGGGCAAATACATCCATGGAGAGCTGGGGGCAAATACATCCATGTATGAGAGCTGGGGGCAAATACATCCATGTGTGAGAGCTAGGGCAAAATATCCATGGGAGAGCTGGGGCAAATATATCAATGGTGAAAGCCGGGGGCAAATACATCCATGGTGAGAGCTGGGGAACATAATATCCATGTTGAGAGCTGGGGCAAATTATCCATGTGTCAGAGCTGGGGGCAAATATATCCATGGTGAGAGCTGGGGAAAATATATCCATGTGTGAGAGCGGGGGCAAATAATATCCATGTGTGAGAGCAGGGGCAAATATAACCAAGTGTAGAGCTGGGGCAAATATATCCATGTGTGAGAGCTGGGGAAAAATCCATGTGTGAGAGCTGGGGCAAATATATTTATGTGTGAGAGCTGGGGGCAAATATATCCATGTGTGAGAGCTGGGGGAAACATTTCCATGTGTGAGAGCTGGGGCAAATATATTTAGTGTGAGGGCTGGGGGCAAATATATCCATTGTGAGAGCTGGGGGAAACATTTCAAGTGTGAGAGCTGGGCCAAATATATTTATGAGAGCTGGGGCAAATACATCCACGGGTGAGAGCTGGGGCAAATATATCCATGTGTAGAGCTGGGGCAAATGTACCATGGGTGAGAGCTGGGGCAACATTCCATGTGTGAGAGCTGGGGGCAAATATATCAGTGTGTGAGAGCGGGGGCAAATATATCCATGTAGAGCTGGGGGCAACATTTCCATGTGTGAAGCTGGGGGCAAAAACATCACCACGGAGAGCTGGGGCAAATATATCCATGTGTGAGAGCTGGGGAAAATGTATCCATGGGTGAGAGCTGGGGGCAACATTTCCATGTGTGAGAGCTGGCAAAATATATCAATGTGTGAGAGCTGGGGCAAATATATCCATGTGTGAGAGCTGGGGGAAATGTATCCATGTGTGAGAAGCTGGGCAACATTTCCATGTGTGAGAGCTGGGGGCAATATACATCCATGTGAGCTGGGGGCAATATTTCTATGTGTGAGCTGGGGGCAAAATCCATGTTTGAGAGCTGGAAAATATATCCATGTGTGAGAGCTGGGGCAAATATATCCATGGGTGTGAGCTGGGGGCAAATATATCCATGGGTGAAAGCCGGGGGCAAATACATCCATGTGTGAGAGCTGGGGAACATATATATCCATGTGTGAGAGCTGGGGGAAAATATATCCATGTGTCAGAACTGGGGGCAAATATATCCATGGGTGAGAGCTGGGGGAAAATATATCCATGTGTGAGAGCGGGGGCAAATATATCCATGTGTGAGAGCTGGGGCAAATATAACCATGTGTGAGAGCTGGGGCAAATATAACCATGTGTGAGAGCTGGGGGCAAATATATCCATGGGTGAGAGCTGGGGCAAATATATCCATGTGTGAGAGCTGGGGGAAACATTTCCATGTGTGAGAGCTGGGGGTAAATATATCTATGTGTGAGAGCTGGGGGCAAATATATCTATGTGTGAGAGCTGGGGGCAAATATATCCATGTGTGAGAGCTGGGGGAAACATTTCCATGTATGAGAGCTGGGGGCAAATATATTTATGTGTGAGAGCTGGGGGCAAATACATCCACGGGTGAGAGCTGGGGGCAACATTTCCATGTGTGAGAGCTGGGGGCAACATTTCCATGTGTGAGAGCTGGGGGCAAATACATCAATGGGTGAGAGCTGGGGCAAATATATCCATGGGTGAGAGCTGGGGCAAATACATCCATGGGTGAGAGCTGGGGCAAATGCATCTATGGGTGAGAGCTGGGGCAAATACATCCATGGGTGAGAGCTGGGGGCAAATACATCCATGTATGAGAGCTGGGGGCAAATACATCCATGTGTGAGAGCTAGGGGCAAATATATCCATGGGTGAGAGCTGGGGGCAAATACATCCATGTGTGAGAGCTGGGGAACATATATATCCATGTGTGAGAGCTGGGGGCAAATATATCCATGTGTCAGAGCTGGGGGCAAATATATCTATGGGTGAGAGCTGGGGGAAAATATATCCATGTGTCAGAGCGGGGGCAAAATATCCATGTGTGAGAGCTGGGGCATATAACCATGTGTGAGAGCTGGGGCAAATATATCATGTGTGAGAGCTGGGGGAAACATTTCCATGTGTGAGAGCTGGGGCAAATATTTTTGTGTGAGAGCGGGGGGCAAATATATCCATGTGTGAGAGCTGGGGGAAACATTTCATGTGTGAGAGCTGGGGCAAATATATTTATTGTGAGAGCTGGGGGCAAATACATCCACGGGTGAGAGCTGGGGCAAATATACATGTGTGAGAGCTGGGGGAAAATGTATCCATGGTGAGAGCTGGGGCACATTTCCATGTGTGAGAGCTGGGGGCAAATATAATCATGTGTGAGAGGCGGGGGGGCAAATATATCCATGTGTGTGAGAGCTGGGGGCAACATTTCCATGTGTGAAAGCTGGGGGCAATATACATCCATGTGAGCTGGGGGCAATATTTCTATGTGTGAGCTGGGGCAATATATCCATGTGTGAAAGCTGGGACAAATATATCCATGTGTGAGAGCTGGGGGCAATATATCCATGGGTGTGAGCTGGGGGCAAATATATCCATGGGTGAAAGCCGGGGGCAAATACATCCATGTGTGAGAGCTGGGGAACATATATATCCATGTGTGAGAGCTGGGGGCAAATATATCCATGTGTCAGAGCTTGGGGCAAATATATCCATGGGTGAGAGCTGGGGGAAAATATATCCATGTGTGAGAGCGGGGGCAAATATATCCATGTGTGAGAGCTGGGGCAAATATTACCATGTGTGAGAGCTGGGGGGACATATAACCATGTGTGAGAGCTGGGGCAAATATATCCATGGGTGAGAGCTGGGGCAAATATATCCATGTGTGAGAGCTGGGGGAAAGATTTCCATGTGTGAGAGCTGGGGCAACATTTCCATGTGTGAGAGCTGGGGGCAAATATATCAATGTGTGAGAGCGGGGGGGGCAAATATATCCATGTGTGAGAGCTGGGGGCAACATTTCCATGTGTGAAAGCTGGGGGCAATATACATCCATGTGAGCTGGGGGCAATATTTCTATGTGTGAGCTGGGGCAATATATCCATGTGTGAAAGCTGGGACAAATATATCCATGTGTGAGAGCTGGGGCAAATATATCCATGGGTGTGAGCTGGGGGCAAATATATCCATGGGTGAAAGCCGGGGGCAAATACATCCATGTGTGAGAGCTGGGGAACATATATATCCATGTGTGAGAGCTGGGGGCAAATATATCCATGTGTCAGAGCTTGGGGCAAATATATCCATGGGTGAGAGCTGGGGGAAAATATATCCATGTGTGAGAGCGGGGGGCAAATATATCCATGTGTGAGAGCTGGGGCAAATATTACCATGTGTGAGAGCTGGGGGACATATAACCATGTGTGAGAGCTGGGGCAAATATATCCATGGGTGAGAGCTGGGGCAAATATATCCATGTGTGAGAGCTGGGGGAAAGATTTCCATGTGTGAGAGCTGGGGTCAAATATATTTATGTGTGAGAGCTGGGGGCAAATATATCCATGTGTGAGAGCTGGGGGAAACATTTCCATGTGTGAGAGCTGGGGGCAAATATATTTATGTGTGAGAGCTGGGGCAAATACATCCACGGGTGAGAGCTGGGGCAAATATATCCATGTGTGAGAGCTGGGGGCAAATGTATCCATGGGTGAGAGCTGGGGGCAACATTTGCATGTGTGAGAGATGGGGGCAAATATATCAATGTGTGAGAGCGGGGGGCAAATATATCCATGTGTGAGAGCTGGGGGCAACATTTCCATGTGTGAGAGCTGGGGGCAACATTTCCATGTGTGAGAGCTGGGGGCAATATACATCCATGTGAGCTGGGGGCAATATTTCTATGTGTGAGCTGGGGCAATATATCCATGTGTGAGAGCTGGGACAAATATATCCATGTGTGAGAGCTGGGGCAAATATATCCATGGGTGTGAGCTGGGGGCAAATATATCCATGGGTGAAAGCCGGGGGCAAATACATCCATGTGTGAGAGCTGGGGAACATATATATCCATGTGTGAGAGCTGGGGCAAAATATATCATGTGTCAGAGCTGGGGGCAAATATATCCATGGGTGAGAGCTGGGGGAAAATATATCCATGTGTGAGAGCGGGGGCAAATATATCCATGTGTGAGAGCTGGGCAAATATATCCATGGGTGAGAGCTGGGGCAAATATATCCATTGTGAGAGCTGGGGGAAAGATTCCATGTGTGAGAGGGGTCAAATATATTTATGTGTGGAGCTGGGGGCAAATATATCCATGTGTGGAAGCTGGGGGAAACATTTCCATGTGTGAGAGCTGGGGCAAATATATTTATGTGTGAGAGCTGGGGCAAATACATCCACGGGTGAGAGCTGGGGCAAATATATCCATGTGTGAGAAGCTGGGGGCAAATGTATCCATGGGTGAGAGCTGGGGGCAACATTTGCATGTGTGAGAGATGGGGGCAAATATCAATGTGTGAGAGCGGGGGCAAAATATATCCATGTGTGAGAGCTGGGGGCAACATTTCCATGTGTGAGAGCTGGGGGCAACATTTCCATGTGTGAGAGCTGGGGGCAATATACATCCATGTGACTGGGGGCAATATTTCTATGTGTGAGCTGGGGCAATATATCCATGTGTGAGAGCTGGGACAAATATATCCATGTGTGAGAGCTGGGGGCAAATATATCCATGGGTGTGAGCTGGGGGCAAATATATCCATGGGTGAAAGCCGGGGGCAAATACATCCATGTGTGAAGAGCTGTGGAATAATATATATGTGTGTGAGAGCTGGGGGCAAATATATTCCAGTGTCAGAGCTGGGGGCAAATATATCCATGGGTGAGAGCTGGGGGAAAATATATCCATGTGTGAGAGCGGGGGGCAAATATATCCATGTGTGAGAGCTGGGGCAAATATAACCATGTGTGAGAGCTGTGGCAAAAATATAACCATGTGTGAGAGCTGGGGCAAATATATCCATGGGTTAGAGCTGGGGCAAATATATTCAGCATGAGAGCTGGGGCAAATATATCCATGGGTGAGAGCTGGGGCAAATATATCCATGGGTGACAGCTGGTGCAAATATATCCATGAGTGAGAGCGGGGGCAAATATATCCATGTGTGAGAGCTGGGGAAACATTTCAATGTGTGAGAGCTGGGGCAAATATATTTATGTGTGAGAGCTGGGGGCAAATACATCCACGGTGAGAGCTGGGCAAATATATCCATGTGTGAGAGCTGGGGAAAATGTACCATGGGTGAGAGCTGGGGCAAACATTCCATGTGTGAGAGCTGGGAAAATATATCAATGTGTGAGAGAGCGGGGGCAAATATATCCATGTGGAGAGCTGGGGGCAACATTCCATGTGTTAGAGCTGGGGGCAACATTTCCATGTGTGAGAGCTGGGGGCAGTATACATCCATGTGAGCTGGGGGCAATATTTCCATGTGTGAGCTGGGGCAATATATCCATGTGTGAGAGCTGGGACAAATATATCCATGTGTGAGACCTGGGGGCAAATATATCCATGGGTGTGAGCTGGGGGCAATATTTCCATGTGTGAGCTGGGGCAATATATATCCATGTGAGCTGGGTGGTCAATACGGCCATGTGTGAGCTGGGGGGGGGGCAATATTTCCATGTGTGAGCTGGGGGGATACCCTGGGCCCATGGTATGGTAAGGGTTTGCAGGGCTGTGCAGATGGGGTGCCATGTGTGTTCTGGCAGCATGGAAAGGGTGCACTGGGCAGCCCACACCTGGGTTACCCTAAACTGCATAGCTGCAAGGGGTATGTGCTGGGAGGGGGGTCCAGAGCCTGTATATATAATTCTGGGGGTCCAGTGTATATAATTCTGGGGGTCCAGTGCCTGTGTATATAATTCTGGGGGGTCCATTGTATATAATTCTGGGGGTCCAGTGCCTGTGCATATAATTCTAGGGGTCCAATATTTTGTCCCAGTCTGGGCCTGCTTATAACCAGAGTGGACGTTTATATAATGAGGGGGGGATGAAAAACAATTTCTGCCCCGGGCGCCCATAACTCTGGATACGCCACTGCGTTCACCCGCTACAGCGTGTTGCCACCCCAGTCGAAGCGTCACAATGCTGCGATGGACGCAGGGAGGCATGTCAGTATGGGTGCATGTAGTGTGCTCGTCTGACCCAGGCCTAAATTACCACTTAACTAATTATCTTCATCACCATTTCCTTACAAATTATTCCAAATCGCTATACTTTTAATGGCCGTATTACAACCCTATGTTTATACTTCGTGTCCCAGAAAAAAGGGCAGCGTTCTGATTGAATCAATAACAGGGAGTATCTAAGGTGTTGTAAAGGGATGCAACGCTTATGGCTTGGTGGAAATCGGGGCCTTAGTTCTTTCCTCTGTCACAGAGTTATTCATGAAACGCAATCGTTTTCCTTTGTTGCAAACAAACAGCAGATAAAGCACCTTTCCCTTTTGATCCTTTATTTAAAACATTTGCTTTAGGTTAAATATAAATATACACCGTTCCTATTTTATTTCTCCAATCCAACATAACTTACATTCAAAGCAAAATTAAGATTTAATGGTAGATGCTCCATATGCCACATGCCCTATTTGCTCCCTCAGCTCTTTTCAGGTGTCTCTGCCTTTCAACAAAGCTTTTTTTCCTTTGCCACCTGCAACCTCAGACATTTACTCAGCACAGGAACTAGTAGATCATTCAACTAATTAAAATGTCAACTCTCACTGTACCCAATATATATCTCTAATTCGTTTGTGTGTCTGCTACACAACACACAAGTACCTAGACCTATGCTACACGCTCTACCTGATTTAAAATTAAAGTGTCTATCAATGTACTTTTGCCACGTTCTACATACAGTATGTCAGTCTAACTTCGTAACCTTTGCATGGATGTCTCTATGCATTTGCCATGTTATAGTAATGATGAATAGCTGGAATGGATGCATTGGTGGTTCTTTTCTCCCAAAAAAAAGAAGTATGCCCAAACCAGAATATGTTTCATACTGTATGTCCAACCATGATGCGTTACTATGAAGGACCTAGAGTCTCACACCTGCCCCTGTACATCTTAAAACTTCTTTAAAATATAGAACTGGAACGCAACGTCCATCATCATAATGAGAATGACAGAAGAGTTTTAAACTGTTGAACTTCACAAAATATTTTGACTTTGCGTGCAACATTTCAAAGGAAATTATGAAATGTGACACCAAAGTACCAAATACAAGTCATTAACTCTGTACATGTAATACCAGGAATGATGAGTTCATCAGTCTGTCACTAATTATTTTCTACTGGGCATGTTTATTTTTAACGTAGATGGATAGTCTTTAAAGTCCTCTTTCCAAAAATAGAGGCTATGGTCAGTAATCAACTGTGAGAAATAATAAGGTTACCAAATTCAACTTTTCATAAATACATAAAGATTTTTTTTTACATACAATACATTTTTGTCCTTGCATATTCTATTACTAGCGATATACCAAAAATTGCCAATATTTAAATGAGAAAAAAAGCTGTACCAAAACTCAAACCATTCACAGAAGAAAATATAATTTTGTGTTGGTGCTTAAATCCAGAAGCTTAGATACCAAAAAAACTGACTGGATGTACATGAGGGTTTCATAAAAAATATTTTAGAATATACACAGTAAAAAAAGACCAATGTTTCAGTTCACTCTGAGAATTTTGTAAGGGTAAGCACTCAGAACAAGGCAAAATATAGTTTTTTTTAACCCTTTCACTGCTGAGGACATGTGGGACACGTCCTCATTGACGCACGTTACATGCTGAGGACGTGCCCCACATGTCATCAGCTTTGCGGGACCCCCGGCGGAGATACTCACTTCTCTGTCTGGGGTCCCATGGCAGTCTGACTTCCGCATCCTCAGACGCTGAAGTTAAGACCCTCCTGATGTCAATGACGTCATCGCGCCATGCGAGATGATGTCATTATCAGGCGACCCCTGGCAATGCCGGGAGATAGTCTGGAAGGGAGGGGGGATCCGTTCGGATCCCTCTCCCTCCCGATCGGGAAGGCACAGCTCCAAAAGCCAGGCACTGCTTAAAAGGGGAGAGTCTCCCCTTCTAAGCGGTGCCTGGCTTTAACCCCTCAAGCACTGGGTCGCACTTCAGCGCCTTGCGGCGTCGAAGTGCGGCCTAGCTCCGGTGGAGGCCGCCATCTTGGATGGCGGCTCCACCCCCGGGTCCCCCCTCGCTGCCCGACATCATCGCGCATAGCGTGATGATGTCAGATAGCCGGGGAAACCCTAGCTGCCCGGGGATTTCCCAAGGAAATCCCCTGGTGGAGATAGGGGGTACCTTTGAAACCCGATATCTCCAGAACCGGGCAGCTAGGGAGTCATGGAGGGTGTCATTCGAAAGGTCTGAGCATGGCAATGATGTCCAACATGACCATGTACAAAGCAATATTAAAAATTAAAAAAATAAATTAATTAAAAAAAATTAAAAAAATAAAAACATGTGTTTTTTTGTGGTGTTTTTAATAATGCAGTAATATTGTTCACATTTCAATTATAATGTTGTCATGGAGCTGATGTAACGCTCCATGCTTCAAACCCAAAGAGACTTTATGTTCAATTGTATCGTGTGATTTTAAATATATTATACATCGTTTAGTTTTATTTTAAATTAGTTTAGTGTAAAATGGCGTAACTTTAGTTTTAAATATACTTATATTCCTGTAGGTAAATGCTGTGTAATTTATGCAACAGGGCTTTTACCCTTATCTAGCTGCATGTTTAATTCAAGGGATCTGTGATAGTGGTTGTGTTTAATCTGATGTGTTAGAACAATAGGTTATACAAATGTTGTGTGAGCTGAAGGCTAAAGAATGTAAAGAATGTTTATTGTAAATAACTGACATAATGTAATTAGTATATTGGTAGGACGAGGTGCGTCATTTATGCAAATTATGACTGTTGGACTTCAGCATAAATGGTGGCGTTTTGTTCATTAAAACTCAGAGAATCCTGTGGGAACATACAGCTCGTCTGGTGTCTCATTCAGGGTACCTACTATCACCCCCAGAAGGCAGAGAGCTGCCCTCTGGAAATTCCTAACGGCTCCAGGGCAGAGGAACAGAAGCAGGCGGGTCAAGCTGCTCGAGGCGCTGATGACAGCGCTCCCATTAGCCGGGCTGACCGCAACGAAGGGGTGTCTGGAGAGTCAGGACAGGCGGAAGAGAGCGGTTCCGTCACAAATGTGAACAATGATGCTGCACTAATGATTTGTTTCTATGGGGTGTGTTTGCTAAAAATCAAGTAATTTCCCCCAAAAAATTTAATAAGTCCCCATTTCTAATTTTTGTACAAGCGCACCCCATAGAAAATATAACCGCAAACGCTCATGTGATAAAATGTGAAAAAAACCACTTTACACACTGCAGATGATTAAAAATTCGAATTTTATTGCGTTTTTTGCTATAATATACAGGCAGGACATGACGTATACATATAAAAATGATATATTATGAATCTTCCGAGTATGCCGGAAAGATCGCATTTAAACGCATTTAAACATGATGAGCGAAAGCGGTAAAAATTAGCTCGGCACACAGGTGAGAAATGGCTCAGCAGTGAAAGGGTTAATGTATATCTAATAAAATATGTATTTTTTTATTAGGTGCTTGACTCCACCCAGGTTTGTGATTGAAAATATACATCACACACAAATATATTTTTTATAAACAATATGTTTATAAATAATAATATTTAGTTACATAATTATATAAATCTGGAAAAAAAAATATAAAGTTACTTTAAAACTAGTTCTGACCACTAATGTACTAGTATAGCCTGCTCATTCCAGGATATGGAAACTAATCTAGGAGAATACATCGCATGCGCTTATATATTTAAGCATAGATTGCATGGACTGAAACGTGGAAACCTATGGTCTGATGCATTTCAGTAGAAAAAGGAATTGTTTTTTATAGGTAGATGAAATGCTTGTCAGGTATGAAAAATTACCATTTAAATTTCCGGATATATTTTGAAATGAAGTGGTTTTGTTTGAAAATAAATATAAGTGATGAAAGTACATTTTGAGGGCATACACATGCATACTGCATATGTAAATATATTCTTGAACGCTCTAAAATTCTTTAATTATACTAATGGCTCTTGATTTTATTACCTTTACGAGAAAGACAAGAAATCCTTTTAATGCATTTCTGTGATGAAGGTCATACATTTATTTAAAAACATCAGACCTTTCCACAAGGATGCAATGAAGGAGCATTAGACTCAGAACATGATTAATTTCTAACATTTATGTAAAAGAATGTAGGTAAGTAACATTTTTATGACAACAGTGTGAATATGTGTAAGAGCTTTTTTGTCTTAAAAGGTTGTTTAAAGTTAGAATACTACACTCGGGCAGCACTTTGCTGCATACTGGTTTTATACTTTCAGTGCTCTATCAGCTGGAGTGAGCTAAAACGACAAAGCTACATGAAAAATCTAGTGTGAGACGCTAAAATGTAGCGCCTGACAACACATCAACAGATCACCTTGTCTGCGGTAGTCCGAGTACAAGATTCATTAGCGCATGCTAGGGAAACGCTAACACCCGGGCTGAGAACCAGCGCCGATGCATTGTATGATTAAAAATAAAAAGCGTTCCAGTGCAAAAAATCCTCTTTTTTTAAAAAAAAAAAAAAATTGGAACTGCAAATTTTGCCTGAAAAAAAAAAAAAAATCGGGAAAAATACCTAATAAATTCTAAAAATAAATACATAAAAAGGCTTTTTGCTGCTGATTAAAAAAATAAACGGTTGAATAAATAAGAATCAAAACGATAATATTTTTTACATTGAATCCTAAGGGCTTCTAACATGGCAGGTTTTCCTATACAATGCATCTTCTCACATTTCCCTGAAGAACGCCGGTTTAACCATACAATGCATCTTTAACACGTAAACTACATCCAGAGAGCCAAGAGAACACCTGAGCTGCATTCCTTTCAATTGCATGTTAATTTTGGTCAAGGACTATTGACGTCTTCTTTTCCTTCTTTCTTTTCCGTCAGTTAACACCAAGGTTGAGCAGTAGGTAATTTTTTTGCGATTAGCGTCGGTGCTAAAATTAGTGCCAGGACCAAACGATCTATTGGATAGAATAGCGAAAGTGATCTGTAGCGCTGCCCATGTTAAGTATAGGACGCGATAAGTACAGTAAGTTCGCGCTACGAATCGTAAATTACCGCACCCTAAGTGGTTTTCGTGGTTTGTAGCAAGAGGCAAACGATCTGTTGGTCTAGCGCTAGACTAAATTTACCTGGCGCTAACGTGAAAACAGGCTGATAGTGCCCTCAGAATTTAATTTGGGATGCTCTGTCAGAGTCTGAAATAAAGCAAATAAATGACTAATGTGACTGTCAGTTTTAACATTGATATTTAGTATGTAGAGAATCTTTCATCCTGCACTCAGTCAAGTAAATTTTTGTGAAATTTCCAATTTTCTTCTTGAAAGAATTTGCAAAGACTCAAATACAGATCTACCTGAGCGTTTTAGTGATTCTATCCCAGAGTAACAAGAATAGAAAAGGGATAAAAATATTGTAGCAACCAAGAACCCTGATTATACGGCTGACACAAACTTAAATCCTCATCCCTTAGTGATGGCAGAAGTAACATGTATGTCGCCGTCCATTGCTTGATATGTGACTGCTGGTGAGTAAAAGTATCAGCAGCATTTATATGCCCTGTGGTGCCAGCCTCGCCGAGAATAGCAAGACAGTGCCATTGCAGGGATGCCCTATCAGACTAAATAGAGACTCCCAATCACCGGGGCAACTTCCTCCAGCGATCTATGCAATTCTCAAGCGATCACAGTTTGTATCATGCTTCTGCCTGCCTGGGCAGCCTTAGACCTTGCTGCAGGAGCCATACAATTGAAGCATCCTAATGGTTCAAGTGTGAGGCTCCTGCTGCAAGGTCTAAGGCTGCCCCAGGCAGGCTGGGGTGACATGTGCCAGCAATGAAATGCTCCAGCCGAGCTGTCAGAGCTGCTGGCATCCTCGCTGGCAGGTGCACACTAAAGATTAGTGTTTATCTGGCTCCTAAACCATGATTGCTGGATGCCAAGGCATTTTAAATTCTGAACCCTTACACCTAATGAGGCTTTGTTTGCAATGTAATTGGCTCTCACAGCTATCATTCAGGGTTACATTTAGTGGGTTGTTTTCATGTCTCACTCCATACTGGAGTCCTGACGGCCGGCAGTGCCTTCCTCACTGCACGCTGGCCGGCCGCAGAGTGATGTACTGGCCGCTCACAGTCACAGGTCGACAATGCTCGCAGGGTGCATCATGCTCATGGGGTTTAAATGCAGACACCTGAGATGTATTCCTTGCCCTGACATGGTTTTCACTCCTCTCCTTGATCATTGCTATTTCACCTGTGTATACATTTTATCGACTACAGCCTGCCTGATGTTTCTCTCCTGGCTTTTAACCCCTGGCATCCCTCTGACTACCCGATCTGGCACACAACTAGTGGCATCTGGCTGATGTTATATTCTGGCAAACTGACCCCTAGCATCACTCTGACTACCGGACTGGTATTAACCCTTTGTATCTGGCTTATGAGCATCCATGGCATTAACCCCTGGTGTCTATTGATCTGTTCACATATACCTCTGGTTCTGTCTGTTTCTGAAAATAGGTAGTATTACCAACCATTCTAAGGATCGGCAGTGTAGGATAGCCCATCTGCATGTAGGGTTCAGACATATATCTAGGAGGTACGTGACAGTTGTATTACAACCCTGGTGTAAATTTAACTAGAAGTGTTGTAAACGTAGCACCTCCATAGACTATAATGATGAGGCCAGGGGTGGTAATAGGGATAAGAATACAATAGGAATAGTGAAAACGTTAGTGGTAGAGATAAGAGTGGGATTAGGGTTAAGGGTAGGGTCTGAGGTAAGGGATAGAAAGAGTAGGGATAGGTTTATAAGTTATTTTAGAATTATTTTAGAACCAGGACTTATTTTTTTTGTCTTTTATGTTTAATTAGTGCTAGGTGTATAATTAGGGCTTGGTTTAAAATTAAAGAGAAATGATACGAGAAGAAAAAATTAATGCAGAATTATGGCATATAGCACCAGCATATTCCGCAGTGCTGAAGTAATCTGCCAAGTCCTGAGTGCTAAAGGCAGATGAGGGGGAGGTGCCGGTGGGTAGAGGAGGGAGATAAAAGCAGACCAGAGTTGTTTAGGGTTGGAGCACAGAGTACTGTAGATATGAGAGATGAGAAGAAGGCTTGTTTGGGCAGAATTGTAAGGCAGTAGAATAAACTTGAAATGAGTGAAATCCGCCTCAGAGCTGGATTTCCTCCAGGCACAGTCTGCAGTGCGAGAGCATCGTTGCATGTAGCGAGTCTGGGGTGTGTGCCAGGGCTGACGTTGGCCTTACAGGGACGAGGAGGAGCAAGCATGTCTAGAGCAGAGATAAGAGTAGCGTTATAGTGGACAGTGGCAGCGTCAGGGCAGGTAAAGGGCAGGGGAGGTGTTTAGGAGATATTGAAGGAGTTTGGAGAATTGATGGGGATCCACAGCATGCAGATTTCTGAGAGTGCGTGTGTGGGACAGGGCAGCAGGGAGTTCGGACATATCTAGTACAAGAAGGAAACGGGCCACTATCACATGGTGTGAGCTAACCCTAGCGTCGGCATGTTTTTGCGTTGGTTTAAACGAGTCTAGCACCTGACCAACAGATCAATTGCCTCTCGCTAGAAACAGGAAAATTAATTTAGTGCGTCACTATTAGCAATTTGTAGCGCAAGCTTACTGTACTTTCTGCGTCCTATACTTAACTTGGGGAGCGTTAAAGATCTCTAGCGCTTTTTTAACTAAGAGATCACTTGGTGCCTCTGCTAATATCTGGAGCAACGCTAATCGCTAAATTTTACCTACTGCTCAACCCTGGTGCTAACTCCAAAAAACACACAAAACAGGTCCTTGCCCAAAATTAACTGGCAATTAACAGGCAATTGAAAGGCAATTGAAAGGAATTGAGCACAGGTGTTCTCTTGGCCCCATACACCATATTAAAGGATCTGGTCAGCAATGTCGCTGCTGTTGCAGGAGGCTATATTATGATATAAATGTATCACTTATCCACATATATCCTAATTCCAATATCGTGCCTAATTTTAAACATTTTATGCTGGGGGTTATTCAGAGTATGTAACCTTTTGAATATTAGGGTGACTGTTTGAACCATGTTTAAAGGGACACATGGATAAGTCTTCCCTGAAACATGTATTCTTTATATGCTGCAGCAGGGAAATTATTACCACAAAACTGGCCTTCCTTTTGGATCTATTATATGCATCGTAATGATTCTACATGCTGCGGAGTGGCATGTATCATGCAATGCCCATCAGCCTTAATATATGTGTGCATATATGTGTGCCCCCAGGCCCCAGCTCATATGGATGTATTTGCTCCCAGCTCATATGGATGTATTTGCCCCAGCTCATATGGATGTATTTGCCCCCAGCTCATATGGATGTATTTGCCCCCAGGCCCCAGCTCATATGGATGTATTTGCCCCTAGCTCATATGGATGTATTTGCCGCCAGGCCCCAGCTCATATGGATGTATCTGCCCCAGCTCATATGGATGTATTTGCCCCAGCTCATATGGATGTATTTGCCCCCAGCTCATATGGATGTATTTGCCCCCAGCTCACCTCACCTTCGCCAGGCCCATTTCGCTGGGCTCGCCTGGGCTCGCCTGGGATCCAACAGCCATCCGCGATCTCGCGGAGTTCACGTGACCTCCGGAATCGTTTAGGGCTCTAGTCACAGCGGGAACGCCGTTCCCGCGCGTTCCTGCAGGACTCGAGCTCTGGGTCTCAGCCCGGGTCTTAGCATTTCCCTAGTGTGCGCTAAACGACCTTGCACACAGACTGCTACAGACAAGGTGATCTGTTTAGTAGGTCGTCAGGCTCTAAGTTTTAGCGACTTGTGCTAAATTTATTCTTTGGCAATGGTGTTATAGCTCACACCAGGTGATAGGGGCAGCAAACATTTCCCACTATAAATCTTCTACAAAAGCAGCAAACAAAAAAAAGGAGGTATTTATCTACTCAGGTGAGGTAAGATATATATTTTACCAATATTAGGATTAGTATAGTTACTGGGAAATTTCAATGTTTTTTGAGTTTGTTCTCAAAATTTGCGAAACATTTAAATCAATTAGTATATAGTGACTAGCAATTAAATGGTTAAGTATAAATTGTTGCCATACCTCTAGGGAAATAGACTTTTTCATAATATTCAACAGTAGTATACTTAGATAAAAGTCTCAACTCTAATGGCTCTTGAGGTTATGGTAGTGCCACATATGCAAAAAAGGTTAATGAAGCTACTGTAATCTTTGGACCAGAAACAAATATGCCAAACAGTAAACCAATAACACATCTGTCAAACAGCTTTTATGGTGATATTTAAAAAGGTCAATAGTACAATAAAACAAATCTGCAGTACAATGAAAGCAGAGGGTTGACTCGTTGTGCAGCTTCCTTTTTTTAGAACCTTACTTCTTCCTCTACTTTAAAGGGATATTCCAGTAGTATTATACAAAGCATATATCCTATCAACTGCATCATTATTTTTAAACCCCTGAAAAGGCTTGAGATTATTATATTTTTAGCTTTTTTGTATGGGAAAAAGAAAAGTGAATGCAAAGACCATCATTGAATGCAATGCACAGGGTAGTGTCATCTGGATAAATTGGTCCACCTGTTGGATTCCTACCTACCGTTTTGTTTTTTCTTAGTTAGGTCACGATAAAAATGTGAAAAATGATTCTTGAGATTATTTAACAGTTTGTAAGTAACAGTTGAACACTCCTCAACTAGAATGCTATAAATAAATAAATAAATAAATAAATACTAAAAAAAAAATGGAATGCCTTTGAAAACTGAAGTTTTTGTTGCTTTCACTCACCGTCCTCCAGCTCCTCCTGCCGCACCTGTTCCCTCATTCCTCCTGGTGTGCCAGTGTGTTCCTTACTGCCAGCGAAGTACACACATGGACTTGTTTCTCAGTACAAGTGAGGAACACTCTACTACTGTTCAGCATGTTCCTCACTTCCCTTCTGCTACAACCTCTCAAGCTCCGTGAAATCCAGGCAGGTTTACAGAGACCAGAAAATTCCAAAATCTGAAATGATTGGGATCTCAAGGATTTTGGATAATGATTGCACTATCTGTAAAAAATATTCCATGCATGCATACCCTAATACAGGGGCTGCAAATGGGTTTGGGTCGAAATCCCTACAACCAGGTTCCCTAATGCCAAAATCCTGATGGCCAACTTCCCTACACAGACAACTCCCTGACGGCCAACTTCCAGACATCCAAAATCCCAGCTGCTAACACTAACCCTACTCCCTAACCCCGTAAACCTAGCCCTAACCCTAACCCCTCTAAACCTAACCCTAAATCTAATCCCCTAAACCTAACCCTAACCCCCTAAACCCAGCCCTAACCCTAACCCCCTAAAACTAGCCCTGACCCCTAAATCTATCTCTAACCCCTTAATCTAGCCCTAACCCCCTTAACCTAGCCCTAACCCTAACTCCCTAAACCTAACCATAACCCATAAACCTAACTCCCTAAGGGTTAGGGTGCTAGTATTAGGGCTAGCCGCTGGGATTTTGGATGTCTGGAAGTTGGCCATGTAGGGAACATGGAATGTCCGGCACATGTTCTGTCTGGAAGTTGGCCATCAGGATGTTGGCATTAGGGAACCTGGCTGTAGGGATTTTGTCCGGCATCCGCTGCGCTGCAAACACCTGTGAGTGCGGGTTCTTTTGTGTTTTAAACTGAGTTTTTTTGTCTTGTTGTCTCTTCATTCTAATCTAAGACCAGTTCTTACCTTCTGCCTAGAACAACAGAAACACTCATTCCCTAATTTGAACAAAGTGATAAAGAGCAGAACACGAAGGGCCATAGTACGAAGGTGGCGCTACAAAGGGGGTGCTAATGGGGAAAATCTGCGCCTACGGATCCCCTAAGCATTCCCGTTTTAGCACCATATTATGGGTCAGACGCCAATTGAGAAGCCTGGCCGGTAATGCAGCCCTACCTACCCTGATACTCATAGCAGCGAGTATCACCTCCTGGAGTCCACAGGACTATGTGGAGGGTTGTGCTGCTGGGCCGGAAGTCCTGCATGATCTCGTGAGATTGCGTAGGACTGTGAGTGATTCGTGGAGTTAGACTGGGGACTATATGTCCCCCCAGTCTCACTCTGCTCCCGGTGGCCAGAAGCGGTGGATCAGGCCACTATTCTCATTGAAGGATGAGATGTAAGGATTCAATTCTTGGGGGGGTTTCACTCGTGCTAACTGATTCTAATCAGTTAGTACCAGCTTCGAGGTGCTTTTAACTTCTTTGTTACTGCATCAGTGGGGTAATTAGCATCAGGACTTTGTAATCATAAAGACAGAAAAATACAAACCTTTTGGATCAGAGAATTAAATGTGATCTCTCCAAAGGGATTGAATGTGAGACTACTGTTTCAACCATTTCTATAATATTATGTTCCAGTATATTGCTTTAATAAGTAGATCATGTAGAATTTTCGGGACACATGTAACATCTCTTACAGTCTGTTAATGTACATCTCTCGTTTTGTATATACCCTTATAGAATTGGTCATCATTTTTTGTTTCGCTATAGCCAGTATTATAATTGCGTCCCACCTTAAGGATGTATTTTCCTCTCTTTTATACGACTCTGAGTTTTTGAGCCTTTTCCACAGTTTGGATAGGCCACTATTGAGTCCAGCAGTAGCAGTGTGTATATATGCACACCATTAACCACTTCAATGCGGAGGACGAGCTGAGCGCGTCGTCCGCATTACCGCTGCTGTGCGGAGGACGCGCTGAGCGCGTCCTCCCATTGGGGTCAGTGTTCGGCCGGGTTCCGGCCGATCGCTGGCCCCCCCGGTGCGGGCTGACATCCTCGATGTCAGCCGCGCATCCGGAACCGCAGCCGCTGGAATTAGGTGTCATCGCGGCAGCGCGATGACACCTAATTCAGGCGCCCCCCCGCATGTGCGGAGGAGGCGCCTGAAAGGGAGGGGGGGAGGTCCTTCGGACCTCTCTCCCTCCCGATCGGCGGCATTGCGGGAGTTAACCCAGGCACCATTTGGAAGGGCACAGCCTGCCCTTCCAAATGGTGCCTGGCATTAACCCCTGGGGAGCTGGATCGCGAATCGGCGCTGAAAAGCGCCGGTTCGCGATCCTTTCCCGGAGCTGGCCGACATCTTGGATGTCGGCCAAGCCTCCGGGAACTCCCCCTGAGGACTGGCGTCATCGTGCGTAGCACGATGACGCCAGTCCTAGAGTTAACCCCTAACTGCCACCAACGGTGGAGATAGGGAGTTCCAATGAACTCCCTATCTCCTGATCCGTGGCAGCTAGGGGTTAATGTTTGGTATGGTTGGATCGGCCAGAGCATGGCCGTTCCAACGATACCAAACACGAATGTGAAAAAAGTTTTTTAAAAAAATTAAAATTAAAATTAAAAATAAAAATATATTTAAAAAACAAATTATCAAAAAAAAAATAAACATTTTTTTTTCTTTTTTTTGGTTTGTTAGTGTAGCAATATTGTTCCCATTTCAATTATAATGTGAACAATGATGCTGCACTAACGATTTTTGTATGCGGTGCGTTTGTTAAAAATCGCGTAATTTTCCCCCAAAAAAAATGTAACGAGTCCCCATATCTAATTTTTTTAACAAGCGCACCCCATACAAAATATAACCGCAATTGCTCGCATGTTAAAATGTGAAAAAAAACACTTTACACATTGAAAATTATTGAAAATACATATTTTATTGCATTTTTTGTTATAATATACAGACATGACATAACGTATACATATAATAATGACATATTATGAATCTACCGAGTCTGACGGAAAGAACGATATATAATATGTCTGGGTAATATACTAAAATAAGCCTTCAAAACACGTTTAAACATGATGAGCAAAACCGGTAAAAATGACCTCAGCACAGAGGCGGGAAAAGCCTCAGCAGCGAAAGGGTTAAGCTGGGTTGAAAATACATGTTCAGGGTTCCCTTAGGGAATATAAAGGAACTACTTTAAACCTCCATAAATATTGTGCATTGCTTGTTTCATCATTTAGTTAGTTGTTCTAGCTCTTTAGTTGGATTCGAGAAGATTATGTTTTCTCTGATGCCCTACATTTGTTTCGCAACATATCTTTAGGCATGCTTTAAGAATTTTGGTGTGAATCATTCCCTTTGCTAAATGACACTCCCTGATGTGCCCCTTATTTCAAGACATCAGTGATCGGAGCAGTTCATGTTTGAGTTTGCAATGTATACACTAAGGGCCCTATTACATTCTTCGCTCATTTGTTTTGCACGCGCGCAAATGCGCATTTGTGCGAGTGCAAAACCATTTGCGCAGAACATCGTATTACAACGTTCGCGCAAACGATGCACGTTAACGTCCAACGTGAGTGACCCTGCGCGAACCAAGCGCGAGCGCAAGTTCGTGTGCGCATCCCATACTTAACATTGTGAGCGCTACTGCGTTAGTGCGCTGGTACACGGATGGTATTCCAATCTTAGCGCAACGAAAGTTTGCTCGCATTTTTGTAACGTCTTTGAAAAGCAGGTGGTAACTGTAAATGTGATCGTTCTGGACGAAACTAAATACAGCAGCACGAAAAAAAAATACAGCACAGTTACACATTCTATACATACCCAAACATTAAAATTTATAAATTGTGTCATTGTAGATTTTTTCTTTTTTTGACTGGTGGTTGTTCATTTTTTGGTTTTCCTTGTTTTTAGTTTGTAAATATTTTAATGGAAATGGGTGATTAATGTTGGCTGATTCTCGTGACTAAACAGTCTGCCCACTGATTCTTGCATGCAACGTTCATTTGCGAACGGCTTTGCGCGTCAGATTTGCGCACGAAAAATCTTGAAGGAAGAAAAAATGGGCTCTGATTGTAATACCATGTTCATTTTCGCGCGATGACGTTTTTTCGTGTGCAAAAAAATTGCGCTGCGCGAGTACAATTGCGCAGAGAATGTAATAGGGACCTAATTGTGGGTATGAGAAACTTTTCCCTTTTTCTAACTTCATATTTTATATACTTCGTTTTTATCAGTTAGCATTCAGTTGCTATAGTGACGGGTGGGTTCACGTGGGAGCTGATGCTCTGACATCATCCACATGGATACTCTAATTATTATTATTATTATTTATTTATAAAGCGCCAGCATATTCCGCAGCGCTGTACAATAAACACAGTACAGACAGGGTTACAATACATTGAACAACATTTGACAAACAGTACAGGAGGAGATGAGGGCCCTATTCCCGTAGGAACTCACAATCTAGGAGGGTTGGGGTTGGAAACAGGAGGAGAGGACTGTAAGGTGAGAGTGATTGATGGTTGCGTCAGTGAGTTGGGTGGTAGGCTTCCCTAAATAGGAATGTTTTCAGGGAGCGTTTGAAGGAAGAGAAGTTAGGGGAAAGTCTGACAGCAGCGAGGGAGAGCGTTCCAGAGAGTGGGGCTGCGCGTGAGAAATCCTGCAGTCTATCATGGGAAGAGGTGATGCGGGGAGAAGCTAGGCGCAGGTCACTGTTTGACCTTAGGGAGCGGGCTGGGGTGTATTTGGTGATTAGTGAGGACAGGTAGTGGGGCGCTGAGTTAGTGAGGGTTTTGTAGGTAAGGATAAGGATTTTGAACTTAATTCTGCAGTGGATGGGGAGCCAGTGAAGGGACTCGCAGAGGGGAGCGGCAGAGACAGAGCGGCGGGTGAGGTGAATTAGCCTGGCGGAGGCGTTCAGGATGGATTGTAGGGGGAGAGGCGGGACAGAGGGAGGCCAGATAAGAGATTATTGCAATAGTCGAGTCGGGAGATTACCAGGGCGTGTATGAGTTGTTTTGTGGTGACAGCGGTAAGAAATGGCCGAATTCTGGAAATATTACGCAGTTGGTATCGGCAGGAGGAGGAAAGAGACTTGATGTGGGGGATGAAGGAAAGAGCAGAGTCCAGTGTAACTCCAAGACAGCGAACTTGGTTTGATGGGGAGATGGTGATACCTCCACCGTGATAGAGAAGTCAGGAGGTGGGGAGGCATTAGAGGGAGGAATAAGTAGGAGCTCAGTCTTTGACATGTTGATCTTTAGGTGGTGGGAGGCCATCCAGGAGGAGATGCCAGATAAACAGTCACTGACTTTTGAAAGGACAGGGGGAGAGAGATCAGGGGTAGAGAGGTAGATCTGAGTGTCATCAGCGTAGAGGTGGTAATTAAAGCCAAAGCTGTTGATGATTTTGCCCAGGGAGGAGGTGTAGATGGAAAAGAGCAGAGGACCAAGGACAGAGCCTTGAGGTACACCAACAGATAGAGGCAATGAAGAGGAGGAGTTACCAGCAAAGGACACACAGAAGGACCTGTTGGATAAATAGGAGTCAACCCAAGCAAGTGCAGTGTCACCGAGACCCAGAGAGTTGAGGGTCTGTAGAAGGAGGGGGTGGTCAACAGTGTCAAAAGCAGCCGAGAGGTCAAGCAGGATGAGAATAGAATAGTGGCCGTGTTTTTTAGCAGTTAGGAGGTCGTTGGTGACTTTGGTGAGGGCAGTTTCAGTTGAGTGTAGCGGACGGAAGCCAGATTGCAGGGGGTCAAGTAGGGAATTGGAGGACAGGAAGAGGGAGAGGCGGTTGAAGACTAGTTTTTCTAAGAGCTTTGATGTGAAGGGAAGCAGGGATACAGGGCGGTAGTTGGATGGAGAGTTGGTGTCTAGGGATGGTTTCTTTAGTAAAGGGGTAACTAGCGCGTGTTTGAAGGCGGATGGAAAGGAGCCAGTGGAGAGAGATAGGTTGAAGATGTGTGTGAGAGCAGGGGTGAGGGAGGAGGAGAGGGGAGGAATTAGATGTGAGGGAATGGGGTCGAGCGGGCACGTGGTGAGATGTGAGGAGGACAATAAGGAATTGACTTCCTCCTCAGTGGTTGGGAGGAAGCGGCAGAGGGTGGCAGAGGGGACCTGTGGGAGTGGAGGTGGCAGATAACTATCTTGTGTTGGGATGTTGCTTCTGATAGTTAGAGTTTTACTGAGGAAGTAGTCTGCCAGGTCTTGAGCGCTGAAGGCAGCTGAGGGGGGAGGTGCAGGTGGGTGGAGGAGGGTGTTGAAGGTGGACCAGAGCCGTTTAGGGTTGGAGGACAGCGTAGATGTAAGAGATGAGAAGAAGGATTGTTTGGCCAAGTGGAGGGCAGAGGTGTATGACCGGAGAATAAACTTGAAGTGAACAAAATCAGCTTCAGAGCGGGATTTCCTCCAGGCACGCTCTGCAGTGCGGGAGCATCTTTGCAGGTAGCGAGTTTGGAGGGTGTGCCAGGGCTGAAGCTGGCGTCGTGGGGCCTTGCAGAGTCGAAGAGGAGCAAGAGTGTCTAGAGCAGAGATAAGCGTAGTGTTGTAGTGATTAGTGGCAGCATCAGGGCAGGTGAAGGATGAGGTATGAGGGAGGTGGTGAAGTAGGTTGGAGAATTGATGGGGGTCCACAGCATGTAGATTCCTGCGAGTGTGTGTGCGGGGTGGGGGAGCAGGGTGTTTAGGAAGTCCAGATAGGTTGAAAGAGAGAAGGTGGTGGTCAGAGATGGGGAAAGGGCGACATTTGAACTCAGAAATGGAGCAGAGGTTGGAAAAGACCAGGTCAATAACGTGACCATCGCGGTGGGTAGGGAGGAGGGAGGATTGTGCGAGTCCAAGGGAGGACGTGAGTGAAAGAAGTTTGGAGGCAGCAGGAGCGGAAGGATCGTCAATGGGAATGTTGAAGTCCCCGAGAATTAGGCATGGAAGATTAGAAGACAGGAAGTGAGAAAGCCAGGTAGCAAAGTGGTCAAAGAACTGGGAGGTTGGTCCCGGTGGGCGGTAGATGACTGCCACCCTGAGAGCCAGAGGAGAGAACAGGCGGATGCAGTGTGTCTCGAAGGAGGAGAAGGAGAGGGATGGGGTGGAGGGAGATGCTGGTAGGTGCAGGTGGAGAGAGCAGGAGCCCGACCCCGCCACCATTTCTCTCACCGGTCTGGGGGTATGGCTCAAGTGTAGACCGCCATGTGAGAGAGCAGCAACGGAGGCCGTGTCAGAGGGAGTTAGCCAGGTTTCAGTTAAAGCTAGGAGGTTGAAGGAGTTTGAAAGGAAGAGGTCATGGACGGCTGTGAGTTTGTTGCACACAGAGCGAGCGTTCCAGAGGGCGCAGGAGAAAGAGGACAGGCGCTGAGGGATGATGGGAATGAGGTTGCTGGGCTTGCAGGGAGGTGATTTATGTGCGATGGAGATAGGATAGAGGGAAGTATTGGATGTGTTGTGGGGCCAGGGTTAGGGGATATGTCACCTGAATAGAGTAACAGCAGGAGGGTGAGAAAGAGAAGGTGGGAATGGGATTTGTGGGAGTGGGAGTGATTGGCAGCATGAGAGTTAGAGGGAGACCATGTTTTGAGGAAACAAAGGAGCTCATGTGAGGCCATCATGTGGGACGAGAGGAGGGAGGGAGAGATGAAGATAGTGTAGGGGTCGGTGGTAGAGGGGCAGGAGTTCCATTTAAGGAGAAAGGAGAATTGTTGGTGAGTATGCTCATTTGTATTATGATCTACAGTATATATGTTTTTTACTGCTGCATGTATGTATATCCTGATGAATCACACAAAAAAAGAAATGGTAAGCGCCCACAATATGCACCGCCACCGGAATCCCAGGCTAGGCCAGATGGTTAGTGGTTTCCCCTAGGGATGAGCTGTTCGGTTCGGACTTCGGGCCGAACTTAGCCTGTTCGGTTAGATCGCGAACTCCGAACATTTCCGGGTGTTCGGAGCAAGTTCGACCACAATGCATCACAATGGCCCACAATGCACTTTCCCACTGGCCTGAAGCTCGTAATTGGCTACAGCCTTGCACCTGACCACAGGTCTGGTGCAAGACAGGTTCAATCAGGCTCAGAGTCCTGATTGGGCAAATTTTGCCCAATCATGGGCTCACAGAGCGAAGTCCCGCAGCACACTATATAAGGTTTCCACGCATAGCATCAGCACGCATTTGAGAGGAGATTTCATAAGAGATTGTTGTTCTGTGTTCTTACTGCTGGTCTGCCACGCTACTGGGGGGGTCTGGGGGGTCTCATTTCTACCAAATATCTGGGAATTTAGGTGATGTGTGTCTTGTCACTGTGCCAGCAAGTATTTTGGGGGTTACAAATTTCTTTAAAACATATGTGAATTGAGGTGATCTGTCTCTTGTCACACAGCCAGTGCCACGCAGTATTTTGGGGGTCACTAATTTTACTAAATATCTGGGAATTGAGGTGATCTGTCTCTTGTCACTGCCACCAAGTATTTTGGGGGTCACTAATTTCTACAAAATATTTGGGAATTGTTATAATCCGTGTGTTCTCACTGGCTGCCACCCATCAGGGGGTCTCACTGATTTATAGGAGGTTTCTGAGACTTGTAATCTGTGGCTTCTCACTGCCACCCATCAAGGGGTCTCACTGATTTATAGGAGGTTTCACTGCCACCCATCAAGAGGTCTCACTGATTTATAGGAGGTTTCACTGCCACCCATCAAGGGGTCTCACTGATTTATAAAAGGTTTCTGAGACTTGTAATCTGTGGCTTCTCACTGCCACCCATCAGGGGGTCTCACTGATTTATAGGAGGTCTCACTGCCACCAATCAAGGGGTCTCACTGATTTATAAAAGGTTTCTGAGATTTGTAATCTGTGGCTTTTCACTGCCACCCATCAAGGGGTCTCACTGATTTATAAGAGGTTTCTGAGACTTGTAATCTGTGGCTTCTCACTGCCACCCATCAGGGGGTCTCACTGATTTATAGGAGGTGTCTGAGACTTGTAATCTGTGTCTTGTCACTGGCTGCCAGCTATCAGGGTGTCTCACTGAGTTATACCAGAGTTCTTTAAATCTTTAATCTTTATACCAGAGTTGAATCAGAGTTCTGTATATATTTAATCTATTTATCACTCACCATGTCTGAAAGAACAATAAGGACAGGCAGACGCTCCCAGACACAGATAAGAGGGCAAGCAGCCCCTGTGTCGGGAGGCTGTGCCTCTGGTCGATCCTCTGCGGGGGCACGCTTGTCCTTTCTAACTGGTGCTGGCCGTCTTAATCAGCAGCAACATACAGAGGATTTGTGGATTGGCTAACCAGGCCATCCTCATCCTCTGAGTCCTCTGCCAGCCAGGCTTCTAGTGCTTTACAGTCCACCTCAGCTGCCAAAGCATCTAATGCAGCCTCCATGTCCACAACTACTCCTGCCATAGCCTCGCTATCACACACGGAGGAGTCAGCTGAATTGTTTGACTACAATGACAGTGACATGCTGCTTGAGGATGCGCAGCAAGTACAGTGCTCTGATTCAATCTCTGAGGTTGAGGAAGGGAGTATAATCAACCTAGAGGAAGGGGGTGCCAGTGATGACACACAAATAACTGGCACTCATGTTGCCCCAGCAGCTGCAGCGTACTGCCAAGTTGGCTCCAGTGATGAGGAGATAGGGGATGATGATGACAATGATGATGAGGTCACTGACTCCACCTGGGTGCCTGATCGAACAGAGGAATCAAGTGAGGAAGAGGGGGAGGAGGAGGCACAGCAAACACGAGGCACAACATCCTCTATGACCAACCGTAGCACTAGCCAGTCCAAGGCATCAGATGTCAGAGCTGCTCCGGTGCAGAGCGCTGTTGTTTTGAAGCACACACGCAGGAACTCTGCTGTCTGCTGGGAGTTCTTTAAGAAATGTGCAGCAGACCCCACCATTGCTA
The DNA here is from genome assembly GCA_009667805.1 of Leptobrachium leishanense. Lineage (NCBI taxonomy): Eukaryota > Metazoa > Chordata > Amphibia > Anura > Megophryidae > Leptobrachium > Leptobrachium leishanense. Next base: position 212,139,137 of record CM019066.1, read on the forward strand.
TTTGTAATCTATGTCAGATGAGGCTGAAGCGTGGGATAGACACCGGACACTTGGGTACTACATGCTTGAGGCGACATATGACCACCTGCCACACATCCCGTTGGCGCAAAACTTTGCGTAGGTCCTCCTCATCTGTCTCTACCCCCACTGTATGTCCTGCAATGTCATTGCCTACAACCTCCACTGACAGGGATGATGCTCAAGTAATGGATGAACCAGGTCCTTCCTCACAATGTGACATCATCCCAGCAGCTGAAGATTTACGCAGTCAGATTACGTTGCCGCAGCTGCTGCAACATAAGAAAAAGTATAGTCCCAACCTATCCCCAAGCAGAGCGTCTAAATGCCAGCTTAGCAAAATTACTCGCATTGCAGCTGCTGCCTTTCCAGCTGGTGGACTCTGCTCCCTTCCGTGAATTTGCTGAACGTGCTGTACCACAGTGGCAGGTTCCAAAACGCCATTACTTTTCACGCAAGGCCATTCCAGCACTATACCAGCACGTGGAAGACAGTGTTATCCAGTCATTGGGAAAGGCAGTCAGCAACAAGGTGCATGTGACTTTAGACACGTGGTCCAGGAAGCATGGACAGGGTCGGTACATTTCCTTCATGGCACACTGGGTAACTCTGATTGCAGCTGGGAGGGATCCAAGACGGGGCTCTGTGCTGGAGCTTGTTCATCCACCATGCCTCCAGAAAACTGCTTGTATGAGGTCTGTCTGCTCCACCACCACCACCTCTCCCTCTTCCTCCTCCTTCTCTGTCTCTGGTGAAGTGGCAGTTAAACCGACGCCTGACAGGGTCTACGCAATGGCTCAAGCAAAAAGAAGCCATACTGTGCTTGAGCTGGTTTGTTTAGGGGACAGGAGCCACACCGGGCCAGAAATTCTGTCAGCTCTGCAGGGCCAGGTACAGAGATAGTTAACACCACGCCAGCTTCAGCTGGGAATGATCGTCTGTGATAATGGCAGCAACCTTCGCCTCCGCCCTACGCAAGGGTAAATTGACGCATGTACCATGCCTAGCACACGTCCTAAATCTAGTGGTACAGCGTTTCCTAACCAAGTACCCAGGGCTGCCAGAGCTTCTCAGCCAGGCAAGAAAAGTCTGCAGCCACTTCAGGTGGTCATTCCCAGCAAGCGTTCGCCTTGCAGAAATTCAAAGAGAATTTAATCTTCCCACAAACCGTCTGATCTGTGACATGCCCACCAGGTGGAACTCGACATTAGCAATGCTGCAGCGTCTGCACAAGCAGCAGAGGGCCATCAACGAGTACCTGTGTGAGTATGGCACAAGGACAGGGTCAGGTCAACTTGTTTTTTTCCCCTCCGCAGTGGCTGATGATCAAGGATGCATGCACTGTACTGTCACCATTTGAGGAGGCAACGAGGATGGTGAGCAGGGACAGTGCATGCATCAGTGACACAATTCCTTTAGTGTTCCTGCTGGAGCACACTCTGCGGGGAATTATAGATGTGGCTCTAGAGGCAGAGCAGCGGGAGGAAGAGGAGGCCTTCCCTAGCTCTCAAGGCCCCAGTCTTTCCGCAGACAGCATTCCAGCGGGTCCTACTCAGATCAGACAGGAGGAGGATGAGGAGGAGAAGGAGGCAGAATATTTAAGTAGTGGGGGCATTGAAGGTGGGGATTCCTCAAGGGCGGGTTTCGTGTGCCCAGAAACACAAGGGCTAGTGCGTGGCTGGGAGGAGGAAGTGCACGATGGGGTCATCCTCATTGACCAGGAAGACTCGGAAGCTAATGCCACCTCCAACCTACGCTGCATGGGCTCCCTAATAATGCAAAGCCTGCTAAAGGACCCCAGGATTCGTGCTATCAAGGAGAGGGATCATTACTGGTTGGCAACCCTTCTTGATCCACGATACAAGGGTAAAGTTGCAGAGCTTATCCTGCCCGCACAGAGGGAGCACAGGATGAAAAAACTTGAGGACGCTCTAAAGCGACACTTGTGTAACACCTTTCCAGGCACTGGTAGGTTACCAAGTGATGACACACGTGCTTCTGAGGCTGCGGATGATGAGAGGAATAGTGGTGAAGGCCAGGGCCGCTTGACTGATGCGTTTTTAAATTTTTTGATTCCAACAACGCCCAGGGACGTCAAATTTAGGCACCCATTGCCAGTGTCTTCACCATATGGTGCAGGACTACCTAGGGGCAAGGGCAGACCTGGATACCTTTCCAGCAGATGATCCACTGGCTTACTGGGTGTTGAGATTGGATCACTGGCCAGAACTTAGCCAATATGCTATGCAGCTACTAGGTTGCCCTTCATCTAGTGTGCTTTCTGAAAGGACGTTCAGTGCCGCTGGAGGTTTTGTCACAGACAAAAGAGTGCGTCTGTCCACCGACTCTGTAGACCGGCTGACATTTATAAAAATTAATCAGTCCGGGATCAGCAGCTATCAATCCCCTGATGCTGACGTAACGGAATAGATCGGGGATGTCTTCTGCATTTCCAAAACCTCCAGCACTGAACTCTTCCACAATACCACAAAAGGGTTACAGTGTGAATGCACTTGCTGCCATGAAAGGCACAATATTTGGCTGCAATGACGCCTGTGCCAGATTTATAACATTTTAATTTTTTGAACCGCAGGGTCCAACCCTGCACTCTTCCACAATACTACAGAGGTGTTACTGTATGATAGTACTTGCTGGCCTGGCACCAAAAGCACAATATCTGGGTGCACTGACGCCTTTAACAGATGTATATCTTTTTAATATAGGACCACATGGTCCACCCCTGCATTCTTCCACAATACTACAGAGGTGTTACTGTATGATAGTACTTGCTGGCCTGGCACCAAAAGCACAATATCTGGTTGCACTGACGCCTTGACCAGATTCATATCTTTTCAATATAGGACCACATGGTCCACCCCTGCATTCTTCCACAATACCACAGAGGGGTTACTGTATGATGATACTTGCTGGCCTGGCAGTCTTGCACCAAAGGCACAATATCTGGGTGCACTGACGCCTTGACCAGATTCATATTTTTTCAATATAGGACCACATGGTCCACCCCAGCATTCTTCCACAATACCACAGAGGGGTTACTGTATGATGATACTTGCTGGCCTGGCAGTCTTGCACCAAAGGCACAATATCTGGGTGCACTGACGCCTTGACCAGAATCATATCTTTTTAATATAGGACCACATGGTCCACCCCTGCATTCTTCCACAATACCACAGAGGGGTTACTGTATGATAGTACTTGCTGGCCTGGCACCAAAAGCACAATATCTGGGTGCACTGACACCTTTAACAGATGCATATCTTTTTAATATAGGACCACATGGTCCACCCCTGCATTCTTCCACAATACCACAGAGGGGTTACTGTATGATACTACATGCTGGCCTGGCAGTCTTGCTGGCCTGGCACCAAAAGCACAATATTTGGGTGCACTGCCAATGACGCCTGTATCAGATTCATATCCTCAGAGGGGTTACGGTGTGACGGCACTGTTGCCGACGCTAAAGGCCCAATTTTAAATTACCTATTGTTACTTTCATCCAAAGCCTGCATAAGTTTCACAATAATTTAGCCAAAAAATCACTAAACTTTTTCTGTGTGTCCGAAAATGTCTCCTCTTTTCATACAGACTGCCGCCCGAAGCAGTTGTTTATGGATAGATTAAAGGAAAAGCATTTACCGTAATTTGAAACGTCATTTTTTTGTTTTTAAGTGTTTCTATACATCCTAGAAATCCGCCACTTCACGGGCAGGTTATGGGGACCTCCTAGGCACGATATTTGAAGGAATTTTTCGTTTTTATTTTTAACCCTTATTTCATGGAAAACTCACAGTCCCTTTAAAAACTTTTTTTTTTACTTTTTGTCCTTGTTTCCTGTCCCCCAGGGCACTACCCGGACCCCCATACACCTTTTATGGCAAATATCTAGCATATATGCTCTCTTGGAGGGCACTCTAAAAACCAAATTTTCAGCCCCATTGACTTGTATGGAGTTCGAGTTCGGGTTCGGATCCGAACATTTGGAAAGTTCGGGTTCGAATACGAACCCGAACTCGGACACGTCCGGCTCATCACTAGTTTCCCCCAAACCAAAGAAAATAGAAGTGTATATGTATCTGGTCAGCGTGAAATATAATGCTTCGGGGTTCAAATGAGTCTCAAAATGTCATCATCCATATGGGTACATATAAGCAGCAAGATAAAGAATAGCATATATTGGTGTAGTATGTCACATTAGATCAGGGCCGGCCCTAGACATTGTGCTGCCTGGAGCGAAGGATGAAATGCTGCCCCCCCAAAAAAACAAACACTCAGTGTGTATGAGCATATCACAGAGCACCACAGCAATAAAATTCAAACACTGATACACACCGTACATTAGAATTTTATTGCTGTGGAGCTCTGTGATACAGTAATGTGAGGTGTGTATAAGTGTATAACTAAGCTAGTAAATCAGACAACCGGGTGCCAGTGAACAACAGCGCTGCATAGTGTTAGATATAAAATTTTATACTCATAGTTGTACTGCTAATAGTAAGTTAAACTCACAGAATTGTATATACCAGAAGAGCCCAGAATCTGACATACCCAGCAGAGTTTCACATGCCCCAGCAGAGTTTCACATGCCCCAGCAGAGTTTCACATGCCCCAGCAGAGTTTCACATGCCCCAGCAGTGTTTCACATGCTCCAGAGTTTCACATGCCCCAGAGTTTCACATGCCCCAGAGTTTCACATGCCCCAGCAGAGTTTCACATACCACAGCAGAGTTTCACATGCCCCAGCAGAGTTTCACATGCCCCAGCAGAGTTTCACATGCCCCAGCAGGGTTTCACATGCCCTAGAGTTTCACATACCCCAGAGTTTCACAAGCCCCAGCAGTGTTTCACTTGCCCCAGCAGAGTTTCACATGCCCCAGAGTTTCACATGCCCCAGCAGCAGAGTTTCACATACCCAGCCAGGACCCGGCGAGAGGAGAGAAGTTCCCGCATTCTGGAGGATCCGCCCACACAGATGAGGCCAGCTATGCCAGGAACTGCAGGATTACAGCATGTGTGGGCGGATCCTCCTCAGGCTGCTGGGCACCGCAAATTAGATGCCGCTGATAAAAAAAATAGTGCAGCGGCGCCGGTGGCTAAAATTTGCGCCCCAGAATTTCTGCCGCCTGGCACCGCTGCTCCACTCTGCACCATGGTCGGGCCGGCCCTGCATTAGATATATAGGGCAGTATTACAAATTGGTGCTAACTTAGCCAGAGCTGTTGTAAACTTAACAGCTCCATAGGCTCTAATGGCTCTGGTAAGTTAACAACAGCTCTGGTTAAGTTAGCACCAACTTTGTAATACTGCCCATAGAGTCTGATATCATATAATAGATCCACTCACAAAATAAGAGCCCTAACACCGGCTCTGAGTGGACCAACGCATCTGGGTGTGTTTTCAGGGATCTTCTCAGGTAACAGACACCTTGCTATCAAGGATCTCTCACCACAGCAACATGTGTAAAGAAGATGGAAAACAAAATTAAAAAGAAAAGGTTTATTAAAAGAATATAGAATAAAATCAAAAGTAAAGGCCTAGACTGGTGTCCAGAACAGGCGGCTTCAACAGCTGGTTTACAGGCTAGTACCCTTCTATATACATTTATAACAAAAAAAATGGTAAAAATTAAATGTCCCCACATTTCCTTAATTGGTGGTTAGCGTGCGTTCCACGCCTCCATTTGGAATCTCCGCGTGTAGTACGGGGCGCCGCCATCTTGCGCAGGTGCACTAGGAGCTTTCGCCTTCCACAGTGCGTTCCACCTTACATTATTCGCTTACACGTATTTCCAGTTTTGCATCTCTTCGTGTCTCCGAAATTGAGCGCCTATAATTAACATTAAATGGGTGTATATCCGCGCATGTCCGCAATTTAGGTTGGGTCCCAATCTGAACCCCGAAGCATTATATTTCGCGCTGACCACATACGTATACATATCCTGATGAATGTCCACGGATAACGGACTGAAACGTCGATAATAAAACTTTTTGTTTTGAGAAGTCCCAGTGTCGCGGTACATTTCTGTCCATGGATGTCTACATTAGCCACGGGTGAGGGACCATATCACGAGTGCAGGAACTTGTGGAACATATATATATATATATATACTGTATATACACATATATATGCACACACACACACAAATACATATATACCAACTCATAAAAACTTGTATTTATTTATCAGTTGAAATTTCAGCTTCTCTCCCAAGTTTTCATCTAGATAAACTGTACTGTAATTAAAGGCATTTTGTCTAAAAATACAAATATTTAGAAGAATTTCTTCTATAGCAACAGTGGCTACCATTTGTAAACATGTGCAGTGATAGAACTAAAGCTCTTGCCAGAATAAAAATAAACAAATGAAAGAAATCGAAAGCATTTCATAAAATTATTTGTTAACATATTTACAATTCATACTTGGCAGCGCCTGTCTAAATAGAGATACCGACAGTTGTATGATTATATTTTCACTTTGTCAGTCTAAATAGGGGGGAAGGGTCAACAGTAGCTTGAAGGGAATAACATGTTCAGCAATATTGAATAGCAGAAAGCAAGAAAGATATGATTAAAAAGACACGAAACCCTGCAAATAAACATAATCTTCTTAGTTAAAAACCTTTAAACAGTAACCTAACTAAACAATAACATACAGTACATAGTTACACCCTCATCACGAATAAAATGAAAAAATCCATTTAATTTTATTTCACAACTGTAATTCAGAAGGGACAAGTGGATTTATACCCTGAAGAAAAAAAATAATTATAATATTTATTAAGGTACAACAATATCAATATGTTCTGTTGTTCAGAGCAGAATAACCAATTCCCAGTCTTTAATAAATAATTCCTTATTAAAAAGTACACAAACATCTTAAATACATCTATTTCACATAAAAGCGATGTAGGAGTCCCTTTTATTTCTAGGAGCTAGGTCTGTGATTCTACAGGGCCCTGTTGTAATATTAATGCGTTTCAAATTGTGAAGATCTCTAAAGCTGATATCACGAAGATCTTATTATGCAATGGCAATCATCCTAGCTCTCATTCTGTTTAATGATGATGGGAGACATAAAATTAATAAACAAACAAATAATGTTGTTATGCACACTGGTTTATAGTCCACAATCTTAAGGGTACATGTTCTAAACAGAGGCTTCCCCAAGTTACCTCCAACTCCAAGAATATTAAAACGCACCAATAAAAATGAAAGAAAATGTACACTTAATCCAATGAAATAATTCAACTTTATTAGTAAAATAACACTTTTTTTTTTTAGAAAATATTTTACCAGGAATGATACATTGAGATTTCTCTCGTTTTCAAGTATGTCCTGGGTGGCGAGTATGTACCGTTAGGTGTCTTGCCCAAGGACATTTACTGGAGGGGTGCTCTTGCCGGGATTCGAACCTGTGTCTCCATGGTTATAAAGCAATGATGTTACCTCTACTCCACCCAGTCGGTACGATATTATTGTCAACACCCACACACACACACAGATCAGTAGTCACACTACCATATAGAGAAAAGGGAAATTGGGACACAAACAAGGTTATTCAAAGAGATCCGAATTGTGGCTGAAAGGTAACCAAACAGTGAAATACAGCGTACGGTTACCTTTCCTGGCCATTCGGCTATTCTGAGAGTAGGCATTTCACCAAATGTTGGTGAATTGCCTGCACATACGGTGCCTGTTCGAGGGCAGTGAAATCCCCATAGAGAAGCAATGCTTTGTCTATTCAGAGAACAAAAACCAGCAGTGAAAAGTTACCAAATTGCCCTGCTGTTCGGTGGTTTCATTCGACAGGTTTATTCAGGCGAATCCCATAGGCTTCAATGTGAAAAATATTGCCGTTTTAATCCAATATCTAATAAACTGTTGATTATAATATTCTGAAATCAATTAAACGTGACAACAATGGGGTAAAAGTCCTTTGATGGTTACACTCTCAGTATGGCGCCTCTTCCTAACGACGTCATGTCAAAACATAGCAGAAAACAATATGCACCTAGGTGCATACATAAAACTGAGAGTGTGTAAAGATTTCTTTCAAGTACACTGGCAAATATTTGTACCGATGCACTCACAGAGAGGCGAGTATTGAAGGCATATAAAGGTTTATTTTGTGTTACCGCTTCGCTGATTTCCTTAGGTTACACTCCCGGTTCTCCCGCCGCCACAGGATCACCAGAAAGGCAATTTCCATAAAATAGTGATTTATTTCGAACACAGAAAAATAAAATGATTTAGAATAAAATAAAAACAATTCCAACGCGTTTCGTCCGTATACAGAACAGACTTCATCAGGGAAAATACAAATAAAATGAAATAAAAATACATACAACTCATCCCTCTCCTTGCTCTTAAGTACTAAATCTAAAACAATTAACAAGGCATAATTAGTAAACCAATTAGAAATACAATCCGCAGCTTTGCGAGTCCGTCGACGCTTCCGTTTGAAGATGAATTTATGTCCCCATGCTCTTGCCTTAAAGCACTCCGTGCTTCGAGATAGTCTAACACGCCGAAAGACTTCCGGACATGCGCAATGAGTGGAACGCGAGAGGTTGGAAGGGCCAGCGGAATGGAAAGCAGGAAATCGGAAGCGTCAACGGACTCGCAAAGCTGCGGATTGTATTACTAATTGGTTTACTAATTATGCCTTGTTAATTGTTTTAGATTTAGTACTTAAAAGCAAGGAGAGGGATGAATTGTATGCATTTTTATGTTATTTTATTTGTATTTTCCCTGATGAAGTCTGTTCTGTATACAGACGAAACGCGTTGGAATTGTTTTTATTTTATTTTAAATCATTTTATTTTTCTGTGTTCGAAATAAATCGCTATTTTATGGAAATTGCCTTTCTGGTGGTCCTGTGGCGGCGGGAGAACCGGGAGTGTAACCTAAGGAAATCAGCGAAGCGGTAACACAAAAGAAACCTTTATATGCCTTCAATACTCGTCTCTCTGTGAGTGCATCGGTACAAATATTTGCCAGTGTACTTGAAAGAAACCTTTATGTGCTTACAATTACATTGTGATCTGTGAGTGCATGGGTACGAATATCCAGTAGTATCTACTCATTATTGAATATACACACTCTCAGTTTTATGTATGCACCTAGGTGCATATTGTTTCCTGCTAGATTATAATACTCTGCAGTAAAAAGTCTCTTTATGTATAGATTTTTTTTGATCTTTTAGGTATTTTTTTGCGAAAATATTTGTTTGTTTTTTTAAAATCGTTTTTTCTTTTTTCTGTAACAGCCCTTTTAATTATCATTCATTGGACCTTATATGTAAAGTCCAGACATTTTCGTTCTGTAGTTTCTTTGCAAACAGAGTTTCACTTTTCAAACATTCAAGCGTACTGTGTTTTTCTTTTCACTACATTCGTCTGCGGTGTCGGTTTTTTCCGGCGGCTGCTCTGCGCTGTGATCGGCAGCTGCTCGGGGTTCTTCGGCGTGTTCAGCAGGGTTAATCCAGATGTTTTTGTGGGTTTCGCTGTGCGTTCGCTGGGTTTTGCGGTGAGTGTTCGGCGGGTTTGAGGCGGCTTTTCCCTGCACTTCGACGACCCTGTGGTGCTTGCTGAATACACCGCAGCGTTGGCGAAGTGGGATCGCCAAATCGCACCAAATTCAGGAGAACGAAAAGTCACCGAATGTGCAGTGACTTTTCGATTCTCTTTGAATAACCCTGTAACTTTATATACCAGTAATCAATATCCAGTGTAAAGTCCATAGATCATATAAATCACATAACAGAATCAGGAAATCCTGAATCAAACGTGCCATGTCCGGCTGTGAACACTGACCTAATCGAAACACAAAATTACCACAGAACACCAAATAAATCTAATACTGTATCCACGGTACTTAAAACATTGATTGAGCAAAATAGTAAAAACCAGGTTACTTCCAACGTTTCAGCTACTAAGCCTTTATCAAGGGTTACAAGTTACTTAAATTCCGCAGGCGTATATATATACATGTGTAGTGTTCAATTATTGAATAGGATTAACCCCCTGTCGCGCCAAAAACATGGCATCAATCCTACTTGCAGCTGCCGCAAATGATGTAAGAGACCACACTCTCCACCAGTGTCACCATCTCCGTCATCAATCGGGACTCATTGTATATGTGCACAAAGAAAATGACACATGAGAGGATGGCCCTGATGATTAAACGAGCACCTCGTAAATTAATATATACTCCTCTATTAAATAAAGAGGCTCCAAAACCAAATTAACAAATTAATCAAATTAATACCATCCTGTAAAACACACTGGAAAGAGTTAAGTGTTAAAACAACAACTAGGAGTAAACAACCAAATAAATGCTAGTAATTGTGATGGGGCGACATGTAAAATACCCTTTTATTTGCCCAAACTACGAGAAATAATCCAGACTACTACTATAATTTTTGAACATCTGTGTAAAGCTAGCTCATCAGCCTCATTGATTTTCTGTCAGACACAAACTACATCCAAATGTCAGGTGGCACAAGAAAACGACACCCCTGTAGTGTTGTATGTAATACCTGGGGACACGTATTAATCCAGCGACAGAGACCATAGGAACAGTATTGCTTAATTAGCTGGCTTCCCTATGGCAGGATTTAACAGCTATGTCTGCCAGGGCAGCAGTTTTTGCAAACTGGCAGACACCATGTGGATTGCACAATCTTTTTTAAAGGGTCACTTAATGGTCAAAAACATTGTATTAACAAATGTAGGGAGCTATTCTACCCTAGTTATCAAGTTTAATGCATCATTTTTTAGTATTATCAGCCTCACTGCTTAACGCTAATGGAACCCATCCTATTCTAATTGAGCTGCAAACTCACATTGCAGCTCAGCTGCTATATGGCTGCCTATAGCACATTTGTATTTTGTATCCTTTGCATACTCTGTGAAGCGCTAATGTTGAGGCATCTGGAGAATAATGAGAGATACTAAGATCCGTCTTGGTTGCAGCCAGTTGAAAAAAAATATATATAACAGCTGCAAAAAGTCAAAGTTAAGTAGTTTTGAATAAGCCAAAAATATCCATTACTAGACAATCAATTTGCATGTGTATTCCCTGCTCACCTCAAAGCAATATGCGGTTTAGTACTGCTTTCTGTTAATGGGAGAAAGAGGGGGTTTGTGAGAGTCCTAAGAACAAGCAACGGCACTATCGGCCTGATCTAGGGTGGGGTCTGCACAGGTCTCACAAGGTTTTAGCTCGATAGTGCCATTACAGGGACAACTGCTCCATATGCAAACGCCCTTTTCTCCCTACTTCTTTCTGTTAATCCTACAACAAAATTAACACAAGCGCAAAAGCAGTTCACCACTACTCTACAGAACTACTAGGAGGAAAAAGAGACAGCGCTGGCGTTCCCAAAACAGTGCACTATTCTAACTATGCAGAGGGGCCCAAAAATGTATATACACTTCAACAGTTGTTATCTATATCTTTTTTTAAAATCTGTATTGAATTATGGCAGCAATGTGTAGTATTATGTTTCCTTTTATGATATCAGAAGTCATATCATTGTTGATATCATCATGTGATCGTCAGGAGAAAGTCAAGAAAGTGGAGGAGGCACGCTTGACTTTCGAGCAGCGCAAAGACCATTTTGAAGTGGTAATGTAAATTTGAAAATGTGCGTGAAATTCAACAACAATGGCGATGAGAGTTTGAATCCGAACCACCTACATGAGTAACAATCGTACAGATTCGTGATAAGTTAGAAACCGATGGCACTGTGTGTGATGTGCACAAGTAAAGATCTAGGAGGTGTCAGACGGCAAACAGTTCTGCTTCCATGGATACGGTGTTATAACAGTTTACACACTCACACCAAAAGTACGGAAATGCGCACATGAGACAGCAATTAGCAGATCAAGCATACAACGTATTCTGAAGAGAGCACATTGGAAATTTTACATCCCGAGACATGCCGTTACACACTATGATTGAAAATGACCCTGATCGAAGAATTGTCACGCTGGCCGCCAACTTGGGCCATTGTGGGGAATTGATTCAAGGAGGGATGTAGCCCTTGAAGCAGGTTAGCTGCTTGCTTAATACAGTACAGATACACCATGCAGATTCCAGACAGGAAATAAACAAGACTGTAACACGAGGCACAGGAGGGCATGGAAGAAAACTAAAGGAATCCCTATGCTGGGGAAGGGCCTTAATCTAGCCTCTAACTAATGAAAACCTCACAAAAATTTAAAAAGCCAGGGGAGCGGGAAGAGAGGGTTAAACAAGACAGCGGGAAGCGAGGGTTAAACAAGACAGACAGGAATCCTAAAATGAAAATAAAGGTCCTGGCCTCTATACTAAGACAAACCAAACACATAATACAAGAAACATACAAGAATCGTCAGGATTTGAGCCGGGGATACAGAAGTAGGAGGAATGTCAGACTCGCAGAGGTTGGCAACAGATCAGTAAACAAGATACAAGAAACAGGCAGAATGGGTAGTCAGAGATAGCCAAGGTCAAAACCAGAGAAATATACACAAATGCTAAGCAGCAACACAGGAACCAGGATACAGCAGTGCAGGAACAGAAGTCACCATCAGAACTCATACCAGGTCAATGAGCCTCTGTGCTGCTGGCAATTAAATAGGGAGCAGGTTTTTTTGAAGGTCCGGTCACACTGGTCCGGTGTACCTTGACATGCTTTGCACATCCATTTTACTGGCGATTCATGCACTTTATTCAGATGAGCACTTTTACTTAGATGGCGCGCCACCTCACTACCACCGAAACATAAGAGCCTATCTCGATGACATTCTGCCAGGACATTGGCTAGGATGCAGAGGTGCTGTTGAATTCCCTCCACATTCCCTGGACTTAACACCCTTCAATTTATATCTGTGAGGAACACTAAAGATGTGGTATACTGTAGAAAACCACTTACGCCGGCTGCACTATGGGAAGAAATTGAAATATCATGCAGAGCAATGCCCTTTGATTTTTATATCAGTCTAGTAATAACATTTTTATACATATTTTTCATGTTGAAGTGTCTAAACATTTTTGTTGGGCCCCTCTGTATTTATTTTTAGCATGAGCATACAGAGCATTAATTATACTGCAGAGAGGCGCTGCCCGGCAGTGTGCGGATTCATATGCTGAATTATTCTGTAGAGAGGCGCTGCCCAGCAGTGTGCGGATTCATATGCTGCATTGAAACCTATGGGTTAAAAAGCCTTGTTTCTTTAAAAAAAGTTAGGAAACCTAAAATTTCACCCAAAAAATGGCTAAAAAATCTTAAAAGAATAGTTAAGTAAAGAAACTTTCATTCTATTGGTAGTAATCTACTTCCCTTTCTTAAATAAGGAATAAAAAACTAAATAAGTTATGAAAAAGCAAAAAAAACTTCTGATCCGAATCAACCGAAATGAGCCGAATCGTCGAAATGAGCTGGATCTTTGAAATGATCTGAATCGATAAAATGATACGAATCACCGAATTCTTCAGAATCGCCAAAATGAGCTGAATCACCGAATCGATCCGAATCACCGAATCGAAATGATCCGATAGGATAGAAAAACTGTCCAAAATGATCCGAAATGAAAAAAAACACCCGAAAAAGAAAACAAAACGAAAGAAAAAAAAGTCATGCACAACCCTACAACAGAGTGCTTATTGAAAGGGAATCCCGGCACTTAAATGTGGTGGGCTCTTCTGATTGAGCCACATCATAGCGCGGCGCCCACAAAAGACTATGTGTCTTCCAGCCTTGCCAAATGGAGCCCAGTCATAAAACCATTTGAGACACTCCGAGCCGAAGAGGTATGAGGCGGCTGTGCACCCCCCCCCCAACGTTACACGTACCATTAACATCCCTACAAAACTGTTGCCTCCATCTAGTTTCCACCAAAGAATATCCTACCTACAGTTGTGTTCAAAATTATTCAACCCCCAATGCTGTAAAGGGTTTTAGGGAATTTAGTGTACATTTGTAATTGTATTCAGAATGAAATCCTACAAGGACTATTTAAAGAACCATATGCAACTAAAATGACATCAATTGGTTTTGTAATACAGTAGTAAATGTTTCTTTTGTGAATTCTTCATTAACACAATTATTCAACACCTTAAAGACCACCACTCTGAAGAACAGAGGTTCATTCAAGTGTTTTCAATCAGGTATTGAAAACACCTGTGGATGTCACGGAGCAGCAATAAAGCATAATAAGCACCAATTTGTCAGGATCCCTGGCTGTAGCCATCCTGAAACCCCCCCTGGTGGTTCACTTCCATCCTGTTCCTGCCCTGCAGCCAGCAACCAGCATCCAGCAGTGTAAGAGTTAACCCCAAACACACGTGACTCACGAAATAAAGGGCTTTGCCCCGCACTCACACATTGCTGGTTCATTACGGCTCATGCTCACCAAGAGTGAACACCCTTGCTATTGTTGCTATCTGCTACCTGATCCTGATTCCCCATTTCTGGTTCCTGCAAATTACAACCATCATCCCCATCATCCTCTACAATCAACCTGGTTAGTCTTTATTTCCATTCACCCTCCACCATCCATATCCTCTGTTTATCAGTGCAGACCATTGCATCCTGGGCTCATACCCCTGCCATCCAGGTGCCACCCAGGTACCATCCCCACGTTCCTGACACAATTAGGCAGCTTTAAAATGACTGTGATACTCAGCTAGTTCTAGACATTTACTGGTGTGGTTACAAACATGGTGAAGTCAAGAGAATGGTCCAGGAAGACAAGAGAAGAGGTGATTACTCTTCACAGGAAGGGCAATGGCTATAAGAAGATTGCAAAGATGTTAAACATACCAAGAGAGACCATAGGAGGCATCATTCCCAAATTCAAGGCAAAGGGCACTGTTGAAACGCTACCTGGTCATGGCAGAAAGAAGATGCTGACTTCGACTGCTGTGCACTACCTGAAGCGTAGAGTGGAGAAAAGTCCCCGTGTGACTGCTGAGGAACTGAGAAAAGATTTCTCAGATGTGGGTACTGAAGTTTCAGCTCAGACAATACGGCACACAATGCGTAATGAAGGCCTCCATGCCGGAACTCCCAGGCGCACCCCCTTGCTGTCTCCAAAGAATAAGAAGAGTCGACTGCAGTATGCCAAAAGTCATGTGGACAAACCACAGAAGTTTTGGGATAGTGTTCTGTGGACTGATGAAACAAAATTAGAACTGTTTGGGCCCATGGATCAACGCTATGTTTGGAGGAGGAAGAACAAGGCCTATGAAGAAAAGAACACCTTGCCTACTGTGAAGCATGGCGGGGGGTCAATCATGCTTTGGGGCTGTTTTGCTTCTGCAGGTACAGGGAAGCTTCAGCGTGTGCAAGGTACCATGAATTCTCTTCAGTACCAGGAGATATTGGATGACAATGTGATGCAGTCCGTCACAAACCTGAGGCTTGGGAGACGTTGGACCTTTCAACAGGACAATGATTCCAAGCATACCTCCAAGTCCACTAGAGCATGGTTGCAGATTAAAGGCTGGAACATTTTGGAGTGGCCATCGCAGTCACCAGACTTAAATCCGATTGAGAACCTCTGGTGGGACTTAAAGAAAGCAGTTGCAGTGCGCATGCCTAAGAATGTGACTGAACTGGAGGCTTTTGCCCATGACGAATGGGCGAAGATACCCGTAGATCGCTGCAAGACACTTGTGTCAAGCTATGCTTCACGTTTAAAAGCTGTTATAACTGTAAAAGGATGTTGTACTAAGTACTAAGATTGAATGTCACTTGGGGGTTGAATAAAACTGATAATGATGTGAGCACAGAAAAGACATTTGTGGTTATTTCATTATAAATGTTATGTTATATTTGTCTGACCTACACGTGCCTCTTTGATTTAATTGTAAGCAAGATGACTGAATGATCAAATCAATGTCAAACTGGCCAAAACACTCAATTTCAGTGGGGGTTGAATAATTTTGAACACAACTGTATCTCAACCCTACCCCTATTTAATTCCTTTTCTTGCAAGACAGAAGTAGTTCGACACAAAGGGCTGACCAACCTCAGCCCCCACACTATAGCATTTACCTTGTTTTATCTTAAAGTTCACTTATAGTATTAATATAGTCATACAACCCTGTGAGACCTGAGCGGGCCCCACCGTAGAACAGGCCACTAGTGCCGTTGCTCATCCTCACTACCCTTACAAACCTTTGTTTTTTTTCAAAATAGTCATACGGACCTCACCGCAATTCATCTTTCTTTATTGTCATTTGTCTATTTATCCATGTAAAATAATTGCATATCATTTTATTACGTAAGACACGAAGAGTTTCAATAAACTTTAAAGATAGTATTTTAAAAAATCTGACATTTTATGTGCAAATATTTAATATTTAATAAGATTAAAATAAGATCTTATAGTGATGACACTGCACAAAGACAAAAAGAGTAGGGCCCTGCGAATCACAAATTTTCACTCGAATCAAATCGGCTGTCAAGGTTCAAATTATAATCAAATATCGAATCAAATCAGTGAGTGCCGCTTTCCTTATTTATTATCTCCCCACACAGAGCAGATCCCCATATAATTTATTATTGCCCACACAGAGCAGACCCCATATAGTTCATAATCTCCACAAACAGGGAGCAGGCCCCCCCATATAATTAATAACGCTAGCTTTACTTTTAAGCCCCCCTTGCCCACCCCTCCCGACAGCCATCTTCTTCTGGTGGTGATGAATCAATGATCCATTCCATCACCCGGCTTCACCTTCCTGCAAAAGAAGAACAATATAATAGTGACAGGATAGTTATACTCACCATCACCAACTTGGCTCAGGCCTGCCTGCAGCTCGCTTCTCTATGCCGGCTGAACACCTCTTCACACTGAAGCTTCCACCAGGCCGTTGTCCTCAGCCTCCTCTGTGTACCATGTGACAGTGAGACATCACTCTCGCGTGTCAGTCATGCTGGAGGGGGCAGCGCCTAGCAGCGTGCCATTCCCAGCCACGTGCTGTGCGTCTGGGAGGCACGCTGCACTGCTGGGGATGCGGATTGCTGCCAGACAAGCTCCGAGACCAGAGCTTCTGATAAGGAAGCGATCGATTTGAAAATTTTTCGAATTGATCGGCAAAGTCGAATTCAAATCTAATACGTCCAGCGATTTGTTTTCAAATCGAATTTCGAAGCTTTGCAGGTCCCTAAAAAAGGGTGTAGCTATAATGCTCTGCTTTTATTCCTACATTCCTGCAGAAGTTGGAGCCATTTATATAAAGCAGACATTGATGTAGAAAAAACAACCAATTAAGAGGAATAAAGACAGTGAAGGCTATTAAGAAAAACATTACTAATATGTTTGTCATAAA
Organism: Leptobrachium leishanense; assembly: GCA_009667805.1. Taxonomy (NCBI): domain Eukaryota; kingdom Metazoa; phylum Chordata; class Amphibia; order Anura; family Megophryidae; genus Leptobrachium; species Leptobrachium leishanense. The sequence goes on from CM019066.1 coordinate 212,156,500, forward strand.
CACAAACTGCTTACAAATTTTAATATGATATTGAGACTTTTAGGAGTTAGGTTTAGAGTAAATGGGCAGAGAGTGGAGAAAGAGAACCCAGAGCAGGGAAGTAGGTGCTGAAGTTATATAGTGATAGCAGAAATATAGGTACGTACAAATTCTCCGAGGCCATCAATAATAAGCTGATGTTACTGTATATTGAGAAATTCTCAAGTCAGAGGTCATAAAATAATAGGCTGTACAGGAGTCTTGATATTTGTAGGATCGACAGTGCTCCTAGCAGGAGTGCTGCAATTATCTGTCCAAAAGTCCCTTCAATCTAGTTTTGTAGCCATTGTAGTAAATTATTTATTATTGTGACAAGTAGCTGGAGTTTTACATAAAATTGTAGAGCAAATGGAAAAAGGAAATTGCAGGAAAATATGGACATCAGAAACAAAAATAGCAGTGTATCTCTGTAGTAATTATAATGCTGTATATCAAAGCCTTCAGCAGTGTTGACATGCAGTGAGGGGAATACACCTCCAATTCAATGGTTTTAACAATGGTTAAAAATACAAAAAATTATGCAACAAAACTAATAATTTAAAAGTGAGCTCAATAATCGTATTTGCATAATAAAAAAAAGTGATATAGAAGTATATTTCTAAACCTGAGCAATATTTATATACAGTTGTGTTCAAAATTATTCAACCCCCAATGCTGTAAATGGTTTTAGGGAATTTAGTGTACATTTGTAATTGTATTCAGAATGAAATCCTACAAGGACTTTTTAAAGAACCATATGCAACTAAAATGACATCAATTGGTTTTGTAATACAGTAGTAAATGTTTCTTTTGTGAATTCTTCATTGACACAATTATTCAACCCCTTAAAGACTACCACTCTGAAGAACAGAGGTTCATTCAAGTGTTTTCAATCAGGTATTGAAAACACCTGTGGATGTCACGGAGCAGCAATAAAGCATAATAAGCACCAATTAGACAGCTTTAAAATGACTGTGATACTCAGCTCCTTCTAGACATTTACTGGTGTGGTTACAAACATGGTGAAGTCAAGAGAATGGTCCAGGAAGACAAGAGAAGAGGTGATTACTCTTCACATGAAGGGCAATGGCTATAAGAAGATTGCAAAGATGTTAAACATACCAAGAGAGACCATAGGAAGCATCATTCGCAAATTCAAGGCAAAGGGCACTGTTGAAACGCTACCTGGTCGTGGCAGAAAGAAGATGCTGACTTCGACTGCTGTGCGCTACCTGAAGCGTAGAGTGGAGAAAAGTCCCCGTGTGACTGCTGAGGAACTGAGAAAAGATTTGTCAGATGTGGGTACTGAAGTTTCAGCTCAGACAATACGGCGCACACTGCGTAATGAAGGCCTCCATGCCAGAACTCCCAGGCGCACCCCCTTGCTGTCTCCAAAGAATAAGAAGAGTCGACTGCAGTATGCCAAAAGTCATGTGGTCAAGCTATGCTTCACGTTTAAAAGCTGTTATAACTGTAAAAGGATGTTGTACTAAGTACTAAGATTGAATGTCACTTGGGGGTTGAATAAAACTGATAATGATGTGAGCACAGAAAAGACATTTGTGGTTATTTCATTATAAATGTTATGTTATATTTGTCTGACCTACACGTGCCTCTTTGATTTAATTGTAAGCAAGATGACTGAATGATCAAAATCAATGTCAAACTGGCCAAAACAATCAATTTCAGTGGGGGTTGAATAATTTTGAACACAACTGTATATATATATATTTTTTAAATAATAATAATAAAAAATAAATATATATATATATATATATTGTATGATCAATATATTAATATTCCATGGCTGTCTATAGTTTTATAGCTTAACTGGGAAATACATCTATAAGCCTTTGTCTTGCTTATAAGATATTTTAATTGGTGTCACTTTTGATTCTGACCTAACGTTCTCTCCCCACATCCAGACAGTGACTAAATCCTGTTTCTTTCAACTCAAGAACATCGCTTGTGTTTGCCCCTTTCTGACACAAGATACCGCAAAGATGCTGGTTCATGCTCTTGTCATTTCACGACTTGATTACTGCAACTCGCTCCTCATTGGCCTCCCCAACTCCCGTACTGCCACATTGCAATCTGTAACAAGTGCAGGCACCAGGCTTATTTTTCTGACCAGACGCACCTCTCGTACCTCCCCACTGTGCCAGTCCCTCCATTGGCTTCCTGTTTGTTCCAGGATACAGTTTAAAATACTGATGCTCACGTTCAAATCACTCAATAACTCAACCTCTCCCTACATTTCTTCATTACTCCGCAAGCATGTCCCATCCAGACAACTCCGGTCAGCAGGCGAGCTCCTGCTGTTATCTGTCTACACGCGCATGGCCAACTCTCGCCTCCAAGATTCCTCACGGGCAGCATCGGTCCTGTGAAATGACTTGCCACGCCCTATCAAACTCTCCCCTAATCTTCAGGCCTTCAAGAAATCTCTCAAAACCCATCTGTTATGGTTCGGGGTACCCTCACGATTGGTACCCTCCATCTGGGCACCCCTTTCCACTGTATAAGATGGTGCTTGTATCCACACAGGGTAGACGACACATAAACTGTGAGGAGTTCTTGCAGATTCAAAATCCAAATGGAGACTGACTCTGTATTTCAAATACATACAGTTGAGACAACCCCTCCCTTCCAGAATACATTACAGATAACAGGCTCCAGCCACTGGACAATAGAAAAGACATTCAAGACGATGGAGTGCTTACACATGCCCTCTTATCTAAACAGTGTGCTGGGACTACAGGGAAATTAGTCTTTGAGTCCAATCAGTGTGATATTATTGGATGTGTCGCTGAAAGCTGTCCTGCCCTTTAAAAACACACACCAGTTTTGGGTTTACTGGTTTCAAGAAGCACTGCCTGATGTGAACCATGCCTCGCAGAAACAAGCTCTCAGAAGACCTACGATCAAGAATTGTTGACTTGCATGAAGCTGGAAAGGGTTACAAAAGTATCTCCAAAAGCCTTGATGTTCATGTGTCCACGGTAAGACAGACTGTCTACAAATGGAGAAAATTCAGCACTGTTGCTACTCTCCCTAGGCATGGTTGTCCTGTAAAGATGACTGCAAGAGCACAGCGCAGAATGCTTAATGAGGTAAAGAAGACGCCTAGAGTGTCAGCTAAAGACTTACAGAAATCTCTGGCACATGCTAACATTTTTGTTGACACATCTACAATAAGGAAAACATTAAACAAGAATGGAGTACATGGGAGGACACCACGGAGGAAGCCATTGCTGTCCAAAAAGAATATTGCAGCACGTTTGAAGTTTGCAAAAGAGCACCTGGATGTTCCACAGCACTACTGGCAAAATATTCTGTGGACAGATGAAACCAAAATTGAGTTGTTTGTAAAAAACACACAACACTATGTGTGGAGAAAAAAAGGCCCAGCACACCAACATCAAAACCTCATCCCCACTGTAAAACATGGCTGAGGGAGCATCATGGTTTGGGGCTGCTTTGCTGCCTCAGGGCCTGGACGGATTGTTGTCATTGATGGAAAAATGAATTCCAGAGTTTATCAAGACATTTTGCAGGAAAACGTAAGACCATCTGTCCACCAACTGAAGCTCCGCAGAGGATGGGTGATGCAACAGGACAATGACCCAAAGCATACAAGTAATTCAACAAAAGAATGGCTTCAACAAAACAAAATACGCCTTCTGGAGTGGCCCAGTCACTGACCTCAACCCGATTGAAATGCTGTGGCATGACCTTAAGGCTAGGGTCAGACTAACGCATTTTTCACGTTGTCCGTGAAAATGTGCGTTCGAAGAATGGACGTATTTTTTCACGGAATACGCAATAGCGGTCATACTATGCGCAGTTTCATCCGTGATTTTGTACGGATCATCAATAAACACTTCTTGCATCTGGACGTTATGTTGGCCGGACATTAGCAGCGTCTGATGTCTCCAATTCACGCACACACGCCTCTAGCGGACGCAGCGCACTCTGTACGTCAGTACTAGTGGTTTAACGTTCTCGAAAAAATGCGTTCTTTCCACTTGCGTTGCGCAGCCGGACTTTTGTGCGACCGTACTTCGTATATGGCCGTCATTGCCCGGCATCTGCTGCTAGCACGGCCGTGATTAAGTGCGCCAGAACGCGCGTTCGCACTGCCTCAGTCTGACCCTAGCTAGAGAGCGATTCACACCAGACATCCCAAGAATATTGCTACACTGAAACAGTTTTGTGAAGAGAAGTGGTCCAAAATTACTCCAGATCGTTGTGCAGGTCTGATCTGCAACTACAGGAAACGTTTGGTTGAGGTTATTGCTGCCAATGGAGGGTCAACTAGTTATTAAGTCCAAGGGTTCACATACTTTTTCCACCCTGCACTGTTTTTCAAATTGTTGTGACTTAGATGAAAATCAGAGCACATTTTATGACCAATTCATGCAAAACTCCAAATAATCACAAAGGGTTCACATACATTTTCTTGCCACTGTATATAAATGATGACAATAATAATAATAATAATAATTGTATAAAGCAATTATCTGCTGGTTATGTACGATTTTCGGGCCACTTCTAAGAGCTGTAAAGGTTCACCTAATACAGATCATTTGTACCACATTCCAACAAACGTACAAGTGTTCCTACTCCCTACATATGTCTAATTAGTCTTTAAATGGATATTTATGGGACAATCATTTGTATCCAAATATAAGTCGATGTAGTTCCAAACTTCATCCTGTTTCTGTTATGAACTTAATGTCAACCATTGCCAAATGATTACTGTTTATTTAATTTCTTTAAATATCCTGCACTTTTTCAAGTTTACTGGCACCCTCAGACTCTAACACCCCAATCCTATTATCCTCATTCCCTCCTCCAACTGAAATGCAGAAGATAAGTATCACCACTGACAGTGCTGGCTCTCTAATTAGGCAGCCGCCTAAGGCCTCGTGACTATGGGAGGCCTCGCAGCCGCCTAACTTGCCTGCCACCAGTGGCGTAGCGTGGGTTGTCAGTGCCCGGGGCCAGCCAAGAATTGTGCGCCTCCCCCCCAACCTGTGGACACGTTATCGATATTGCCCCAGCTCTCACATGGATATTGCCCCAGCCAGCTCACACATGAATATTGCCCCAGCTCACACATGGATTTTCCCCAGCTCTCACATGGATATTGCCCCAGCTCACACATGGATTTGCCCCAGCTCACACATGGATTTGCCCCAGCCAGCTCACACATGAATATTGCCCCAGCTCTCACATGGATATTGCCCCAGCTCACACATGGATTTGCCCCAGCCAGCTCACACATGAATATTGCCCCAGCTCACACATGGATTTGCCCCAGCTCACACGTGGATTTGCCCCAGCTCATGGATTTGCCCCAGCACACGGATTTGCCCCAGCACCTCATGGATTTACCCCAGCACATGGATATGCCCCAGCTCATGGATTTGCCCCAGCTCATGGATTTGCCCCAGCACATGGATTAGCCCCAGCACCTCATGGATTTGCCCCAGCTCATGGATTTGCCCCAGAAATTATGCGCCCCTAACAAAACTGCGCCAGGGGCCACGGCCCCCCCTGCCCCCCCACGCTACGCCACTGCCTGCCACTATTGATAGCGTGGTGGGAAATGCATGGCACCTGACCACATGCTGTCTGCCTTGTCCATTGTGCAGTTGTGGACTCCAGGAGGCGGCTGTGGTGATCAGCAAGGTGGACAACGTGCAGGAGGATGGGGGAGCATCCAGTAGGTATCATTCATCAGCTATTGAGTGAGACACCTTCCGGCTGCTCCTCCCATTCTCCTGCATGACTTCCTGTCCCCACGCTGTAATATTTGTTTTTTGTGCTGCTGAGGCATTGTGCAAGTGACTCACAGATGCAGAAATAAGAATAAGCATGGTGCTGGTTTTATTATAATATAGCAGAGCCGCTGAATGACCGTTGCACACAGAGAGGCCAACTGCCAAGTGACTCAGCCAGTTCAACAGTGAACAGACAATTGGAAGCCTGGCATATGATTGGTTAGTAATTACATATACAAATATTACACACGCCATTTGGAAGAGACAAGTGAAATGGCTGAAAAGCTGAAGAAGCAGCAGTAGAGCAGCAGCCAGGGGGAAACCTCTTAGGTAAGATCACCCCCCTCCTGAGCAGCTCCCCCCTCTGATCCGCAGATCTAACTCCTTACTTAACAGGTAGGAGGAGGGAGGGAGGACATGCAAGGGCCAGAAAGAGGGGAGACACAGAGAGATAGAAAGGAATCACAGAGAGAGAGAAGGGTCACAGAGAGACAGAGAAGGGTCACACAGAGAGAGAAGGGTCACACAGAGAGAGAGAGAGAGAGAGGGAGGTCACAGAGAGACAGAGAGAGGACAGAGCGAGAGAGGGAGTCACAAAAGGAGAGGGGTCAGAAAGAGAGAGTGGGTTTACAGAGAGAGGGGGGTCAGAGAGAGAGAGAGGGGGTCACGAATATTGACTAATTGCCAGCGAAATGGGGTGACCTTCATCGGCAGTGAAATTTCCCATAGATAAGTGATGGTTAATCTATTCAGAAAACACCGAACAACAGAGTAACTTTGGTGAAAAGCCCAGATTTCCGCTGGTTCAGTTCGACAAGTTTAGCCAGGTCGAATCCCATTGGTTTGGAATGTATAAATCCTTGTTTTTATTAAATTATTATTCAACTGTTTATTCTTTTTATTTGCAGCATAAAGTCTTAATTTATTTTTTAGAATTATTTAGGCATTTTCTGGATTTTTTACTTTTTAGAATTTTTTAGGCATTTTTCTAATTTTTTTCGGCTAAATTTTTGATTACGATTTATTTTAAATGGTATTTATTTTTAATTCTGTAAGTCCTTTTTATTGTTATTCATAGGACCTTAAATTATTATTTCCATGCATTTTCATGCACTAGTTTTTTTTTCTAAAATGCCTTTTAAAAGTTACAAGTTTTTTTTATTAATTTTCTTTTTACCCCTGTTCGGCGGCTGGTCGGCTTTATCCGGCGAGTCGTAGGCTGCGGTCGGCGGTTTATCAGTTGCGCTCGGTGACTTTTGTCGGTGTTTTATTGGATGTGTTTGGTGATTTTTCAACGATATATTGGATATGTTTAGCCAAGCAAGTCCAGGCGTATCCAATAATGTGTTCAGTTTTTCGGCAGTTTTTCAATTCGTTTGGTGTTTTTTTGGCGGTTTGTGGCAGCGTTTGATGGGTTTATTGGTAGCATTCGGTGGATGGATTCGGAGCACTTAGGGATCCTGCAGTGAATGCTGAATTCATGCAGGGTCGGTGATTTGAGGTCGCCGAAGGAGAGAGCACTGAAATTTTGCATTTTGTATAACCCCGATAGAATTCAGTTTTTGGAAATTATTTTTAGAGTGTTCAGTTTTCGGCAGAAAATAATAATCTTCTGATCATGGAGGTTGTGAATTTTATTTCAGTGTGGTGGAACATATAGATTAATGTAATAATATGCTATAATTTATGATGCTCCAGATAAGTATCTGGTTTTATGGAGTGTGTCTGAAAAAACATAATCCTCATGTTAAGTTCTTCGGCCTACATGTTTTTTGAGTTTTGTACACCGTCTGTAGTGTCCGTGAGTCTCTATCACAGTGTTTTATGATACAATTACTTTCGCACCTAGTTTTTCTTTCTTATCTCTTTTTCATTACCCCTTTCCTCCCTCTCCCTTTTTAGACGCAATGTTATTAGTTTCATGAAAATTGTCAGACATATCTATTTCATTATGTTATAGCTAATGTACAATGGTCTTCAAATAACATGTGCAGCATCACACATTATTATTATTATCATTGTTACTTCCGCCTGTGTCTCTGAAGACTTTTTAAAAATTCTTTAAAAGAATATATGTACACATATACAATCAATCCACAAATATTCCTCTTATGGGATTAAAGACATGGTCCCTTTTTGCCTTTCCTTAAAAAACAAGGTTATGTTCTCAAACAGCCATTTAAAGGAGTAGTGTCTGTATCATAAAATAAGGTTTAAATTCTATTATGTATCATTGGTTTGTGTCTGCATTTTCTTAATTATTTTTATGTGGTATTGTATTGTATTTATGTGCTAATTGTATTTATGTGGTATTGATGGAGTGAGTATCTGTGTTCACAATGTTCATTGATTTACATTTTTTTCTAGAGAATTTACCATTTTAAGTCCAAATAAGTAAATTGGTTGAAACCAAAGCAATGTGTGCTAATAAACCATTCACAATATCTAACGTGTTTCTTGTAAGTCTGTGCTTTAATACAATAACCCGACTATTTCTCAGAGTATTAAAAAAATATATAATAACGCTTAGTTTTTTTGCCTTTAAACTTCTCCATTAGTGAGAAAATTAAATGCAAAAAAGCCCCATTGCTTTCTGAAACATTAAAATAGCAAATTGCCATTCTACTTCCTTTTCTGTATAGACAGCGTAGACTAATAATTGTCCTTGACCTTCATTATGCACCTGTGCTTTTTATGTACAGACATAACTTAAGTCACAGGCAATTATCTACCAGTAAAGCCCTCAACCATTGCAGCTATTAAACCCTGTCTGACCATTAATATGTTCTTTCTCAGTAGCTTCTGTGTCACATAATCCTATTTATAAAACTAGCTCATTGGCTTAGCTTATATGCAATTTCTAATCATGGACGGTTGTTTCTATCCGCTTTCTTCAACATAAAAATGAATTTTTACATATTTTAACCAAAACGCATGTCAGTAATTTTACTGTGTGCACCAGAATATATTGGTTTTAGCTAGTCATCTAATTCTCTGTTATAAAAATAATGAAAACTGTCTTCAATACATAATTTGTATTCATCAGAGAATGTACAGCTGAACAATTTGTTATACAGCAGAGCATGAGAGAAATATTTATTTAATAAGAACAATGCACGTTTTGAAAAATTGTGATAAATTTGGTTCCACTGAGATATTTATGAGTCTATCTATATCTAAATCTCCAAGGCCCAGAGTGACCATTTGGCTCAGTGGGCAGTAACGATCATGGGTGAAGTGAACCATGCACCTAGCCAACCAAGCCCCACCAAGTTGGACCAAAATGAATCTAGAGAGTCCCAAATCCTGTCCTGGTCGTTCCAAACCCCACTTATGGCTCCCAAGCATACAATATGAATGGGGTCTTCTTTTGGGCTCAGCCTATCCCAACCCTGGTCAAGGCTCTTCCTAGACTAGTTCAACTCCAGTCTATCCCTGCTACATCAATGAGGTTTTCAAAAAGGCAATCCTCAAATATTGGTTTATTTGTAGTCGTACTTACTCCTTTGTAGAAACTGAAATTGAATAAAATTACCCACTAGTGCAATATAAAATATATAAACTCATAAATTGTAGTAAATTAACTTTCCCGTATTAGGCATGCAAATTTTAATACAGTAAATGGTGTTCTTTGAGAAGCATACATTTTAAGCCAAAGCTTACGACTCGTTTCATTACTTTTGTGATTTGCAAACTTACACTTTTGGTTTTTAAACCCTGAAGAGAGAAAATAACAGAACAATATACTCCATTAATGTAATACTGCAATACTCAGGTCTATCATATCCAGGAATAGTCCCTTATATGATCTCACTAACATCTTCCTGAGCCCAATAGTATTGCTCATGTACAACAGCATATGGTGAATACGATTGACCACACCTGTCTGTCACAATCCAGCTTCCAAAACACAAAACAAAGGGAGAAGTAACTCAGAGTAGTTTATCCTTTACTTGGTCTATCTCTAAAAAAATAAGTAAAAAAGTAGGAGCAGAAGGTTACTCACAAAAGTAGAAAGTGGTCACGGCATAATGGCATTTGACACTTCAGGCAGTGTCCTGCTGCTGTTTGTTAGTGGTCCTGTTCAGTTACCGTATGTGGGACACACACAGCCAGGATCCATTCACACACTGATCTCCCTGCTGCAAGCATCTGAAGAACACTCCAGGGACACACACAGCCAGGATCCATTCACACACTGATCTCCCTAATGCAAGCATCTGAAGAACGCTCCAGGGACACACACAGCCAGGACCCATTCACACACTGATCTCCCTGCTGCAAGCATCTGAAGAACACTCCAGGGACACACACAGCCAGGATCCATTCACACACTGATCTCCCTGCTGCAAGCATCTGAAGAACACTCCAGGGACACACACAGCCAGGATCCATTCACACACTGATCTCCCTGCTGCAAGCATCTCAAGAACACTCCAGGTATCCAGTTTTCAACATGATGGCCACCAGCGCACTCCATAATATGCTATCCTCACAATTGTATTTTGTATCTGCATTTCTTAATTTTTGGCTGATTTTATTTTCTAAAAATCCTGCTTTTTTCGATAGAATTTTAACCTGTGCCCCCTGTCCCCCTCCCCCCATTTCAAAGACCTCTGATGCCTAACACTAACCGGAACTCATTTCCTCTTCACACAGGGACACACAGCCAGGATCCATTCACACACTCAGCAGTCACTTTACAATAACCAAAGGGAACAAGATACAGATAAAGGACATATGATGGAAACGAGAGTTGTAGAGGGCCCTGCTCATAGGAGTTTACAATCTAGAGGAATTGGGGTTGAGGAAGACAAGGGGAATTTTATTAGATAGCAGGATCATTAGTGCCAGTGGTTTGGGAATGGTGGGGCCATAGAAGCAGCTTCAATCATGTGTGAGTAGGAGAGCAGAGGGATGAGTTGCATCAGTGTTGTGGTAGGCTAATCTGAAGAGATTGGTTTTGAGGGATTTCTTGAAGGCCTGAGGATCAGGAGAGAGTTTGATAGGGCAAGGCAAGTCATTCCACAGGACCGGAGCTGCCCTTGAGAAGTCTTGGAGGAGAGTGTTGGCCATGCACGTGTAGACAGATGACTGGTGGAGATCGCCTGCTGACCGGAGTTGTCTAGATGGGTCATGCTTGCGGACTAACAAAGCCATGTAGGTTGGAGTTTAGTTATTGAGCGATTTGAACGTGAGCATCAGTATTTTAAACTGTATCCTGGAACGTACAGGAAGCCAATGGAGGGACTGGCAGAGGGGGGAGGTACGCGAGGTGCATCTTGTGAGAAAAATAAGCCTGACCCCTGCATTCATTATAGATTGCAAAGGGGCAATACAGGAGTTGGGGAGGCCAATAAGGAGCCAGTTGCAGTAATCAAGTCATGAAATGACAAGAGTATGAACCTGCACTTTTGCAGTATCTTGTGTCAGAAAGGGGCGGACACAGGCAATGTTCTTGAGTTGATAGTAACAGGATTTGGTTACTGTCTGGATATGGGGAGAGACTGTTAGGTCAGAATCAAAAGTGACACCAAGGCCATGAGCTTGAGGTGTTTGGCTAATGAGTGTTCCATTTACTCGTATAGAGATAGGTGGTATTGGGTTTTTCTTGGAGGGAGAAATAACGAGAATTTCAGTTTGTGCAAGATTGAGTTTAAGGAAGCGGGAAGACATCCAATTCGCGACGGCAGAGAGACAGTCAGTGACTCAATCCAGGAGAGCCAGAGAGAGATCAGGGAGGAGAGGTATATTTGAGTGCCATCAGCGTATAGGTGGTACTGGAATCCAAAGGAGTTGATCAGTTTGCCTAGAGAGGCAGTGTAGATTGAGAAAAGTAGAGGGCCCAGTACTGAACCTTGGGGCACCCCAATAGAGACAGGCTGCAGGGAGGAGGTACTTCCAGCAAATGAGACACTAGCCAATCGGTGGGACAGGTAGAAAGCGAACCATGAAAGAACAGTAGCTTGAAGGTCTTTATCATTAAGAGTTTGCAGGAGGATTGAGTGGTCAACTGTATCAAGTTGTATCAACTGTATCAACTGCAGAAGAGAGGTCAAGAAGGATCAGCAGAGAGTAGCACCCATTAGATTTAGCAGTTGCAAGGTCATTGGTCAGTATTACAAAGACCTAACGCTAATTACTGATTGCGCTCCCTATGTTAAGTATAGGGCACAAAGTACAGTAAGTTCACGCAATTGAGTGCAATTCCCGATGCGCTAACTGATTTTTTTTAACCAGTTAGCGTTAGAAAGGTAATATGGGGGTCATGCGTTAAAGATACTTATCCTGGCGTTAACACTTAACAGTTACAATTACAAGTATTTATAAAGCGCCAATAAATTCATTGGCGCACGCTACAGTTGGCGTTCACTAGGGAATAGTGCTCTTTGTTTTGGGCCCAGTGAAGTCTAGTTATGCCCCTGGGTCAAATACATGAAAACTGCTTGTCTGCATTCATAAATATAATTCTGTAAGGTTTATTGTTATCAGACATTTAAAACACACAAATATCTAACACATTAATAATACTTACATTGTTTCTCCATGTTTCTGTACTGGCATATTATTTTACATAAAATGTTATTTTAATGTTATGCCATTTAATTGGTTTGTACCATTCTAAAAAATATCAAAAAACTACCATCCAAGTATAATGAGTTTTTATTAAACAATGTCTAGATTTAGCAATTGCTCGTGTCACATGTCAGATGACTGTTGTAAATTTTTCATGTGGGTTGTGGTTTGCATGATAAAACACAATGAATTATTGACAGACATGTTTAATTAAAAATATGTGGTTCATGTAGGGCAGAAAAAAAAGAAATTAAAATGAAATACAGAGCAGCATAATTGAAGGTAAAAAAAAATTCAATTAAGGCATTTTATTTTTAGTTTTTTTTTTAAATAGTGGCCTACTTTTGTAACAAATCAGATTAGGAAGATTGATTAATCCCATTTTTTTAAATTAATGGAAGTAGCCATTTCCAAATTACAAGCGCCGTGACGGCTGGTTAAAGTGACACAATGATGTATTTTAGGTTCTCGGATTTAAATAGCAAGTTATGAGATCCTCAATATGAGGATGTATGAATTAATAAAGGTCAATTTGATATGAGGTGGTCACGCGTCTAGGGTTTTAAATGAAAACACTGTCACTCAGGCCATATATTTGAACAGCCACAATAAGAGTGATATTTCTGATATAGCAATAATTGCCATTTAAAAAGAATGAAAAAAATAAAATAAACACAAAACCAAATGCTAGACTATCTACGGGAAGCTGGCTTGAAGGAGAAAACGTATGGCATTTGGAATATTCCTCTTTTCCGAAGTTAAAATGCACCAAGTATCTTATGTTAGCAGAAGATGATAAAGCCTAGCCTGAGCTATTTACTGCTCTACATATCTAGGAAAGTAACTTGTTGATACGTGAAATGTATTATGTGAATTGAGGCAAATCTTCTTTCGCAATGCTAAGGTACAAAACAGTAATAAAACCCTTTCAGTGAGCTGCGAAAAGAATATTTTAGAGCAGTTTTCCACTCCTATTTTGGTAAACACAAATTGTTATAATATCTGCCTTAGAATTTTGTATTTTATGTGTCTACGCAAAATGTTGGTCTTTTAGATTATATCACTTTCCATATTATTTGTAAGCCGGTGGATGGTCATTTGTTTGTCTTGCGTACCGCATTCAAAATTTTTTGAATATTTTCAACTGTGGTATAACCTGCCAACGTATGGTGTTTAAATGAAATGGTATAATCTAGATTGACATTTAATGTAGAAGTCACAATGGTCTACAAAATGAAATGTTAGTGGAGCCTATCATACAATAATGACAGAAGATGTTTTTCAGGGTCTGTTTGACATGATGAAACTCTAGTTATATCTTTCTCTGAACTGCTTAAAAAAAAATAACCTGGAGCTCCTTAGAACAGAAATAGAACAAACTACTATACAATATTTTATATAATGGATGTTTAGACTTTATATTAAATCATCTTCAGGGCAGGTTGACATTATTGCATGGTAGCTTTCAGTTTGTATGACTTTATTACCTGACCTACACTAATCAGTCTGCTTTTATTGTAGATGTATCTACCCTAAACCGGATCATTTGGTTTGACTAATCATGTTCTACATAATGATTTGTTTATATATATATATATATATATATATATATATATATATATAATCTCATATAATAATATTAATAATCCATAGCTCATTTTATAATTACACTCTTGCAAATCTATATGAAAATATTATTGAGTATGCTTGGGAAGAGGAAGATGAGGTAATATAGAAGAAAAATGTCCAATTACTGAGTGTCAGAAATCCAAATTGACGGGTGAGGAGATGAGCCCACTATGCGGTGATACATAGGCAAACAGACAGGCAGGACTGGATTTGAATCTTAGGAGCCTGTAGGCACAGAAATGTGGAGCGCCCCTACCGGCTCAATAACAAAAAAAAAGGAAACATGCCGAAATTAATTTTAAAATTTTGTTTTGAGGCAAACGAAAAAAAATAAAAACATTTTAAAAACTGAAAACCAGTTTCTCTCTGTGCTCAAATCATAAGAAGGAGCAGAATCTGTTGCCTTAGTTGAGTTAGTGCAGTGGCATTGTTTGTTTTATATGTAAAAGCATACATTGCCTCTGCCATAGAACATAGATTTTTTTGTTTCTACACATTACATGTTCAAGTCTGTTCAGTAAAGAACAGACTCTGACTTTTCTACTTGACCTTGTGTGGTGTAAAAATAAATGAGAGATGCAGGTTCCATAGTCTCCCTATCTTTCCTCATTGCAGTGCCACGGTCTAGGTTGCCGTTGAAACAATGCATTGCATCATCAGCTTCACACTTACTGGTAGTGTGGGAAATGATAAGGTGAGTTACCACAGCATCACTGTTCACTTTATAATTGTAAACTGAATAATAGGGCTGTGTTAGAAAAAAAAGAGAACAATATATATATTTTTTTTACATAACCTGTTATATTTGGTATCACTGAAAAGGCCATAATACACCCAATGATACCTCATATGTCTGTCTAGCCCTTAGGACGCCAGAGATACAGTGGTCTAAATGATTGTAAATTGTAAAAAAAAAAAGGAAAACCTTTTTTTTTCTTTACATAGTAAGGTGCACCCTTATGGCAGGTGCCTGCAGGCACATGCCTACTCTGCCTAGTTATAAATCCGGCCCACATTACAAAGGGAGTTTATTAAGGAACAGGCAATATAAACTGTGTATACAAAGGACTGGTCAGGAATAGGACTGGGCACTGGCAGTGGACAGGAAAGGAATGGAGCTGGACATGGGCAGTGGATAGGGAAGGAATGGAGCTGGACACGGGAGGTGGTCAGGGAAGGCAGAGGCTTGACTTGGCATGGGGAGACAGACACAGGAAAGGGGCTGACTGGATACAAATGTATGTAGTCTCTGGTTATGCAGGGTCTTTAGCAGGAGTCTTCAGCAGAGGTTTTGGAGTAGGATTTGGATCTCTGGTAGATGCAGGGGGTTGCTGGAGCACACAGCAGACAGGTCTTGAAACGGGACATGACTTGGAGGGTCTTCAGACAAGGTGAGCAGGGAACAGGCTTCTAGAGGAACTTCCACCAAGGGCTAGCCAGTGGTGAGCAATGCTTGGAAATGCCTCATAATGCAGAAACACTGTATCATGGGGTCTCCACCCTTAAGTAGAGAAACATAGAGAAGTAATTGGAGCACCCGTGGCTGCTGCAGTCCTATTCTGGGGATTGCAGACATAGAAGGAAAAGGGCTGTCAGGGCTGTCAGGCTGGAATAGTCACAGTTTGGGGCTTCTTGCGACGGTGGTGGTGTGTGTCCTGACACTGAGCAGGAAGCCACACTCGAATTATCATAGGAAAAATATATTATATGACAACAAGTTATATGAGATATGTGGGGGTTGTAATTAGGGTACACCATATACAATACATCTGATATTATAGACAAAGAGAAGTGGATAGGTTTTTATTTAAAACTTTTATGTAAATTGAACTCTAATCTAAAGGTCATAGAGATAGGGGGTGGCTGTATTTGTTGACCCTAAAGAAGTAGGAAGTAACTAGACAAAAAGCTCCAAGTATTGTGGAATCCATCACTAACATCCAACCATTTAGTAAATCTTCACAATATTCATTGGGAGGGAAAGCCAGAATACCAGCCACCATACTCGCATACATTAAGTGATGCATAACACATAAGTGTATTGTAAGGCAGGGTTCAAATTTTACACTCGCCTGCTCGCATTTAGCGAGTGGAAATTAAGTGAGTGCGAGTTAGGGTTGCAACCTGTCTTCTGAATCACTATTTGCTATTACCGTTGCTACTGTCTGTCTGTGCTGCTCTGGCTGCTGTTTGTGCTGTGCAGCCTCCTTGAATGTTCATTCCGCGTGCAGGCTGCATGTGAGTGAGAGACAATCCAGCAATCAATCACAGTGTGGGGGTGGTCTGTGCTGAGTCTTCTCCCCACTCCGCCTCCACCTCCCATCAGCCACTTTCTCCTGCTCACACGTTCTGGACCACGTGCTTGCTCTTTGGGAGAGGCAGGGAGGCCAGGTCAGCACACGAGTGATGGAAGGAAGCCCCTAGCACTGTCTCCAGGTAATGCTGAATAGGGATGAGCGTTTGGTTCGATCTGTTCGGAGTTCGAATCGAACATCGGCTGTTCGAAAGTTCACGAACTTCGAACTTTTTTGGAACGTTCGCCAAAGGTTTGAAAAAAATAAAATTGAAAAAAGTATAAAAAATGCTTAAGAAATACAAAAAAATCTAGAAATAAAGAGACTCTTTACTGCAGAATATTATAAGCAACGGTTTATTAGATATTGAATTAAAACAGGAATATTTTTAACATTGAAGCCTATGGGATAAAACATTCTTGTTACTAAAACATCAGGCAGACATGGCCCTCTAATCAGGCACTGTAGAGGGCAGCCTGCCGGTGCCTCCCAAGGCTCCCCTTGAGGAGCATGCGGCCACTGGATGAAAGAGCTGCGACTGTGCGGGCTAGCCGCCCGGGTGCATGGGGCAGAGACAGGCGGCGCAAGGAGGAAGCCACTGCACCTGCGGTCACGGCAGACCCCCCCAAACCAGGATCCAGGGAGCCCCCACTGACCACCTGGCTAAGGTAAGGTGACACATTTCTAAAAAAATAAAATCCGAGGACATTTTTAAATGTCCCCAGGAACATAAAATAAAACCTTTTTTTTTCTTTCTCTACCTTGCTGAATGTATTTAATTATATATATATATTAGATACATTCAGCCAGGTAGAGGGGTGTGGCATTTGGGCTGCGCAGGGTCTCCGGTAGTGGTTTGTTATTTTTGTGTGTATATTTTTAGCAAATTTATAGGGGAAGGTAAGGGCAGGTATGATATATACAGTGGCAAGAAAAAGTATGTGAACCCTTTGGGATTACGTGGAGTTTTGCATGAATTGGTCATAAAATGTGCTCTGATCTTCATCTAAGTCACAACAATTTGAAAAACACAGTCTGCTTAAAATAATACAACCCAAACATTACATGTTTTCATGTGCTTATTGAACAGAACATGTAAACATTCACAGTGCAGGGTGGAAAAAGTATGTGAACCTTTGGACTTAATAACTGGTTGACCCTCCTTTGGCAGCAATAACCTCAACCAAACGTTTCCTGTAGTTGCAGATCAGACCTGCACAACGATCTGGAGTAATTTTGGACCACTCCTCTTCACTAAACTGTTTCAGTGTAGCAATATTCTTGGGATGTCTGGTGTGAATCGCTCTCTTAAGGTCATGCTACATCATTTCAATCGGGTTGAGGTCAGGACTCTGACTGGGCCACTCCAGAAGGGGTATTTTGTTTTGTAGAAGCCATTCTTTTGTTGAATTACTAGTATGTTTTGGGTCATTGTCCTGTTACATCACCCATCCTCTGCGGAGCTTCAGTTGGCGGACAGATGAACTTACGTTTTCCTGCAAAATGTCTTGATAAACTCTGGAATTCATTTTTCCATCAATGACAACAATCTGTCCAGGCCCTGAGGCAGCAAAGCAGCTCCAAACCATGATGCTCCCTCCGCCATGTTTTACAGTGGGGATGAGGTTTTGATGTTGGTGTGCTGTGCCTTTTTTTCTCCACACATAGTGTTGTGTGTTTTTTCCAAACAACTCAATTTTGGTTTCATCTGTCCACATAATATTTTGCCAGTAGTGCTGTGGAACATCCAGGTGCTCTTTTGCAAACTTCAAACGTGCTGAAATATTCGTTTTGGACAGCAATGGCTTCCTCGTGGTGTCCTCCCATGTACTCCATTCTTGTTTAATGTTTTCCTTATTGTAGATGTGTCAACAAAAATGTTAGCATTTGCAGAGATTTCTGTAAGTCTTTAGCTTCTAGGATTCTTCTTTAAGCATTCTGCACTGTGCTCTTGCAGTCATCTTTACAGGACGACCACGCCTAGGTAGAGTAGCAAAAGTGCTGAACTTTCTCCATTTGTGGACAATCTGTCTTACCGTGGACACATGAACATCAAGGCTTTTGGAGATACTTTTGTAACCATTTCCAACTTCATGCAAGTCAACAATTCTTCTGAGAGCTCTTTTCTGCGAGGCATGGTTCACATCATGGTTCTTGAAACCAGTAAACCCAAACCTGGTGTGTGTTTTTAAGGCCGGGGGCACACTAGACGTTTGCCGTCAGATTGCCGTCAGCACTAACGCGCGTTAAAAAAAACCAGCGTCGCACTCGACGCTCGTCCACCCCCCCTTGCGTGATCTTCCATAGGAGGATAGCGGAGCCCCGTCGACGTGAATCCAAACGCATCATCACTGGCGATCCGCTAGGATTCACGTCGACGGGGCTCCGCTATCCTCCTATGGAAGATCACGCAAGGGGGGTGGACGAGCGTCGAGTGCGACGCTGGTTTTTTTTAACGCGCGTTAGTGCTGACGGCAATCTGACGGCAAACGTCTAGTGTGCCCCCGGCCTAAAGGGCAGGACAGCTTTCAGCAACACATCCAAAAATATCACACTGATTGGAGCCAGGAGTGAGCCAACCTTGAGTCCAATTAGCTCTTGGAGAAGTCATTAAACTAGGGGTTCACATACTTTTTCCACCCTGCACTGTGAATGTTTACATATTAGGTTCAATAAACACATGAAAACATATAATGATTGTGTTGTATTATTTTAAGCAGACTGTGTTTTTCAAATTGTTGTGACTTAGATGAAGATCAGAGCACATTTTATGACCAATTCATGCAAAACTCCACGTAATCCCAAAGGGTTCACATACTTTTTCTTGCCACTGTATATATATATATATAGATAAGATATATATATATTCTTATAAATATGTATATCCAGACTTGTATTACACACACATTTTGGCAACTAATTCCCCCCCCCCGACAATTTGGCTGATCCCTCCAGAAGAAATGCTGAACCCGATAGAGCAGAGAATAATATATATATTCTCTGCTCTGTCGGGTTCAACATTTCTTCTGGAGGAATCAGCCAAATGAGGGGGGGGTGCATTTAGTTGAGATTGTCCACATCCCACCCCCCATGTGCGTATGTGTATATATGGTCTGAGGTCTGTGGGTGGGTGTATATATATATCTGCGTGTTGATATATACATATATATAGGTCTGCCTGTTGATATATACGTATATGTCTGTGTGTGGTATCAATGCATCCCTACTCTATACACAGCGCTCCGTGTCCCTATAATATATATGATCAGGGGTTACCTTTTTTATATTTTTATACTATTTCTATTAAATTAACAGTAATTTTGGATGTATTTTATTCAGTAGAAACTTTTTTTTGCCTACATAACATGTGCTTTGTGAAAATAAAACGGTTTTGTGTGTACATTTTAATTTAGTTAGTGGATTCCAGTCCAGTGCGGTGAGAAGCAAACGTAATGCAGTGTAGACATGCTACGAGGCAGAGCGGAGTGAAGTGAAGTCAAGCCTACAAAATGTTTGCTTCTCTTCGCAACGCTGTGCGTCGCTACACGCTCAGTGTGTCTCAGCCTTTATTCCCGCATCGCTAGCTTACCGAATCAGTTTGTATACTTGTTACTGACCCTGCGTGTTCTGAGGAACCGATCTGTTGCCGACTTTGCCTGCCATTTGACTATTCTCTCTGTGTATTCCCTGCCTGTTCTGTTTGCTTCCTGTTGCTACTGGTGTGCGCCGATTCTCACCATATACAGTAGCGCAGTACAAGTGCCTAAACATTGCTGACCTGGTTTTGTTATAGCTGCTGATGTAACTGAATAGATCGGGGATCTCTTCTGCATTACCAAAACCTCCACCACTGCACTCTTCCACAATACCTCAGAGGGGTTACGGTGTGAAGGCACTTGCTGCCACCAAAGGCACAATATTTGGGTGCACTGCCACTGACGCCTATACAAGATTCATATTATTTTAATATTGGACCACAGGGTCCACCACTGCACTCTTCCACAATACCACAGAGGGGTTACGGTGTAAAGGCACTTGCTGCCACCAAAGGTAAAATATTTGGGTGCACTGCCACTGACATCCTATACCAGATTCATATAATTTTAATATTTGACTGCAGGGTCCAACCCTGCACTCTTCCACAATACCACAGAGGGGTTACTTACCGTGTGAAGGCACTTGCTGCCACCAAAGGCACAATATTTGGGTGCACTGCCACTGACGCCTATACCAGAATCATATCATTTTAATATTGGACCGCAGGGTCCACCGCTGCACTCTTCCACAATACCACAGAGGGGTAACGGTGTGAAGGCACTTGCTGCCACCAAAGGCACAATATTTGGGGGCACTGACGCCTGTACCAGATTCATATCATTTTAATATTTGACCGCAGGGTCCAACCCTGCATTCTTCCACAATACCGAATAGGGTTACGGTGTGACGGCAGTAAAGGCCCAATTTTAAAGCACCTATTGTTACTTTCCTCCAAAGCTTGAATAAGTGTCACCATAATTTAGCCCAAAAAATCACTAAACTTGTTCTGCATGTCCTAAAGCATCTCCTCTTTTCATACAGGCTGCCGCCCCAAGTAGTTGTTTATGAATAGATTAAAGGAAAACCATTTACCGTCATTTGAAATGTCATTTTTTTTTAAATGTTTCTATATATCCTACAAATCCGCCACTTCGCGGGCAGGTTATGGGGACCTCCTAGACACAATATTTGAAGGAATTTTTCGTTTTTATTCTTAAAGTTTATTTCATGGAATACTCACTGTTCCTTTAAAAACTTTTTTTTTAAAACTTTTTCTCCTTGTTTCCTGTCCCCCAGGGCACTATCCGGACCCCCATACACCTTTTATGGCAAATATCTTGGAAATATGCCCTCTTGGAGAGCACTCTAAAAATTGAACGTTCGAATGGAGTTCAAGTTCGGGTTCGGGTTCGGGCCCGGACCCGAACATATGAAATTGTTCGAGTTCGAATGGAAGGGACCACAATGTGCCAATCTTTTCATGGCTGATCTGGAACAGAGGTTCTTGGACACTCACACTCACAAACCACACAAATATCTGCGACAAATTGATGCCATTTTCATTATATGGACAGAAGGAGAGGAATGCCTTCTAGACTTCCACAATGCATTCAATATGTTCCACCTATCTATCAAACTCCAGATGGATTTCTCCAAGCAAAATGTGAGCTTCTTGGACTGTACCATATTAGTTTCCAATGGCACACTGCACTCATCTGTGTACATAAAACCCACAGACACACCCGCTCCCTTCACAAGGTCTTCTTTCATTCTAAACACACCAGACAATACAGAATCTGCAGCCAGGCCATCAGGTTCCACCGAATCTGCTGACATTGGAGACAGGGATGAAGACCTGAGCAAACTGTCTGCATCACTTAAACGTAAGGGCTGTAAGGAAAGGACAATTTCTAAGAAAATCAATTGACCCTGAAAACACCATACCAAAAACTGTTGCTCTACAAGAAAATAAAAACACCACACGGATCCTTCTTGTTGTATCCTATAACCCGACTCTAGACAGAATTTGCAAAATCAAATATCTGCAGCCACTGATCACAGAGGACTCTGTGCTCAAAGAAATATTCACACAGCCCTCCTTGTTGGCATTCAAGCAACCACCCAACCCAAGGCAAAGACTGGTGAGCAAACTCACCCAGGCACATGATGACATATAGAATGGGAGCGCACGCTGCAACAAGTACCTCCGCAAACTGTAACATATATATGACAGCAGCACTGCTCGGCACAATAAAGCCAAATACAACATCAAGGGCTCGTACTCCTGCACGTTTGCCAATGTGGTGTACATGATCCAGTGCACGGCCTGTCAGAAGGGTTGCTATATTGGTGAAACTGGCCTTAAACTGAATCTCAGAATGAACCTACACAGACAATCCGCCAAAAGCCATCAGACGCCAGATGTCAGATACATGTATATCCAGACACCAGACCTCAGATACATGTATACCCATACACAATAGCATGAAATAGATTAAATAACCAGAGTATAGCAGTACGCAGTGATATCTTTTCTATTGGACTAACGTTATACTCTCAAAAGCTTGTCTTTTAAATTTAACTCTCTTCTTCAGGTTGGGAAGTTATACTGAGCAAAATCACAAAATTTAACAATAAAGAGCCAATCAGAAGGGTGGAAGCTTAGGGTGGGTGCTGTAAATACTAGGGATGCACTGATACTGATACTAGTATCGCTATCGGTTTCGATACTGGGCTTATGCTTGAGTACTTGTACTTCTGCAAATGCCCCCGATACCAATACAAATACGCTACTCAGGTATATATCTAAAAGACATTTGAAAACGAATATCATTTAGATATTAAGTCGCACAAATAACCAATCATGTACATACCTGGATTGTCAGATTTATGGTTAAAACAGCTCACCCACATTAACATGCAGATATATACAAAAATGTGTAATATACAGTATGTTTATGAGATAATAAAGTACAGAATATATCCTATAGCAATAATTCCTTTAATAAATTCTGGAGGTAAATTAAGACAGCTGTGTAGCAATGATAAAGAATAAGTAATCAAATACACTAAGTGTTGGCTTTACACAGAAATAAATTTATACATTGGAAGGTGCCCTGAGAAAGCAAATTGCCAAAGGGCCCAAATTGTTATCTTAATCTGGTCCTCACGGGACATGGTTTCAAATGCCAGGGCTGTATGAATGGAATAATTAATAATTTTACATATCTGAAGGGGAAAGGGAGCTCAAGGCTCTAAATGTCCTTCAATAAACAACACTACAGAAGAAATCCTTAATAACTTTTAAAAGTAGCAAAGGTGTAAAACTTTTGAGCGATTTAAACCTATTGAAGGATACCGACCTTCTAAAATGATTCATCACAATCACAAATGTAAAAAAACCTGTTCTGATGGAAGTGAACAGATCATGGGTAAAAGAAAGTTACCTTTCAACCATAAACATAGAAATACACAGGCACATTTAGATATCACCAGGGGCGGACTGACCACTCGGTCCATTTGGGCACCGTCCGAGGGCCCGAGAACGGCGGGGGGCCCGGCCCCGCCGCTGCACATGTGGTAACGAGTGGTAACGAGTGGTAAGTCCGCCCCTGTCCACCGGTTTCCCTCAATTCCAGGCAGCCATCTCCCAGCTCCGGTGCTGCAACATGCCTGCGTCGCACACTGTTTACTCCAGCAGGCACGTTGCTTTGGCTCCGCCCTCTCACTGATGCGCGCAGGGCAGAGGAAGAGAGGCTGTCTGGACTCCATTCTGTCTGCTGAGTCCAGTTGAAGATTGTGAATGCCGGTGAGATGAGCAACGGGGGGGAGTCCAATTGATTGTGCTGGGAGGGAAGGGAGGGGGGAATCCAATTGATTTTGCTGGGGAGGGAAGGGAGGGGGGATTCCAATAGATTGTGCTGGGGAGGGAAGGGAGGGGTTTCCAATTGATTTTGCTGGGGAGGGAGGGGGGAATCCAATTGATTTTGCTGGGGGGGAGGGGGGAATCCAATTGATTTTGCTGGGGAGGATGGATGGGGAAACCAATTGATTTTGCTGGGGGGAAGGGAGGTGGGAATCCAATTGATTTTGCTGGGGAGGATGGATGGGGAAACCAATTGATTTTGCTGGGGGGGAAGGGAGGGGGGAAACCAATTGATTTTGCTGGGGGGAAGGGAGGGGGGAAACCAATTGATTTTGCTGGGGAGGATGGATGGGGGAACCAATTGATTCTTCAGGGGGGAAGGGAGGGGGAATCCAATTGATTTTGCTGGGGGGGGGGAAGGAAGGGGGGAATCCAATTGATTTTGCTGGGGGGAAGGAAGGGGGGAATCCAATTGATTTTGCTGGGGGGAGGGAAGGGGATAAAATACAATTGATATACTGGGGGGTGAAATACAATTGATATATGGGGGTAATAAGATGACAGTTTATTCAACCCCCAGTATATCAATTATCAGTACGTTACAGTGAGTTTTATTGCTGTGGAGCTCTGTGATACGCTCATACACACTGTACATTACTGTGAGTTTTATTGCTGTGGAGCTCTGTGATACGCTCATACACACTGCACATTACTGTGAGTTTTATTGCTACATACCCCTGGGGTGTAGGGGATATATGGTTGTGTGTGTAAATACATATATTTGCTTTTAAACAGGCTGCTGTGAGTAAAATTCTGTGCCTGTGTCCTTGCCGCAGTCCGGCATTGCCCCCTCGTCCTACATCCAAAAGGCTGGTATTGCTCGTAGAATCGCCACATTATCTGCTGCCTGCACTCCACAAAGTAAGAATGACAGCGTCTTGACAGCATCGTGAGGTACAGGTAGGAGACTAAATATTGGTGCGGGGCAGCAAGAGATTTAATGGGCACCCTACTTTAAATGTTATCCCCTTTATCCTCTTTGCTGCTGGCGACGTGCTGAGCACATCCTCTGGTTTCATGTTTGTGTGCAGAGGATGTGCTTGTCATGTCACTGAGGTCCTGCAGCTCAGTGCCATATCTTTCTACTTTCACAGTGGGCTGACATCTGACGCCTGGAGGGGGCACAATGGATCCCCCAATTCACTGCTGGGTCCAAGTGGATTTTCTTCACACAATTTTCAAAAAGATTATTTTAAGGAGTTCAGAAATAAATTCTTTAGCACAATAATGTACATGTGGGTGTTGCGTTGTAGGGGGTGGGGTTTTGTATGGGTGTGGCCTCCTGTGGGTGCGGAACAAGGTGGCCCCGTGACCTCCTATTGCCCGGGGACCCTATTAGTTGTCAGTCCGCCCCTGGATATCACGTGATACAATCAAGGTCAAGTCCTAAGCAAATAGGACTACAGGTTGTAAAATAGAAAAGTTCGAATTCGAACTCGAACGTAATGCAATCAATGGGGGTCGAACTTATGAAAATGAAAGTGCCCTCCAAGAGGGCATATATGCAAGATATTGGCCATAAAAGGTATATGGGGATCCAGGTACTGCCCTGGGGGACAGGAAAGAATGAAAAAAAATTAAAAAAAAACACATTTTAACCCTTTCACTGCCGAGTGCTGAGCCATTTCACCGCTGTGCTCTGAGCTACTTTTTACCACTTTTGCTCATGTTTAAATGTGATTTGAAGCCATGGGAAATGTTTGACCAACAATGAGTGGGAAATGTTGACCAACAAGGAGTGGGAAATGTTTGACCAACAAAGAGTGGCAATGTTTGACCAACAATGAGTGGGAAATGTTTGACCAACAAGGAGTGGGAAATGTTTGACCAGCAAGGAGTGGGAAATGTTTGACCGACAAGGAGTGGGAAATGTTTGACCAACAAGGAGTGGGAAATGTTTGACCAACAAAGAGTGGGAATGTTTGACCAACAATGAGTGGGAAATGTTTGACCAGCAAGGAGTGGGAAATGTTTGACCGACAAGGAGTGGGAAATGTTTGACCAACAAGGAGTGGTAAATGTTTGACCAACAAAGAGTGGGAATGTTTGACCAACAATGAGTGGGAAATGTTTGACCGACAAGGAGTGGGAAATGTTTGACCAACAAGGAGTGGTAAATGTTTGACCAACAAAGAGTGGGAATGTTTGACCAACAATGAGTAGGAAATGTTTGACCAGCAAGGAGTGGGAAATGTTTGACCAACAACGAGTGGGAAAGGTTTGACCAACAATGAGTGGGAAATGTTTGACCAACACACAGGACAGGGTATAACTGACATAGGCCAGATGGTATACAAGGACGCAATCTAACACAAGCCCAAATCGATCAGTGTTAGAGTGGTCAGGGATAGCCAAAACGGTACACAAGGGGTATCTATCATATAAGCCAAAAATCGATAAGATTAGAGTGGTCAAGGAATAGCCAAGGACTGGTACATGGGTAGGGCTGGTGCTCTGCTATTTCGTGCTCTAGGCCAGACCAGCTACTTGTGCCCCCCCCAAAAAAATGAAAGCAACACAAATGAAAAAGCTTACTGATCAGCACCCATGGGGACGGCCGCTAGGTTCTGCAGTCCGAGTTGTATGACCAAATCAGCATTATAGACTGGGGACTGAAAATGAGAAAGTTATAGACTGGGCACTGAAAATGAGAGCGTTATAGACTGGGGACTGAAAATGAGAGCGTTATAGACTGGGCACTGAAAATGAGAGCGTTATAGACTGGGGACTGAAAATGAGAGCGTTATAGACTGGGGACTGAAAATGATTGCGTTATAGACTGGGCACTGAAAATGAGAGAGTTATAGACTGGGGACTGAAAATGACAGCGTTATAGACTGGGGACTGAAAATGACAGCGTTCTAGACTGGGCACTGAAATTGAGAGCGTTATAGACTGGGCACTGAAAATCACAGCGTTATAGACTGCGCACTGAAAATGACAGTGGTATAGACTGGGCATTGAAAATGAGAGCGTTGTGTTTTATGTAATGAGAGTGTTATTATGTATTATTAAATGAGCTTTTAATGATTTATATTACCATGGATGCGGCTCCAGCTTCGTTTCACGTTGGTGTCCAGGCTGCTCCTTCACAAGAGACTGACTGTCAACGATGGACTTCACACGCGCCGGCGCACTGTGTCCATATCAGCCGCTGGCGTCAAGGACAAGTCTGGAGGAGGAGATGAATGCTTCTGCGCTGTGGCTGGCTGCCCCTTAGTCCAGACAGCCGGAAATGAGCATCCAGGCGACAGGCCGCAGCTCACAGGCACTGGTGTCTGAGAGCGTGTGGACACCTATGTAACTCCTGTGGAGCTCGGCTGCGCCCTAGGTGGTGCTGCGCTCTAGGCGGCCGCCTAGCTGGCCTAGTGGCAGCGCCGGCTCTGTACTCGGGGGTGGTTCTCATACAAGCCAGGTAACAACGAAGACTGAAAAATCAACCAAGTAGTGAATCGCCAGGAGACACTCAGCACTGAGGGAAGCAAACTCCACGACAGGGCAAGGAGCCAGATCGCACTGTCTGTATTTATACCTGGTGGGCACACGTCATCATGCCACGCCCTGCCTCCTGACCAGCCCTGCAAGCTCTGGAAGCCAGCACAACTCCTGGCACCCAGCTTGTCGATGGCGCCGCCGGGTGCCGGGGCCCCCCTGAGCTCCAGATGTGACAGATACGCTTATACACACCAC
This sequence comes from Leptobrachium leishanense, assembly GCA_009667805.1. NCBI lineage: Eukaryota > Metazoa > Chordata > Amphibia > Anura > Megophryidae > Leptobrachium > Leptobrachium leishanense. The sequence continues at coordinate 212,183,958 of CM019066.1, forward strand.
ACATTACTGTGAGTGTTATTACTGTGGAACTGTGTTAAGGTCCTTTTTTTGATTTTGAAGGGGGCGAAAAGCTGTTAAGGGTTGAGGAAGCTTATGGGGGGGCCCCATCGTGAGGTTCAGTAAGGGGCCCCATCATTTCTGATGGCTGCCCTGTATGCATCCGGGACACGGGTCAGTTCACCCAAATATTGGGCCTTTGGTGCTAGCTAGTGCCTTCACACCGTAATCCTCTGAGGTATTCTGGAAACATAGAAACATAGAAAAATGTCGGCAGATAAGAACCTTTTCGGCCCATCTAGTCTTCCCAATTACATGAATACTTAACCTGGATTTATCTTTTGTTTAGGATAGCCTTATGCCTATCCCATGCTTGCTTAAATTCAATTACTGTTTTGGCCTCTATCACTTCAACTGGAAGGCTGTTCCATGTATCCACCACCCTCTCAGTAAAATAATGCTTTCTGATGTTACTTTTAAACCATTGCCCCTCTAATCTAAGACTATGTCCTCTTGTTTTGCTACTTTGTTTCCATTTAAATATACTCCCTTCCTCTACCTTGTGGATTCCCTTTATGTATTTAAATGTTTCTATCATATCTCCTCTGTCTCGTCTTTTTTCCAAAGCTGTAATGTTTAAGATCATTAAGCCTTTCCTGGTAACTTTTCTCCTTCAAGCCATACACCATTTTAGTAGCCCTTCTCTGAACTCTCTCTAAGATTCTATATCCTTCTGGAGATACGGTCTCCAGTACTGCACACAGTACTCCAAGTGAGGTCTCACCAGTGCTCTGTACAGTGGCATGAGCACTTCCCTTTTCCTACTGCTAATACCTCTCCCTACACAACCAAGCATTCTGCTAGCATTCCTGCTGCTCTATTACATTGACTACTTACCCTTAGATCCTCTGAAATAATAACCCCTAAATCCCTATCCTCAGATGTTGAGGTTAGGACTGTATCAAATATTCTATATTCAGCCCTTGGGTTTTTACATCCCAGGTGCATTATCTTGCACTTATCCACATTAAAACTCAATTGCCACAGCTCCGACCATTGTTTTAGTTTACCTAAATCATTTGTCATTTGGCTGATCCCTCCAGGAACGTCAACCCTGTTGCAAATCTTTGTGTCATCAGCAAAAAGACATACTTTTCCATTAATACCTTCTGCAATATCACTAATAAAAATATTAAAGAGAATGGGTCCCATTACTGACCCCTGAGGTACCCCACTGGTAACAAGACCTTGCGCCGAATAAACTCCATTTACCACAACCCTCTGTTGCCTGTCACTCAGCCACTGCCTAATCCATTCAACAATATTGGAATCCAAGCTCAAAGATTGCAATTTATTGATAAGCCTTCTATGCGGAACAGTATCAAAAGCCTTACTGAAATCTAAATAAGCAATGTCTACTGCACCACCTATGTCTATTATTTTTGTTACCCAATCAAAAAAATCAATAAGATTAGTTTGGCATGATCTCCCTGAGGTAAACCCATGTTGTTTATGATCCTGTAATCTATGTGTTTTTAGATGTTCAACAATCCTTTCCTTTAACATAGTTTCCATTAATTTCCCCACTACTGACGTAAGACTAACTGGCCTATAGTTCCCCGATTCCTCCCTACTACCCTTCTTGTAAATGGGCACAACATTTGCTAATTTCCAGTCTTCTGGGATGACTCCCGTTAACAGATTTATTTAACCAATCCTTGTTAACGGTTTTGCTATTACATCACTGAGCTCTTTTAATAATTTAGGGTGGATCCCATCAGGCCCCATTGACTTATTTGTCTTTACTTTTCTACTGCTGTAGAACCTCCTCCTCTGTAAACTGATATGTAAATGTCTCGTTAGTGTTTCCGCCTAACTGAGGTCCCTTTCCTTCCTTTTCTTCTGCAAAGACTGAACAAAAATATTCATTGAGGCAGACAGCGAGACTTTTATCCTCTTCTACATACCTTCCTTCCTTTGTTTTTAATCTAACTAATCCTTGTTTTACTTTTCTTTTCTCGTTTATGTATCTAAAAAATGTTTTGTCCCCCTTTTTTACTGACTGAGCTATTTTCTCTTCTGTGTGTGCTTTGGAAGCTCTTCCAAATTGCTTTGCCTCTTTCTGCCTCTTTCTGGAAGAGTGCAGGGTTGGACCCTGCGGTCAAATATTGAAATGATATGCACCTGTCACATTCAAGTGCAGAAAAATTGTGTCTTAGTCGGTGGTGCACGACACCGAGAATCTAACAGGGTTATTCAAAGAGATACGAATTGTGGTTGAAAGGTAACCGAACACAGAAATTCAGCGTACAGTTATCTTTCCTGGATATTCGGCTATCAGAGAGCAGGCAGTTTGCCAAATGTTGGCGAATTTCCTGCACCTACGGTGCCTGGTCGGTGCCTGTTCGAGGGCAGTGAAATCCCCATAGAGAAGAAATGCTTTGTCTATTCAGAGAACAAAAAACAGCAGGAAAAAGTTGCCAAAATGCCCTGCCATTCAGTGGTTTCATTAGACAGGTTTATTCAAGAGAATCCTATAGGCTTCAATGTTAAAAATATTCCCGTTTTAATTAAATATCTAATAAAGCATTTATTATTATATTCTGCAGTAAAGAGTCTCTTAATTTTTAGATTTTTTTAGGATCTTTTAAGCATTTTTTGGAATTTTTTTGGCAATTTTTTTTTTCATTTTTCTCTAACATTCCTTTTTATTATCATTCATTCATTGAATGTTATGTGTAAATTCCAGACATTTTCGTTCAGCAGTTTTTTTGCAAAAAGCGTTTCACTAACGTTCGAACTTTTCGCGAACATCCCGAAAAGTTTGCCGAACTTTCGAACAGCCGATGTTCGAATCGACTTAAGAACGATTCAAACTGGCAGCCCATCCCTAAACGCACACTAGGGAAATGCTAAGACTCAGGGTGAGGCCCAGCGCTAATGGAGTTGAGTACAAGATAAACCTGTGTTTTTCCAATGCAGAGTGCCGGGCCATACCTATCCTCTGCTCTCTCAAGTTTGTGTACAGTAAGTATGAACACATCCAGCGAATAGCCCTCACACCCCTGCATTATTAAAATCCTCCAAGGTGGCCGTATCATCCATGTTTATATGCACACATACATTAATTAAGGCCGAAGGGCATTGCACCCAACACCATGTAGAATCATTAAGATGCATTTAATAGATCCAAAAGGAAGGGCAGGTGAGCGACAATAATTCCCTGCTGCAGCATATAAATAATACATGTTTCAGGTGAAAAATTATCTATGTGTCCCTTTAATCATGGTCCTAACCTTAATACTCAACCACTTACATACTATGAATAACCCCAGCATTAAATGTTTAAAATTAGGAAATATATTAGAATTAGGATATATGTCAATAAAGGATACATATATATCATAATATACTATATTATGATAAATATGTATCCTTTATTGACATATATCCTAAATATAGCCTACTGCAACAGCAGCGACATTGCTGACCAGATCCATTGCTATGGTGTATGGGGCCAAGGGAACACCTGTGCTGCATTCCTTTCAATTGCCTGGTAATTGCCTGTTCATTTTGGGCAAGAACCTTTCACTTTTTTTCCCCCTTTTACGTTAGTTAACACCAGGGTTGAGCAGTAGGCAATTTTTTTCGATTAGCGCACATAGAAATTAGCGCCGGGACGAAACTATCTGTTGCTTACATTAATGAAAGTAATCTCTAGCACTCCCCATGTTAAGTATAGGGCGCGGTAAGTACAGTAAACTTACGCTACGAATCGCAAATTACCAAGCGCTAAGTGAATTTCGTTGTTTGTATCAAGAGGCAAACGATCTGTTGGTCATGCGCTAGACTGAATTTACCTGCGCTAATGCTAGGGTTAGTTCACACCAGGCAATAGTGTCCTAAAAATATACAGGGTTATTCAAAGAGAATCAAAAAGTCACAGCACGTTCGGTGACTTTTCGTTCTCCTCAATTCGGTTTGACTTGGCGATCCCATTTCGGCAACCCTGCGGTGTATTCAGCAAGCACCACAGGGTCCCCGAATTGCAGGGAAAACTCACCGCAAAACCTGACGAAGGCACACCGAAAACCCGCAAAAACATTTGGATTAACTCCGCCGAACACGCCGGAGAAACCCGAGCAGCCGCCGATCACAGCGCAGAGCAGCCGTCGGAAATAGCCGACACCGCGGACGAATGTAGTGAAAAAAAAAACACAGTACGCTTGAATGTTTGAAAAGTGAAACGCTGTTTGCAAAGAAACTACAAAACGAAAATGTCTGTAATTTACATATGAGGTCCAAGGAATGATAATAAAAAGGGCTGTTACAGAAAAAAGAACAAACGTTTAAAATAATAAATAAAAATAAATCAGCAAAAAAAATTTGGCCCAAAAACCCGATAAATGCTTAAAAGATCCTAAAAAAACTATCAAAGAATCTTTTTACTGCATAATATTATAATAAACGGTTTATTAGATATTGAATTAAAACGGGAATATTTTTAACATTGAAGGCTATGGGATTTGCCTGAATAAATCTGCCGCATGAAGCTACCGAATGGCAGGGCAATTCGGCAACTTTTCACTGCTGGCTTTTGTTCTCTGAATAGCCGAAGCTATGGGGATTTCATTGCCCACGAACAGGCACCGTATGTCCAGGCAATTCACCAACATTTGGCGAATTGCCTGCTCGCTGGATAGCCAAATGGCCAAGAAAGGTAACCGAATGCTGATTTTCAGCGTTCGATTCCTTTCGGCAGCCATTTGGATCTCTTTGAATAACCCTGATAGTGAATAATGGGTTCCATGCTGTTTAGACTGCACGCTGTCAAAGTTACGCAAAATGTCACTATTTTGTTTAGAATGTAGTGACATTTTTCTTTTTTCAGTCAGTGTTCAAATTAAAGTTCCTGTCTAAAACAGAAAGGACTGCTTTAAAAAAAACAATGTATAATTTACATACAGGGTTATTCAAAGAGCTTCGAATTGTGGCCGAAAGTTAACCAAACGCTGAAATTCAGCGTTCGGTTACCTTTCCTGGCCATTCGGCTATCCAGAGAGCAGGCAGTTCACCAAATCTTGGCGAATTGCCTGCACATACGGTGATTGTTCGGTGCCTGTTCAAGGGCAGTGAAATCCCCATAGCTTTGTCTATTCAGAGAACAAAAACAAGCAGGGAAAAGTTGCCGAAATGCCCAGCCATTCCGTGGCTTCTTTCGACAGATTTATTCAGTTGAATCACATAGGCTTCAATGTTAAAAATATTCCCGTTTTAATTCAATATCTAATAAACCGTTTCTTATGATATTCTGCAGTAAAAAGTCTCTTTATTTATATATTTTTTTAGGATCTTTAAAGCATTTTTTGGGATTTTTTTAAAAAAAAATGTTAATTTTTTTTTTTTTAAACCTCCCTGGCCATCTAATTTTTTCAAAATTTCGTGTCTAAAAGCGTCTCAATTTTTTTTAAAGGAAACGTGTTTTTGTACATAGTTAGCCTGTAATAATTAGGAATCACGCACTGAAATCCGTGCAATCAAGAGTCCTTACTGGTAAAATCCTTTATAAATAAATAAATAAAAAATAGTAAATACACTCAGGGTTATCCAAAGAGATCCGAATTGCTTGAATTAGCGTTCGGTTACCTTTCCTGGCCATTCGGCTATCCAGAGAGCAGGCAATTCGCCAAATCCTGGCGAATTGCCTGAACATACGGTGCCTGTTCGGTGCCTGTTCGAGGGCAGTGAAATCCCCATAGAGAAGCACTGCTTCGGCTATTCAGAGAACACAAACCAGCAGTGAAAGGTTCCCCTAATGCCCTGCCATTCGGTGGTTTAATTCGGCAAATTTATTCAGGAGAATCCCATAGGCTTCAATGTTAAAAATATTCCCGTTTTAATTCAATATCTAATAAACCGTTCATTATAAAATTCTGCAGCAAAGAGTCTCTTTATTTATAGATTTTTTAGGATACTTTAAGCATTTTTCAGATTTTTTTTTTTTTTTTTAAAAGTCCGATTTTTTTTTTTTTTTTTCAGTTTACTTATTTTTTTTGTAACAGCCCTCTTTATTATCATTCCCTGGACCTCCTGTGAAAATTTCAGACATTTTCGCTCAGTAGTTTCTTTGCAAACAGCGTTTCTTTTTCCCAGATTCATACAAATGGTTTTTCTAATTTATTCACTGCCTCCTCTACGTCACAGCTGCTTCGGCTCTGTGTGATTCGGCTCCTGTTCGGCTCCTGTTCGGCTTTTTCGAAGGTTAATCCAGATGTTTTTGCTTGTTTTAAGCGTGCATTCGGTTAGTTTTCGTCAGTTTTTCGGCAGCTTTTCCCTGCAATTCGGGGACCCTGTGCTCTTTGCTGAATACACCGCAGGGTCACCGAAATGCAATCGGCAAAAGGAACCGAATTGAAGAGAACGAAAAGTCACCGAACGTGCGGTGACTTTTCGAATCTCTTTGGATAACCCTGACTGAGTCTGATAAAGATTGAAACACGACATAATAATTTATTATCCCAAAAATAATTATCCAAAATAATGCAAACAAATGATATTCAATAAAATACAACAAAAAACACTGAAATCTGTCTGAAAACAAGGGTGAGATGATGTATGGTCTGTTTCTTATCCTGTCGTTCATAAACATTACACTTTGGATTATACAGTGTAAATGATTTTTTTCTAAGTTTGCTGCTGGTCCCGCCCCCCTGCATCGTGTGACTCGCAGGGAGCCTTACCAGGAAGCAGCGCGCCGTGATCACACTGCAGGGGACAGCGAGGGAGCCAGGAGGAGGCCCGAGTGTGGCTCGGGGTTACCGTTCGCGGTAGTGAAATTTAATGCCGAGTCACACTCGGGAATACCGCCAGCGAGGTTAAACGTCTTTTCTTTTTTTCTGTAACAGCCCTTTTTATTATCATTCATTGGTTTTTATATGTAAATTTCAGACATTTTCGTTCTGTAGTTTCTTTGCAAACAGCGTTTTACTTATCAAACATTCAAGCGTACTGTTTTTTTTTTTCACTCCATTCATCTGCGGTGTCAGGTTTTTCCGGCGGCTGCTCTGCGCTCTGATCAGCTCCTGCTCGGGTTTCTCCGGCGTGTTCAGCGGAGTTAATCCAGATGTTTTTGTGGGTTTCAGTGTGCGTTCGCTTGGTTTTGCAGTGAAACATAGAAACATAGAAAAATGTCGGCAGATAAGAACCTTTCGGCCCATCTAGTCTTCCCAATTACATGGATACTTTACCTGGATTTATCTTTTGTTTAGGATAGCCTTATGCCTATCCCATGCCTGCTTAAATTCAATTACTGTTTTGGCCTCTACCACTTCTACAGTGAGTTTTCGGCGGGTTTGCGGCAACTTTTCCCTGCGTTATGGTGGCCTTCTGGTGCGTGCTGAATACACCGCAGGGTCACCGAAATGGGATCGCCAAATCGCTCCGAATTGAAGAGAACGAAAAGTCACCGAACGTGTGGTGACTTTTTGATTCTCTTTGAATAACCCAGATAGTTATCACATAGAAAAATGGCTAGAACTGGTGACAAATTGCAGATATGGGTCAAACCTGTGAAATGGCTCAGCATTGAAGGGGTTAAGTTTTACTTGCAACAATTCAGTAATTACAATAATAAATTTTATTGATTCAGATACTTTGCTTTCTGTTCAGCACCACATATCAGAAATACCCTGCTTTCTAAACCTATTACATGCTGGATAGTGTATCTTAAGCTTCTGAATCTGTGCTATGGAAACTACCCATCAACATGAGTCTCAATAATCTTTATGCACCTGTTTAGTCAGACCTGTTTATAAATAATGTCTGAGTAACATAAAAATGTATGGTCTGCTGCTGAGCATGCATAGTCTCATTAGGTAAGCTATTCAATACTGCTTGCTTGCTTGTGCATGAGCCTGTCTGAAACATTTGTTTCCATTAATACGCTCTGTATCAAGAGGGAAAATTGTAAGGCATCCAAAGAGGATTTCCCTGGTGTGGGAATAAAATTATGAGTGTTTAATATGCTTTTGATATAGTTGATGATAGCTAATGTCTATAAGCAGAATGATATGATATGTTTAACACTGTACCACATTCCATTAGACAAGCCATCAAACTCATTTTATTTTTGGTTCTGCTTGTTACATATATGATTTATATTTACCTGCATCTAAAAGACATCAATTAATTTGCAACAAATTTGAAGGGACATTCTATTCATTTTTAAATGTATCTAAATCAATTCAACATCTTTACTTTCATACATTATTTATTTTCTGCCGTTACTGAGATATTCTTATTTAAAAAAGAGTTTACAGACTTCTTCCTTTTGGTCTAAATACAGTACTTCCCAGCCTAGCCATTGTACTGACCATGGCTTTGCTGGTCACTACTATGGAGGTACACACAGCAGTGCAAGGCAAAAGCAATAGCTAGTACAGGGTAGAGGTGTGCACGACTGATTAAATTGTTTCGTTTTAAATTTATTATTATTATTATTCTTTATTTATAAAGCGCCAGCATATTCCGCAGCGCTGTAAATTCATTTAGTTTTTCATAATTTCTTTATGTATTTGGTTTTGTTTCATTTTGTTATTTCGGTTAGTTTAGTTTGGTATACTGGATCGCTTCAACAGTTGATATCGATTGGAATTTCAGATCACAAAGTAAAACCCCAATTGTCAAATCCTGCTATTAAAAGGCAAGCTAGGGTTAAATGTTGAGCTGTCCATTGGCCTGTGGTGCTGACAACCGACTCAGCATTGCAGGCCAATGGACAGGTACAGTGGTGCTTTGTGTAACAGTCAAACTAATCAGATTTGTTTCATAAAGCAGTTGGTTTGCTTTAGTACTGTACTACTTATATGTATTGCATGTTGAGGTCGATTCGATAGTTGATAATGAATCAAATTTGGATCACTAACTAAAAAAAACACAATAAATCAAATTCTGCTGTTAAAAGGCAAACTAGGGTTATATGGTGGTTATATAGTGAGCTGTCAATTGGCTGTGATGATGAATGCAACAGATTTAGCACCAAAGTCAATTGACGGGGACTGGGTGCATTATGAAACAGAAAAATAAAAATTGATTGGTTTCTTACTGTTATGTACTGTCATTTGAGAGCGATTTGATATTTGATATCAACTTGAATTTCGGATCACTATTGTAACTAAGGAAATAACCCAGTAAATCAAATACTGATGGTTCTCTTGTGAAACAGTGAAAACAAACCGTATAATAACAAATCAATTTCGTTCTATACCGTTTCATTTTAGTTTCAATTCGGATGAAATCGATTCGTTATTTTGGAAGTACTTCCGAAATACGTATTAAAAAATTTCGTACCAAATTGCGATACGTTACGAAACGAATGCACACCTCTAGTACAGGGACATAGCTGGTAAATAAAGTGCAGGTGTTTAAGTCATGATAATTCTGCATACTCTTTTATAAAGGAATAACTCACTGAAGGTGGGAAATAAACAATAAATTTAAAATTGGGAATAACAGCTGTTTTATTGTGCAGAATTGATTTAGGCAAAGTTTTTAAAAATGATTATAATGTCTATGTATGGCATATATAAATATTTGTAGTAACCATTCTATGAGGAAAATAGTCACTTATTTGCCAGAGATATCAATACACAAAGCAGGCGCACTGGAGACAACATTTGATCTCGCTAGAAGCTCGAGTGACGTGCATGCACATTACATCCGGTGTCGCCATCTTGGATTTTCCACACGTAGGCGGCAGGTGCTGGGTGCATCACAACCTTATTCCTGACATTATGTATGTTATTACTTTTGTTTATTTATATGTAATTGAATTCATGTGTGGCTGGGAGGTCTTTTCTGCTCTAACCGGTATATTGTATAAATTGGGTTTTGTCTGCATACATGTTAAGGGCACTGTGCACTGAGGGGCGTGACCCCAAAACGTATACATTTCTCTGTGTTCTTCTCTCTATTGAGTAAATGTGGAAACCCTAGTGCACCAGAAATAGCAGAGCTGAAAGTGTTTTTACTCCCCACTTGGATGCAGTAAGGGGAATCACTATCTAGCAGCAGCTGATACTTTTGCTTTTTTCTATTAGGGTGTTGCAGATACCTTAACCCCCTACTTAGGCTCGGGATTCAACAGCAGGGCATTAACAGTGGAGGGGGGCGTGGAATCTAGAGGTGGGCGAGATCAAAAGCCATCTGGACCAGATTAATAGATAGTGGGGCATTCTATTGGTCACGGAATAGTGGAGTTGTTCCATGGAGCAGAGGTCATTCATTTTATCATACCAGGTCATGAGAGAAGGACAAAGGGGCTGTTCCACGGAAGGGGGATTAAGCCCTTAGTCGTGTTCAGAATATGGATAGCTACAAATCGTCTGTATACAGCGATGGGAGAATGTGTGGGGTGTAAGAGCATCACTCCCGGGTCAAAGGGTGGCAGTGGGTCCAGAAATTCCACCAGGATCACATGAATCTGTCACCAAAAAGGTTGCAAAATCAGGCATTCCCACCAGATATGTAACATCGTCCCTTGGCCCTCCAGACACCTCCAACAGGTGTCAGGAGTGTCAGGGTAAATGTCGTGAAGGAAAGTGGGAGTGCGGTACCATAAGCTCAGTCGCTTTTATGCGGTCTCCTCTGTCTTGCTGGCCACTGCGTAATGATGAGTGAGTTCAAATATCTTACTCCACTGGGCATCCGATAGGGGCTCGCCGAAGAACTCCTCCCAATGAAAGGCGGAATGTCACCTTCCCGAGAGGACAGGAGTATGTTGTAGAAGCAGGAGACCCCATGCGGTAAAGGGTCTGGCTGCAAGCACAATTTCTCAAATGTAGTCAGGTTCTGAGTCACAAGATGCTTTTGGGGGATATATGAACAGATTTGAGTGTACTGAAATCTTTGCATAAATGATCCCAGTGATCCCTCCAGCAGGGAGCTAAGGGACCGTAGGCCAGTAGGTTGCATCACGGGGGTCACCATAGGTATCGGAGCGGGTAGGAGATAGCAAAGGGCATTCGGATCTAGCCCCGGCAAAATATATAGGTGAAAATCGGGAACAGCCAGACCCCCGATGCTCCTGGTCCGAGTCAGTACATTGAACCGCAATCTAGGTCTTTTGCCCCTCCAAATGTATTCAGTGGTCATGGAGCGTAAGTCTCTAAAGAAGGGAGCAGGTAGGGAAATAGGGATAGTCTGGAGCAGGTATAGCAGTCTGGGTAATATGTTCATCTTGACCACTGAGACCCTACCCAACCACGAGATACTGTATGTTTGTGATTCCATGTCAGCAAGTCCCTCTGGCATGTGGCCAATAGTGGTGCAAAGTTCTCCCTGAACAAGTCATCTTTCTGGATTGGGAGTCGAACTCCTAGGTATTTCAAAGAAGAATCCAACCATCGAAAAGGGAAGCTTTGGCGCATAGACGTGGCCCACCATTGTGTGATAGAGACGTTTAACACCTGTGACTTAGACAAATTTATTTTAAGGTTTGATAATTTACTGTACTCCTCAAAGGCAGACATTATATTCGGTAGGCACATCATGGGGGTTGACACAAAAAAATAACAGTTAATCGGCATACGCTGCCACCTTGTGATCAGTCTCTCCTATGGTGACCCCTGTGATGTCAATGCTAGAATGAACCGTTTCCAGAAACGGTTCGAGGGTGAGGATGAAAAGTAAGGGCGAAAGTAGGCACCCCTGTCGGGTGCCGTTCTTAATGCAAATCTGGAATTGAAAGCCCTGTTACAGCAGACCCTGGCCATGGGTCGGTGATACGGTGCCTCGATCCATGCACATAAGTTAGGCCATAAGCCATATTGCCTTAACGCTAGAAACAAAAGGTCCCAGTCCACCTTGTCGAAGGTCTTCTCCGCATCTGTAGACAGCAAGAGAAGGCCACTGGGCGCATGTCTGCCAAGGTGCATAACCTGTAGGGCATGGATAGTGTTGTCTCTGGCTTCTCTACCCTGGACAAAACCAACCTGGTCTCCATGTATCAATGACAGAATATAGGTGTCACGGTCCACCCCGTGTACATGTCTTGCACACCTGGATCTTAGAACTTTGCCATGTATCCTCCTTTCTTGGATTCCGTTCCAGGTTTTACCCAGGCCCTGCACCTGGACCAGGCTCCTGGAGATCCAGCCTGGGTCTTTTATAGCCCTGGACTGCCAGCTGAGGCCTATCTGTGTTTAAGCCTCCTTAAAAGGCAGAGAGACCCAGCCAGCAGTGGGTCTGCATTGTGCTCCCTGACTGAGGTCACTTGGTTGTGTGCAAACCTGCTCTTCCTGTACCAACTTATCCAGTTACCATCTGTCTACCTGTGGATTACAGTTGTTCTCACCGTCTGACCTTTTGATCAAGGTACCACTGTCTAGACTTGTCCTTGGTGGGCCCTGTCTGCAGTCTAGGACTGCATTACCCACAATCCACTGACTCTCCAAGAACTCTCCCTGGACTTTATTGCCATTTCCTTTGTTCTTTTGCCTGCAGTTAAGGACCATTTATGTTTTATTAAAGAATCTGCATTGCGTGAATCCTGTCTGGCCTCCCCTGTGTCGCCGCCTGCTGGGCTCACTTGACCCGCACACGCCTCGTGACAATAGGGGTTCAGATGGGTCACCAAAATATTAGCAAAAAGTTTCACGTCGCAGTTTAACAAGGTGATAGGGCAATAGCTGGCACAGCACTCGACATCCTTCCCCTCCTTCAGGCTAATCCCCTACTTTATGTATTTTGTAGTCAATACACAAAACTCTACAATTCAAAATGCAACAGAAAAATTCTGCGTGACGGAAGCCTCCTCCACCATTTAATAGACTCCCAATTTGTGTATCCCAACACACTGGTCAGCACAGTCAATCAATGCCTTGCCCACACTAAAGACAGACTTTGTGCCCCTTGTCGAGATGTGGATTCCAGACTCTCCTGGGCAGTAAAAGGGCTAACTAAGCATATTCTGATATTCTGATCCACAGATTTACTGGATGTAATATATGGTTTAATTCACATTGTGTCTGGATTAAAATGGGTGCATAGTTTGTTACACATTCCCTTCCTGTCATAGGTGTCTCTAGAAAGGGGACAGGGGGCAATTGCCCCCTAGGCTATTCATTGCCCCCATGTGCCCCCCACAAGGGATCAGCATCCAGCTTCCCCCACTTGTTCGCACCGCTGTAACTTTGTCCCTGTGCGCTGTTCAATTTTGCCAAAAATATGGTGAGTTCCCTATTTAGCGAAAGGTTACTGTAATTTGTGAAAATTGGAGTTGCTAGAGCAGTTTGGGCGTCATCGAAAACCACCAAATTGCGGCAAATAAAATATTGAATTTATGTATTGGGTCAGTACAACAAAAAGGTATCATTGCATCACATTACTCAGGGATTTTGGAATCTTATTTATATATACACTTTAGGTTTTTTTCAGTGGTATGATATAGTGACAAAATTTATTAGTGCCCCCCCCAGTTTTGACTGTGGTATCTCAAGTGCCCCCCCTATATATTGTTCCTAGAGTCGGCACTGCTTCCTGTGTATCTGAATGCCATGGGGTGTATTAGTTTCTTATGAAGTGTCCTTGTTCTTTCGTCTTGTCAATTCTACTCCAGACAGACTGGTGCCAATGATTTGAGATGGTTTTGTCATTCTGCATCTGTTTAGGTTGATTTTCTATATTAGTATCTTTTGGTTACAATGAACAGACTAACAGGTCTATTCAATAAAGGTTTTCTGCACAATACAGGTTATACATTGTCCACTTTTTCGGCTTCATGAAAGCTTAACCCCCCATTTATCATTTCTGCTTATTTATTCTACCTGGGTTCGACTAAAACCACATATTGCCTTGTGTTTCAAGAAAAACGTTGCACAATTCAAAAATAATACTGTATGAACAATAACATTGATGGCAAGTATTGTGTGTTTAACTCCGTTCACTAAAATAGGTGTCTTTAAAAGGAATATTGATTTTTAAAATATACCCATCATTCGAAAATGACACAAAATCCCTTGAAAGGGAACCAAATTTTAACTATACATTGTGCAAACCAAATTGCTAGATCAGTATTGTTCTGCAATGAGTTTCTTTTTTGCGTGCAATTGCCTAAGGCTATTTTTATAGTATTTAAGAAAACCAAGCAAAAACAACTATATTTTAAACCAATGCAATAGGTTTAAAAAATAGTTGTTTTTGCTTGGTTTTCTTAAACACTGGAGCTTTAGAGGGTGTTTCATTAAAAAATAACAATGAACTAAAACATTGTATTGTTAAATATTGATACTAGTAAGGTTTGTTTCTTAATGCCAAGATATTAAAAATCATCATATCCTGCCAATTTCATATCCATTGAGTTATTTGGCATGTGTAAAATGGGAAGTGAGACGTACAAGATGGATTTAGTGGGAGTTTGGCCAATTGAGTAAGCATGTTGGTGATAATTACGTATCATTGCACATGTGATTTTCCATAAAGAAGGGGAATGACAAACCCAGTGCAACGGAAAGTAATCACACACGTTGTTTAATGTCAAACAGTAATTTTTATATTGTTACTCATGAAAAAATAAATATCATTCATAGGCAATGACACCTAAAAAAGGGAGAGTAAGAACAACACACCACCAAGCAAGTACCCTCTTAAGCACAGCTATACTTTGAGTAGAGGTGATTTTCAAATATGTTATCAGCTGCTAACAATAAATAGAAAAAATGACATGGGTTTATGCGTGCTGAAATACAATGTGACCTCATTATGTGAACATATTAGCCAAATATATGTATAATTCAACCCTTTCAGGGAAACCTTTCAGGATTGTTATGATATAATGTGAACCAGTGTCCTTGTCAGGAAGGAATAAAACAAAACAAGCTCAAAATGCTCAGTACTTAATTAGAATTAAGTTACTTGTGTCATACTAAAATTGTGATGAAATGTGTATATCAAGACTTTTCTTGAAATACATAAAGCATGTAACCTTTATGTACCTGGTACATAACACGTATTGTGAATATACTGTACATCTTTGCTTGCTTATTTACAGTGTTCAGGACTCTCTGCTATTTCCAATCTTTACATATACAATGTAAATGAAAGCAAGCATATTTCAAAACACTTAGGGCTATATTACATACTTGGTGCTAACTTAACCAGAGCAGTTGTAAACTTAAAACCATATTACATAGTTGGTGCTAACTTAACCAGAGCTGTTGTGAACTTAAAACCTCCATAGGCTATAATGGCTCTGGGAAGTTTACCACAGCTCTGGTTAAGTTAGCACCAACTATGTGTAGCGCTGCTTTAAAAACACTATATTCTGGTGCATTGAACTATTGCTGCCACCAGAGGGAGACAGAGACATTGTTAGACTATGCTGGACAAAACCGAACTACATGTACCATCATCCTTTGCGTGAGGACAGGAAGGAGGTGGTACAGGAAGAGGAAAGAGATCAGCAGCCTCGTGCAAGGCAGAAGCAGAGTGAGCAGAGCAGTGAAAGGTGGAGGACGCACGTTAGAGCTGTCAGGGATCGCAATCAGGCCGGAGAACAGACGCTGTCTCACGGGTGCTGGAGATCGGGACAGTAATCGCATTGAGACCTACCTGCGCAGCGCTTAGAGGTCTGGAGGAAAAAGCTAGTTCCGGCAGGACCCCTTGTTAGGAGGCTGCGCTGATCGATTGGGAGTGCAGGCAGCGGATCGGTGTTCCAGTTGCGGAGATTGGGCAAGCTGAGAGCAGATTCAGTAGCACGGAGTCCCAGTACACAGCAGAGAAGATCTTGTGGTCGAGGCATTGAGAGCTGGACAGTTTCGTTCATTGGATTGGTGAGAGGCCTCCAGGCCACAGTTCCAATACAGAAACGCACGCTGCAATATTGTTTAAATTCACAGGGCCCCAACGGTGACTAGTCGAAGATTGTTTTGTTTCATTCACTGGCCAGTTGAACACAGTACCCGGATACCCGAGACAACACACATATATATATTTTTGAGCTATTATTCACGGGACTTACACTCCAGAACTGAGGGGGTTAACCGTTTCTTTTACCGCCGCGTGTTTTTCCCGCATTACGAATTCTTTTCATTCAAATACCGTATATGCGTAATATATGCTGCTTTATTGGGATCAGTAAAGAAAATAATATATAAAAATCCACAACAGTGCTGGTGTATAGTTATTTCCTAGTGCGGTGAGACTAACCCGAGGTTTATTCAGCGGCTCCTCCGGGAGTGAGCGCTACATATGTAATATGGTTTTAAGTTTACAACTGCTCTGGTTAAGTTAGCACCAAGTATGTGATATGGCCCTAAGTGTTAGGGCCATATTACATTCCTAACGGTAGTGCTCAGCTGTGTGAGCGTTAATGTTAGCTTTGGTATCCCTAGTGCGGGCGTACCATATTACATTCTGATTGCCAACGGGTTAAAAAAACCGTTAGCAATTCGGATCTTGCGCTTTTCAGCACAAGCTTACTGTACTTTGCACCCCCTGTGCTTAACATGGGCAGCACAAAGTGTTAATTAGCATTAGTATTACAAAGTCCAAATGCTAATTACCATCCCCCTGCGGTTAACGCAAAAGTTAACCACAGCTAGGACCTGGTGCTAACTGATTCTGCATCTGCGGAAACAGTCAGCACCAGTTAAAAAAACCAATAAAAATCAGATACTCACCTCTCATCCCGCGGCAAGAATGGCAGCTTGATCCACTTCTTCTTGACTGCCAGGAGCAGAGAGAGACTGGAGGAAAAAAGTCTCCCAGTCTCCCTCCACGATCACTCTGTGAACCTGCCGGGTCCCGGGATGCGATATCCTGCAGGTCATGTGACCTGGCAGTGGAAGACTCAATGGAGTCAAAATTTTAGCTATTTCTAAAAGCTGGTGCTATTTGATTTTGCATTTGCAAAATCATTTAGCAACCCCTAACCCTACCCCCACAATAAATTTAATACTCACCTCTCATCCTGCGGCGAGAATAGTGACCCAATTCTTCACATCTTGTCCCTGGGAGCAGAGAGCGAGATCGCACAGGGCTCATGGCCCAGAAGCGCAACCCTCCATGGAGTCCTATGGACTCCAGGAGGCAATACTCGCAGTGGAGCGGAAGCGCTGCGTTCCGGGGCAAGGTGCTGAGACAGCACTTGCGCTGGAATGTTGCACTGAAATGGGGATGCTATGGAGAAACCTGCATGTGCAGGTTTTCCCCGTTAGCATCCCCATTTTAGCGCAAAGCACGGACTAGGGCCCATCATGTGTTAAAAGAGTAAAAAAGGTCTGTTTATTCTTAGATCCAATATTTAAAGCCTTTTGACGTCTAAAAGACAATTTGTTTAAATCAATGTGCAAAGGGGACTATCACTCAGCAGAGTTGTTATACAAACATGTAAGTGAATTTATTAGGGATGTGCATGACTTTTTTTTCGTTTCGGGCTTTTTTGGGTGTTTTTTTTTTCGTTTTGGATCATTTCGGACAGTTTTTCTTTCATTTCGGATCATTTCGATTCAGTGATTCGGATCGATTCGGGGATTCAGATCATTTCAGTGATTCAAAATATTTTGGCGATTCGGATCAGTTGGTTTTATGCTTTTTTATGAGCTATTTCGTTTTTTATTGCTGATTTAAGAATGGCAAATAGATTACTACCAATAGAATGTAAGTTTCTTTACTTAATTATTCTTTTAGTATTTTTTAGGCATTTTGTGGGTGAAATTTTAGGTTTCCTATCTTTTTTTAAAGAAACAAGGCTTTTTAACCTTTTAGCGCCTCTCTGCAGTATAATTAATGCAGCATATGAATCCACACACTGCCGGGCAGCGCCTCTCTGCAGTATAATTAATGCAGCATAAAATCCACACACTGCCAGGCAGCGCTTCTCTGCAGTATAATTCAGCATATGAATCTGCACACTGCCAGGCAGCGCCTCTCTGCAATATAATTAATGCAGCATTTGAATCCGCACACTGCCGGGAACTTCCCAGCAGTGTGTGGATTCATATGCTGCATTAATTATAACTCATAGAAAACGAAAAACTAACTGATCAAAAAATAAATCGATCCGAATCAATGAATCGATCTCCAAAGAGGCGCTGCCCGGCAGTGTGCGGATTCATATGTTGCATTAATTATACTGCAGAAAGGCGTTGCCCAGCAGTGTGTGGAGTAATATGCTGCATTAATTATACTGCAGAGAGGCGCTGCCCGGCAGTGTGTGGATTCATAATGCTGCATTGAGACCTATGGGTTAAAAAGCCTTGTTTCTTTAAAAGAAAAAGTTAGAAAATCTAAACTTTCACCAAAAAAATGTCTAAAAAAATCCTAAAAGAATAAGTAAAGAAACTTTCATTCTATTGGTAGTAATCTACTTGCCATTCTTAAATAAGCAATAAAAAATGAAATAACTCATAAAAAAAGCTGAAACCCAACCGATACGAATCATCCGAAATGATCCGGATAGCCGAAATGATCTGGATCGCCGAAATGATCCGAATCACCCGAAATCATCCGAATCACATCGATCAAAAATTTAGGATTGATCCAAAATTTCGGGTGGTGAATTTCATCCGAATTTCAGTTCGGAATGAAACGAATTGCACATCTCTAGAATTTATTATAGTGACCTACAGTGGATAAACCATGGTAAAAACTATCTTGAATTCACTAGAGAAGATCCTGAATAGCTTGCTGTTCTTTTCACCATAGTTTTCTGCTGGGTTTCCACTTTAGAGTTAATCGAAGTTGTCTTCGTTTTTGTTTTCACCATAGTATGTGAATTCAATGAAGATTGACACTTTAAAATTGCACAGTGTAGTCTCTGTTGTTACAAACAAAGGTGGAAGAATGCTAAACGGAGTATACTATAGCTGCAGTTTTCACCTTTTTACAGAAGAATAATGGTGCTACCATTGCTCAGCCTTATATGTTTTTTATAAAGCAAGCTCACCTGACACTGTTGAATTTTGCTTTTCTGGAATGCTGGTGTTTCCCATAGTTGTACCAATGGTGATTTTAACATTGTTAGCAGCTACAGTGACTTTAGGCCAAACAAATTTTGAGTGACTAACTCATTGTGAGTATTGCTCTTATAAATGTTTTTGTACTCAAAGACTAAGGCTGGGGTCAGACTAATGCATTTTTAACGTGAGTTTAGGCGCGCTTAATCACGGCCGCAGTAGCAGCAAATGACGGGCAATGACGGCCAATATACAAAGTGCGGCCGCACGAAAGTCCGGCCGCGCAACGCAAGTGGAAAATGAACGCATTTTTTCGAGAACGCTGAACCGCTAGTACTGACGTACAGAGTGCGCTGCGTCCGCTAGCGGCGTGTTTGCGTGATTAGGAGATGTCAGACACTGTTAATGTCCAGCCTACATAACGTCCAGATGCAAAAAGTGTTTTTTGACGATCCGTAAAAAATCACGCACTGAAATGCGCATCGCATGACCTTTTTTTCGCTCATTCCGTGAAAAAATACGTCAATGCGTTCGGACGCACTTTTTGACGGTCGCTGCGAATAATGCGTTCGTTTGACCTTAGCCTAAATAAATGCAAAAATGCAGGGCATAACATCGTAAAATAAACATTAAGCAGTTATAGCAATTAGGGACGCATGATATTGTTTTTTTAAGATTGAGTACAAGTACTGATACCGTTTTTTCAGGTACTCGCTGATACCAATTACCAATACTTTAATATAATGTCATGTGACAATTTACCAATAAATACATTAAGATTTTGCTGAAAGCAAAAGGTATGGCCAGGCACCCCATTCACTAACTGCACAGGCGTACTCACACCCAGACCTCACACCCAACCAGTGATGTAGCAAGGGGGGATGGGGGGTATGCTTGCCCCCAGGCACCTGTCTGGGGGGATGCCACGGGCAAGGGCCCCAACTGGTGGAGTCCTGTAATTGTTGAATTTACACCTGTGTTTGACTTTTCAGTGTGCGGGGTATAATATTTACAAAAGTTCTACGTGTATAAACTGAAAAGACTATGTTCGTCTGAGTTTGCTATATAGGAGTGCTCCAAGCTACTCAGATTTGATTAATGCTACACTATCAGGGTTATTCAAAGAGAGCCGATCTGGCCCCGAAATGTAACCGGACACTGAAATTCACCGTACGGTTACATTTCCTGGCCATTCGGCTATTCTGAGAGCAGGGAGTTGGCAAATGTTGGCGAATTGCCTGCATGTACGGTGCCTGTTCAAGGGCAGTGAAATTCCCATAGAGAAGCAATGCTTTGTCTATTCAGAGAACACCGAACAGCAGTGAAAAGTTGCCGAAGTGCCCTGCTGTTCGGTGGTTTCATTCGACAGATTTGTTCAGGAGAATCTCATAGGCTTCAATGTTAAAAATATTCCAGTTTTAATTCAATATCTGATAAACAGTTTATTATTTTATTCTGCAGTAAAAAGTCTCTTCATTTTTAGATTATTTTGGATATTTCAGGTATTTATTGGTATTTTTTTGTCAATTTTTTTTTCCTTTTTTTTTAATTGTTTTTTTCATTTTTCTGTGACAGACCATTTATTATCATTCATTGGATCTTATATGTAAATTCCCGAAATTTTCATTCAGTAGTTTTTTGCAAACAGAGTTTCAAATTTCAAACTTTCAAGCACGTTAGTCTGCATGTCGGTTTATCTGGCGGCTGCTTTGCGCTGTGATTGCCGGCTGCTCTGATTTTTCCGGTGTGTTCGGCTTGGTTTTTGCGGCAGTTTCTGCGGGTTTTCGGTGAGTATTTGGTGAGTGTTCGGCTAGTGTTCTGCGGGTTTGCGGCGAGTATTCCCTGCACTACAGGAGCCCTGCAGTGCATGCTGAATACACCATAGGGTCGGCGAACTAGGAATCGCCGAATCGCCCCAAAGTGCGGGGGACGAAAAGTCACCGAACGTCCGGTGACTTTTTGGATCTCTTTGAATAACCCTGTATATCTCTGTGCAGTGTCCTTATTGCTTCCATATCACACTAGACTATCCAGCTCTATTGCTTTCAAAATATCACGGACATTCTAAGTACAGTGCTCTTTGCTCTCATATCTAGCAGTTTTTGTCACAGAGTCTACCACCTTATTCCAAAGTGGTGTGTGCAATATTTTTGGCATCAATTGACTTTAAACCCCCGTTTGGGGTAGGATGTTTTCTGCTTATGCAGGTTGTTTTTATCCAGAACATTGTTGGTTTCTCCAATAATCTGTTTTTTTTTGTTTTTTTTTTAATAACGCTAGGTTTTACTGTATCCTTCACCTTATCCACTTACTTGTATCCTTGACTTCAATAGTGTATAATATTTGACTATTAGAAATAAAAACAATGATATTATAAACACTATGTAAGTATAATTAACCATTCTTTATTTACACATATGCTTCTTAAGTGCTTTTGTTTGAGTTAAAACCAATTATGGATGATCTAAGAATGTGCAAAGAAGCTTTATTATATAGTACAGTCTTTATTAACTTCGTCAGTTTCATCATATCAAGAACATCAATTAATGAATCATTACAGCTGAAATGCATTACAGATTTCAGTATCTTCACACATCCAGGTTAACAAGTGCTTAATTATTGCTGGTTGTTCTAGAGGAAGCTCATTGTTTGGAGTCATTATTGTGCTTAATGTAAACAATCTTTCCAAAGCAGACTCTTAATAAGCAAAGTGTAAGACAGTGCTACAAGGAATTTCATAGTTCATGATCATTACTTGTTCTGCTGCCATATAGCCAGCTCTGGTTTACATCATTTAATTAGGAAAAGCATCCAAACAAAACACTTTCTATTTACATACACTGAAATGGTGTGAAACTGATAACGCATACTAACCTTAGCAGACATTTATTGAGGTGCCTCTACATAGCAAAATTTATTATAATTGATAATGTTAAGACTCCTGAAAGGTGGCAATAAATATGACCAGCGGTATGATGCAAAGAAAAGTGCTGTTAACTGAAAATAAAATAATACATTAGAAAATATGGTTTATTATATTTATAATTATATGCAGAATCACTAAATGTCAGTGACAAAAATAAATAAAAAGTGGTATCTCACATCATTATTAACCACTTCAATGCGGAGGACGCGCTCAGCGCGTCCTCCGCATTACCGCTGGTATGCGGAGGACGCGCTGAGCGCGTCCTCCCATTGGGGTCAGCGTTCGGCCGAGTTCCGGCCGATCGCTGGCCCCTCCGGTGCGGGCTGATATCCTGGATGTCAGCCGCGCATCCGGAACCGCAGCCGCTGGTATTAGGTGTCATCGCGGCAGCGCGATGACACCTAATTCAGGCGCCCCCCCCGCATGTGCGGAGGAGGCGCCTGAAAGGGAGGGGGGGAGGTCCTTCGGACCTCTCTCCCTCCCGATCGGCGGCTCTGCGGGGGTTAATCCAGGCATCATTTGGAAGGGCACAGCCTGCCCTTCCAAATGGTGCCTGGCATTAACCCCTGGGGAGCTGGATCGCGAATCGGCGCTGAAAAGCGCCGGTTCGCGATCCTTTCCCGGAGCTGGCCGACATCTTGGATGTCGGCCAAGCCTCCGGAAACTCCCCCTGAGGACTGGCGTCATCGTGCGTAGCACGATGACGCCAGTCCTGGACTTAACCCCTAACTGCCACCAACGGTGGAGATAGGGAGTTCCAATGAACTCCCTATCTCCCGATCCGTGGCAGCTAGGGGTTAAATTTTGGTATGGTTGGATCGGCCAGAGCATGGCCGTTCCAACGATACCAAACACTACTGTGAAAAATGTTGTAAAAAAATAAAAAAATGAAAAAAATAAATAAAAAGAAAATTAAAAAACAAATTATAAAAAAAAAATAAACACTTTTTTTTTCTTTTTTTTGGTTTGTTAATGCAGCAATATTGTTCCCATTTCAATTATAATGTGAACAATGATGCTGCACTAACGATTTTTGTATGCGGTGCGTTTGTTAAAAATAGTGTAATTTTCCCCAAAAAAAAATGTAACGAGACCCCATCTCTAATTTTTTTAACAAGCGCACCCCATACAAAATATAACCGCAATTGCTCACATGTTAAAATGTGAAAAAAAACACTTTACACATTGTAAATTATTGAAAATACATATTTTATTGCATTTTTTGTTATAATATACAGACATGACATAACGTATACATATAATAATGACATATTATGAATCTACCGAGTCTGACGGAAAGAACGATATATATGATGTCTGGGTCATATACTAAAATAAGCCTTCAAAACACATTTAAACATGATGAGCAAAACCGGTAAAAATGACCTCAGCACAGGGGCGGGAAAAGCCTCAGCAGCGAAAGGGTTAATGTATTGTTACCCCTTCACTTCTAAGAGATTTTTCAAACTGGACTGGATCACCCATCTGGATACTTTGCCTCGAGATCCTAACTTTTTTTCTGTGCTGTGCCAAGACCCTGCTATACCAAAAACCCTGCTGTGCTTAGACCCTGTTGCTGCAACGGCGCTGGTCACGCGCTTGTGTGTGCGCACAAAATGCGCACGCAACAAGTGTCCGTAATCCAAGCCTCCCCGTCGATGCACTAGAACGCGCGTTGACGGGGCTGCAAAGCACGATCCTCCATAGGAGGATCGAGCTCAGCGAGGTGGCCAGACAGGCGTCGAGTGGAAGGAACATCCACTCTCACAGACGTTCTTTCCGTTCTCCAAAGACGCTCATCTGACACTAGCCTTAGAGATTCTTTTATAACAAAAGATAACAAAATTCACAGGTATGAATGCAACTTTTAGCAGCTCTCCAGGGAAGTAATAATGAAACTAAGGAGATATTTTAAAAGGTGTGGAATATTGAATACTAAAACTAGACGTGGGCAATAATACTCAGCAACAAATACATGCCATCAAAAATAAATATTCATTATTAGCCACATTGTCAGATACAAGGAAACATTTCAGCTTTGCAGTTTGTTTCAGAAGACTGTTACCAGCTTGGCCTACATTAACATATGCATTATGTTCCATTCTTGTAGTCAATAGGAGTTTTTTTCAGGTATTTGACAGATTAAGCAAATTGAGCACTTATTTTAGAGAGTGGAGGAGGAAAGAAACATGATGTCAGTAGAGCAATGTTTTTCACTGGCAGTGCTTTGTTGCACACATACAGGATTATTCAGAGAGCGTGAAAAGCAGGAGAATGATTGGAGAATGAAAAATTCTAGGTCAAAATAGCCAAACCAGAAAAATTCTCCCTTTCATCTCACTTTCCAAATCGGCTATTTTGACCTCGAATTTTTCATTCTCCAGTCATTCTCCTGCTTTTCACGCTCTCTGAATAACCCTGATAGCAAAAAAAGCTCAGACAAGCATATTAGGAGAATCACATCAAATGATGTCACAGAAGGAGAGTGAACCGTTGGAACATTCCATGCTACCATAACAAAGGAACAGGTGAAGGCCAGCCAGCCTATCCTCTAATTGATTGTAAAGTCTGTGAAGGATCTACAAGAACAGAGCTATATCTGGTCCTTTCACCCTTCACCTATTTCCTTTGGAAATATAATAATTATTAATGACACTGGGCAAACACTAGCATCAGAATTTTATGGCTCTTCCTCCATGCGTCAAATGTATAATGTTGTGCACCAATCTTGGACATTTTGGCACATAACAATTATGGGCTCTATTAACTTCTTCGCTCAAAAGCGCACGCGCAGCGCTATTTTTTTTGCGCGCAGCTTTAAACGTTAACACGCGTAAATTAACGCTGGTATTACAATCCGAGCAAATTTTTTCATCCATCAAAAAATAATGCACGTAAAAAAGACACGCAAAAACGCGTGCGCATTAACACTGCGCGCAGAAATCAGTGGGCGGACTGTTTTTTCACACGATTCAGCCAATCTGAATTAAGAACCACAATTGTCTTCCGTTAAGTTTTTGCGCCTGTCAAAATCAATCTGCGTATATATGCTGCAGCAATAATAAAAACACGCACAACTTCTCCATTTTAGGCTGGGGTCAGACGAGCGTGATTTCTACGGGCTGTACGTGCGTGCAGTACGGACATCGTCAGTACGGATGACGCAGTAGTGGTCACACAGTCCGTTTTTTCACTGAAGTTATTTTTTGACGGATGTAGGAGGGAAAAATAAATTACAATGAAAAAACATTCTGT
The DNA here is from genome assembly GCA_009667805.1 of Leptobrachium leishanense. Lineage (NCBI taxonomy): Eukaryota > Metazoa > Chordata > Amphibia > Anura > Megophryidae > Leptobrachium > Leptobrachium leishanense. Next base: position 212,209,089 of record CM019066.1, read on the forward strand.
CCGTGAAAAATGCTGGACGTATAAATGCAGTCCGTCTGACCATGCTCCATCACTCACACACAAAGCTATGCAGACGTTGCGGACGCAGCGCACTTTGTGCGGCCGTTCTAGGGGTTGTACGTTCTTGCCTGCCTTGCGTCCGTTTGCCGCGGCCGTTGTGCGTCCGCAGTTCAGTGCGGACGTACTTCATGTGTCAGGCTAGAATGGACTTACTTTCATGCTATCACGGACGTACTTTTAGGCGCAATCACGGACGTGAACACTACGCTCGTCTGACCCCAGCCTTATTGTTTGGGTATGTGTAGGATGAGTAACTATACTTTGCTGTATTTTTTTTTTCGGGCTGGTGTATTTGGTTTTGGCCAGGACGTTCAGATTTGCCATTAACACCAGCTTTTAAGAGACGTTAAAATTATGCGCGCAAACGTTGTCCGTTAAAATTTGCACATAGATTGTAATACCATCCGCATACCAGCGCACAAATGCATTTGTGCTCACAATGTTAAGTATAGGACACGCAACGTACATTACGCTTGCAAAGGGTTCGCGCAGGTTCGCCAGCGGTAGACGTTAACGCGTGTTTTTTTGCGCGGACATTGTAATACGACATTCTGCGCAAAGGGTTTTTCCCCTCGCGTTAATGTGTTTTACGCACACGTTAACGTTTGTGCGAAGAAGTTAATAGAGCCCTATGTTGGCCAATGAAATTTAACCTTTGAATATATATATATGATATCTCTTGGGCATCATTTTCTCAGGGCCCTGTCGTGGTTTTCAGTACCTGAGAGTGTGCTATACCTATCCTTGTTACTCCAGTTTACTGGCCTTGGCTTTCCATATTGACTATTATGGCTCCTGGTATGCCACGATTTCTGGCTTGTATGAGAATTTGCCCTGTTGTTGACCTTGGCTTTCCTTATTGACGATTCTAACTTCAGGTATTCCTTGATTTCTGGCTTGTATGAGAATTTTCCTTGCTGACCTTTGCTTGTATGACCATCTCCTCTGGCTCATAACCTTGGCTTTTCCCTTGACTTTGCATTCTGTGTTTATTTACCTTGTAGGTAGCTTATTACCAGCCATTCTAAGGGAAGTGTAGTTTGTGATTTGTGCTATATGTTAGGATGAGGGAATCGTGGAAGGAACTAACATTCTATAAGAGAGTTGAGCATATGGAACCAGCAGGCAGGGAAGTGCTTGGCCAGTGGTGATTTCAGGAGGTTGGAGGTTGGCTTGACATTTGACTGTAGTACTGTAATGGAATACCTTGATCCCTACACGCAGACACTGCACAACCTACACTGCCGGTCTTTAGAATACCTGGAAATCTATGAACAGGACAGACATGCAGAAAAGACAGGGTCAAAAGCAAGCCAAAGTGAGAAACCTGAAGGGAAGTCAGACACACCAAGGTTCGGTACACAGGGAAGAACAAGATATAATATGCAGTGAAGGGAATTGTCAGAAAACGGAGCTAAGGTTGGTATATTGAAAACCAGGAATAGCAAAGGTTAATGCCAAGAGAGTAGTCAGAACAAAGCCAGGGTCAATACACGATAAATCAAAAAACATGGGTAACAAGAACGAGCTGATATCTGATATCTGAAAGGCCATGCTCTGACCTATCTGATATCGATAATCTTCACATATTCCAAAACAAAGCATCACATAGAAAATTCCAAGACTTATTAAAATCCAGATTGGACAGGTAATGTATGAAATTAAGGAATTAATGTAATTATATATATTTGTAGATATTCTTGCAACGTAGACTGAGACTTCTCAGATACTGGTTAACTCCAAAAATTCTAAGTATTTCTATTCTGCAGATAGAAATATGAAGAAGTGGACATAAGGATTTATTCCTAAAAAGAAATGTTGTAAGATTGATACCAATATATATATTGAATTTGGAAATTACTGTGATTAAAATTAATAAGCAAGGAATTATATAACCTACAAAATAAAAAGCAAAAGATTAGAAGTTTAATTCTTGAGATTAGGGGAGGATTCACTAAATAAGTTTTTGTTACTTATCATTAAATTAGCTCATCTTTTGTTGATCCATATAACATAGATATATATATATATATATATATCTATAAGAGCTGGCTGGTTAAACATTGTTTGCTGGGAAATGCATGTTGTATTAAGCAGAAATGTTTATTAACCATTTGTGTATTAGTTACTAACTGATAAGGTAAATGATATTAATCATATATGCAGTTACTAACCGGAGATACATATATTGTGAAGCTAGTTTTTATATGCTGATGGATTGTGGTTTATAAATTTTTGTTTATGATATGAGATTTGAAACTTTTTTGTATACGTAATAAATACATATATATTTTTATCCGATTATTGATTATTGTATTTTTCAAAGCAAAACACAGGCAATTAAAAGAATTTAGGAGAATTTCTAAGAAATTTAAATGATTGATATTTGTGTCTCGTGTAGATTTCTTATGAAATAATAATCCCTGACATATTGGAGACTTGGCTGATAAATCCAATATATAATGTGTTGTATTCACGTGCAGAGATTATATCCAACAGAGGGTCATGTTGGGAATCATTGGAAAGACCAGAGCATGGCCTTTCCAATGATATCAAACATGACAAGGTTCGGTGTAAAATATACTTTTTTAAAAATTAATAAATATATAAAAATACAAATAAAATTAGAAATTATTTTTTCATTTTTTTTAATTAATATTCAGCAATATTGTTTACTTTTGAATTATAATGTGACAATGATCCTGCACTAATGAAAAATTTATTATTTTCAGTTTTAGCTAAAATCATGTATTTTCTCCAAGAAATACAGTATCGGTTTCCCTTTTTTAATATTTTTAACAAGCGTACCACATGGAATATATAACAACAAAGGCTTGCATAATAAAATTTGAAAAAATAAGTTTACACGCTGTAGATGATTGAAAATTCACTTTTCTTTACAAATACATTTTTCAATACATTTTTTGTTATAGCATTCTGGCAGGACATAACATATACATATAATAATGATATATTATTTATGGATCTGTTGAGTCTGCTATTTGGGTAAAACCACGACAGGGCAATGAGGCAAAAAAATTACTTTATTTTTAAATCCAGCGGGCTCTGTGTCATAGGCCCGCACCCCTGGCCGACCACTGCGCAGGCCCGGATTAAGATCTCTATGGGCCTGGAGCTGAATAGTTTGGGCTTTTTTTGTAATTTAGTGAAATGAAAACATATTTTTGGTTATTTAATAGTGCAGATATAGGTATATCTAACCAGGCAGATACTGTGTGATTAATTTTTCATTCAGATTACAATCATTTAAAGAGTGTAATTGTTTTTTTCCATTTTATCATCCAAACCTTTGTGGTTATATATTTATATATAGGGCATTCTTGTTAAAAAAAATGTGAAATGGGAACCTGTTACTGAATTTTTCTGAGGAAAATATACAATTTTTACCAAAAATGTTTTTAAAAAATGAAATATTTCCCTTGTGTTTTGGAACATGTTTTTTTTACGAATAATATGACTATGTATAAAACACTGACCTTGCTCCCAGTGTGGGAATTGAGAAGGTGAGTAATGGCAGTGGTATTGCTCATTTTGTACGAGACAAATGGACAATGCCATCGCTTTGGAACTAAAAATAAATAAATAAATAAAAAATAGTTTTCTTTGCTTTCTAGATTTTACATGGTCAGGTGTGGTATTAAGGCAAAGGCCAGACTCTGCCCTGTCCACAGACACCTCACTTGACCTTATGAGGTGTAAAGATTAGTGAGGCAGGGGTCCAAAGATCACCGCAGTGCTCTTTGCTGCAGTGCGGTGGTTTAGGTTTTTGATTTAACAATTCGTAACAATGGATTGTACCATCAGCCATCACCTCCACACTTGTTGGTGACATGAGAAATGTGATGGTTAGTTAGTGCAGCATCATTGTTTACTTTATAATTGAAAAGTGAAAAATATTACTGTTGGAAAGAAAAAGTAAATATTTATTTTATGTTTATACTTACAACCTGGTCATGTTTGGTATCACTGAAAAGGCCATGCTCTGACCTTTCAAGTGACACCTCACTTGGCCTTGTAGCTCCTATGGAGTTGGAGATACAGGGGTCCAAATGCAGACAAAGTTATCCTTTCTGTGGGCCTATTCTGAGGCATGGGCCTGGAGCTGCTGCTCTATCTGCCCCTATGTTAATCCGGCCCTGCCACTGCGTCATTGACCGGAGTTCGCAAGAGCCGGCAATATATCTTAGCAGCGTGCCAGAGAGCACGGCACTGCCGGAAGCTGAGCACTGCGGGACCCAACCGTGACAAGTACTCCCTGAATAGGTGAGATTTCAGGGAATGTTTAACTACTTCTCTGCAAAGGACGGGCTGAGTGTGTCCTCTCGAACACGCATAGCTTGCAGAAAATGCACTGAGCACGTCCTCACTTTGCAGGGGTGATCAGCCAGGATTTCAGCCAATTGCTGTGGTCTCCCGGTGCGGGCTGATATGCAATGCCTGCCTTTAACCCCATATATGCTGGATTGCGATTCGGCGACTGTTCGTGGTCCTCTCCCAGAGGTGGTTGACATCTTGGATGTCAGTCAAGCCTTCGGCATCTTCCCCGCCCACTGACATCATCTTGCTTTATGTAATGACGTCAATTCGGGTGTTAACCATTAAAGACAACCATATCTCCTGATCGGTGACAGCTAGAGGTGTCGGGTATATTACAGAAAGGAAAAATTAAAATGGATGCCTGTAGCCATTTTGTTTTTAAAGACAGTTTTTTCTTTCAAATTTTCTCTAGGTTTAGAAATGAACGAGATTTTTTTTTTACAGAGTTCTTTCCTGGGTGAAGTCTTTTATATTTTTTTAAGAAGTGCCAGACATGAAGGAACCTAGAATGTTTTTGTGTGATAATGCTAGAGTTAAGTGCTAAGACGTGCCATAATTAAATTTATTGGTCTGTCTTAAGTTTTTAAAACAAAAGATATTTTGTCTTTTGGGTATAGGAATGAGTTAATATCTCTGTAATATAGATTTATATTCACAAAATATATGTTTATAATCAAGGTATATTTTATTATATTTACAGTAGGAAATATATACTCCAATAAATATTGTAGAAAGTATATAATTGGTAAATAATAAAAATTACTAAAGAATAGATTCTGTTGAGTTAACCAGAAAAGAATTCAGCTGATAGTAAGTAATTTTAAAAGGGAGTAGGGATATAAATTAGGTATGACAGATAGAGACACAGTGTCTAGTGACTGAGAGAGAGGTTCTTTGTTACGTCAGATTGAACTTTGAACCGAGATAAGAATATTAAAAAGAAATGGTGGAATTAATTAAGAAGTGCAATACTGCCCTCTAGAGGATAGTAAATATTAGATTTGATGTATTACTAATATTGCCAGTGACGTCAAATTTACTATAATTGAAGTGGCAGTGTTGGTTGCAAATCAGTCCGAGATTCCAGCATTCAGACTCACACCGCAATGCATTCAGATGTCCAGTACACATAGCAGATCCCAGGACATGAGGCGATCAAGATTCTCACCAAATTTCTGACTCTCACCAAATCTCTAACTCACATGCATTGATTATCTGATATCGATAATCTTCACATATTCCAAAACAAAGCATCACATAGAAAATTCCAAGACTTATTAAAATCCAGATTGGACAGGTAATGTATGAAATTAAGGAATTAATGTAATTTTATATATTTGTAGATATTCTTGCAACGTAGACTGAGACTTCTCAGATACTGGCTAACTCAAAAAATTCTAAGTATTTCTATTCTGCAGATAGAAATATGAAGAAGTGGACATAAGGATTTATTCCTAAAAAGAAATGTTGTAAGATTGATACCAATATATATATTGAATTTGGAAATTACTGTGATTAAAATTAATAAGCAAGGAATTATATAACTACAAAATAAAAAGCAAAAGATTAGAAGTTTAATTCTCGAGATTAGGGGAGGATTCACTAAATAAGTTTTTGTTACTTATCATTAAATTAGCTCATCTTTTGTTGATCCATATAGCATATATATATATATATATATATATATCTATAAGAGCTGGCTGGTTAAACATTGTTTGCTGGGAAATGCATGTTGTATTAAGCAGAAATGTTTATTAACCATTTGTGTATTAGTTACTAACTGATAAGGTAAATGATATTAATCATATATGCAGTTACTAACCGGAGATACATATATTGTGAAGCTAGTTTTTATATGCTGATGGATTGTGGTTTATAAATTTTTGTTTATGATATGAGATTTGAAACTTTTTTGTATACGTAATAATACATATATATTTTTATCCGATTATTGATTATTGTATTTTTCAAAGCAAAACACAGACAATTAAAAGAATTTAGGAGAATTTCTAAGAAATTTAAACGATTGATATTTGTGTCTCGTGTGGATTTCTTATGAAATAATAATCCCTGACATATTGGAGGCTTGGCTGATAAATCCAATATATAACGTGTTGTATTCACGTGCAGAGATTATATCCGACAAATTGGAGGCACTGTACCGAGATTGTAGTTTTTGTTTGGAATATAATTGTCAGTATTGTCTGATTAGACAGAGATAAAATATATATCTATATATTTTGACTCCTTGTTGTATTTTGACTTGTGGTTTTACGGTTGTCTACTAAACAGTGTAAAAATGTCAGAGTCAGATGTAGAAATAAATGCAGATCAAATAGTATTGATAGATGTTATGTCTTATCTAAAGGACAAGTTACACGTCACAGAAGATTTATTTGATTGGATAAAAGAATTAAAATCAAATGCATCTAATTATGTTAATTCAATCTGGTCAGATCAATCAAATTTTCTTGAGTGTTTGCGAAAGATAAGTGCAGCCACAAATAAAAAAGACAAAGAGATTTTTGTTTTAAAAATTGTGCCTGAATGCATATACTTGATCGCAGAAATGAACAAGAGATTGAATGATGACAAAGAAACCAGAGACAGCTTAGAAAATAAAAATTGTGACTTGCATGATACCGTAAATAAATTAAAAGATGAGTCAGATTGAATGATAATGGAGTTGAAAGTATGTGCAAGAGAAAAAGATCAATTGCAAGATGAGATTGCTCAATTATCCAAATTAAATAAGGAGCTGAATAAAAAATTGGCGAGAATGAAACGCGAACATGAGAAATTCGCTGATGAGCTACGTCAGATTGAAACTGATGTTCGAAGGGTTAAAAATCCTTCATTAGAGAAGTTCCCTTTGAAAGCTTTGAGTCATAACTCATCACTGATTAGGCCTGACAGCTCTATTTATCTGAAGAGTGAGCAGAGCGAAAGCGAAAGTGAAACTAAATCTCATGATGAAAAAAGAACGAAGCCTCTTACACAGGAGTATTTCAAATCACATCACTCTAGCCAGCCACAGCCGATTAAGAAATCTCATAACGTTCATGATTTAACGAAAATCGTTAATTTCTTAAAAAACTCAGTAGGTATCACCAAAAATAATAAATCATTTAAATATGTTTGAAGAAGCTTTGGCAATATTAGGAATTAATTCAGATGCTCAGAAAATTGAGTTGATCCCATGGGTCTTTGAAGGCAAACATAGGTATTTTTTTCAGTCTTTGAAAGAATCTGGTAAACGTAATTGGAGTAAAATAGTCTCCGAGGTCAAATCTGAATTTGGGCCTCACCGTACCAGTCTAGCTGCGAAAAGAGCAATTTTAACTCTAAAATGCAGACCTAATCAAAGCCCCCGTGAATTTCTTTCAGTCCTTAAAAATGCGTACAGCTTGGCTGAAAGAAACCCAGATTTTGAAAACCCTGAATTTATCCAATTATTTTATGACGCATTGCCAAATAAAATAACCTTTATTTTGGCAAGAGATTATGACCCGAGAAATGGTTTGGATTGGGTACTAAAAGAAAGTATGACCCTATTTACTGTATTTGAATATAGTGAAGAAACTCAGGGGAAAAGAGTGAAAAACTCACCTGAGGAAATAGCGGAAGCTCACGTTAAAAAGGGTGATATTAAATTTGAGTCCCACAAAAAGAGTTATGCGGAAATATTGCGTGACTCCATACCTCAAAGGGAAAAATCCAAGCCAGATCAGGAAAGAGGGTTTGCCAGAGAAAATTCAGGAAGTAAATTTCAATCTAGAAAGCAATGGGTACCTAGAAGTCAGTGGGTTAAATCAAGGGAAAATGTACCTAGACAGGAAGCAACCAGAGGTAAGACTGAATCTGATGCGTCTGATAATGCGCAAGCTTCGTCCCCAAGGACGAATAGAAAGCGGAGATATAATGTACGCCAGCGTATTGGTCAAATGCAGGAAAAGTTCCGTGTGCTGACAGAAAAACTGGATCAGATCACTCAGTTAATGACTGGAAATAACTCTGGTCAGGTTGTAAGCAATGCAACACCTGCAGCCCCACCCAACCAGTGACTAGATGATGTTTCTGATGAAGTAACCAGTATCCATGACAATTTACCAGAATGATGATGAAATGATTAATACAAATGTTTGTATGGTTGATGATTTAAACCCTTCCCTGCAAAGAGAAGGAAAATGTATTTTATCTCCCCAGACTAAGTGCGAGCAAGTTGAGAAGACTGGATCCGAAATGGAAAGCACAGCTGCCAAAAGCACGTTTGAGAGAGCAAAATCAGTCGGTAAAATCTGTCCAAAACCTAATTTCATATCTCACTCTAAATTTCTCTGTAAATTGCATAGCATTGAAGACCGATATTATGTGAATGTCGAATTACAAGATAATTCACCACATATTCCGTCCTTGCTAGACAGTGGAAGCCAAGTTACGTTAATATCAGCTCATTATTTTGAACAGGTCCAAGAACTATCCTCCAGGAAGCCTAGATTAGATAAATCAAATGCTAATCTAGTGAGTGTGAGTGGCACATCTCTGAAAGATCTGGGCACGGCTAAATTGGATTTTAAATTGGGGAATAAAGTAATTCGGCATCCAACGCTTGTTGTGGATCTGCCCCAAAATCGCCTAATTATTGGAATGGACCTTCTCAAAAGGTTAAATCCAATCATTGATTTTATCAATGAGGTTATTTGGTCCCAAGTAAATGTTCCAATCAGCTATGATAGATCCCAATCCCATCACACTCAGCGTAACTGCCACGTGATTGAGGAAGGCCGGATTCTATTGAAGTCCACTTCAGAAATAGCCAGACACCTGATATCTCTTTCTTAAGGCCAAAGTCCCTGACTCCAGGAGAGCAGGAGGATAACACCATATGTGTTCCCCCGAGAGAATTCGAGATATGTGTCTGGAAAATGACGTGCTAATTATTCACCTCCACAAAAGGGAAACAGAACCAAATGGGCATAGTGACCATTCTCAGTTCTTAACTGTAATAGAGAAGATAAATGAAGAGGTATTTTTCCCTATACGTGTAAATAGTTTAGCTGGAGAAAACATGGCTAAGCTAGATTTGCGCCAGGAATATAGCTATATTAGCAAGAAGATGCTAAATAAAATAGCTGACCTTAAAGTGATCAGATACCCAAATCCTCAAGATGAGTGGATAACAGATCTAGATAATGACGGAGACAGTCCTAATGTTATTGGAAGAAGTTATGTTATGTATTTCTAGAAGAAATAAAACTGCCAAGCTCAATTGCATGATTGTCATCCTAGATCTCACCTCAGGATATGTGAAAATGGACCAGCAGAAGACACTTAACTGGTATCATGTGAAGTGACGTTTTGATTAACATGTGATTCTTCTTCCCAGCATTCAGATGTTTAACTCAAGCTAGTAGATAGACTAGATCCGTACGGTTAATTCAATTTAATCAGAGATCAGAGTATCTATAGGGAATGTGAGTGAAATCGCTAGTCTATGAATGGTTATTTATACTCTTTCTTTCAACAGAAATTGAGAAAAGTGGATAATCCGAACTGCGACGCTAATCCGCAAAGATGAATCGGACCACCAAGGAGACTGCGACTATCTAGAAATTCTACGGTTTTCCGCACAATTCCAAGCGGATCCAATGCTCAAGTCCCATGCGAATCAAGCTCATGCAAGCCTGAAAGACATGCTGGATAAAGCCAGGATACCGTTGATTGCTATGTACAAGAACCACCGAAGGAAAAGATTTGCCGCATATTTTATTGCAACCGCTGTTTGATACAGAGAGAAGCAAATGTTTACCGGAGGATCTGGTACAAAACAAGAGAGAGTGTTCATACCCACACCAGTGATTCTCGTGAAAGTTCCTAAAGAATCACGAGTTGTTATCGAGGTTACTTTTTATAAATTAAGTCTGGTATGACGAGATGCAAATCGTTGTCGTATTCAAGGGAAGAGATACCCATGAATCCGATTTGAAATCTTTGCTAAAGAACTAGCCTGACCATACTTTGAACTTCTAATAAAAAGATAATCTAACAATTTATGCCCAATGTATTCACAGATTGATCATCAATTGCTATCTGCTTATAACGGGCCAAAGATTACAGAGATTGTGATTTGTATAGTAATTATGTTTCTAACTGTCTGGATGATTGTACTAACAAAGAAAGTACGTACATTGAAGTTTAAAAACACTGCATCTTCAATTATTAAATGGATGAAAGAAGAAAAACGTGTTGCGAAAGGTGAAACCTAGCCTAATTGGTAAAGGGGGGAGATATTGTATGTTTTCCTCAATTTATTTGATCAATAAATAGATGAAACCAAGGGGGGTTATGTCGGGTATATTACAGAAAGGAAAAATTTAAATGGATGCCTGTAGCCATTTTGTTTTTAAAGACAGTTTTTTCCTTTCAAATTTTCTCTAGGTTTAGAAATGAACGAGATTTTTTTTTACATAGTTCATTCCTGGGTGAAGTCTTTTATATTTTTTTAAGAATGCCAGACATGAAGGAACCTAGAATGTTTTGTGTGATAATGCTAGAGTTAAGTGCTAAGACGTGTCATAATTAAATTTATTGGTCTGTCTTAAGTTTTTAAAAACAAAAGATATTTTTGTCTTTTGGGTATAGGAATAGAGTTAATATCTCTGTAATATAGATTTATATTCACAAAATATGTTTATAATCAAGGTATTTTTATTATATTTCAGTAGGAATATATACTCCAATAAATATTGTAGAAAGTATATAATTGGTAAATAATAAAAATTACTAAAGAATAGATTCTGTTGAGTTAACCAGAAATAATTCAGCTGATAGTAAGTAATTTTAAAAGGGAGTAGGGATATAAATTAGGTATGACAGATAGAGACACAGTGTCTGGTGACTGAGAGAGAGGTTCTTTGTTACATCAGATTGAACTTTGAACCGAGATAAGAATATTAAAACGAAATGGTGGAATTAATTAAGAAGTGCAATACTGCCCTCTAGAGGATAGTAAATATTAGATTTGATGTATTACTAATATTGCAAGTGACATCAAATTTACTATAATTGAAGTGGCAGTGTTGGTTGCAAATCAGTCCGAGATTCCAGCATTCAGACTCACACCGCAATGCATTCAGATGTCCAGTACACATAGCAGATCCCAGGACATGAGGCTATCAAGATTCTCACCAAATTTCTGACTCTCACCAAATCTATAACTCACATGCATTGATTATCTGATATTGATAATCTTCACATATTCCAAAACAAAGCATCACATAGAAAATTCCAAGACTTATTAAAATCCAGATTGGACAGGTAATGTATGAAATTAAGGAATTAATGTAATTATATATATTTGTAGATATTCTTGCAACGTAGACTGAGACTTCTCAGATACTGGCTAACTCCAAAAATTCTAAGTAATTCTATTCTGCAGATAGAAATATGAAGAAGTGGACATAAGGATTTATTCCTAAAAATAAATGTTGTAAGATTGATACCAATATATATATTGAATTTGGAAATTACTGTGATTAAAATTAATAAGCAAGGAATTATATAACTACAAAATAAAAAGCAAAAGATTAAAAGTTTAATTCTTGAGATTAGGGGAGGATTCACTAAATAAGTTTTTGTTACTTATCGTTAAATTAGCTCATCTTTTGTTGATCCATATAGTATAGAGATATATATATATATATCTATAAGAGCTGGCTGGTTAAACATTGTTTGCTGGGAAATGCATGTTGTATTAAGCAGAAATGTTTATTAACCATTTGTGTATTAGTTACTAACTGATAAGGTAAATGATATTAATCATATATGCAGTTACTAACCGGAGATACATATATTGTGAAGCTAGTTTTTATATGCTGATGGATTGTGGTTTATAAATTTTTGTTTATGATATGAGATTTGAAACTTTTTTGTATACGTAATAAATACATATATATTTTTATCCGATTATTGATTATTGTATTTTTCAAAGCAAAACACAGACAATTAAAAGAATTTAGGAGAATTACTAAGAAATTTAAACGATTGATATTTGTGTCTCGTGTGGATTTCTTATGAAATAATAATCCCTGACATATTGGAGGCTTGGCTGATAAATCCAATATATAACGTGTTGTATTCACATGCAGAGATTATATCCAACAGAGGGTCATGTTGGGAATCATTGGAAAGACCAGAGCATGGCTTTCCAATGATATCAAACATGACCAGGTTCGGTGTAAATAATACTTTTTTAAAAATTAATAACTATATAAAAATACAAATAAAATTAGAAATGATTTTTTCATTTTTTTTAATTAATATTCAGCAATATTGTTTAGTTTTGAATTATAATGTGACAATGATCCTGCACTAATGAAAAATTAATTATTTTCAGTTTTAGCTAAAATCGTGTATTTTCTCCAAGAAATACAGTATCGGTTTCCCTTTTTTAATATTTTTAACAAGCGTACCACATGGAATATATAACAACAAAGGCTTGCATAATAAAATTTGAAAAAATAAGTTTACACGCGGTAGATGATTGAAAATTCACTTTTCTTTACATTTTTTGTTATAGCATTCTGGCAGGACATAACATATACATATAATAATGATATATTATGGATCTGTTGATTCTGCTGTAAAAAACGATACATGACTTCAAATCGCGTTTTATCATGATGTGCAAAATCAGTAAAAATCAGCTCAGCACACAGAGGTGAAATGGCTCAGCAGTGAAGGGGTTAAAGGACTGAATATTAGAGGGCAGTTGGGGAGGGGGGCGAAATCCACAGAAAAGATGTGACTTAAAAAACATCTGGAAGTCTGGTGTGAGAAGAGGTCATGGCAGAAGAGGATTAGAATAGATCAAGTGAAGATCATAGAGCGTGGAATGGAGAGCATAGAGAGGGAAAGATAGTTTACATGGTTAGAGCATTTTGAAGGTCAAGGAAAGGATTTTGAATGTTATCCTGTTTGGTATGGAAAGCCAGTATAGGGATTGGCAAAAGGGGGCAGCTGATACAGAGCATGACTAAAATAAAAGAAGCAGTGGGAGGCATTGGGTATGGATTCGATGAGTCTGGATAATGGAAGTTCCGACAACATATTATTACAGTCGCCAAGTCAGGAGATGACGAGGGAGTGAACCAATAGTATGGTAGCATCTGTGGTTAGGAATGGATAGATTTTTGCAATGTTACGAAGGTGAATGTTGGCTAACTTTTTTTGTCATTTAATAGGGATGCTTATTCTGACGGAATATACAAAGCAGTGTGCGCACACATAGATGTATTCGAATGATTGAGGATGGTATTCTTGCCAACTTTAGTAGCAGCTTACTTTGATGTTATATAGCTACTTTTATTATCTCTAAGTCCTCCAGTGTCAACTGAGGTCAGATCTTATGGAAGTGGTTTTATTTTCCCCTTGTTTCTAAACATATCCTTTTTTTCCCCCGTTTACGACTCTGCAAGGCTTTGCTTGGTTATATTTTTAGTGCAGCATCTGTGTGCTTTTTTTTTAAACACGTAATATAAGTAGTACAGTATCACTCTTCAAGCATTGTTTCTGTTTGGTCATTAATGTGACGAATTTGTTACAATACCTGCAGCAGCAATTTATTTTATAATGCAATATACAAATCATTTTAGTGCCTTTAACTATTTTTGTTCAAGATCTTTCCACTACAGCTACTTTTTTTTCATTCCAATAGACTTTGCCATTTAGTATCACACTATATATTTTTCATACAGATGCTATATTATTTTTAACTATACAGATAATTTTATGATGGCAGCAGATATGTCATATATTGATGATGTACATACAACGGAATGTAAAACCGATCCTTTAGAATACTTTGTAATGTGTGACAGGCTATTATTCTATGTATCAATGGCAACTTTGAATAACATTTGTATTAGTTTACATATTTTTGCACGGCATCTTTAATGCCAGTAAGGCTCACGTCTTTGAAATATTCAAGGCAAAATATATAGTAATGAACATAAATATAGATGTTATCCTGGAGCGCCACTAGTTTTGTTGGGTAGATTATTAAAAAAAGAAGCTAGCCAGTATGACTCTAGGAATATTAACAGCAATTCGTTTATAAATATATGCACATTTTTTAATGTATTGTATATTTATTACATCTTAAGTGAAAGTCATTTAGTCAGACTTTGGTTTTATGCTGACTTCTTGGGAATAAAGAACATGATATATAAGCTGTAAAACCAACGAGATTGCAAAATGAGCAATATGTATTACTTTAAAGTCATCAAGTGCAAAATAGCAACGCTAGATTGATTGGTCTATCTGTATTCTTACCAAATGTGGTAAGAATACAGAACTATTGAATTAGCATACCAAGTATTATTTTATACTACACACACAAGTATATATATATATATATATTATATATATATATATATATATATATTGTGACAGTGTGGTGAGGGGCAGGGTGGTAGACCATAGATATATTAGCAGGCGTATGGAGAATGCCATTTTCCCACTGCAGGGTTAATTCTGAACCAATGCCTAATTAAGTCTGCCCTGCCTATATAGGTGTGTGTATGGTTCCCAGAGAGAGAGAGCGAGCAGTTGTGTGAGCAGTCTGTGTGCTAGCTGCAGCAAGGAAGGGAGGAATGAAACATCTGAAGTCTGAAGGAAAGTACTTTGATATTTTGTTCCATTTATTGACAACCGGCCTAGCTGCCCAAAGCTAGAAAGGGAACCATGTATGTTTAGTCAGACTCCACAGAAGGAGTAGGCATTTGCTTTATGTTTTGTTTATTTGAAGTTTTGCTGTACTCTGTCGCTTTTATGAGTGAAAAATAAAAGATTGAGGGAGTACTGAGCCTTGCATCCAGTGCCTTTATCACAATATATATTGCCTTTGAGAGGCAGACTAGAAGGGTCATTTATCCCAGGACTCGAATTCTCAGGGGGTATCAAATGTATCATTTTGGCATCAACTCTTAATTTGATTATAAGTACAGACACATATTCAATGTGCTGATATAGGCGAATTAACTACTACCATTCAATTATAGGACAGCATCGTTTTAATGGCCTTGCGAAGCTCAACCCCCTTCACTACCAAGTGATTTTCCAAAAACACATTGTCAGAAACCAGTAGATTTTTTAAAATTAATCTTTTATAAAATTAAACATTAATAAATAGTTATTACTGTAAATAACCTATTGGGCCAGTAGATGCGCCATCTACAGCTAAATTGCGTTACTGATGTTTGAGCAGCAGGTCCATGTCCCCCCCCCCCACCTGCATCGGCTGCTAAAAGCCCAATGTTTAAGAGAGCTCAGCAGCTGATTTTACAAATTTAGCTCTCTGGGCATTATGCCCACAGGCAGGGCCGGATTTACCATTAGGCAGAGTAGGCATGTGCCTACAGGCGACTGCCACAAGGGGGCACCTTGCTCTGTGTGTACATTTTTTTAATTTTGTTTTTACAATTTGCAATAATTTAGACCACTGTATCTCTGGAGCCCTAATGGCTAGAGGGACATATGCGGTATCATTGGAAAGGTCAGCTTATAGCCTTTCCAGTGATATCAAATATAACCAAGTTAGATTTATGTAAAAATAAAATCTTAAAAATATATTTTTCTAACACGGCACTATTATTCAGTTTACAATTATAAAGTGAACAGTGATGCTGCACTAACTCTCCTCACTTACCATACTGCCAGCAAGTGTGTATCTGGTGTAGCAATGCATTGTTTAATTCACAACCTAAACTGTGGTGCTGCAGTGAGGAGGGACAGGAGGACTTTGGAACCTGCATCCCTGAATTGTACACCGCAGAAGGTTAAGTGAGGTTTCATTGGAAAGGTCAGAGTCTAGTCTTTACTATGATACCAAACAAGACCATGTAATGTGTAAAAATAAATGAAAAAAGTAAATGTATTTTTTCTGTTCTACAGCAGAGGCAATATATGCTTTTACATATAAAACAAACAATGCTGCTGCATTCACTGCCCTCCTCCTTTAACCATTCTACCACACTGACTCCCTCACTTCCTGCCCCCTCTTCTACTATGTCTTCCTTTTCTACAGTCTCGGTGGAAGATGTAACAGAACTTCTTATGTTCTCCTACCCGACCACGGCCACTATTACACTCTTAGCGTTAAAATGCAGGCACAGGGGAGGTAAAACTGTGCCCGCAGTTTCCCCCCTTGCGCCCGCGTTTTAACGCCAGATTACAATGCAGGAGCAAACAATGCTGCCTGCATTGTTATCGAGTGTTAAAAATCAGGATGCTCACGGCAGCGCTGAGCACAGCCGCGAGCATCCACTTGCTGGAGTCCATAGGACTCCATTGAGGTCCTCTCTGCCGGTCACGTGACCGGCCGGATCTCGCATCACGATATCCGGCCAGTCGGCGTAGGGATACGCAGGGAGAGACAGGGGGGACTTTTTCCCCCTGTCTTTCCCTGCTCCCGCCGGCCAGAGGAGGCGACCGGAGCCGCGGTCCTCGCCGCGGGACAGAGGGTGAGTATAGGATTTTTTTCTTTACTTTTTTAAGATGGTGTTAACGGATTCTGCACCAGCGGAATCAGTTAACACCAGGTCCTGGCTCTGGTTAACTTTTCGTTGACCAGAGCCAGGTGTTAATCAGCGCTGGGACATTGTAATACCAGCACTGATTAACGCTTTGCGCTCCCCATGTTAAGTATAGGGAGCGCAAAATGCAGTGACCTCGCGCTGAGAAGCGCAAGGTACCAAACGCAAATGGTTTTTTTAACCCGTTTGCATTTGGATCATAATAGCCTGCTAATACCGCAGCTAACGGTAACATTCACGCAGGTGAGCGCTACCGTTAGCGTTAGGTATGTAATAGGGGCCCACCTGTCCACTTGATCCTATCCCCTCACACCTTATTCGGCCTGTCCTACCAGTTACTGTCTCTGCTTTGACTCATATTTTTAACCTCTCCCTCTCCTCTGGTATCTTCTCTGTATTCAAACGTGCTTTGATCACCCCATTCTAAAAAAGCCATCTCTTGATCCTACCTCCATCCCTCTACTGTCCCATCTCTCTGCTCCCCTTTGCCTCCAAAATCGTAGAATGTCTGGACTATAACCAGCTCACCAGTTTTCTTGCTGCTAACTCTCTACTTGATCCGCACTAGTCCGGCTTTCACTCCCAGTGTCCACTGAGACGGCTCTGACCAAGGTGACTAATGATTTAGCTGAAACTGAAACCGAAGGTCACTTCTCCCTCCTTATTCTTCTTGACCTTTCCGCTGCATTAGACACTGGTGATCACCCTCTCCTGCTCCTCAGGCTGCGTCAACTTGGCCTCAGTGACATCACTCTTTCCTGGTCCTCTTCCTGTCTCTCTTTTCGCTCCTTCAGTGTCTCCTTCGCTGGTGTCTCTTCACCACCAGTTCCTCTTTCAGTTGGGGTACCTTAAGGCTCTGTTCTGGGTTCCCTACTGTACTCGATCTATACTGCCTCTTTGGACAACCTCATCTCTTCCTATGGATTCCAATATCACCTCTATGCTGACGACACCAAAATCTACCTTCCCTCTCGATCTCTCTCCTCTGGTGTTGGACATTGTAACAGCCTGTCTATCGGCTGTCTTCGACTGGATGACTTCACCCTTCCCTTAGCTCAACCTCTCCAAAACTGAACTTCTCATCTTCCCTCCCTCTAAAACCTCCATTCCTGCGCCCATTTCTCTTCAGGTGAATGATACCACCATTACTTCCACCTCTCAAGCTCCATTGCCTCAGGGTCCTCTTGGATTCCAATCTATCCTATACTCCTCACATTCAGTCTCTAACCAAATCCTGCTACTTCCACCTAAAAAACATTGCTCACATCCGTCCCTTTCTTAATCCAGACTCTACTAAAATGCTCATCCAAGCGCTTATTATCACCCGCCTTGACTGCTGTAACCTCCTCTCTGGCGCTAAGAGTAGAGAGTAGAACACCCCCGTGTTCGGTTCGCATTCGAACTCGAACAATTTCAAAAGTTCGAGTTCGAACTTGCAAGATATTTGCCATAAAAGGTGTATGGGGTCCGGGTAGTGCCCTGGGGGACAGGAAACAAGGACAAAAAGTTTAAAAAAAAAATAATTTTCAAGGAACAGTGAGTTTTCCATGAAATAAGGGTTAAAAATAAAAATGAAAAATTCCTTCAAATATCGTGCCTAGGAGGTCCCCATAACCTGATCATGAAGTGGCGGATTTGTAGGATGTAAAGAAACATTTAAAAACAAAAAAATGACATTTCAAATGATGGTAAATGCTTTTCCTTTAACCCGAGGCTTTTCACAACTCTGTGCTGAGGTCATTTTTACCGGTTTTGCTCATCATGTTTAAACGTGTTTTGAAGGCTTATTTTAGTATATGACCCAGACATATTATATATCGTTCTTTCCGTCAGATTCGGTAGATTCATAATATGTCATTATTATATGTATACGCTATGTCATGTCTGTATATTATAACAAAAAATGCAATAAAATATGTATTTTCAATAATTTACAATGTGTAAAGTATTTTTTTTCACATTTTAACATGCAAGCAATTGCGGTTATATTTTGTATGGGGTGCGCTTGTTAAAAAAATTAGAGATGGGGTCTCGTTACATTTTTTTTGGGGAAAATTACGCAATTTTTAACAAACGCACCGCATACAAAAATCGTTAGTGCAGCATCATTGTTCACATTATAATTGAAATGGGAACAATATTGCTGCATTAACGAACCAAAAAAAAAAGAAAAAAATATGTTTATTTTTTTTTATAATTTTTTTTTAAATATATTTTTATTTTTAATTTTAATTTTAATTTTTTTTAAAAAACTTTTTTCACATTCGAATTTGGTATCGTTGGAATGGCCATGCTCTGGCCGATCCAACCATACCAAACTTTAACCCCTATCTGCCACGGATCGGGAGATAGGGAGTTCATTGGAACTCCCTATCTCCACCGTTGGTGGCAGTTAGGGGTTAACTCTAGGACTGGCGTCATCGTGCTATGCACGATGACGCCAGTCCTCAGGGGGAGTTCCCGGAGGCTTGGCCAACATCCAAGATGTCGGCCAGCTCCGGGAAAGGATCACGAACCGGCGCTTTTCAGCGCCGATTCGCGATCCAGCTCCCCAGGGGTTAATGCCAGGCACCATTTGGAAGGGCAGGCTGTGCCCTTCCAAATGGTGCCTGGGTTAACCCCCGCAACGCCACCGATCGTGAGGGAGAGAGGTCCGAAGGACCTCCCCCCCTCCCTTTCAGGCGCCTCCTCCGCACATGCGGGGGGGGGGGGCGCCTGAATTAGGTGTCATCGCGCTGCCGCGATGACACCTAATTTCAGCGGCTGCGGTTCCGGATGCTGGGCTGACATCGAGGACGTCAGCCCGCACCGGGGGGGGCCAGCGATCGGCCGGAACCCGGCCGAATGCTGACCCCAAAGGGAGGACGCGCTCGGCGCGTCCTCCGCATACCAGCAGCCATGCGGAGGACGCGCTGAGCACGTCCTCCGCATTGAAGTGGTTAATCTATTCATAAACAACTGCTTGGGGCAGCAGCCTGTATGAAAATACATTTTAGGACGCGCAGAACAAGTTTAGTGATTTTTTTTGGCTAAATTATGGTGAAACTTATGCAGGCTTTGGATGAAAGTAACAATAGGTGCTTTAAAATTTGGCCTTTAGTGTCGGCAACAGTGCCTTCACACCGTAACCCTTTTGTGGTATTATGGAAGAGCGCAGGGTTGGACCATGCGGTCCTATATTAAAAAGATATGAATCTGGTAAAGGCGTCAGTGCACCCAAATATTGTGCCTTTGGTGGCAACAGTGCCTTCACACTGTAACCCTTTTGTGGTATTATGGAAGAGTGCAGGGTTGGACCCTGCGGTCCAATATTAAAATTATATGAATCTGGTAATATAGGCGTCAGTGGCAGTGCACCAAAATATTACTGCGCTATAGTGTATGGCAGGATGGAAGCGCACCAGCAGTAACAAGCAGCGGAATATACCAGACAGGGGCTCTCAAGTAGTTGTTATAACAAAACCATCTCAACAACGTTTAGGCACTAGTACTGCGCTACTGTATATGGTGAGAATTGGCGCACACCAGTCCCGGCGGGTCTGCGTCATCACGCCGCGCCCTGCCCCTGATCACTCACAGCTGCGCCGGGTGCCGCCGGAGCTCCTGGCATTCGGCCATCTGGCGGGACCATGCGTCCGGGGCCCCCCCGATCGCCACCCGGGGCCCTGGATGTCACAATATTACAATCAAAACGCAAACGGGTTAAGTAACCAAATTTGTAAGAAGAAGAATTAATGCAGCATATGAATCCTCACACTGCCGGGCAGCACCTTAGGGCCCGGTTCACACCTAAGTGTTTTACAGCGTGTTCCTGCACGCTGTAAAACGCATAAACAGGGAAATCCCATTATTTGCTATGGGACCCGTTCATACCTGTGTGTTTTACAGCGCGCAGGAACGCGCTGTAAAACGTCCTACGCCCAAAGAAATACAGGAGCTTCTTTGGGGCGTATTGCAGCGCGTTCACTCTGTAGTCTATGGCCGTGAACGCGCTGCAATGCGCGTTCGCATGTTTTTTACATTTGCGCGATACGCGAGTTAAAAAACGCACATATTGTGCACGTAAAAAAAAAGCAGGTGTGAACTCAGCCTTACAGTATAATTAATGCAGCATATGATTCCGCACACTGCTGGGCAGCACCTCTACAGTTTGTGGATCCAGGAATCAGGTGAGTATTAGAAAGAAAAAAAAAGTTTTATTTTATGTTGCTGGGGACATTTAAAAATGTCCTCGGATTTTATTTTTTTTAAAAATGTGTCGCCTTACCTTAGCCTGGTGGTCAGTGGGGGCTCCCTGGATCCTGGTTGGGCGGAAGGGGGGTCTGCCATGGCTCCCTCCCTGGAGTCCCTGCGCCACCTCTCTGCCACATGCACCCTGCAACCTGGATCCTGGTTGGGCGGAAGGGGGGTCTGCCGTGGCTCCCTCCCTGGAGTCCCTGCGCCACCTCTCTGCCACATGCACCCAGCTGGCCAGCCCGCACAGTCGCAGCTCTGTAATCTTGCGGCCGCATGCTCCTCAAGTCAAGGGGTCCTTGGGAGGGAGGCTCCGGCGGGCTGCCCTCTATAGTGCCTGATTTAGAGGGCCTCGTCTGCCTGATGTTTTAGCAACAAGAATGTTTTATCCCGTAGGCTTCAATGTTAAAAATCCGTTTTAATTCAATATCTAATAAACCATTGCTTATACTATTCTGCAGTAAAGAGTCTCTTTATATTTAGATTTTTTTAGGATTTTTTAAGCATGTTTTTTAACCACTTCAATGCTAAGGACGCGCTCAGCGCGTCCTCAGCATTGCCGCTGGTATGCGGAGGACGCGCTGAGCGCGTCCTCGCATTGGGGTCAGCGTTCGGCCGGGTTCCGGCCGATCGCTGGCCCCTCCGGTGCGGGCTGACATCCTGGATGTCAGCCCGGCATCCGGAGCAGTGGCCGCCATTATTATGTGTCATCGCGCCCCCGCGATGACACATAATTCAGGCGCCCCCCCCGCATGTGCGGAGGAGGCGCCTGAAAGGGAGGGGGGGGAGGTCCTTCGGACCTCTCTCCCTCCCGATCGGCGGCTCACAGGGGCTTAACCCAGGCATCATTTGGAAGGGCACAGCCTGCCCTTCCAAATGATGCCTGGCATTAACCCCTGGGGAGCTGGATCGCAAATCGGCGCTGAAAAGCGCCGATTTGCGATCCTTCCCGGGAGCTGGCCGACATCTTGGATGTCGGCCAAGCTTCCGGGAACTCCCCCAGAGGACTGGCGTCATCGTGCGTAGCATTAACCCCTAACTGCCACGAACTGTGGAGATAGGGAGTTCCAATGAACTCCCTATCTCCCGATCCGTGGCAGTTAGGGGTTAAATTTTGATATCGTTGGATCGGCCAGAGCATGGCCGTTCCAACGATACCAACATGAAAGTAAAACAAATTGTAAAAAAAAAAAAAAAAGAAAAATAAAAAATAAAAAAAAAAATTAAAAAAAAAAAAAATAAAAAATAAAAAATAACACTTTTTTTTTTTTTTTTTTGTTTTGTTAATGCAGCAATATTGTTCCCATTTCAATTATAATGTGAACAATGATGCTGCATTAACGATTTTTGTATGCGGTGCGTTTGTTAAAAATGGTGTCATTTTCCCCAAAAAAAAATGTAACGAGACCCCATCTCTAATTTTTTTAACAAGCGCACCCCATACAAAATATAACCGCAATTGCTCGCATGTTAAAATGTGGAAAAAAACACTTTACACGCTGTAAATTATTGAAAATACATATTTTATTGCATTTTTTGTTATAATATACAAACATGACATAACGTATACATATAATAATGACATATTATGAATCTACCGAGTCTGACGGAAAGAACGATATATAACATGTCGATGTCATATACTAAAATAAGCCTTAAAAACACGTTTAAACATGATGCGCAAAACAGGTAAAAAATGACCTCAGCACAGGGGCGGGAAAAGCCTCAGCAGCGAAAGGGTTAAAAAAAAACCTATTTTTTTTTTTAACTTTTGGCGAACACCCCAAAAAGTTCAAAGTTCGTTAACTTTCAAACTGCCAAAGTTCGAATCGAACTCCGAACCGAACAGCTCATCCCTACTTAAGAGATCCCAGATTCTCCCTCTGCAGTCTGTAAAGAACGCCTGTGCCTGACTCATACACCTCACCTCTGTCAATCTCTACACTGGCTCCCTGTTTCCTTCAGAATCCAATGCATTATACTGGTGCTCACATACAAAGCTCTCCATAAACATGCCCCTACCTACATCTCCTCCCTTATTAGTAGGTACATCCCATCCCCACCACTTTGTTCGTCCAATGATCTGATGCTATCAGTTCCTCGTACCCGCACCCCCCAACTTTCTACTTCAGGACTTCACTCGAGCTGCACCCTTTCTATGGAACTGCCTCCCCGCAACATCAGACTCACCCATCTCTCCAGTCCTTCAAGAAGTCTCTGAAAACGCATTACTATAGAAAAGCCTATCAGCTCACTCCATGATCCCCCACTGTCATTTCCTGCTCCATCTTCCCATTCAGTCCACATGCAACCCGCTACTTAAAATACCCTAAAATACTCTTCACCTAATGTGTCACCCCTCTCCTCTTAGATTGTAAGCTCTTGAGCAAGGTCCAGATGGTGCCTTTGAGGACCAGTGGGTCAGATGGTGCCTTTGAAGCCTATGATCTCTCAATATCGGTAGTAAAGGGGTTAACACAAACGATAACATTGCAAGATAACTAGATTTTTTTCAGGTGTAAATTATGAATTTGCACAAAAAGAAGCTAGAAAACCACATATTAAATAGTAATGCGAACATTTACCACAGTGTTACCATGTTCCTTTTCTATGTTCTATGTAAACATTTAAAATATACTCCTATTTTTAATCTTTGTTGTTGCACTTTTTTATTTTTTCATTTACAGGAATGGGCTCAAAAATGTAAGTGGCCCGGGCCTCGCATAGAATGAGAAGCCATATGGTAATAAAATTCTCATTTGTTGCTTTCTTGAACACGGAACATTTTTTTTTTAAATCCGTTCGAAAATTGGAAAGTACTTTTTATTGGAGAAATAACATAAAGCTGTAATGTTTGTTTCCCTATAATAACATACCGCGTGAGAAAAAATGCTTCTTTGTTTCCATTTTTCAAATATGAATCGTGGAATGAATCACCGGTACAAATGAAAACATCAAAACACACATTGATTATTTTTTTTTATGGTCATATTGTCAGCTTGATTTGACTTTCCACCTACCAGAAGGCTTTACTGCTCTGTAGTCCTCATGATAAAGAAGGAAGGAGCAGGAGGATGGGGACAGAAGAATATAAGCGGTAGGACCAGGACTCAAACATTCATTAAATTGCTAATTGGACCAAGACAGGAGGATTTTCCTTTAGGGAAGTTGGAGAAAATTCATCAGAGGTCCGTTTGCCGTGGCGAGAAGAAATTTCTGAAGAGTAGCAAGCAGCACTTTTAAGACTGATGTTTCAGCTTACCGTTAAAAGATTAAAGTGTAACAGGCTTTGACACTTTTAGATGGCAACCTTTTGTAGCCTGGAAAGGAAACTATTCTGCCTGAAACAAATTGATAATAATATAATTTTATCACTGTTGCTCTACAACCCAACCCTTAACCCTCACACAGAGACTGATACAGAAAACGGCTATGTGTGTTTGTATGTGTGATATATTTTTTATAATATTCCTTGATGTTTTCCTCTTAGTTGTCAATCCTTAGGACATTGCTAGCATCCCCCTGGTCCCTAGTAACGTGGATTGTCTTTATCTGAGTGCCTAACAAATCACTGTCATATAATGGCAGTCGACCTTTCTTTTCAATCTATGCACTTTTCAGGAGTTATAAATCAGATGACTTTCAAGCTCTATGAGATGGCATATGCCCTGGTTTTCAAGAACAGATGGAAGCTTGGGGGGGAAATTGTTTCTGCAGGCCTGCTACAAGCAAGCACTTCACTATAAAAGCGAACCATTCGCACTAATTTCCCATATAAATTATATAGGCAGGGCGTGCGTTAGCCCATTCAGCAGAAAATCTTTCATCTAACTTTCGGAGGTCATTTACCAGATTTAAATTAAACTTATTTCTACTACATGACTGAACTTTCTTTCATTCCGCATGTTTCCAAGAGTTTGCAATTTAAATCAAATAGAAACGATGGATTTAATTGTGGCAAATAAAGGAAAAGCAAAAAGAAACAGAATAGCAATTACATGCTGCACAAGATTTCAGAAAATGTGTGATAAGCCATAGCTATTAATTGATGATGGGAAATTTGCAATTCTAGCATGCTTGATACATAATATAGGAGGTGGATAAACTGCTCATGGTTCTCACTAGCTTTCCATATTACAATACTAATTATATTTATTGACAACACGAAATAAGGTTTCAGGATGGTGAATGCATATCCGTTATAAAGGGTTATTCAAGAATATCCGAACTTGCCTCTGAATTGCACTGAATGGTTAATTTCACCGTACGGTGCAATTCCGTGGCAGTTCGGCTATTCACAAAGCTGTCAGTTCACCAAGTATTGGCGAATTGCCAGCGGAATACGTGCATTTTGCCTCAGATCGCCGCAATTCGGTGATCTTCAGCGGTAGTGAAACTGCACTCAGCACCGCGTCCTTGTCCATTGGCCATGGTGCTGAATCTGTTGTATTCAGCACCACAGGCCATGGACAGCGCCGTTCGACGGCAGTGAAATTCCCCATACAGAAGTAATGGCTAATCTGTTCAGAGAACGCAGATTCAGTTCAACAGGTTTAAACAAGCAAATCCCATAGGTTTCAATGTAAAAAAAAAAAAAAAAGCATTTTTTTAATTTTTTATTTAACGTTTTTTTCCTTTAATTTGCAGCAAACAGTTTTTCATTAATTTTATTAGGTGTTTTTCTATATTTTTTTTGTTTAACGGCGGGTTACATTATTCTGTAATAGACCTTTTTATTATTTTTTATAGGACTTTTTTATTATTTTCATGCATTTTTTTTTAAACGCCTTTTTAAAACAGCAGACTTCTGTTTTTCTTTGTTTTTTTTACCAGTTCAGCAGCCTTTGCGGTCAGTTTGGCAGTTTGTCGGCTGTCTTTTGCTGGTGTTTGGCGGGCTGATTGGCGGCATATGCCAGATCCTATTCGGAGCACTTCGAGGACCCTGCGGTGAATGTTGAATTCACCGCAGGGTCGGCGAACTGAAATTGATGAAATGCGCCAAACGAGACAGCACCAACATTTGGTGAAATGTTGATGCTCTCTATATAACCCATATAGTTTATAACAGATGTTTAGCTATATAAATTAACACAGTGAGTCTACTTGTTTTATTGTTTTGTGAATTATACTGCATTAGAAAATCCCTGGTGCTAGTAGTGGTAAACCTATACCTCCCACCTATATAAATAAAGGGATTATTCAATATCTAATGAGGATCTTTATTGCAGCAAAGGCAATAAACTCTAAGCCTTGTATGATAGCGCAGATTAATAGCAGCATAGCTCCATCTGTAAGGGCAATACTGTGATTTCAAGGGTCAAACTGATCTGTACCACTACTGATAGGCTCATTTACATTTTAAATTTCTCTAGTAATGATGTCTTTTTAAAGTGTGGTCAATCAGAAGACATTTTCATAAAAATAATAATTCTCCAGGCACTGCTTCAGCCTTTACAAATAAACAAAGACGGTGGAAACTTGGTGATCTTATTGACACAAATAAGCTAGTTACAGTATGTCACGTTATAGAAATTCTTTCTGTCGACTTGTTCTTTTCAGCATTCGGCCTTCTTGTCACACCATATAAAGTATTATAAATTTCAGAGGATAGAAAACTAATTCAGCCCTCCGAATGCAGGAGATTTGCCTAGTCCAAAAAATGAGGCCAGTGAGTGCCGATCTTGGCTTCCTCAGGAAATGTGACTCTTCCACATCCAATGGCTCTCTCAATGCACATACATTGAAAGCTATTGAACTTGCTGCATACTTGAATGAGCATCCAGCCTCTTGCCAGTCATGTGACATCTATGGCTTGCGAGGAAATCACATTATCAGGTCTATTTACTAAGAGGTGAAACTCAGGAGAATTGGCAGGAGAAGAAAACAATCTAGACCAAATAGCCGATTTGGAAAGTGAGATAAATGGGAGAATTTTTCTGGTTTGGCTATTTTGACCTAGAATTTTCACTCCTGACAATTCTAAGTTTCCCCTTTCTTTGAATAGACCTGCAAATAGGCATAACCATTTTTGTGGTTTGGGTATTTTGACCTAGAATTTTGACTCATCCTGCCAGCTCGCCTGAGTTTCACCTATACAGGGTTATTCAGAAAGATATGATCTGGCCCCAAAATTGCACCGAACAGTGAATTTTCCCGTACGGTGCAATTTCGTGGCCAAATTTTGACGAACTACCAGCAAAATATGGTGCCTGTTCAACAGCAGTGAAATATCCATAGAGAAGCAATGGTTAACCTATTCAAAGAACACTGAACAGCAGTGTAATGTCAATGAAATGCCCTGATGTTTGGTGGTTTCATTCAGCAGGTTTAATCAGGAGAATCCCATAGGCTTCAATGTTAGCAATATTAGCATTTTTATGTAATGTCTATTAAACCGTTTATTCTTTTAATGTGCAGTTAACAGTCTCATTATTTTTTTTAGGATTTTTTAGACATTTTTAGGGATTCATTCAACAAAATATTTTTTTCTGATTTTTTTTTTATTCTTTTTTTAACCCTTTCGCTGCTGAGGCTTTTCCCGCCCCTGTGCTGAGGTCATTTTTACCTGTTTTGCGCATCATGTTTAAACGTGTTTTGAAGGCTTATTTTAGTATATGACCCAGACATATTATATATCGTTCTTTCCGTCAGACTCGGTAGATTCATAATATGTCATTATTATATGTATACGTTATGTCATGTCTGTATATTATAACAAAAAATGCAATAAAATATGTATTTTCAATAATTTACAACGTGTAAAGTGTTTTTTTTCACATTTTAACATGCGAGCAATTGCGGTTATATTTTGTATGGTGTGCGCTTGTTAAAAAAATTAGAGATGGGGTCTCGTTACATTTTTTTTGGGGGAAAATTACACTATTTTTAACAAACGCACCGCATACAAAAATCGTTAGTGCAGCATCATTGTTCACATTATAATTGAAATGGGAACAATATTGCTACACTAACAAACCAAAAAAATAAAAAGTGTTTATTTTTTTTTTATAATTTTTTTTTTTTAATTTTTTTTATTTTTATTTAAATTTTTTTTTTTTTTACAACTTTTTTCACTGTAGTGTTTGGTATCGTTGGAACGGCCATGCTCTGGCCGATCCAACCATACCAAAGTTTAACCCCTAACTGCCACGGATCGGGAGATAGGGAGTTCATTGGAACTCCCTATCTCCACCGTTGGTGGCAGTTAAGGGTTAACTCTAGGACTGGCGTCATCGTGCTACGCACGATGACGCCAGTCCTCAGGGGGAGTTCCCGGAGGCTTGGCCGACATCCAAGATGTCGGCCAGCTCCGGGAAAGGATCGCGAACCGGCGCTTTTCAGCGCCGATTCGCGATCCAGCTCCCCAGGGGTTAATGCCAGGCATCATTTGGAAGGGCAGGCTGTGCCCTTCCAAATGATGCCTGGGTTAACCCCCGCAGAGTCGCCGATCGGGAGGGAGAGAGGTCCATAGGACCTCCCCCCCTCCCTTTCAGGCGCCTCCTCCGCACATGCGGGGGGGGCGCCTGAATTTGGTGTCATCGCGCTGCCGCGATGACACCAAATTCCGGCGGCTGCTGTTCCGGATGCCGGGCTGACATCCAGGATGTCAGCCCGCACCGGAGGGGCCAGCGATCGGCCGGAACCCGGCCGAACGCTGACCCCAATGGGAGGACGTGCTCAGCGCGTCCTCAGCACACCAGCGGGAATGCGCGCGTCCTCAGCAGCGAAGTGGTTAATAGCGGTTAGTAGGATTTTTTCAGCGCTAGACAGCGCTGTGTTCAGCGGATTGTCGGCTTTTTCCAGACCTGTTCGGCGGGTTTGCAGCAGCTTATCAGGGTTGGATCCGAACATTTCTGTGTTTCTGTGGATTTGCAGCATTTTATCGAGTTTATAAGATCCGATAAGCCACAGGAACCCGCCAAAATTATTGGATCCGATAATTGTCGTGGTTTTGTAGCATTTTTTTTTTTAAATTGGCTGTTTTGCGGTGGCTTTCCCAGCACTTCAGGGACCCTGCAGTGAATGCTAGATTCACCGCAGGGTCAGGGGAATTTGATTCCCTAGACTGAGTTCGGGGAACAAGAGAGCACTGAAATGTCAGTGACATTTCAGTTGGCTCTGAATAACCCCTTTAGTGAACAGACCTGTAAGTCACACCCTTTGCAGCATTGAGGCAGGAGTTGGAAAGAGTGGAAAGTCAAAAAACAGATCAAAGGGTTTAATTGATATGGAGATGCAGAGGTGTCAGGAGCATTATCCCTTTAAGACCTCCTACTACTACTACTAGCTACAGATAATAAAACCTTTTTTTAGCACTCTGTATAAATGTGCCAAGCAGACTGAAGATCACATGCAGGGTTCTATACTTCTTCTGAAACAGTATGATTTTTATATATTATTCTATATGATCCCTGTGTCACCCTTATCTACTGTCAACTTTGCAGTAAGAGCACAGTAAATGCATTTCTAAATATTGTATACTATATGTAAAAATAGCTGCCTTCGATCAAATATATTCTTATTAGCTATACAATTAGATTAACGTATTTGAAAATAAAGCATACTATTTTTGTTACAATCGCTACGCTACATCATACCTCGGTTACTTTACTCAGTGGACAATGTACTTTTAAATTATAGAAGCAATGGCTTAGTAATTTCCACCTCTTTTTCCTATGACTGAGCAGAACGCTTTCTCTTATTTGTATCACTTTACCTCTTGCTGTGGACATAAGTCACAATTTTGCGCTGCTGCAGTATTTTTGGCACCATACTGTTTTTTCTGTTATCGTTTATGCGCGTGCCATACCTGGGGAAATGCTTCCAAGCAATTAAAGGAAAAATAAAACCTAGTTTGTTATGTAGAGGGGAAAAAAATAAGTACATAATCATCCCTTCAACTTTGCTGGAGGGGTTTACATTACATCCAGTGCTTCCCTCTAAAATGTTTTTCATTCCTCTATGCCATATCCCTCCATGTAGGTTGCTTAATGAACTCCTCAAGCTTTGCTTGAGAGGTTTGTAACAAAATTTACCACCTTAGGCATGTGTAAAAATCCATCTTCACTGAAAACATGTCTGTCTGCGCTATGCTTTAATATGTCCATCCCTAGTAGAGCATTTGCAGATTGCGAAATATACCCATGATTACTTTTATAACAGGTGTTCCTGAAAACATAGCTCATTTCTTAGAATTAATTATATTCATATTTATTATTTAACCCCTTCACTATCGACCGATTTTTGTTGAATTTTTTTTATACAGGGTTATTCATAGAGGATTGAAAAGTCACAGCACGATCGGTGACCTTTTGTTCCCCGCACTTTGGGGCAATTCGGCAAATCTAGTTCACCGTCCCTGCGTTGTATTCAGCAAGCACCACAGGGCCCCCTGTAGTGCAGGGAAAACTCATCACAAACCCGCAGAATACTCACCGAACACCCACAGAAAATGTTGCCAAAACCCCACCGGACATGCCGGAAAAACCCGACTACCCACCGATCACAGTGCAGAGCAGACTCCAGAAAAACCCGACAAGCAGACGAACGTGGTGAAAAAAAACAAAAAAAACAAAAAAAACAGTACACTTGAAAGATTGAAATTTGAAACGCTGTTTGCAAAAAAAAACTGCCATAACAAAAATGGCTGGAATTTACATATAAGATCCAATGAATGATAATAAAAAGGTCTGTTAAGGAAAATTGAAAAAACAGGAAAATCCAAAAAAATGACTAAAAGATCCTAAAAAAAACTAGAAATAAAAAGACTTTTTACAGCAGAATAAAATAATAAACGGTTTATTAGATATTGGATTAAAACGGGAATCATTTTAACATTGAAGCCTATGGG
This sequence comes from Leptobrachium leishanense, assembly GCA_009667805.1. Taxonomy (NCBI): domain Eukaryota; kingdom Metazoa; phylum Chordata; class Amphibia; order Anura; family Megophryidae; genus Leptobrachium; species Leptobrachium leishanense. Next base: position 212,240,163 of record CM019066.1, read on the forward strand.
AATCGGCTGAATAATCCTGTCGAATGAAACCACCGAACAGCAGGGCATTTCGGCAACTTTTCCCTGCTGTTTGGTGTCTCTGAACAGACTAAACATTGCTTCCCTATGTGGGATTTCACTGCCCTCGAACAGGCACCGTACGTGCAGGCAATTCGCCAGAATTTGGCAAACTGCCTGCTCTCTGAATAGCCGAATGGCCCCGAAATGTCCCCGTTCGCTGAAATTCAGTGTCTGGTTACATTTCGGCCAAATTTCGGACCTCTCTGAATAACCCCTTAATTTTTCATGTATTCATTTATCCATTACACAAATATTGTTGGAATGAAAGATTCTGAACTCTAGATGGTGTCTCTTATCTGACAAAATGTCACACGGGGTCTGCTTTATCAGCATACAGAAAGAAATTATCTTTGTGTCAGATTCAGTGCATGTGATAAACTTAAATAATAAAAACGGAAAGATATGTTGCTTATAGAAATGTGTATTGATCACAATTAGAAATGCAGCTTCCAAAAAATACCTGCACAAAATAAAAAATATTATCTGTATGTGGCATAATGCATGTGTATGGAAATTAAAGTATCTGTACTGTACAATAATTTTCAGTTGTTAGAACACCATGAATACTATCCCTGTACAGCAGCGAGTGACCCCAGAGCTCTCCCTGTATTGTAACCTCTTCCTGGCTGTTGGTCTGCAATAATAATGTGTTTGAACTTTTTGTTATAGTGAGGTTTGGGGCTGCTATATGTAGCTTGTTTTATCTCCCTGCAGGGTGCCTGGTTAGAGATAAAACAGTTGAATTTGTTTCTCCAAAGGGGCATCCTAATCTGTCTTTAAAAAGGTGTGAAAATTAGGTTTTGATTTGCTAATGATTGCTTTTCAATGGATTGCAATGCAAAAGTGAGATAACTTGACTTTGGGTGTGAAGATACATCATTTGGATTTTGTTTTTCATTCCTGGTCAAACAAAGGGTGTAAAAGGACATTTGTGAGCGGAAGAGGATGTGTAGTGAGGAGGCTGTGACATTGCCAAACAGGGGATACCAGACATAAATCTTAAGGATGGTGTGTGGAAGGTCAGCATGTCCAGGAAGAAGAACCTTTATTTCTAAATGTATTACTGTATTATTTTTTTACAACATATTTGGGTTACAGTTGAACACTACTACAAAAACTGCATTCTTTTTTCCTTTTAAGTCTTTGAAAAGGCGTGCCAGTTACTTTTTTACATTTTTGGTTGAATGAAGCTTGTAGCATATTTTTGTTTTCTACTGCCATCTCTTTCTCTCTGCTAAAGAACCCCATCTCCCTTTCCTCAACGGTGAACACTATTCAATAAACTCCCTCTCCCTACTGCTAATAAGGAAGCTAAGGAACAGAGAGCCAAAGAGAGTAAGCTCCTGAAGTCTTCTGAAAAGAAAATAGGATTAACTCCTTCTAGGCAGGAAATAAATAAATGACTTTAATTGGGAAAATGCTTATATTAGTGGGTTTAGCAAGGTTGTGGATTTATCCTGAAGGGACATTCTAGTGGGTCTTAATAAATTGCTTATCTAAATGTTCATTAGAGAGAAAACTGTTCTGGTTTTATTAAAGAAAATCCTAGCCCTAAATCCTAAACAATTTCTCAATTGTCATGCATTGTATTAATGATCGTATTGTACCGCTATTACAGATTGCGCGCCTCATGTTATGTATAGGATGCTCAAAGTACAGTAAGCTAGCGCAATCACCGATTGGACATTCTAGTGGGACATTCTAGTGGGTTTTAATAAATTGCTTATCTAAGTGTTCATTAGAGAGAAGACTGTTCTGGTCTTATTAAAGAAAATCCTAGCCCTAAATCCTAAAAAATTCTCAATTGTCATGTATTGTATTAATGATCATATGTTGTATTGTGTAAAACATAAAAAAAATTGTATTATATGTAAAACAACAGTCTTTGGGCACCATCAGCTCCTTCAAGCTAACACTAGCGTCAGCGTTAGTGCTAGCTTAATGGAGGTCATAGCACTGCGCCCACATCGCCTTCGAATCACTAATGGGTTTAAAAAACTGTAGGCGCTCGTTAATTAGCAATTCGTAGTGCGAGTTTACTGTACTTTGCGCTCCCTATACCTATCATGGGGAGCGCAAAGTGCAAGCACGGATTAACTAGCGTAAGTAGCTAGCGTCAGGACCAAGTGATCCTAAGAGCTGGCGCTAACGAAAAAGTTACCACCAGCTCAGGAGGTGTAGGCCATCGGATTTCGCTGCTGCAGAATCCTTTACCTGCAGCTCAAACCCCCCAAAAATCAGATACTCATCTCTCTCCCGGCAGCGAGAACGGCAGCCCGATCCTCTTCTTCTGGCTGCCGGGAGCAGAATGAGACAGGGGGAAGAAAGTCCCCTGCCTCCCCCCGCGATCACTCCACTGACCAGCAGAATCTAGAGAGGCAAGATCCTGCTAGTCACGTGACCCGGCAGCACGATCCTCCATGGAGACCTATAGATGCCATGGAGAGGATGCTGGGGATAGCCCCCAGCATCCACAAGTTTAGTGATTGCAAAGGGGCAGGCTGCTGGACTCGGTGCCTACCATGAGATCTGCTTGGGAAACCGGAACGCAAAGGGGAAGCAAATTTTTCCCCTTTGCGTCCTGGTTTTAGCGAGGGGCAGCTGATAGTGCCCTTTGTCTTTTCTTATATGTATGCAGTTTTGCACATATTGGCCAGAAGCTGTCAAAATGCCATTGGGTTGACTTCAGATATTGATCTTTTTGGCCTGGAATGACCTTCAGTGTTCTAATATAAATCCCTGCACTAGAGTATGAGCTGTCATCCTACTATATCAAGATCTATGATGTTATGTAAAACCACAGTTCAATAATATTACTTATCGTAGCGTATCATTGTGCCCGATAAATATTTTATAAGTGTGTGCCTTTTCAAATCTTATTTTATCAACATTAAAAAGACCGTGGGTCCTATTCCTTAACTAACGCTAAAATGGGGACGCAAACAGGGAAAACCTGCGCCTGCAGGTTTCCCCATAGCATCAACCATTTTAGTGTTAGATTCTAGAGCAGGCGCTACCTCAGCACCTTTCCTCGAAACACAGCACTACCGTCAATGATACTCGCAGTAGCACTTCTGTGCCTCAGCGAGTATTATCTCCTGAAGTCCTTAGAACGCCATGAAGGGTTGCGCTGCTGGGCTGCAAGCCCTGTGCGATCTTGCTCCTGCGAGAACTATTTGGGCTAGGAGAAACGGCTGGTCAGGCCACCGTTCTCGCCGTGGGATGAGAGGCGAGTATTGGATTTATTGGGGGGTTATTAAGGGCTGCTAAATGATTTCACAAAAGCAGAATCAGTTAGCACCAGCTTTTAGGTGTCGTAAAAATTTTTGTTTAACCCACCACTGAGGTAATCAGCAGTAGGACTTTGTAATACCCTACTTATTGTACCGCTATTACTGATTGAGCATCCTATACTTAACATGGGGCGCGCAAAGTATAGTAAGCTAGCGCAATCACCGATGCGCTAATGTATTTTAGACAAGGTTTAGTGCTAGGAAGGTAATATGGGGGCATGTGTTAAAGTCACTTATCCTAACGTTAACGCTTACTCATCCAAATTCAATCGTTAGTGTTCACTAGGGAATAGGGCCCAGTATAATGTAAGTATTCATATCATAGACTACTATATTAGGCATGCAGAAACTAAGGGTCCATATTCTACAGGACTGGCAATCAATTCAATCCATCTATCACCGACATATGTAATGTCAAAGGCATATTTTCACAGTTTTTCTTACTCTACTTTGTGTGGTAAGGTCCACCAGCTATTGAAATGTTTCTAACTGATAATTTCCAAATATTTTGATTGATCTTGTCTGGCTAAATGCTGCAAGTTGGCTTATGAAATAATAAGGATTGCTTAATTAACAAATGGGTAGATGCAGAGGCGTACTTAGGGTATTTGGCAACGAGCAAAAAAAGGCAAAAAGCAGTTCCACCTCAATGATGAGGTTAACGAATTTTAATCTTATGCAAAACACAAATAACATAAATAAAATAATAACTTAAATAACACAAATATCTGAAATAAAATAACAATTAAAATAACAAATAAATAAAAAACATCTGAAATGAAATAAATACATTAAATAAAGCGAATAAGTAACATCAAAACTTGAATTCACAATCTTTGTTTTTCGGGCACTGAAGGTGCCTTCTAACAGAGGTGCTCTCAGTGTCCTTTATCTCTGTTAGAAAGAGACCCCTCCAGGGCCCATTAGAGATTACAATAGTGTAATGGGTCCTGAAGAGTGTATCACTAACAGAGGTGCTCTAAATGTTTTACACTAAGAGCATCTCTCTTAGAGAGACTGTCAGGGCATCGTCGCCGGGTGCAAATGCCTCTCCACCCTCCCAACGTTCTGTTCGGGTTGCGGCAAGGCACCAGACCCGGTCACCTGGCGGTGCCTTGCATCCAGGGGTTGCAGGCTCACCTCCTCGGCGTGTCCTCAGGCCCTGGGGAGGTCAGGCGCTGGTTCCTCCAGCATAACCTATTCCCAACCCATTCAAAATAAAACATAGCCCATGCAACTAGCGTCAAAAAACTCACTTAGTGTTGTTTGGTCTGTTAGGAGTGCTGCGGTGATTGTGATGGTGTGCTGTGGCTGCCTCCTTGCTTATTATATTGCAGGGCAGGGCTGAACTATAGTGCAGCACGGATCCATCTGTACACAGATGCAACATTTTGCACCTCTGTGCACTGCACAGGCCTCTTCCCAGTCAATAAGCCGGTGGCTGGCCCCTTTCCTCCACTGATTGCATTCCTATGAAAGTCACGATGACCACTGAGCACCTGCACGGAAGTCATCGCAATTTACATATGTCTTCTGGGGGGCTGCTAAGCCCCCTACCACTTTTACTTCAGTGCATGAAAGAGGATGACATCTGACAGGGCCGGTTCAAGACATTGTGCTGCGTGGGTCCACGGCAGTGCGCAAAGTCACAGAGCACACTCTCACACTGCACCTACAAGTGTATCCCACCTGCCACCATGTTCACCTCACTGCTCTTCCTCCAGTGCGAGGATAGGAAGTGCAGGAGGATGGAAAGGAGCAAGGAGGAGTTAGAGGCACACTGTTTGCATGGGCGGCCACGGCATCTCACTGATCACCAGAATGCAACCCTGCTTTGCGGTCTTCACTTGAAGCATAGACCGCATTGCTGCATGGACAGACCAGCCCTGACGTTGTGACAGCCAGCCATATGCACCCCTCTACCAGGCTGTCACCTGGGGCAGACGCCACCCTCCCAGTAGGCTACCGAGTAGATGATAATCTAATAGTTACTGGGTCAGAACCCCAAGAAATTAGAGCCACGGAAAGTGTTATGGCTGTAGCTATAACAGAGAATGAATTGATGATAATAGTGATACGTTTGTGTTGTTCCAAAATAACATTAACACCAATGATTCAGCAGCTATTCCTTCCATAGGGATATCTTCAAATTCATAATTTTGGATAAATCCCAATTTTGGTACAACTTACAAAAACACCCGTCTAGAATATTTCACAGCGCACTTGTAAGATATTGGTAAAAGCCTGAGTGTTGTAGCGATAGGACTTAATAAAGTTCTAAATATATATTTTATTTACTGGCACCTTGGACTCCAGCATGTAGGATTTTATTGTTGTCTTAAAACTGTCTAAATAAGGAATTTCAGTAAAAAAAATATACCTTTGAGGGGATCAAGTGAACCTCAACTGGAAAAGCTAGATAGCAGAGAAAGCACCTGACCTCCCTCTGGCAGTGGGTTCTGAGAACATGTAACTGAATGTAATTGAAACAATTTATTGTGGCTCATAGAAAACAATATTGGAAGTATTTTCTTGTCTATTTATAAAGACCGTTATCCATCAGAAAAGAAGCTCAAATAATAAAGAAATTCATCCTGAGATTACCATTCGGTACCAGAACCTCAATACATTTTCTGATGCATATTATCATACAGCATAAAAAATAAATATGTTGCCATAGAAACATTAAAAAATGGTAATTGTAACCTTGTTCTGAGTATGGCTCTTATTGACGCCTAAATTATATTTAGAAATAAATTGTTTAGCAAAAAAAGAGTGAGGGACAGTTGTAACATTTTGTAAGGAACAAAGTAGTAGCAGTGGTAATATATATTTTTTTATTTTTGTAAATATAAGGAATCTTTAGTTTTGGACAAAAAAAAGATTTGTTTTATGGGGACAACAAAAAAAATGCATGTCTTGAATTGATAGTATGTCAAAGAAACTAAGAACTACCAGCCCTCATTGGGTATGTTGAAGTGTCTTATTATAGGCTTTCCACATTAGAATGCCAGCAACGTTTCAACCTACTGAATTGTTATTGAACTCCAAGTATCATGTGCACTGTGGAGTAGATCTGCCCCTGTGAGTGAGTATTGTCTAAACCCTTTGTTTACTTTATAGTATAATGGACATTTCTAAAGTCATAGAGCCCTATTACATGCTTATCGCTAACGTTAGTGCTCAGCTGTGTGAGTGTTGACGATAGGTTAAGTGGCCCTAGTGCGGGCCGACCATATTACAATCCAAACGCTAATGGGTTAAATAACCCATTAGTGATTCGGAGCTTGCACTTTTCAGCACAAGCTTACTGTACTTTGCACTCTATGCTAACATGGGAAGCGCAAAGCGTTAATTAGCATTAGGATTACAGAGTCCAGTTAATTAGGTCCCGTTGCGGTTAACTCAAAAGTTAACCACAGCTAGGACCTGGTGCTAGCTGATTCCGCTTCTGCAGAATGTGTTATCACCAGCTACAAATCCCCTGAAAAATCACATGCTCACCTCTCATCCCACGGTGAGAACGGTGACTCGATCCGCTGCTTCTGGCTGCCGGGAGCAGAGAGAGACTGGAGGAAAAAAGTCCCCAATGTGCAGAATCTCGCCTCCCGCGAGATCCTGCAGGTCATGTGACAAGCAGTCAAAGCCTCAATGGAGTCCTTTTGCTTAGCACTGCCTCGAGCATCCTCAGGCTTAGAGCTGCAATATGGGGCAGGCTGCTGAATCAGCATCTGCCCCGTAATATGGAGCTAAAACGGAGATGCTACGGAGAAACCTGCAGGGGCAGGTTTTCCTCCTTAGTGTCCCCGTTTTAGCGCGCAGTATGTAATACTGCCTGTAGTATTTATTACATCCCCACCCAGTCTTATGCGAGGCTGGGCAGCATTGGAACATTTATTCCTGAAACAAATGGGAAGCCCATTTTAACCATAACCATAACCTTAACTCATGCTTTTTCAGGCACCACCAAACTTATAGCAGCAATATCGTTATTACTTTATTAAGAATTCCCTTATGTGCATGCTAATATTTAGTTTGATCACCCATTGAATAAAGTCTGATACATAAGTATCCATCTCTGTGTTCTCAGCAGGTAGCTTGTATTTACAAAATGATTTGTATTAACTATTCCCGCCATAGACTGTATAACTGGAATTGCTGTTTAATATGCTTATTTCAGTTTAGCTTTGCCTCGATGTACATAGCACAAATAATGATTTCTCACACATTTTGGCTTTCACATATTCATGCATCTGCGACGACCATAACAGGAATTGAAGAATAGTTTCCGAGAACACGCATAATTAAATGGCTGGAGCAGCGGAAAAAGAAAAAAGATCAGCATTCAGTTTTTTCAAATTAAATTTAAAAGCTTGCCCTGGTGAGTTAAAGAGATTGGCAAGTTTTTACAAATAACATCAGTGGGCCATTCGGAGACAGAAACACAGCCGTATTGGAATGGAGTCATTAGGCAATACATTTATTTTGAAGCCAATTAACCTTTTGTCAGAGAAATGTCGGCGCAGTAATGATTTTAGCTGTGGAGGTCAGCCTCTAACAGAGGCATGTATGACAGCGATTACGTTGGTTGACATATGCTGCAGACTAAAAGCACAGTCTCAGAATGAGAATCTGACTTCGTTTATATTCTGCTCTGCATTTCCCAGGGAGCAGCCAATTCTGACCTATCCATTTAGGTAATTAAAGCTTCCATTTGGATGTGTCCTGCAGGAAGGTGAAATTTGGGGGAGATAAATGGCTATTGCGTGCTACATCCAATCACTTGATGGACTGCCTGGAATAGCTAAGCTTGCCAGGTTCTCATAAAAATAGAGATGAATTGGTATAGGAGATAATTCTCTAAGGCAGAGATGCTCTGTCATCTTCCTTTTTATGGGAGATAATTTAATTGTTGCCAAGGTGGATTGCTGTCTCGGAGGGGAGAGGGGAGGACGAATGGCTCTGACCAGCTCCCCCCCCCACAACCTTTTCATTCGCTGAGAAATTGCTCCGTATTATTTACTTATAAGCCTACTTTGTTTGGCAGAAGACGATGTCACTTCAATAAGCGCAGCTGGCAGTCACAGCTGTGTTCTCACTTACCTTCCAGGCGATTTTGTTTCCTTTCGTATCATGTTCAAGGGCGATAGGGAAGTCTCCTCTCTCGTAAAACTTGCGGAAAGCTGTTGGCTTTGCAGGTCTTTCTTTGAAAGCTCCGGCTGCTGGGGGTCCTCTAACCTGCAAAAACCAAAGTGACGAGAGGATTCAAAATTGGAAGAAACCATATTTCCCAAAAGCAAACATTTTACTTTGCACAAAGCAGTAAAAATTTGCTTTAATTGGAAATGATAAATGTTGACTTAAAAACGGTGCTGCATGGTAACGCTATAATGTCACCACGGTAGGTTTACAACAGTGTCATTACATCTGCTAGCCATGTTGAATGATGTTACAGTACAAGGCCCTATGTCTTAAAATGTGAAGAGTAGTTCAGGATTGTTGAGATCTCATAGTTGGGACTACCTGTCTTAGTGCTGCTGACTTTTACTACGCTTCTCTGCAATCATTCAATGACCCAAAAGGTATTGCCTAAATGTGCATTATGGACCTTTTCTTGCTTTTTAATTTCCTTCATATAATAATTAAGAGCAGTGGTCTGAGAAAACACCACCGGATCATGCAGGAAAGGTATCACAAACAGTTCTTTGATACTTTATCTATGTATTGGTGCTATATGAGCATGATAGCATGATTTAAGCACAAATTATGAGCATGCAAGCAAGGCTGCCCAACATTGGCTCTCCAGATGTTCTGGAACTACATCTCTCATGGTACTCAGCCACCCATTAGCCTGAAAGAGAATGTGGGGTACACAAAACCTAGAATAATTATGATGATATCTGAATTATTACCAATACCAACATGATGGCTACTTGACCTTGAATATAACAATCACTATAGGGTTTCTTCAAAGCGAACTGATCTGGCTCCAAAATTGCACCGAACAGGGAATTTTTCCATACGGTGCAATTTCGTGGCCAATTCGAATATTCAGAAAACAGGCAGTTCGCCAAATTTTGGCGAATTGCCAGCAAATACGGTGCCTATTCGACGGCAGTGAACTCCTCATAGAAAAGCAATGGTTAATCTATTCAGAGAACACTGAACAGCAGTGAAATGTCAAATGCCCTGCTGTTCAGTGGTTTCATTAGTCAGGTTTAATCAGGTGAATCCCATAGGTTTCAATGTTAAAAATATTCCAGTTTTTATCCAATGTCTATTAAACCGTTTATTATTTTAATCTGCAGCATAAAGTCTCTTTATTTTATTTATTTTTCTGTAACAGACCTTTTTATTATTATTCATAGGACTTTATATGTTAATTCCAGATATTTCCGTCCAGTTGTTTTTTGCAAACAGCATTTCAAATTTCACGCTTTCTGCCATTTTGGGTTGTTTTTGTACCCCGTTCATCGGCTTGTCAGCTTTTTTGGGTGGCTGGTCGGCGCTGTGTTGGGCGGATCGTCGGCTTTTTTCAGACGCATTTGGCAGGTTTGCAGCAAATCGTTGGGTACCTTTTGCGGGGTTTCTGCGGCATTTCAGAACGATCCGATCTTTTGAATTGTATCGGTGGCTTATTGGAGGGGTTTTCAGTGGATTTACGATATTTTTTCAGAACGATTCCCTGCATTTCTGGGACCCTTTGATGAATGCTGAATTCACCGCAGGGTCAAGGAATTTGATTCCCTGAAGTGTGGGGAACGAGAGAGCACTGAGATGTTGGTGACCTTTCTGTGCTCTCTGATTAACCCCTTATGATACTTAAAGAAAAAAATACTACTCAGTTTTGCTGTGTGAGAATATGCACTTTCTTTTTATACTTATGTATTTGCATTATGCTTTGTTTGCTATTCAATAGAATATCCATCCTTGGTTGAAAACACCCAACTATGCTGGTGGTTCTGATGAATGCCAAAGGCTGGAAGATGAATGAGCAGCAAGTAAGGGGGATATTAGTTCCTTACACCCAGTAACAGAGAAGGAGATGGATATGGTATATATCAGGGGTTCCCAAACTGGTCCTACAGATGTTGTGAAACACCATATCTCATGAAACTCAACTCATTAGGTCAACAGAGCCTTGTGGGAAATACAGTCCCAAAACATCTGAAGGGTCAAGATTGAGCACCTCTGAATATTCAATCACAATGACCTACCACACATATAGTCCTATATTCTCACAATGAAATCCTGCATTCAAGCACATTGACCCACCTCACACATATCACTTTATGACTGATACACGTAAACCAGATGAACACACTCTTCCATTCACACACTGACCTTCCTTTATATTCACAATCATTCATGTGGTTTCAAAAACACAAGTTAGAAAGTGTATAATGAGGGAGAGTGACTTTTCAGCCTGAGTATTTGGAACTAAAGTCGAGATTCAAATAAAGGAATACATTAAACACAGACATATAACATCATTCATTTTGTGGCCAAGCAGGGCTTTTTTTTTTTTGGCGGTACGCCTCATCCTGCAGGATCTCCACCTGCATACTAAAGTCCTTGCATATGGGCGTAATGATGTCAGAAGCGGGACTTTCCCCCGGATGGGCAGGGAATTCCCTATGGAGGAGATATAGGGGTCTTTTTGACCCTTGCATCTCTGGAACCATAGAGGCTAGAGGGTAAAGAGCGATATAATTGGAAAGGCCAGATCACAACATGGTTTTATCTAGAGATGTGCAATTCGTTTCATTCCGAATGGTGAATTTCATCCGAATTTCAATTTTCGTGTTTCGGGAGCATTTCCGAAAACAAAATATCGACCACCAGAAATTTCGGATCAATCCGTAATTTCGGATCGAGTCCATGATTCGGATCATTTCGGCGATCCGGCTCATTTCAGGTGATTCGAATCAGTTGTTTTTTTGCTTTTTTATGTGTTATTTCGTTTTTTTATTGCTTATTTAAGAATGGCAAGTAGAACCAATAGAATGTAAGATTCTTCACTTAATTAATCTTTTAGGATTTTCTTTAGGCATTTTTTGGGTGAAATTTTAGGTTTCCTAACTTTTTTTTAAAGAAACGAGCCTTTTTAACTCATAGGTTTCAATGCAGCATATGAATCCACACACTGCTGGGCCGTGTCTCTCTGCAGTATAATTAATGTAGCACATGAATCCGCACACTGCCGGGCAGCACCTCTCTGGAGATTGATTTTATGATCGGTTAGTTTTTCCTCTTTTCTGAGTTATAATTAATGCACATATGAATCCACACACTTCTGGGAAGTTCCCGGCAGTGTGCGGATTCATATGCTGCATTAATTATACTGCAGAGAGGTGCTGCCCGGCAGTGTGCGGATTCATATGCTGCATTGAAACCTATGGGTTAAAAAGCCTTGTTTCTTTAACCACTTCAATGCGGAGGACGCGCTGAGCGCGTCCTCCGCATTACCGCTGCTGTGCAGAGGACGCGCTGAGCGCGTCCTCCCATTGGGGTCAGCGTTCGGCCGGTTCCGGCCGATCGCTGGCCCCTCCGGTGCGGGCTGACATCCTCGATGTCAGCCCGGCATCCGGAACCGCCGCCGCTGAAATTAGGTGTCATCGCGACAGCGCGATGACACCTAATTCAGGCGCCCCCCCCCGCATGTGCGGAGGAGGCGCCTGAAAGGGAGGGGGGAGGTCCTTCGGACCTCTCTCCCTCCCGATCGGCGGCGTTGCGGGGGTTAACCCAGGCACCATTTGGAAGGGCACAGCCTGCCCTTCCAAATGGTGCCTGGCATTAACCCCTGGGGAGCTGGATCGCGAATCGGCGCTGAAAAGCGCCAGTTCGCGATCCTTTCCCGGAGCTGGCCGACATCTTGGATGTCGGCCAAGCCTCCGGGAACTCCCCCTGAGGACTGGCATCATCGTGCGTAGCACGATGACGCCAGTCCTACAGGGTTATCCAAAGAGATTCGAAAAGACACCGCACGTTCGGTGACTTTTCGTTCTCTTCAATTCGGTTCCTTTTGCCGATTGCATTTCGGTGACCCTGCGGTGTATTCAGCAAGCACCACAGGGTCCCCGAATTGCAGGGAAAAGCTGCCGTAAACCCACCGAAAACTAACCGAATGCACGCTGAAAACAAGCAAAAACATCTGGATTAACCTTTGAAAAAGACGAACAGGAGCCGAACAGGAGCCGAACATGAGCCGAATCACACAGAGCCGAAGCAGTTGTGACGTAGAGGAGGCAGTGAATAAATTAGAAAAACCATTTGTATGAATCTGGGAAAAAGAAACGCTGTTTGCAAAGAAACTACTGAGCGAAAATGTCTGAAATTTTCACAGGAGATCCAGGAATGATAATAAAGAGGGCTGTTACAAAAAAAATAAGTAAACTGAAAAAAAAAAAAAAAAAAAAATCGGACTTTTAATAAAAATAAAAAAAAATCTGAAAAAATGCTTAAAGTATCCTAAAAAATCTATAAATAAAGAGACTTTTTGCTCCAGAATTTTATAATGAACGGTTTATTAGATATTGAATTAAAACGGGAATATTTTTAACATTGAAGCCTATGGGATTCACCTGAATAAACTTGCCGAATTAAACCCCCGAATGGCAGGGCATTAGGGGAACCTTTCATTGCTGGTTTGTGTTCTCTGAATAGCCGAAGCATTGCTTCTCTATGGGGATTTCACTGCCCTCGAACAGGTACCGAACAGGCACCGTATGTGCAGGCAATTCGCCAGGATTTGGCGAATTGCCTGCTCTCTGGATAGCCGAATGGCCAGGAAAGGTAACCGAATGCTGATTTTCAGCGTTCGGTTACCTTTCTCAAGCAATTCGGATCTCTTTGGATAACCCTGCTAGAGTTAACCCCTTACTGCCACCAATGGTGGAGATAGGCAGTTCATTGGAACTCCCTATCTCCCGATCCGTGGCAGCTAGGGGTTAAAGTTTGGTATTGCTGGATCGGCCAGAGCATGGCCGTTCCAACGATACCAAACACTACTGTGAAAAGTTTTGTAAAAAAAAAAAAAAATGAAAAATAAAAATAAAAAAATTTAAAAAAAATATAAAAAAATAAATAAACACTTTTTTTTCTTTTTTTTGGTTTGTTAATGCAGCAATATTGTTCCCATTTCAATTATAATGTGAACAATGATGCTGCACTAACGATTTTTGTATGCGGTGCGTTTGTTAAAAATCGCGTAATTTTCCCCAAAAGAAAATGTAACGAGACCCCATCTCTAATTTTTTTAACAAGCGCACCCCATACAAAATATAACCGCAATTTCTCGCATGTTAAAATGTGAAAAAAAACACTTTACACGTTGTAAATTATTGAAAATACATATTTTATTGCATTTTTTGTTATAATATACAGACATGACATAACGTATACATATAATAATGACATATTATGAATCTACCGAGTCTGACGGAAAGAACGATATATAATATGTCTGGGTCATATACTAAAATAAGCCTTCAAAACACGTTTAAACATGATGAGCAAAACCGGTGAAAATGACCTCAGCACAGAGGTGTGAAAAGCCTCAGCAGCGAAAGGGTTAAAAAAAGTTAGGAAACCTAAAATTTTCACCCAAAATATGCCTGATAAATCCTAAAAGAATAATTAAGTAAAGAAACTTACATTCTATTGGTAGTAATCTACTTGCCATTCTTAAATAAGCAATAAAAAACAAAATAACTCATAAAAAAGTGAAAAAACAACTGATTCAAATGATCCAAAATGAGCTGAATCTTCAAAATGAGCCGGATTGACGAAATGATCTGAATCGCCGAAATGAGCCGAATCGCCGAATCACCAAATCGAAATGATCCGAAACTAAAGAAAAACTGTCCGAAATTATCCGAAACGAAAAAACAAACACCAGAAAAAACCCCGAACCGAAATGAAAAAAAAAAAATCACAGACAACCCTAGTTTTATCTGTAAAATTTAAACAATTTTTTTCTCCTTTTTACTCCCTAATGCAGCACTATTGTTCACTTTTCAGTTATAAAGTGAACAATAATGCCGCACCGTGGAGCTCTGTGATACGCTCATAAACACAACACAGCTGCTGTGAGTTTTACTGCTATGAAGCTCTGATACACTCATATTCAGTGTGCACATTACTGTGAGTTTTATTGCTGTTGAGCTCTGTTATAAACATGGGTGTGTTTTGGAGGGAATAGTTTGACGGTGCAGTATCATTTCATCCTTGTACCCAGGCAACACAATGTCATGGCCTGGCACTGGCTTTATTCATTGGCTGCATGCTGGCTTGCACCCTCTATACATTGGCAGCATGCGTGTATACGTCATCCTGTCAATGGTTGCTCTTTACCTGGTGCTTTATGATGCTTCATAGTGAGTACCCACTCTTTTTTTCCTAGGAAAAAAAGCACTGTGGATAGGTCTGTATATTTTAGAAGCTCTAGAAATAAAATGTATTATACATAAAACCTATTAAAATTCAAAACATAGGAGGGGTTAAAATTGGAATTGACATATTTTAATAATTTTCCAAAGAAACATTTCACATCTTTAAATTACATTTTTTATTAAAAGAAACATATTGAATGTAAAAATATTATTTATGATTGTATTGATCTCAGTCTATTCAACCACCAAAGATTCTGCTTCAAGAATGGTGTTCAGACTTTTCATAAGTTTTCAATTATGTACCGCGGCTCTTGTATTGAAAATAATATGCTTCTTTTACCATAAAAGATGGGCTATTCTGTACACTCAATGCTTGAAATGGTTTATTAGAAAAATTCACGCATAGAAAAAGATCAGCTAATATGGAGATTGATTTCACCATTTGCAGTACATTGCTAAATAACATTTATGTTCATTTATGTAACATATTGTTAGTTTGAATACAAAATTATATAGGAACGAAAACAGCATAGCACTAAAAATTGTGTGGATATTCTAAGAAACCATTTTGAATGCTGCAAGCATGTCGCCCACAGAGAGAATGGTTATATTTAAGATAGGATTCCTCAAACACCAAGTGTGAAAGTGTGATTTTGAAGTAAGGTTTACATAAGGGGTTATTCAGAGACAGTCGATCTGGCCCCGAAATGTCACCGAACAGGGAATTTCCCCGTACGGCGACATTTTGGGGCCATTCGGATATCCAGAGAGCAGACAGTTCGCCAAATTTTGCGAACTGCCAGCCAGTAAGGTGCCTGTTTGAAGGCAGTGAAAGCCCCCATAGAGAAGCAATGGTTAATCTATTCAGAGACATCGAACAGCAGTAAAAAGTTGCCAAAGTGCCCTGCTGTTCGGTGCTTTCATTCGGCAGGTTTATTCAGGCGAATCCCATAGGCTTCAATGTTAAGAATATTCCTGTTTTTATCCAATATCTAATAAACCATTTAATATTTTAATCTGCAGTAAAAAGTCTCTTTATTTATAGATTTTTTAGTATCTTTTAGGCATTTTTCTGTGTTTTTTCCTTTTCCTGTAACAGACCTTTTTATTATGATTCATAGGATCTAATGTGTAAATTTCAGACCTTTTTTTACAAACAGCGTTTCCTTTTTGAAACTTTCAAGCGTACTGTTTTGTTTTATTTTTAACCCCCTTTCATCAGCTTGTCGGCTTTTTCCGGCAGCTGGTCTGAGCTGTGATCAGCAGCTCTGCGGAATATGCTGGCGCTTTATAAATAAAGAATAATAATCGGCTTTTTCTGGCATGTTCGGCATGATTTTTCCTGGCGGTCCCAGCGGGTTTTGAGCAGGTGTTTGGCAGAATTGCGGCAGGTTTTCACTGCGCTCCGGGGACCCTGCACTGAATGCTGAATTCACGGCAGATTGGGGAACTTTGATTCCCCGAAGTGCAGGGAACTGCAGCAAACGAGAGAGCTCTCTGAATAACCCCTATAATAATTTTAAACCATGGAGAATAGAACTGACATGACAGTACACAATTTCATGCCTTATATCAAAAAAGCAACAGTTTCAACACGAGTATACATGCCATTTTGTCAACAATGCAAAAGTCTATCTCTCCATTTTTCCTAACACTGTCATGACTACCGACTACTAAATGACTACTTTCATTATTATTGAACCCCGCTGTCATGTCTCCGATTTTCCATGTATCACACAGCACATGAAATGTTGGCTATCCAAAGCACAGTTACAAGAAGGAGTATTGACATGCCTGAATGTCAAGTCATTCATTATGGCAACATTTCTGGTAACCAGGTGTGCATAATTACAGTCAAAGTCCTCTACGGTACCCCACAATGCTCAAGGCTGCAGGTGCTCAAACATTGTAAAACAAAGATTGTTGTGTACACTTGCTCCAGGAGACAAATTATGAATAGCACGCCTTCCTTCCTATATGTATGCCTTGAAAAAAGTAACAAATGTATAGTTGTTTTAACAAAAAATCAGTGATTGTCACTTAATTTGTGGAAAGCCAGGAGAATCAGAGGCAAGAGGCAAAGAAATGCTGCAAGTACCCAGCTCTTCAGCTCACCTCACCACCGTTGCTGACCAGAGTACCTGATCTCCCCCACACAAATGAAAAAAAGATGAGCAGCAAGTAGAGAAAACCATTCATAATTAAATTAGTAAATAGCTCTGTGACTTTTGCTTTTATATTGTTGTTATTTGGGCTCCTGTTTGTATAAATAGTCTTGAGAAGAGAAACAACAACCTACTGCTGTGCTCCTGGATATGACATTTAGTTATGTTTATACCCATCTTGTATGGCCACAGGAAATCTATGCAATAATCTATATATATAAAAGCGAAATGCCACCTTGCGCAATATCACGATATCTCCAGAACCGTAAAGCCTACAAACTTGAAATTCGGTACGTATGTTCCTCTCGGCTTCTAGGTGCTCACTAAGAAAGGATTTTTCGAAATGACCATCAGAACATTAGTTATTAACACGCTGTGCTGCTAAGGAGTTATACTCCCCCTCCCCACCTGAAAATAAATCTGTTCCAACTGCCACTTGCCTCACATGCCGTTATCTCAGTTAAAACTGGTAGACATTGCACGCCTTCACTCAGGAGCGTCTGGGGATCCTTACAGCACTAAACGTCGCTACATCACCAAAATGTCCACACCTTCCACCTATTGAACTGCTTCTGAAATCAAGGTGGTGGGGGATATATTCCCTTATGAGTTTCAATTACCCACCAGCACTGAGCCAACGGATTGTGAACCAAATTCCTCCTGCATAGTTTCCAAGCCTCAAATCACTTCTTACACTGATCTCCTTAGTTCAGATCGATCTGTCCCTTCTACTGTAACAACAGTTAAAGGAAAAAGAGGGAAAACACACAGAAAAAGATTTACAGATGCGAAAGGGAAAACTCAAGTAAGGGAAGCTGGAAAAATGTATCGTCGAACTCATCCCCAAGTCAGTAGAGAGGCTATAATATAGTATGCATCTAATAAACCCTATGTTGATGAGTCGCAAATGAGATCAATGCCTTGGACTAATAAAGATTTGTCTGGTTTTAAATATGAACCTCAGATTGATTACTCCAGGGAAAAGGCTGCTGATGTCAGACCTCAGTTACCTTATGCCATGCTCTGAAGTGGCAGGATGAGAGTCACGGGATGTGCTGCAGTAGTGGGAAAGTCCAGCTCCCTCCTCTTCAGCCCTACCCTGAACCCTTACACAGCCTTCGCTCTCACCAGCATCCAATGGCAGAGCACTTTCTATGGCCAGTTGTATGTGGCGTGCTCTAGAGTCAGTTCACCTGACAGCCTGGTCATCCTCCAGACAGAGTGAAAAACAGGAATGTTGTTTACAGAGAGGCCCTGAGCAAATCATCTGAGGGACAAATTGAAAATCTATGCTATGCAAGTAATTAGCCCGGCTACATAGACAAAAAAAACAGGGTTGCTAATGGGATTAAAGGGTTTAAGCCCATCTATTTAATTATTTATTATTATTATTATCAACCTTTATGTGTTTCAATCACCAGCCACCACTAAGCCAACGGATTGTGAACCTAATATCTCCTGCATAGTGCGACGTTTCTTCGCAAAGCACGGGTATCCAGCTAGTAACTCTATAAAATACTGCTACAAAGCCCAATCAATCTAAGAAATAATATTCTTAAGCATTGTACTCTACTGCAATACAGGCATGTCAATCAAAGAAGCTGCCACTCACAATTTAATAACCCTGTAATTTAATTAGCTAAACTACAAGTCCAAAGAAATCATATTGTTTGACCTCTTTACATGTATTAATGCAATCCCATTTCTGAGGCTTTACCAATGACAAGGAAAAAGGTTTGTCCATAACAGAAACATAATGCAGCAAGGCTTTGGTGAAACAGATTTAGAATGGTAATGAAGTTCTTTTTCTTCAGGGTGTTATACTAACAAGACATTTTAATACAATGTTTTTGTATATTTTCTTATCCATTTATTGCTGACTTTTAGAACCCAGAGCCTTGAAAAAAAGTGGTTTAAAATCCAGATACTGACTCACACTTTTTTGAGTGTGCCATGTTTTCTGAGATAGAGCATTAATATATAAAAAATAAACACGAAGATGAAAATATGTATTTAAACACATACAGGTCTATTAACTAAAAGGTGAAACTCAGGAGAACTAGCAGGAGAAGAGAACAAGACCAAATAGCCTATTTGGAAAGTGAGATAAATGGGAGAATGTTTCTGGTTTGGCTATTTTGACCTAAAATTTTCACTTCTCCTGCCAGTTCACCTGAGTTTCACATTTATTAAATAGACCTGATAGTGAAAATTGCGAAGGAGAAATTAATGTCATTTAGGTTTAATACAGATCTCACATGAGCCATCATGTGTATCACTTGCAAGGCTAGAAAATGTTCATTTTCCAACAGCTGAGCTATAGAAACTTTTTTCAGCTTCAAAGTGTTATTCTGGAAAGCAAATTGCAAAATTCCAATTTTGTGATTTTACAATCTGGAGTTAAATTGATTGATGGATCTGCGCAATTCAATGTAGACGGTTTACCAATAAAAATCGAATATACAGTGCTATTTTTCCCAGGAAATCAGGTGAGGGTACTCACCATGAAGCGTCATAAAGCTCCAGGCAACAAGCAGCCAATGAAAAAATGGCATACAGTCGCATGCAGCCAATGAAAAGAGAGCGCATGCCAATGTGCAGCCAATGAATGGAGCCAGCGTCAGACTATGACATTCAGATCTATTCAAAGAAAGGTGAAACTCAGGAGAATGATGAAGTGAAAGAAGTGAAAATTCTAGGTCAAAATAGCCAAACCAGAAAATTTCTCCCATTTATCTCGCTTTCCAAATGGGCTATTTGGTCTAGGTTGTTCTCTTCTCTTGCCAGTTCTCCTTATTTTCACCTTTCTTTGAATAGACCTGATTGTGTTGCATGGGTCCAAGGATAAAATGCTGCCGACCCCCTCAAACTATGCCCACAAAAACACACCCATGCTTATCACAGTGCTGCACAGCAATAAACCTTAGAGTAATGTGTAGGAGCATATCAGAGAGCTCTTGTCACGTACCTCCTAAATATATTGTATATGTCTGATCCCTGTACCCAGACAGGCTATCCTACACTGCCGGTACTTGAAGTGGTCGGAATGTCTACCTATTACCCCACACGGCAACCAGATACCAGGGGTTAATACAAGAGCGGACGATAAACCAAATGCCAGGGTTCGTTACGCCAGAAGGGGTCGTCAGCCAAGTGACAGAGGCTGTTTTGCCAAAAGGGATCATCGGCCAAGTGCCAAGGGGTTAACAGCAAGGAGAATTGTCAGACAAGCTAGGGTCAAACACAGGACAACTGATAGCACTAAACGTGAGAGAGCACTGAGGAGAATGAAAACCACGTCAGGGCAAAGAACCATGGCTCAAGTGTCTGAATTTAAACTTGGCGGGCGCTGCGTCATCAGGCCACACACCGCCCAAGACCTCGACCCATGACAGCGTCCATCGGCTACATCACTTGGCGGCCAGCTAGTGAGCAACGAGGAAGGTGCTGTCGGCCGCTGGGAACCAGGCATGGGAGTACGGTATGTAACAGCTCCACAGTGCAGCATCATTGTTCACTTTGTAATTGAATAACAAAAGAGGAACATTCAGAGCTATGTAAATAAAATTCTTTGTCATTTTTGTCAGTTTTTGGAAATACAAATCCATTCTTTACACCTTTTTTCTTGAGAGAGTCATGTGCCTACCAAAATAACACATGGGAAACCTTATAGCATGCAAGCAGCTGCACATATATGTTTGTAGGTCATATGTATTGTGAGTATGGGAATCTGTGTATGTTAGTAGGAGGCTGACGGATTCAGTATTTCCCGGTCAGTAAGGAGTTAAACCTTCCCTGGCAGCCTCCACAGCTGCAACTCCTTAGCAACTAAGCCAATATAGCAGTTCCCAGCACAGAGGAAGCCAGAAAAAAGACTGCACGTGGGACACTGAGGAGTGGAAATCACAGAACTGCAGGAAGGGCTTGCTGGCACGTATGTAAAAAGAGACAGAGTTTTTGTTTATACTGGGGGCAGAATAGCTGCCCCAGTATCCTGTAGTGAGGGGACAAATTTGTTTAGTTCGACTCCTAAAGGAAGGAGTAGGCCAGTTTGTTTGTGTTTAATTTTTGTTTGGCAACAAGTGTACCCAGTGTTTAAAAAGACTTTGTTTTTGTGGCGTTCAATAAAAGAGGTACACCCTCCAAATCCTGTGCTTCTCTGAGCGGCCCTACCACAAGTGGTGGCAGCGGTGGGATTCCTTTGTTGTGCTGGCTCCGCTTTCACAGAAGCCTTAAAAGGTACAGAACCCACGATAATGGAGGATGTTGTAAAAGCCCTAGTGCAAGCTTCAGCAACCCAACAGGAGACCAACAGGCTGACTGCAGCCTCCACTGCAACCTCAGCTGCAGCTCAGCAAGAGACTAACAAGCTCCTGGTCTTGCAGGTTGAAGCCTTGAGCGAAGCTCAAAAGATGGACCGTGCCATGTTCAAAGAGCTCTTGGACCGCATCAGTACCCTGGGGATGACTACACCAGCTGAGGGTGTAATCAGGATACGGCCAAGCAGCTGTCTACAGTAGATGACCCCAGAGGATGATGTGGAATCCTACCTTCTGGCGCTTGAGCAAACAGCTATACGTGAAGCCTGGCTCTTGGGTCAGTGGGCCGGAATTATTGCCCCATTTCTCCTTGGTGAAGCACAAAAGGCCTATTATGATCTGGATGAAGAGGCCACTGCAATTTACCCCCAACAAAAAGCAGAGATCCTGGCCCGGATGGTGTGACAACCAATGTGAGAGCCCAACGCTTCTACAAGTGGCAGTTTAAGGAAGATAAGGCACCCCGATCACAGATGTTTGATTTAATTCACCTAGCCCGGAAGTGGCTCAAACTGGACAGTCAAACCCCTGCTCAGATCGTGGAAACCCTGGTGCTAGACCGATACCTGAGAGAGCTTCCCCAGAGCCTCCATGAATGGGTCAGTCAAGGAGACGCCAGAACCTATGACAGCATGGTCGCACAAGTAGAAAGATACCTGTCTGCAAAGGACTTGGAAAAATCTTCTACTAAATCATTTTGTTTGCCCCAGAGACCAAGACCCCGGAAAGGTGGACTTGAACCCAATTCTGGAATGGGAATACGTCTGCGTGAAACAGACTCTGAGGACCATACTCCCACAAAAGACCTGGTGAGAAGAAACTCTATAATCTGCTTTGAATGCGGCGGAAGAGGACATGTCAGGGCAAGGTGCCCTAACCTCCCAGTGCTGATGCAATGTGGCTTGGGGGAGAACCACTTAAACTTTTGTGGACTGATATGTCTAGCAGGCCTGGTAGAGGGTGCACATACATTTCGAGTGACTGTAAAGTTAAATGGTCGTGAGACAGGAGCCCTTGTTGACTCTGGTAGTGCCTTAACTCTGGTAGCAGGGGGCCTAGTCAAGCCTGGACAGGTACAACACCATAAAACAATGGGGGTACTTTGTATCCATGGATGTACTGTACGATATCCTACAATCAGAGGTTTTTGTACAGGGGAAACTGGTAAGGATATCAGCGGTAGTGATTCCTCGACTACCCTATCCCCTAGTCATAGGAAGGAACTTCCCGGAGTTCCCCACCCTCTTGCAACCCCTGGTGGGAACCGATCAAGGGGCACTTAAGGATGAATGACATGTTTGTGGTTTAGATTAAATTTTTCCTTTTGCTCACCCTGATTTGTATGTTGGTAACCCAAAAAGAAGAAAAACCAACAGAGTGCAGGGTAAGCAGATTGAGGTTTAACAGAGCCCTGAATTAAGTATTGTTGAATGAGCAGGGGAACGGCCTAATAAACGTGTGGCAACACAATGTGGTGAGGATGAGGTAGAGGTTGAATAAACAGAACCTGTTACAGAACCGGATTATGAGGTTGATATGGAAAACCCAGAAACAATTGATATGTCCAGTGGTAACTTTGGACGAGATCAGGAGAATGATCCATTGTTACAGAATGCCAGAAGTAGAGTGGTAGAGGTAAATGGTGTACCCGTAGAGGGTTGCATGAGGGACATGTATCCATGTTTCATCCTAAAAAATGATCTCCTTTACAGGCTAACCTCAAACGAAGGTCAGGAGGTTGAGCAACTGGTGGTGCCGTCCTCCTATATCCGTAAGGTGCTTGACTTCTCCCACGCTCATCTACTGGTGGACACTTGGGGGTGGAGAAAACTCAAGAAAGGGTTCTCAGACGGTTCTTCTGGCCAGGATGTATATGAGGAAATTAAGAAGTATTGTGCTTCTTAGCCAAGAGTGCCAACTGTCGTCAGTTAGACCCAAGCTAAGGGCCCTGCTCATACCTCTCCCGATAATCGAAGTACCTTTTGAAAGAATAGGAATGGATCTAGTGGGTCCCCTAGAGAAATCGCCAGGGTCACCAGTACATCCTGATGATTGTCGATTACGCAAGCAGATATCCAGAGGCCATTCCACTGTGCAAGGCTAATGCTAAAAATATAGCAAAGGAGTTGGTTCAGGTTTTCTCATGGGTTGGCATACCCAGAGAAATCCTTACAGACCAGGGTACATCCTTTGTTTCATGTATTATGAAGGAGTTATGTCTACTGTTTAACATACATGCTTTGAAAACAGAAGTATACCACCCCCAGACAGATGGGTTGGTAGAGAAGTTCAATCGTACCCTGAAGGGGATGTTAAGGAAAGTGGTTAGTAGAGATGGGAGAGATTGGGAACTGTTGCTTCCCTACTTGTTATTTGCTGTAAGAGATGTTCCACAAAGCTCCACTGGCTTCTCCCCATTTGAGACTCTGTATGGTCGACACCCCAGGGGTATATTAGATATATTGAGGGAAACATGGGAAGAGCAGGTAGCCCAAGGCATGAATTTGGTTCAACATGTGGAACAAATGAGGAAGCACATGGCTCGGATTGCTCCTCTTGTCCACCAGCACATGAAACAAGCCCAGAAACTTCACTATGACCAAAAGGCAGTAGCAAGAGAGTTCAACAAGGGAGACAGAGTAATGGTGCTGGTTCCCACGACTGAAAGTAAGCTAATAGCTCAGTGGCAGGGACCCTATGAAATTCTGGATAAAGTAAGTCTGGTAAACTATAGGGTTAGTCAGTCGAACCACCGTAAGAAAGAGGCGATACTGCACATAAACCTCCTTAAGCATTGGAGGCATAGAGAAGCATGTGTGGTCGCTGTGGGTGACCCAATGGTTGGTTGGCAGCCCCCAGAACAACCTGTGATGATATCCTCTTATCTAACACCAGAACAGGCAAAGGAGTCTAGAAGTCTGGTGGAGAGGAACGATGATGTCTTTTCATCGCTGCCGGGCAGAACCCAAGACATTGCCCATGATATTGAGATGGAACCAGGGGTTACCGTAATGGTTAAGTCTTATGGATTCCCTTTTTGCCTGAGGGATTCTATAAGAGCCGAAATCAAGAAAATGCTTGACCTCGGAGTGATAGAGGAGTCGCAAAGTAACTGGTCCAGTCCGATCGTTCTAGTGCCAAAACCTGATGGGTCAATTAGGTTTTGCAATGACTTCAGGAAATTGAATGAGGTGTCTAAGTTTGATGCCTATCCCATGCCCCACGTTGATGAGTTGGTGGAGCGACTAGCAAAGGCCAGATTTTTCACGGTTTTAGACCTAACGAAGGGTTACTGGCAGATACCATTAACTAAGTGGGCCAGGGAGAAAACCGCATTCTCCACTCCTGATGGACTACTTCAGTATAGAATAATGCCTTTTGGTCTGCATTGTGCTCCAGCCACGTTTCAAAGATTGATTGATAAGTTGTTAAGACCTCATACAGAGTATGCGGCAGCTTATATGGATGATGTGGTTATCCATAGTCCCAATTGGGAGACCCACCTAGGGAAGGTACATACAGTATTGGATACCTTTAGAGGAGACGGGCTGACCGCCAACCCAGCTAAAAGTACTATAGATTTGGCTGAGGCCAAATACTTGGGCTATGTGATCGGCAGGGGAATAGTGAGGCCCCAAACAGATAAGATAGAAGCCATACAAAGCTGGGCCAGACCACTGAGAAAGAAACAGGTCCGAGCCTTTTTGGGTATTGTAGGCTACTATCAGAGGTTCATTCCTCACTTTGCCACAAGGGCTGCTCCGCTCATAAATCTTACGAAAGCGAGAAGTCCTGACACTGTAAGATGGGACAGCAAGGCTGAGGAGGCCTTTGCTGACCTGCAAGCAGTCCTTTGTACTCAACCTGTTCTTGTGGCACCTGACTTTAGCCAAGAGTTTTTCCTTCAGACAGATGCCTCTGAGGTTGGTCTGGATGCAGTTTTGTCTCAATATGTTGGCGAAGAGGAACATCCAGTTTTGTATCTGAGTCGGAAACTGCTGCCTCGGGAACAACGCTATGCTACAGTAGAAAAAGAGTGTTAGCGATTAAATGGGCCTTGGAAACGCTCCGCTATTACTTATTGGGCAGGCGCTTCACCCTGATCACTGACCATGCCCCGTTGAAGTGGATGCATAACAATAGGGAGAAGAACTCCAGGATCACTAGGTGGTTTTTGTCCTTGCAGCCGTTCAGCTTTGTGGTGCGACATAGGGCAGGTCTCCTTCATGGCAATGCCGATGCTCTGTCTCGAGTGCATGGACTGGCTGAGGTGGCCGCTTCACATACCTGTGTTACGCTGGGGAGGAGGTTGTGTGACAGAATATGGGAATCTGTGTATGTTAGCAGGAGGCTGTCTGATGCAGTATTTCCCGGTCAGTAAGGGGTTAACCCTTCCCTGGCAGCAGCCACAGCTGCAACTCCTTAGCAACTAAGCCAATATAGCAGTTCCCAGCAGAGAGGAAGCCAGAAAAAAGACTGCAATGTGGGAGACTGAGTAGAAATCACAGAACTGCAGGAAGGGCTTGCTGGCACGTATGTAAAAAGAGACAGACCTTTTTGTTTATACTGGGGGCAGAATAGCTGCCCCAGTATCCTGTAGTGAGGGGACAAATTTGTTTAGTTAGACTCCTAAAGGAAGGAGTAGGCCAATTTGTTTGTGTTTAATTTTTGTTTACCAGTGTTTAAAGAGACTGTTTTTGTGGCGTTCAATAAAAGAGGTACACCCTCCAAATCCTGTGCTTCTCTGAGCGGCCCTACCACAGTATATAAATTTACCAAACCTTTTTCCAGGCCACTATGTTGCCCGAAGCCAAGGATGAATTGTGCCCCCTCCCCCCAAAAAAACTAGGTGGTGTGTATGAGTGTATCACAGAGTGCCACAGCAATAAAACTCACAGTAATTTGTGCTGTGTATGAGCGTATCACAGAGCGCCACATATCCTGGCCCACTTTCACCAGGGCCAGATTTATAACTAGGCAGAATTGGCATGTGCCTACAGGCACTTGGCACAAGGGGGCGCCTTGCTCTGTGTAAAAAAAAACAATAATTTTTACGATTTGAAATCATTTAGATCACCGTGTCTCTGGAGACCTGAAGGCTAGAGGGACATGAGGTATCATTGGAAAGGCCAGATTATGGCCTTTCCAGTGACACCAAACATAACCAGGCTAGATGTATAAATAAAATAACAAAATAATATTTTTTCCTTTTTTATTTCTTCTAACACAGCACTTTTATTCAGTTTGCAATTATAAAGTGACCAATGATGCGGCACTAACTCACCTTCTCATTTCCCACACATGCCATCAAGTGTGGAGCTGATGATGCAATGCATCGACAACCTAGAATATGGCACTGTAGGGAGGAGAGACAGGGAGATTTTGGAACGCTGCATTTCTGAATTGTACACAGCACAAGGTTATGTTAGGTGTCACTGGAAAGATCAGAGCCTGGTCTTTACAATGATAACAAACATGACCATGTAATAATCAAATTTTTAGTTCACTTTTTTAAAAAATTTTATTTTTACAAACTAAAAATTTATTTTTTTCTCTGTTCTACGGCAGAGGCAATAAGTGTTTTACTGATTAAACAAACAATGCCACTGCTAACTCAACTAATTCAACAGATTCTACCCCGTGATTTGAGAGCAGAGAGCAAATTGCATAGGCTCAGGCTGTCACTGTGAATGAAAAGGAATGAAAAGGAAAACTAATGCGCGCAGAGAACGGACGGAGCCGACGGCGAGAGAACGTGGAGCAGGTGAGTCTGTTTGTTTTATTTTATAATTTCAGCATCTGCAGAACTTAATGGCAGGCTCTGCCTCACCTAACACCCCTGATAGCACGTCCCTGACACACATACACATACAGCCACACATCCCCATACAGTCACACCTACACACATATATCCACATACACTCAGACACACATCTACATAAGAGACACACACACATAAATGTGCCCACACAGCCCTCTTCCAGGACACTGGGAAGCGATCATTACTGCTCTGCAGCCAGCAGCTGGCTGCAAGCCAACCCCCAGCTGCTTCCACAGCAGGACAGTTCTGCTCCAGCCTGCTCGAGAGCCAGGAGCGGCCTGGTCAAGGGCTGGTTGGGTGCCGGCCCGGACGAGGGCTGGTCAGTTCTGGACCGGTCGAGGGCTGGTTGGGTGCTGAGCCAGTGTAACGTTCAACCAGGCAGGTGGGTGAGGTTGCGAGCCCAGAGGTGCAGTGACACAAGGAGGCAATGGATTGCAATAATAAAGGGGTTTATTTAGAAAGCATCTCAGAACATGAAGGGATAACACAGGAAAAGGGATGCGGACAGACAGACTGACCACACAGGGACGGTTCTTAAAGCAGGATAAACTGAAGTAAAAGGAAAAGTCCAGTATGCAGGGAGTCTGATACACAGGTAAGTCCTTTAGACAAATGCAGGGGTTCACCTGGATGAAGCAAAGGGGTTCTTCTGGAGGAAGCCAGAGGGGTTCTCCTGGATGAAGCCAGAGGGGTACTCCTGGGTGAAGCCAGAGGGGTTCTCTGAGATGAAGCCAGAGGGGTTCTCTGAGATGAAGCCAGAGGGGTTCTCCTGGATGAAGCCAGAGGGGTTCTCTGAGATGAAGCCAGAGGGGTTCACTGAGATGAAGCCAGAGGGGTTCTCTGAGATGAAGCCAGAGGGGTTCTCTGAGATGAAGCCAGAGGGGTTCTCTGAGATGAAGCCAGAGGGGTTCTCTGAGATGAAGCCAGAGGGGTTCTCTGAGATGAAGCCAGAGGGGTTCTCTGAGATGAAGCCAGAGGGGTTCACTTAGATGAAGCCAGACGGGTCCAGGGGTATGGAAGGCGGTTGTCTGGTAGGCAAGCAAGCCATCAGATCATCTGGTAAATCCTGCACACAGGCTTGTCAGCGAAACAGGCTCCTGACTGCACGAGTTCCACTTGGAAGTGAAGTTTGATGCTGAAGCATCTAGGTAAAGGTGTGGTTGAGTTATATAGAGACAGCCAGCTAAATGAGATGCACCTGATACTCAGTGCAGAGCTGGATAAGGCAACAGATATTCTGTGGCAGCAACTGAAGGGTGCTGCCCTGCAGTATGATGAATACAATAGCGTGCTTTATCATCTGCGGCGCCGCCGCCGGCGAGGAGCGTGACAGCCAGGTCGAGGCCAGGTTCTGGCCTGCTGGAGGGGCGGGCACATGCCTGCTGAAGGTCAAGGTCTGGGCTGGGCACTCCATGCTTTGGCCGCTGACAAAGGCACCACCCGGTTCCATGGACAGGCTGGCCCTGTCTGGTGCAGTTAAAAGGGTAGATGGCAAAAGAAGTAAACTGGTCAGTTTTTTTATATCCAAATAATTGCATATGCATTAAATCATAATGCAGATAACACATAACAGTAAATGAATGCAAATGTTTATGTAGTTGGTAGCAAATTATTGCTTTAATTTACATACTATATATTTATTTTAATAAGTGACATTTTATGTGTTTCTATAAAGATTTTCACCATATCATTCATTATGTGCTAATAAATACTAAATTGATATTTTGTATTTCAATCAGGTATACAGGTAGGGATTTTTACATATTATTAGATGTTCTCTTAACTCCTTAATTTTCATGGGATTTTCTAGAAAACGATTGTCAGTAACCAGTGTTTTTTTGGAAAATAATTTTTAATTATACAGTAAGAAATATTTTGTAATGTTCCTAATGTATTTCATACTGTAATAACCTATTTGGCAAGCAAATGATACCATCTGCTGGCCAAAAAGAGTTACTGTAGTTCTGGTCTCTGTGCAGGATCAGCTGGGGAGATGTTATTCAGACACATTCTCAACTGGATTTAAAACGTCATGTCACATCAGGCATCATGCCCCCAATTTAAACTTTAGGGGCATGTTATGGAGCCTAAATGCAAATTAGTTTAATTTGCAATTAACAAAATCTCTTTGCATTGCTCCTGTGGTACATATATCGAATATCCTCGATATCGGGGCATCAGGGGAGGTGCCTTGCAGAATTAAGGGTTTATTCAGAGAGAGAAGATCTAGCCCTGAAATTGCACAGAACAGGGCATCCTCTGTGCGGTGCAATTTCGTGGCCATTTGGCTATTCAGAATGCAGGCAGTTCGCCAAATCTTGGCGAATTGCAAGCAAATACGGTGCCTGCTCGATTGTAG
Organism: Leptobrachium leishanense; assembly: GCA_009667805.1. Classification (NCBI taxonomy): domain Eukaryota; kingdom Metazoa; phylum Chordata; class Amphibia; order Anura; family Megophryidae; genus Leptobrachium; species Leptobrachium leishanense. The sequence goes on from CM019066.1 coordinate 212,269,573, forward strand.
TAAAAGTCCCCATAGAGAAGCAATGGTTAACCTATACAGACAACACCGAACAGCAGAGAAATGTCACTGAAATAACCTGAAAATCATCGGCTGTGCTTGGCAGCTGTCCAACGGGTTTGCGGCGGCTGTCTGGCACATTTGCGGGGACGGCTGGTGGCGTTTAGCGACCGATTCGCCGCACTTCACCTGAATTCACCGGAGGGTCTGGGAATTTGATTCCCCAAAGTACGGGGAACAAGAGAGCACCGAAATGTGCTTTCTGAATAACCCTGTTAGTATAGTCGATCTTGGTAGCCGAAGCAGGTAAGACTATCCATATAATGTGCTAGCAAATATCTAAACAAATCAATATGTCATATGTGTAGATATATATACACATACATATAAATATATAATTTCATATCTCTCTATTAATATATTCAAAGTTTTATGTTCCTTTAAAATTATCCATACGTTATGCCAGTAAATTATATATATATATAATTTATATGGAAGAATTACACACACATACACGGTATTTAATGAAATAATTAAGAATAATTATTATCACGTTGAAAACTACCATGGAAACACATAAAAATTGTCACTTAATTATATAAATATAGATCACAAATTGCATAATTCAGATCACAATGAAAAAAACATCTAATTGTCAGATGAAAGTTTGTCTCAATTGCTTATATGCCCTAAAATCAAAGCAATCATTGCGATTACTAGATATGTGCATTTCGCTTTGTTCTGAATCACAATTCGGACGAAATTATACCAATTCGTATTTCGAAAGCACTTCCGAAATAACAAGTCGATTTAGACCGAAGCGGAATGAAAACAAAATGTTATAGAACTAATTGATTTTGTTTTTACGAATTGATTCGTTATAGCGTTTCACTTACAGGGTAATTCAAAGAGCTTGAGAAAGGTAACCGAACGCTGAAAATCAGCATTCGGTTACCTTTCTTGGCCATTCGGCTACCCAGAGAGCTGGCAATTCGCCAAATCCTGGCAAATTGCCTGAATATACGGTGCCTGTTCGGTGCCTGTTCGAGGGCAGTGAAAACACCATGAAAGGCACTGCTTCGGCTATTCAGAGAACACAAACCAGCAGTGAAAGGTTCCCGACATGCCCTGCCATTCGGTGGTTTAATTCAGCAAATTTATTCAGGAGAATCCCATAGGCTTCAATGTAAAAAATATTCCAGTTTTAATGCAATATCTAATAAACCGTTCATTATAAAATTCTGCAGTATAGAGTCTCTTTATTTATAGATTGTTTAGGATATTTTAAGCATTTTTCTGAATTTTTTTTTATTTTTTTAAAAGTCCGATTTTTTTAAAAAAAAATTAAGTTTACTTATTTTTTCTGTAACAGCCCTCTATATTATCATTCCCTGGACCTCATATGTAAATGTCAGACATTTTCGCTCAGTTGTTTCTTTGCAAACAGCGTTTCACTTTTCAAACATTCATGCAAACTGTTTTCCTAATTTATTCACTTCGCTCTGTCTGCGGTCTCGTCTTTCTCCGGAGGCTTCGCTGCGTGTGATCGGCTCCTGCTCGGGTTTTTCCGTGGTTTTCGGCAGGTTAATCCAGATGTTTTTGTGGGTTTTCGGCATGCATTCGCTGGGTTTTGCGGTTAGTTTTCGTCTGGTTTGCGGCAGCTTTTCCCTGCAATTTGCTGAATACACCGCGGGGTCACTGAAATGGGATCAGCAAAAGGAACCGAATTGAAGAGAACGAAAAGTCACCGAACGTGCGGTGACTTTTCGAATCTCTTTGAATTACCCTGTTAGACTCAGCGAGGCAAATCTGTTGTATTCAGCACCACCGGCCATGGACAGCACCATGGTGCGACATTAAACAGGTTTACAAAAGTGAATCCCATAGGTTTCAATGTAAAAAAAAAAATATTTATTAGTATAATAATATAATAACTATAATAGTATTTTTTTGTATTTTTTAGGTGAAATTTTTGGATTCCCAATTATTTAAAAAAATATTTTTTCTTTGCCGAACGCAGCGGTTTTATTTCTTTCCTTCAGTCTGGCTGCATTTGGCGGGTGCTGTCCTTGGTACTGAAACCTTTTTCAGCACCAAGGACTGGGGGATTACCGAATCTTTTAACCCTCATTTTTTAAACTCTAATGTAACAGTAATTAATTCATCCGTTTCACCATTCCGAAATAACGAATCAATAGGAAATACGAATTACTAATCTCCTGAGATAATGATTCGATCCTAAATAGGAATCACGGTAACATAATAAACACACCGAAACAAATTAAAAAACATTATGAGTCAAACCGAACACCTTACACACTTTGAGCACTATCATGTCCCTTGAGCGAAAATTTCCCCTTAGCGGTCTGTTTACAGATTATGAGGTCAGTGCTGAATTCAGCAGCCTGCCCTGTAACCAGTGCCGTTGCGAGTATCACCTCCTGGAGTCCATAGGACTCCATGGAGGCTTGTATTGGCGGGTCCTGTGACCTCCAAGATCTCCCTTTCGTAAAATCGTGCAGGTCCAGAATGATCGCGGAGGGAGGAAAGGGACTATTTTTCACTCACCATGCTCCCAGCAGCCAGAAGCGTTGGATTGGGCTGGCGTTCACACCACGGGATGAAAGGTGAGTATCTAATTTATTGGAGAACACTTGGTGCTGACTGCTTCTACAGAAACAAAAGCTGGTGCTAACGGATTCCAACTGTAGCTAACATTTCAGGTAACCACAGTGGTGCTGCTTAATTAGCTTTAAGACTTTGTGATCCTAACATGGGGAGCGCAAAAAGTGATTAGCGTTAAGTATAGGGAGAGCAAAGTACAGTAACCTCGTGCTAGAAAGCGCTATTACCGATGCGCTAATAGATTTTTTAACCCGTTAGCGATCAGGATCTGATCTGGGCGTCCCACTATAACCTCTTTTAACCTAACACTAATGTCATGTATGTGAGCACTAGCGCTAGCGTTAGGGCCCATTATTTCCAGGTCTCTTTATATCCCCTATTCCCATTTTCTTCTTTATTGTAATGAGAATGTGGGTATTTAATAAAAGAACGGTTGCCCTCATGGATGAGGCTGTTCCTTTAGATTTGCCACTAAGTGGGATCAACTCCATGGAGGCATCCGTTATAAAAATGAAAGTATATTATAATCTATATAGCAAAAAAAAAAAATAAAAGAACACTTTTATAACTTGTACATTTAACTGAAGCAAGTGCAATTACTGCTTGTATAAACCACTTTAGCGGTATGAATGAAAGACGTGTCAAATTCAATTTTACTTCCATTCTCTTTGATAGATTTAGACACAAGAGGAAGCGAAAGGAACCAGCAATCAATTTAAAGGTTTCAAATATTTTTAAAACAGTAGAGCTTCTTATTACATAAGTACTGCTTTGTTAAGCAATGGTATAACCAATGCATCCTAGTGTATCACTGCACAATAAAACAGTGAGCACATGAAATGGCTCAAATGAATTCATGAGAATTTTATCACCTTCATTAAGGGGCATATAAATGCTATTTCATAGTCGCTATTGCAAATATAAAGAAGAGGGAAAAGACAATTCAGTGTTAAAAGCAGGATGAACTTTCAAAACTTAATTGGTTGAATAAGTCAAAAAATAACTTTTTATTAGGTTAAGCTATATTAAAAAAAATGAATATGTTACATGCTAGGAGACCATACATAAATGCCAAAAGGGCTTGAAGATTTCCAAAGACTTACAGGGTTATTCAGAGAGCGTGAAAAGCAGGAGAATGACTGGAGAATGAAAAATTCTCCCTTTCATCTCACTTTCCAAATTGGCTATTTTGACCTAGAATTTTTCATTCTCCAGTCATTCTCCTGATTTTCACGCTCTCTGAATAACCCTGTAAGTTTACTGAAATTCAGAAAAACTAATTCTAATTAGTGGTAAATGAATTAATGGCAATTAGTTAGGTTTTTAATTTACAGCAAGAAAACATTTTTTACAAGTCCCTCAGAAATAGAAAAGTAGGATGCCAAAGGAAAAAAATATACTTAAAGCATAAAAGGGGGTAACCCTCAAAATACAATGTAGAAAAAAGCTCCACTTTACCTCCCGGTACTAAGGGGCCTGTCCTGATGAAGCCGGCATATTGTACCGGTGAAACGCGTAGACGTTATGCCCTTCTAATACCTGATAACCTCTATATCCTTGTTAAAAAGCTGTCAATCTGGCAATGATTTAAACCCTTTTACATTAAGTGTGGTGGCTTGCGCAACCCGCACTCTACCCTTGCTGGTTCTATACCTGTCTTGTGAAGGTTGTTTGCAGTTTACCCATTAGTCTGTTCTTCCTTTCTGTCTTAATACAGTCCCACGAAGGATTGTTCTCTTGCTTTATTGAGAAATCTCCATTATAAGGCATTCGGTACTACTGCTTAATGTGATACAGACTCATATATTTTTCTCCCTAACCCAGTAAACTCAGGGAATCGACCTTTTAATTTTGTCTGCTTTTGTTCCTGTTGCACTTATATGTGCTTTTTGACCACACATTTTTTAGATTTTCCTGTTTTCTCTTGTGTTCTGTGTTGCACTGTTGCTCTTTTCCTTGAGCCATTTGGCTGAAGAACCCGTATTAGGTTTCATATCTTCTCCGCCCTATTCAGTGCGGTGTTTTACTTGTCTTTGAATAAAAGTTAAGTATTATCCCATGCAATGCTCTTTCACCTAGGCATTTATTAGCTTTTTTCAACAGGGCTTTAATGTTATAAAAGTCATTCAAAAGTGTCTGTGCATCCAGGACTCCTTCCTCACCAGCTCAGTGTCCTGCTGGCCAAGACACAACACTCTTGCTCATGCTGAGCTGTATTTCAGAATCTGTTGCATTAGATTATTGGGTCTAGTGGCAGTGCGTGCCTTTTTGCTCAGGTGTGCCATATGCATTTTTACTGGGAACTCAAAGGGAGTTGCTCTCAAGGACCAAATTACTCTGACATTGCTTTTTGCTCATGCTTTGTATCATGTATGCGTGTCGCTTGAGGCCCAGTTTGCACTTTGGTCCTCACTGCTTCCCCCTGGCCGTGGACTCTGCTATCAAACTACTTTGCCTACTTTTGCTGCTGGACCTGGCTTTTTATCTGGACTGCACTCTCCAGCCTCTGTACCTCACCCAGCATGTGATTTGGACACTGTGATTGCAATGCCATTATTATTGTGGATTTAGCAATCAACTAATTCTTTGCTGCACTGCTGCTCACGTATGTTATTTTATATTATGGCCAAAATAAGCAGGGCATGAGGTGAAAAGATGGCATATGCTCACATGCAGCCAATGAATAGAGGGTGCACACCAGCATGCAGCCATTGAATAGAGCTGGGGCCAGGCCTCAACAATTGGGCACCATTACATTAATCGCGCTAAATCGGAATCACAAAGGAGAAAAACCTGGGCCTGCAGGTTTCTCCTTTGCGTCCCCATTTTAGCGCGATATTACAATGCAGGCACTAGAAGAACTGCCTGCATCATAATCGGGTGCTAAGCCCCAGGATGCTAGTGGTAGCGCTAAGCGCCGCCACGAGCATCCATTCGATGGAGTCCATAGGACTCCATTGAGGCAGGCGCTGCTGGTCACATTGCCAGATCTTGCCTCACGAGATCTGGCAAGTCAGCATACTGATCCGCAGAGGGAGACTCTCTGTCTCTCCCAGTCTCTCCCTGCAGTTCGGTGCGCACGTACTTCGCGTGTGGGTCTCTATTGATCATGATTCTATGCTACAACGGATGTTAAACTGTGCGGCAACACGGACGTGATCACTGCGTTCATCCTCTAACACGGGCCTCAGTGTCAGGTTTTGTCCTTAATATATTTATATATTGTGAGTTGAAGCCAGGATTTATAATTGGCATTTAAGCCTGAGATACATATTCAATGATTTGCACTTCAATATTCTCACTAATATTGTACAGTTCTCTTGACATAAGCACTGCCCAGCACGTCAATGTATTAATTTGGTCTCCTCTGCAGTGTTGTTTTCCACTATTGGTCTAATACCCCTGGTCTTCCTCATTGTGTACTAAATGGCTTTAGGCCATTCTGTACCTCTGTCTGTTTTCTCAAAGGTAATCCTTCAAATCTGGCCTGTTAGGGGTACTTGAAGACCATGGTCGGGAACCACTGATTCAGGACCTACACATACTCAAATAATATAAGGTCTGGGGCAATTTGGGGCCTTGGAGCAATCTTCTGGCTGCATTCAATGATGATTACCAGTATCGTTGCACTAACCAACAAGAATAAATAAAATGAAAATACAGCTAAAGTTTTATAATTGTATTTTTCTGGATGTCTTCAATGACAATGATGATCACTGGCTGACTTGAATCTGTATGGTTGTAACACGTTGCATTTTGATTATTTTCCTAGTTACAGCTTTAAACCCTGGACTTTTGTGTTGCATGCCTTTCTGGAGTTGTTTAAACACAACCTTGTACTTTATATTCTGTGCTTTACTGGCATGTTAAAGACTCTACAAATTGAAATCGTAATAAATGTGAAATGATGTAATAGGCTATAAATCAGATTAATCTGCATATACAGCATCGGGCATTCTTTATTGCATCTTACTTGACATGAAATGTGAGGAACCTTCACCCAATTAGCAGCAATGGATGTTACAGGAAAAAAATATCAACCAGAGAAATTAAGTAGAAGAACAAGATGACTTGGTTCATGTCAAATTAATTATAGCACATGACTACATTTAGAATCAATACTAGTAAGGTATAAAAGCACACGACGCTAATTATGCTAATAATACCAACATAATAATGTCCTTCATTCTCTATAAGAAACTGTCTCTTTCTTTCATAGTTTAAGGAAACATAAGAAAAGCTACCATAAGGCAGAGATACAGCAAGGTCATGAGGTGCACGGATGAATTTATCTGTACTCCCCACACCATAGTTCTATGCTCACAACTACTTGCAGGTACCTTGGCTAAGAATAGCAAAGTCAGAATTAAGGGGCATTTTTATTTACCAATACTGCAATTGCTGTCTCTCTGTAAATACTGTGCACAGATAAACTCCTTAGTGCTCTACTACCGGCTTTCAACTTGCGCAACAGGACAAGTTGTGGTGCCATTGGCTAACAGCAATACTTGCACACCAAGCAAATAGTCATGAAATGGTATCATGAATGTTTGCACTTCTCTGCCTGGATAAAGGAACCGAAGGCATGTAAACAAAGAGAGTATGACATATCTGAATATGAGAGTATTTCATGTTAAATTTGATTAAATTCAATTTGTATAGCTCTGTGCAGTTACAAAGTAACCTGACAAGTGGAGAGAAGAAGGAAGCACGTTAAACATCAATATTTGCACTTCTAGAGATGCCTTGCTGTTACCTGAAACTATTTTCTCCTTGGTTGCTAAAGGAAAGACAAAACAAAGCTAGCAGGTGCGGCTATTAGTATTTGTTTATAGTTCTTTAAAGGATTATACTCTATTCTTCTGTGAGTATGTATAATTGGGTATTCTGTTAAAGTGCAGCAAAAGACAGACGATTGTTAAAATAATTCAAGTCCACGTGTCAATTTCTTCATATGTGGGAGCGTGCAGAAGCTTTTCATTTATTTTTAAAAGCCACACCAATGTCTTACATTTATGAGTGGAAGAAGAACCTGTTTTACTAATTTCTCTCCATTTATTTCTCATTTTTCGTTGATAAGTAACCTAACATAACAAAATAAATATATCTATGGCTAGAGGAACTCAAATGAAACAAATATAATCCAACTGTGCAGGAAATTAGTAACTTTTATAAACATGTGTTAGATATACAAGGTTTATTTGATTTTGTTTGAATTATTGCTCTTTTTTTATTATTGTATTATTTCATGAGGTTATGTCTACTGGTGTTAAAGTGACACTGTTACATCTGTAGTTTTTATATACACTGAACCATTAAAAATAAACTGTTGAAATTTTATTAAAATTCTGATGCATTAAACATACACAAGTCAGAGTAGGGACTACACTAATGCCAATAAGCATTAGAGGTGTGCATTTGTTTTGTAACGAATCGCTATTCATTACGAATTTCGTTAATTCATAATCATTACTTCCAAAATAACGAATTGATTTAATCCAAACTGAAACAAAAACGAAACGGTGTATAACGAATTTAATTCGTTATGCTGTTTCACTAAAGAACCATTGATTAAATGATTCCTGAGCAGGATTTGATTAATTGGGATTTTATTTAGTGATCAGAAATACAAATCGATAAACTATCGAATTGATCTTTACTTACAATAGGGTTTTTAGCGATCCGATATACCAAACGAAACAAAACAAAAAAACGAATATGTAACAAAATACAAAAGAAATAACGAAAACAAAATTATTTTGAAACAAAACTAATTTTTCAGCCATGCACACCCCTAGCACCTGCTTGCAATAACTTACCATTTCCCTTCAGTGATGCTCAGTGACTGATGGGAAGTACATCTTTGCTTGTGATCTGTTATACTTTTTTTGGCACCTAATTCACAAGTGACAGTCACCTGTTTCATATTTCAACACATGGGCTGAGTGTGCACAAGAAATGCAGCTTGTTATAACTTAAAATGTCAAAAGGTAAAGTCCAGAAGATAATGACATGAAGGAGAGTCTCCAAAAGTATATATCCGTCTTCGCCGTTACCCAATCTACACCATGCTAACACATATAATTGTATATTTCATTTACGAAGACCAGCTCAGAGACAAATATGCTAGAGTGCAACTCTTAGGCTAGGGTCAGACTAACGCATTTTTCACGTTGTCCGTGAAAATGTGCGTTCGAAGAATGGACGTATTTTTTCACGGAATACGCAATAGCGGTCATACTATGCGCAGTTTCATCCGTGATTTTGTACGGATCATCAATAAAACACTTCTTGCATCTGGACGTTATGTTGGCCGGACATTAGCAGCGTCTGATGTCTCCAATTCACGCACAGACGCCGCCAGCGGACGCAGCGCACTCTGTACGTCAGTACTAGTGGTTTAACGTTCTCGAAAAAATGCTTTCATTTTCCACTTGCGTTGCGCAGCCGGACTTTTGTGCGACCGTACTTCGTATATTGGCCGTCATTGCCCGGCATCTGCTGCTAGCACGGCCGTGATTAAGTGCGCCAGAACGCGCGTTCGCACTGCCTCAGTCTGACCCTAGCCTACGAACACATAACAATGCCAAAAGTAAAAATAGTGATAACCATTATGTAGCATAGAAAAAAAGATATAGCCCAATATTTGATCTACATATGGCTGTCATAGTATGGCACATCACACCAAGTACTCTTCACCAGTTGAAACAATGGATACATGGAAAACAATGCGCTCTCTCAGTACTGTTCCATTTGCTATGCTAAGTTAAATGGTAACTTACTTTACTGCTCAACCTTTTCACTTGGTTATCTTATGTTTGCTTAAAAATGTTGAGCAAACGCTCAATAACAAATCCAAGATGGTCACTTTTCTTGTTCTGGAGCTAAAAACCTGCAAAAAATAAGGCTAGGAAAACCCTGTGTAAAGTGATGTTATGAGGGTAAAATCACATACACATGCACACACACACACACACACACACACACACACACACACACACACACACACTTCTATTAGTCCAGTTCCAGGCTCACGTGAAATTTTTAATCTATGCGCTGTTCCACTCTGAACCTTCACCATAGGTAGTTCTTTGGTGTCCTTCAACTTAAAATTCATGTTGCATGAAATTTGGCTTCCAAGCAATTCCAGGTAACAATCCATGGAGTCCTACTAGTATTGACTTTACTGTGAGTGGTTATTGTCTGCATGTTTAACATTTAACTGTACAGGGACCAGTAATTCTAATAGCTACTGTTTGCAGATCAACTCTAAACTTGAAACTGGTCCACAAATCAGATGTAAACTTAGCCAAAATATTGTTAACTTTAACAAAGCCTTTAAATTCTGTGATGCTGACACATTTACCAGAGCTCTGGTTATGTTTACCCTTGACTTGGAAACTAGCCTTTACTCTTTCTTCAACATGAGAAACAAAGAAATGAGTATGATTGTATGTCAGGTAATCGCAAGCCTGGACATGTTCAACTATCAAGAGAGACAAACCCTTAACACTGAAAAAGTATGTCTACAGAAAACTTAAACCAGAGAAACAAAGTCACCTATTGCAACTGACCTGTTAAGCTAATGGCTCGAACTTCGCTTGAAGCGAAGCTTCAACATTAAACATTTGTAGCTTTTCCATTAAGTTAACATTTTATTGGAGTCTTTAATAATGGTATAGAGCAAGAACAGGGAGCTAATGGATAACGTCTCACGCAAAAGTTATTAGTTAACAAGTCGCCTTAACGGTTCGGTTGGAATAGGGCCCAAAGATTGATATGCGCCAAAATAATGAAATTCTCTTCTCATATGGTCCAATTAACACATGGTTTGGACAAATAAGGTTGTCCCTAGTAACAGGTGACTTCTGAAGTGCTTAAATATTTATTTAGATCTAAAATAAATTCAGTATGACTTAAAACCCAACCTGAAAACACTTCAGATTGCAATGAGTTAATGGCCCCAAAAGACAGGGTTGCAAGGAACACTAGCCTTTTTAACCCTTTTGCTGCTGAGCCATTTCACACCTGTGTGCTGAGCTAATTTTTATCGGTTTGGCTCATCATGTTTAAATGCGATTTGAAGTCACATTTTATTATACGACCCAGACAAATTATATATCGTTCTTTCCGGCAGACTCGGCAGATTCATAATATATCATTATTATATGTATACGTCATGTCCTATCTGAATATTAGAACAAAAAATGCAATAAAATTAGAATTTTCAATCGTCTATGGTGTGTAAAGTGTTTTTTCCCACATTTTATCATGTGAGCCTTTGCGGTTATATTTTCTATGGGGTGTGCTTGTTAAAAAAATTAGAAATGGGGACTCATTACATTTTTTGTGGGGAAATTACGTGATTTTTAGCAAACGCCCCCATAGAAAAAATCAGTGCAGCATCATTGTTCACATTATAATTGAAATGGGAACAATATTGCTGCATTAATAAAACATTTAACATGGCCATGTTTGTTATTATTGGAAAGGCCATGCTCTGGCTGTTCCAATGATACCAGACATTAACCCCTAGCTGCCAAGGATCGGGTTCATTGGAACCCCTAGCTCCACCATAGGTGGCAGCTAGGGGGTTAACTCCAGAACTGACATCATTGCACTATGCGCGATGACGCCAGTTGGCAGGGGGAGGTCCCAGAAGCTTGACCGACATCCAAGATTCCGGCCAGCTCGTGGAGGGGAACGCTATCCAACACCTGTTAGTGCTGAATCGCGATCCAGCCCCCAAGGGGTTAAAGGTAGCCATCGTTTGGAAGGGCAGGCTGTGCCCTTCCAAGAAGTACCTGCCTTTTGTGCATGCCCCTTACGGATGGGGAGGGAGAGAGGTCCAAAGGACCTCCCCCCTCACCTTCAAGCACCTTCCCCGCACTGGCGGGGGGTGCCTGGAATAGACATCATCGCGCCCAGCGCGATGATGTCTATTCATGCGGCCGGGGTCCCAGAGGCTGGGCTGACATCCAAGATGTCAGCCCGCACTGGAGAGCCACAGCAATTAGCGGGAATCCCAGCCGATCGCGGCTGCAATGGGAGGACGCACTCAACGCGTCATCCAGAGCCAAGACCACACGTGGCTGGATGCGCTGAGCGTGCCCGCTGCAGCGAAGTGGTTAAAAGAAATGTTCCATGCAGTGTAAATTGTTATACCCAGTTTAGGAAAGAACATGAAGAGGGAAACAAATGCTTTTCCAGAAAGGTGGACATTCCCAAGAACCAAAATAGTAGTATATCTCTATTACAATATATATAACACAATGTATATTATTATCATTATCATATTCAATATATTATAAATAATTTCTGCAGTGTTTTACAGCAAGGAATGGTAAATTAAACAAACAAAATTACAAACAAACTTAGAAACCAAAGAGATAGTGGTCCCCATCAGATTTGCTTGCATTTATATTTTTATTGAAAATATATGGAAGAGAGATAAGAAAGTGAAACCTGGGTTTGGGGAAAATAATATTACTGTCTAGCCTCAGGACCTTCAGTCTCACGGCTTACATCTCCAGGAAACATGACGAGTTAATTTCGCAGAAAATGCACTTTACTGTAATATACTCCCTACGTACATACAATATGGGTATAAAGGTAGACTGGAAGAAAGGCACGTATAATATCAGCATTTATCTATAAACACACAGAAATACCTGTGTATAACCTAAAGATAGATTGAAAGAAATGCACAAGCACACAATTCAGACAAGCAGAGGCCCCATGGGTTAGTAATGCATTTCAATGAGCTTTAGCCTCTCCGAGAATTGTCATAACTGATACCATAAATCAAAAATGACTGCTGATTCCTGCAAAGAAAAGGATGATGTTGCATTCACTTTATTTTCATTTGGAAAGCTCTTATAGAGAACACACATTTATTAGCATTTTAAGACCGTGTTTCAAGTGGGTATGTGCAACTTTCTCCCACAATGCTTTATATATACTGCAGCAGCAATAAAACGTGTCACATATCACTTTCTGTAAATTTATTTTGCCTCTAGATTGTACGTCCTCGCCTTCAGCGGCAATACTATGCTCTTTTTCTATATTTATTTTTTATAATACTGCTGATTACTTTTACCATTATAAACCATTGCTGAGGCTTATTTAATGCTGAGTGAATGTTTCACATTTTAATTATGAAAAACCGTGAATGTATAATTAAATAGAATACATTTTTTATATTTTTTCCAAATTTCCACATATCTTATATTTTCTTTCTCTCTCTTTCCATTTTATTTGTGTTTACTAGTCTAATATTACCCCAGGCACCTAAACTGCTCTGTGCATCTGAAAGCGCATCACATGTAGAACTGAGACCACAATAGGAAGAGATGCCACTGGTAGCCCTCAAACGCATGCACAGCATTTTCTGACAGATGACTCGGGCTGCCTGCATGTATGCAATGCAATCTCATTCAACCGGAAAAACATAATGAGAGATGCAAGCGCGAGTTAATGGAAAAAACAGTGGTACCCATTAAGCGTTTTATTTTTTTTTCCCTCCTTCAACACAAATTGTCTTGTAACCAGCATCCAAAGAGATGCCTCTAAAGGAAAGAAATTAATGGTTTAAATATGCAATTGTGTTTCATAAAATCTTTTTATAGATGCTGTAGTTTATTTTTCGATCTTGCACAAACAGAGTCAAATGAACGTCATAAAAGAAAAAGAAAATATTAGAAAGCTGTGTGAAGAAGTCAGACCTATACACAGCTGAATGCTGACTTCCTGCGGTGATTTAAATGTAGCACCGTGAAGTGAGAAATTGTTTTATCCGTCCAATAATGTATCACTTGTGACCCAGTGCATATAGAATAATACATGGCGAGAGCACATAATGTGACTTTAATGCACACCTGAGCTGTTGGATACTCTATAAAACTACTAAAGCATCTCATTTTGAGAACATATATTAGGAGTAAATATGACTTTTATTATGTATTTTAAATATAATTGGCAGAACCAATATTGTCAAAGAAAAATAGTTTTAGACCAACAATAAATACATCAAAAGAATATAAAGATGAACTAGAAATGTATGAATTGAATTAAAATGACACTGTTACTCAAAATCCATATGTAAATTATCACATATAGAAGTACATGTACTCTTCATGTATTATTCTGAAATGTGTAATTCAAATTAAACATCTATCAATACACCACACCTTCTTGTTACTTTGTTACCATCCAGAAATTGTAGGTTCTATTTAGTAAGAAGCCCCACTTATTCAACCAGAGACCATCGGCACTGTGACAAGTTGGCCAGTAAAATTTGCGTGAGACATGGTAATCACTGTCGTGCCTCACACAATTACATTGTGTGGTTGCAAAATAAGAGTTTACCTACAATACTGCCTTTTTTTGAATTGCTGGAGTAACTTTGCACACTCTTGACAGTAGCAGTGATGCTAAACCTGTCATAATAAGACTGAAAATGTGAAATCACAATAAAACAGATTTTTTTTTATGAATTATGCTTAAACAACCAATGTTCCAGAAGAGGCCAAAATACATTGCCACCTCTTTCCACTACTGAAAAGGCACAGGGTTCAAATGATTCCTTGGTGTCCTTCCACCAGAACATAGATGTGATCTCCTAGAAGCACTCAATGGAATCCCAAAGATACCCAAAATACAAACAACTAGCAATGATTGTCGTCAATTAAAGGGACACTATCAATTACATAGCCTGTAAGTAGATTACTTGTGCATTACAAATAAAACAACCTTATAAAACACATGCTGCTATTGTTTTACTTGTTTGAAGTAATTGCACGTAAAAGAAAACAAATTATTAGGTATTCTATCTCCGGGTTCCAGTTTCTGGATTTTCCCATGATGCAACATTTACCAACAGCTTTACTTTCTGTCTCTTGTTTATTTGATATATATATATATATATTGAAAATTGGTATTTACAATATTGGTGTATATATATATATATATAAGGAAAAGTCCTGACTCACTCACTCAATGCCCAGCTCAAACCATTTAACTATGGTTTTATGACGTAGGCACCCACTAAAGATTTTTTTGGAAATTCCACCCCTGAGTGGGTAAAAAAGAGGCTGAATATTTTAAAAAGGATTCCTATATCTAAAAAACTGAAGATGTTACAAGCGTGAAAATTGGTATTTACAATCTTCTTGAAAAATGTAAAAAACGGTTTTACCATTTTCCAAAAATCCAAGTAAGGGGAAAAGGGGGGGGGGGTGAATACTTTTATCAGTATACCTATATTTCAAAAATCAAAGATGTTATGTTACTGGTGTGTAAATTGGTATTTACAATCTTCTTGTAAAAAAAAAGCAAAAAAAGAACATTTACCATTTACCTAAAATCCCGATAAGGGGGTTGAATATTTTAAACAGGATACTTATATCTAAAAAACCGAAGCTACTGATGTGAAAATTGGTATTTATATTATTTTTGAAAAATAAAAACACAAGTATTTTACCATGTTCCAAAAATCCACTTGATACACTAGATCAGCAGATCAGAGGAATGCTGTTACTTCACGCAGAATAGAGTCTCTATGCAGCTCCTCTCACAGCCAGGGCTCCCACACTCCCTCACTGCTCCAGCATGTCCGTTTCCCTCTCACAGCCAGGGATCGCACACTCCCTCACTGCTCCAGCATGTCTGCTTCCCTCTCACAGCCAGGCCTCATACATTCCCTCACTGCTCCAGTATTTCTGCTTCCCTCTCAAAGCCAGGCCTCACACACACCCTCAATTCTCCAGTGTGGGAGTACCTGTGATATTATTTCAAAACCTCAACTCACCTAAGCTCTGTAATGTGACCAGCTTGCAAGTAAAAGCACTCCACAGAAATGTGATTGAGTCTATGGTGCTAACCGATTCTGGCCCAGGGGAGTCGGTGTTCATAGTACGAATATCTCTTATACCTTCAGAATATCCGTTTCAATTCAAAAGACTTCAGTTCACTCTAAAAGTTTGTTTTGCAATCACCAACAAGTCTCAGGGACAAACTTTGAAAGTAGCAGGGATTGACCTAAGAGAAGACTGCTTCTCACATTACCTGTTCCAGAGTGAGCTCACCTAAATCTCTGCTGATCTGAGCACCTGATAGAAGAACCACTAATGTAGTTTACTAAGAAGTAACTTGTGCACGGCTGGGAAAATTCATTTCATTTCAAAACTTTTTTTGTTATTTCATTTCGCAATTTAATTTTGTAATTTTGTTTGATATATCAGATCACTAAAAACCCTATTTATTGTAAATTAAGTTGATAGTTGATAACGAGTCGAATTTCAGATCACTAAATAAAACCCCAATGAATCAAATCCTGCTGTTAAAAGGCAAGCTAGGGTTAAATTGTTAGCTGTCCATTGGCCTGTGGTGCTAACAACAGATTCAGTACCACAGGCCAGTTTACAGGAACAAGGTGCTTTGTGAAACAGTCAAGCGAATCTGATGCATTTCATAATGTTGTTTGCTTTAGTACTTGTATGTATTGTAAATTAAGATCGATTCGATAGTTGATATCGAGTCAAATTATGGATCACTAAATAAAACCCCAATGGATCAAATCCTGCTCAGGAATCATTTAATCAATGGTTCTCTTGTGAAACAGTATAACAAATCAATTTTGCTATATACCGTTTTGTTTAGTTTCAATTCGGATGAAATCAATTCGTTATTTTAGAAGTACTTCTAAAATACGAATTAATGAATTTTCAAACGAATTGCGATTCGTTGAAAACCAAATACACACCTCCATAAGAAATACTCAAATAGTTTGTTTTTTTCAATGTTCCAGATGCCAAAAAACAAAATAATTTTTTTTGTCTGTCTCATTGCCTGTTTGTATTTACAACACAAAATATAATTCATGTTCACATAAGAATGAAAAAACTTTATTTTTAGCCAGTACACCCTGATTAATGTCTGCAATAAACATTACTTATTACTTTAAGACACCAACCCCTAAATTGGATTTCCTACAGTTTGTAAAAGAAACAGGAGTTTTTTGTCCAAACAATTGTAACAAATCCCAAAATCCACATGAGCGAAGGCATGGACAAAAGCTATAACGAAACAGAGTACAATATCTACAGTATGTATGGAGCGCTGGATAAGGAGGCCCTTTAAATGCTGCTCTGTGGTGAATGTGTTGGCAGAGTCAAACCCCAAAACACTTCGCCTATAGGTACAATGTAAGGAAAAAGGAAACACATTCCAGAGCGCAAATGGGTACCCGGCGGATGATAGTAGAGATATAACTCACAGTGATTTATATCTAGGCAAGACAATATTCATGCAGTAATGACATATTCAATAATAATGAGTCCTTATAAGTTATGGTTTGGGTGGTGTATCACCATCTAGTGTCCATAAACATCAGAGTCTTTCAGTGGCTGGAATGTCAAGCTTCCATCTGTGGCACTTTTAAAGAATCCTGTGTCTCTCTTGTTCCTCTGAGAGAGAAAATGAGATTAGGATTGTGCCATACACTATGGGTATGTAGATGATTTTGAACAAAATATTGCACACTTACGCAGGTTATGATTGTTTGCTGCAAGCTGCCGTTATGTGAGACCACGTTCCTCCATAACTGATGAAGCCGCCTTTCTGAGCGGTGAAACGGGTTTTATTAAGGACATTAACAAGGACAATTTCCAATTGACCATTTTAAGCCCATTTTATTTGTTTTATATACTATGTGAATAAACTCTACTCTTTTATTGGCAAACCATGTTTCCAGTGTATGCTTGATCAAGGCATCAGTTTAAGATCCTAACACCCCCACCAAGGGCAGTACTGGATCAGTTGAGCCCTGAGAACAACGCAGCAGGAGCAGAGGAGGAAAAGCCTTAACTGAAAACATATATTTTCTCACTTATCCATAGAACTAGGAACAATGGAGTCAAAAGTATAGTAATAAGGGAGCCTTAAAAAGGATAAAGTTGGTGCAGCCATTAACTCTTAGCAGCTGACTATTATCAGCTATATCATGGGTGAGCGGTTATACTAAAGGCTTGGCTCTTAATGGATGGGAGCTACTAATTGAAATCAGCTGCAGAGCTGCAGGATGCCACTGGTATCGTGTCCTGGAGTCCCGAGGACAACAAGTCCTGCCTACACTCTGTGCCAGCTCAATCTAGGTCAGCAGATGAAAACTAGGAACTATTTGTTACCAGTCTCTCTCTGTATGCAGAGAGAGGAGTTGGCATGTTGTGCTATTCTCTGCACTTTGGGATTAGTGGCAAGGGATTTTTTAAAAAGAAATTTAAGTGGTCAGTGATTTTTCTTCTGTAAAATCAATTAACTCCAGAGTCTTTGGGCCAGGGTTTGACTCGTATAGTAGTATGAGTGGTTAGTGTTGACAAGTGAGCCTTGAAGTATAATGACCCCACTCCTTAACACTTATGAATCATCTAAATAGGGCCCCAGAGTGGCTACTGGTAAATCCAAATACATACAAATCATACAAGATATGTGCACTATATATTATTTATAGATGTTCAATCTCCCATGTCCCTTAAGGACATCTTCTCACCCTCAACAGCCCATTTTGTCACACTAACCATGTAAGTCTTTAATCCCTGCCTTGTTGCCTTTTTCTCATTTTAGTAATTCATAAGCAACGTGTTATTGATTTCCATAAAAACAAAGACGAATTTCAATCCAAATGGGGTCAACAGTTCTGTAGGTTAATTAGTTCTTTGTGACCTCGTCCAAGGATCAAGGATTGAGAATTGAATTTCCAAGGAGATAGTATTTCACACTCTGATATTCATTTCTCACACTCATGTAAAATTGATATCGGAGATGAGTTGACTTTTACAATAAACATTTTTTTTGTTTCTGTTATATATTTCCACTAAAATTACAAGTGACCATTTCATATAAACACAAATGCATCCTAGCTGGTAGCAGTTAATAAATACCGTTTTAACAAGGTGTGACAATGTGCTTGCTGTTTCCATACATCTCCTTATTTAAGTGAATTTTTACCTGTAAGGTTAGGAGGCAAGTTATATGGTTATATAAAAGTCATTGTTTATTTCCAAAGCATCCACAAAGAGTAATTCTCTTTTTAATAGAGAGTATGCAATTACTGCATACAGGCAATACCATAAAGATATATCAGAACATAGCATTTCTTTAGCCAAAATTTTCAATTTGATATTACTAAGCAGGCAAATGAATAAGATATAACTAACAGGGCTATTCAAAGAGATCCGAATTGCTGGCGAAAGGTAACCGAACGCTGAAATTCAGCGTGCGTTTACCTTTCCTGGTCATTCGGGTATTCAGAGAGCAGGCAGTTCGCTAATTGTTGGCAAATTGACTGCACATACTGTGCCTGTTCGAGGGCAGTGAATCCCCGTAGAGAAGCAATGCTTTGTCTATTCAGAGAACAAAAACCAGCAGTGAAAAGTTGCCGAATTGCCCTGCCATTCGGTGCTTTCATTCGACAGGTTTATTTAGGCGAATCCCATAGGCTTCAATGTTAAAAACATTCCCGTTTTAATTCAATATCTAATAAACAGTTTATTATTTTATTCTGCAGTAAAAAGTCTCTTTATTTTTTGATTTTTTAGGATCTTTTAGGCATTTTTCTGAGTTTTTTTGTGAATTTTTTTTCCTTTTTTTTAAATTGTTTTTTCTTTTTTCTCTAACAGCCCTTTTTATTAACATTCATTGGATCTTATATGTAAATTTCAGATATTTTCGTTCTGTTTATTTGCAAACATCGTTTCACTTTTCAAACATTCAAGCGTATGTTTTTTTTTTTTACTCCATTCGTCTGCAGTGTCGGGTTTTTCCGGCGGCTGCTCTGCGCTGTGATCGGCTCCTGCTTGGGTTTCACCGACGTGTTCGGCGGGGTTAAACCAGATGTTTTTTCAGGTTTCGGTGTGCATTCGCCGGGTTTTGCGGTGAGTGTTTGTCGGGTTTGCGGCAGCTTTTCCCTGCACTACGACGGCCCTGTGGTGCTTGGTGAATACACTGCAGGGTCGCTGAATCTCACCGAATTGAAGAGAACGAAAAGTCAACGAATGTGCAGTGACCTTTTGATTCGCTTTGAATAACCCTGTAAGATATTGCTGCTTATATTCATTTACTTTGTTCACTTGGCAGTAAATGCCATTATAATGTTGACAAATATATGATAAATAGCATATGTCTGTGGTAATTCCACTAAAGTGATAAAATAAAGCACTAAGGTTCATCTACAATGAGAGTATTTATTCAGAGGTAAATCACACGGAGGTAAGCAATATATATCACACAGACCCAGAATTATCTAAACATAAAACCACTCTAAATAACAATATATAAAACCATGAATGTAAATAAAACAATTACCAACCCCAAGCAGGAGAAGGATTTGGGAATAATCATAGACTTCAAACTAAGTAACAATGTGCAATGTCAAACAGCAGCCACCAAGGCCAGCAAGGTATTGGCATGCATTAAAAGGGGAGTTCACTCTCGGGATGAAAACATAATTTTGCCTCTGTATAAATCAATGGTAAGACCGCACCTTGAATATGCCATGCAATTTTGGGCACCTGTCTTAAGAAAGGATATTATAGTGCTATAAAAATTGCAGAGACAGGTGACTAAATTAATAAGGGGAATGGAAGGTTTAAGTTATGAGGAAAGGCTACCAAGCTTAAACCTGTTTAGTTTAGAGAAACGGCGCCTTAGAGGGGATCTGATAACCTTATATAAATATATACGAGCCATTATTAACCATTGTCTGGAAACCTATTCATTAACAGGACTATACACAGGACACAATGTCACCCATTTAGACTGGACGAAAGGAAAATCAGCCTAAAGCATAGGAAGGGTTATTTTACGGTGAGAACAATAAAGCTGTGGAATTCTCTGCCTGTTGAGGTGGTTGGGTCAGAGACGATACAGACTTTTAAAAAACGACTGCATGACTTCCTGCAGACACAGAATATTAAGGGTTATAATATTTAATATTTGGGTAAGCTTCTTGATCCAAGGAGAAATCTGACTGCCATTCTGGGGTCAAGAAGGAATTTTTTCCCAGTGTGTTGCATATTGGTGAGCGCTTCAGACTGGGTTTTTTGCCTTCTTTTGGATCAACAGCAGTAGGTGATGTGTGAGAGGCTGAACCCGATGGACGCCTTTTTATTTCAGACTATGTAACTATGTGTCAGGATCGCCACCCTCTGGCCCCTGTCACCCACGCCAACCCTGCATCATGAACAATGCACGTTCCAAAATCTGTATGTTCCCAGCATCCTAGCCCTAGAATTTCACCTGACCTCACCTTCCCCTAATTATCCCTGTATATCAGGAAGCTACGCCCTCCAGACTTCACTTCCACATTGAAGTTACTGACTGCGATACCTGTGTACTAAAGCTCCCTGAAACTGCCTGACCTTCTCCTGAACTCTCTGCTAAGACCCCAAGGACCTTCTGCTACAATCTGGACTCTCATTCCTTCACTCACCGGTAACCCTCCCATCCTGCTCCCCCTCTGCCCCCCATCGAAGCCTTGCCGTGTACCGAACCCCTGCTATACCACCGACTATTCTCTGCCAGCCTTGCCGTGTACCGAACCCCTGCTATACCACCGACTATTCTCTGCAAGCCTTGCCGTGTACCGAACCCCTGCTATACCACCGACTATTCTCTGCCAGCCTTGCCGTGTACCGAACCCCTTGCTGAATCCTGACGACTCCATTGCCTGTACCCTGTCTGATTTAATGCTACTGTGTTTATGTGCAAATAAACACTCTTTTGTTATTCTAAACCTGCCTTCATCACTGCATCCTGGGCTCACAACCAACCTGCTACACTACCCGCAGTCTAAACGTGACAGAATGTGGAAGTCTAAAACCTGTGAGCCCGCGGTGATCCATACCATGGTGAAGAACTTGAAAGGTGCCTTTCTGCAGATCCAGCAGCACCTGGACTCCCTGCTTGATTATGTGCAGCAAAACCCAAGGGGCACCTCAACTAAGGTGCACGTTCCTGCTACAGAGGGAGCCAGAGGACCACTGACCCCAGAAGAAAAGGCAAGGAGGAGGGCGCTAGACCTCTGCTTCTACTGCGGGGACCCCTTGCATCAGATCTCGGCCTGCCCGCTGCGCCCACCTAAGCCAGGTACAAAATGCTTTCCTACACCTGTTCCTGTTTGTACCGAGCCTGCACCTGTCAAAACCACAAGGTTGGTGGAAAAAACAGTACCCACCCAGCCAAAGAGAGCTGCACCAACGATCAAGCCCACAAAGTTTACGTTGGGGAAGCCGGTGCCTGCCCTGCAGAAAAAGACTTAATCACCTATCAAGCAAGCACCCAAAGAAAGACCCCTATCCCAGCCTACTCCCAGAAAAAGCCGGTTAAGCAAATCTCCTGCACCTAAGCGGATCCCTGCTCCCAGGAAACCTGAGCCAAGAGCTAACAGACTCTCTGCACCCAGAAACCAGGTTACCCAAGAAGCTTCTTCTGAGGGGTCAGACCTTGAAACCCCTATGGAGTATGCCGAACCGGAGTCTGACCCTGAAATGCCCATGGAACAGGAATCCATAGACACTGAGCCAGCCATGCCAATGGAGAGCGAGCCTGGCCAACACCTCATGGCTGGTGTTACCAGAGACCCCGAACCCAGACTGCTACCTCCATGCTGCATATATGCCTCACCATGTCCTTCTGATGACTCGGAGTCAGAAGAGGAAGCTGCTGATGCTGGTTTGGACCTTTTCAGACAGACTGCACGCCGCACCCAGGGACCCCCATGTCAACATACGGGGTATATTGGCGTTATGGGATCGGTTTGTCGCCCGGCTGGAATGACTCACCATACCACTGTACCCTGCTATTTCATGGAGACGGACTACAGAACTCCAGCTATCAAGACCATCTCGAATGCATCATGCCCGAGATCTGCCTTCATTGGTGCCCTCTTCATGTCACCCACCGTTGTTCGGTTGCCTGTTAAACCGAAACCTCAGGAGCTGGAGGCTCACCCATACCTCATTAAATTGGAGGTTGAGCAAAAATCCGAGTCCGCTGCCCTGCAACCTGCAAGATCTCAAGAGGTCGCTGCCCTGCAACCCGCAGGATCTCAGGACGTCGCTGCCCTGCAACCCGCAGGATCTCAGGACGTCGCTGCCCTGCAACCCGCAGGATCTCAGGACGTCGCTGCCCTACAACCCGCAGAGGTCCAAAAGCCGTGCTGTACCGAGGTCCAAGAGCCGTGCTGTACCGAGGTCCAAGAGCCGTGCTGTACCGAGGTCCAAGAGTCGTGCTGTACCGAGGTCCAGGTCCAAGAGCCGTGCTGTACCGAGGTCCAGGTCCAAGAGCCGTGCTGTACCGAGGTCCAGGTCCAAGAGCCGTGCTGTACCAAGGTCCAGGTCCAAGAGCCGTGCTGTACCAAGGTCCAGGTCCAAGAGCCGTGCTGTACCGAGGTCCAGGTCCAAGAGCCGTGCTGTACCGAGGTCCAGGTCCAAGAGCCGTGCTGTACCGAGGTCCAGGTCCAAGAGCCGTGCTGTACCGAGGTCCAGGTCCAAGAGCCGTGCTGTACCGAGGTCCAGGTCCAAGAGCCGTGCTGTACCGAGGTCCAGGTCCAAGAGCCGTGCTGTACCGAGATCCAGGTCCAAGAGCCGTGCTGTACCGAGGTCCAGGTCCAAGAGCCGTGCTGTACCGAGATCCAGGTCCAAGAGCCGTGCTGTACCGAGGTCCAGGTCCAAGAGCCGTGCTGTACCAAGGTCCAGGTCCAAGAGCCGTGCTGTACCCAGGTCCAGGAGCCGTGCTGTACCGAGGTCCAGGTCCAGGAGCCGTGCTGTACCGAGGTCCAGGTCCAGGAGCCGTGCTGTACCGAGGTCCAGGTCCAGGAGCCGTGCTGTACCGAGGTCCAGGTCCAGGAGCCGTGCTGTACCGAGGTCCAGGTCCCGGAGCCGTGCTGTACCGAGGTCCAGGAGCCGTGCTGTACCGAGGTCCAGGCCCGGACTGCTGCCACCAAAACAGCATTTGTGGACACTGATACCGCTGCAGCTACCCTGCCAATTCCTGGTAAAGCCAGTCCATCTAGTGCAGTCCTGGTACTTGTCTCTGCCATGGCAGCCCAGGTGAATACCCTTACCCATACCATACAGGACATGCAGCTGAACCACAAGTTCCTGCAGTCTCAGGTACAGGTTGCATTAGCCCGTGGACATTCTTCTACTCCCGATCTGGTTGCCACCAGCAACCCCATACATCTGGACGAACCCGCAGAAGCTTCCGAGTTGTCGCCGCCACGGGGCCGTCGACGTCGCCGTAAGGCCAAGGTCGCCGCCGCAGAGCCGTGCAGTGCCATGGAGGTCGCCGCCGCAGAGCCGTACAGTGCCAAGGAGGTCGCCAAGGTTGCTGCTCCTCCGGTATTCTTCAAGGGCGCTGCCCCACCGGTTGCCGAGGGCGCTGCCCCACCGCACCTCGTCAAGGGCGCTGCCCCTCCGTGCCACGCCAAGGGCGCTGCCCCACTGTACCCAGCTGTTGCCGTGGAGACCCCCATCTCCACTACCCATTGTTGGCAGTTTCCCGCTCTAGCCGTGCCAAGGAGGGTTTGGGGGTTTTCCAAGGTTGACTCTCCCATCCCTCACAGTCGCAAATTTGGACTTTATTCTGGTCAACCAAGCCAAGATACTGCACATCTTGGCACCACTGACGCTACCCCGGACAGCGCCATCCGTATGGATCCCTACACGGTGCAGGGGTTCATGATGGACTCTTCTACTGCCCGTTGGTTGACTTTTGGCCGCCCGGAGGTCGACTCTTAGGGTGGGAGTAGTGTCAGGATCGCCACCCTCTGGCCCCTGTCACCCACGCCAACCCTGCATCATGAACAATGCACGTTCCAAAACCTGTATGTTCCCAGCATCCTAGCCCTAGAATTTCACCTGACCTCACCTTCCCCTAATTATCCCTGTATATCAGGAAGCTACGCCCTCCAGACTTCACTTCCACATTGAAGTTACTGACTGCGATACCTGTGTACTAAAGCTCCCTGAAACTGCCTGACCTTCTCCTGAACTCTCTGCTAAGACCCCAAGGACCTTCTGCTACAATCTGGACTCTCATTCCTTCACTCACCGGTAACCCTCCCATCCTGCTCCCCCTCTGCCCCCCATCGAAGCCTTGCCGTGTACCGAACCCCTGCTATACCACCGACTATTCTCTGCCAGCCTTGCCGTGTACCGAACCCCTGCTATACCACCGACTATTCTCTGCAAGCCTTGCCGTGTACCGAACCCCTGCTATACCACCGACTATTCTCTGCCAGCCTTGCCGTGTACCGAACCCCTTGCTGAATCCTGACGACTCCATTGCCTGTACCCTGTCTGATTTAATGCTACTGTGTTTATGTGCAAATAAACACTCTTTTGTTATTCTAAACCTGCCTTCATCACTGCATCCTGGGCTCACAACCAACCTGCTACACTACCCGCAGTCTAAACGTGACACTATGTAATGAACATTGATCCCCTTCTAACTAAACCCAATATCCTAAACTCAACTCAATATCCCAGATCTCACCCACGTGTCTGTCCTCTAGGCCCAAATCCACAGGTCTCTCTCAATGGCCCCTGGAACTGCAGTCTGTTCATCAACAAGGCAGGAGGAGAAAGTTTATTCCTACCTTCTATAGGATTATTGACCACTCCTACCCTGCCCCACTTCCTGCTTCCTTCCAGGTAGCCCTGTGGTCATAATGAGATGTGGAGGGAGGGATGTAAGCCCTCACAATGTCAAATAACAAAAACATGTAATACGAGTCTACAAGTGATACGTATAATGACTCTGCAACAATGTTAGAATTACCTACTTCCAAGTGATCGAAAGGATAGGAATGGTTCTGGGAACAATATTGGTCCATGCAAAGAGCTCTAATGAACTATTCTGTACTTGTATAGTGCAGAATGGACCATAAGCCGTAGCAACCAGTCATCCTAGCATGCAAGCACTCCAGGGTCACTTGTCCCTTTGTTGGAGGGACCATATCGCATGACATCGGGAGATGACATGGATGGGATAGAGCGCACGAAGCATAAATATGCAGTTAAAGAAATCGTTTCTACCGGTTTAAAATTACAGATAATTGAGTGTCAGTATCAGTAAGTATAAGAGACTAATTATTTTGTCTCAGGTGCACACGTCGGCTGTCTGAAAAATTATTTAGTTTTCATTCTCTGTCTAAAGATTTGTAACGCTTATTCTAGTTTAACATAGATAACATTTCTGCAAAAATCAAGCAAAAATAGCAAAAATAAAGAGATTCCAAAAGCTCATTCTTGAGGAAAGTCTCCACTGAAGAATGCTTAACACCCCCCAGTATTGTTTTTTTATTTGCCTATGACATTAATCATCATACTCTTGCAACATATAATAATCAAGTATCATAAGGCAGTAGAAAAGCAGGTATTAAATCTATTAATACTGCACCACGATGGATGACCAGGCAAACGTTATATTGTTGTTTGCACTTTTTTAACCTATTAGCTACAGAGACGTATACTACTTTCTTCTGCTGTGCGCTATGCCGAGCATTGTGTAATTGTGTAAGTTAAACATAAGTAATGGCTACATCTTTAATGGCACTAGCATACATCTTGCCAGGAGCCCATTATCTCCAGAGTCATCAGAGATTCAATTTAGTTGACGGTATTTTGTCTTAGTAGAGTTGATAAAATGCCTGACTGGCTGGGACAGCTTGGCTAATGCACTGTCACACAACAGAAATGAGTTGACGGAAAGTAGAAGGAGGTAAGAAAAATGTATATTACGGGCTCTTAACAAGTTCCTTGCCTGTAAGGGATATGTATGATCTGGCAAGTCAAGCATAGACCTTATGCCTGCAAGGAGTGAAAATGATGTAACTTTTGTGTCTTGCATTGATAATCCCATTCACTAGCTCAACAAGCACAGATTTTGGTTGTTCTCTTTCTAAGTATAAAATATATGTGTTAAATGTATATAATATACATCTATATAGCTTAAGCATATGGATGCACTTAGGGACTACTAAATATTACACATTTTTCTTAAATAAAAATTACTGATTTTCTTTATTAAATTTACTTTCTCAAGGCATAATATTTACAGTTTACCTTTTAACACTACGGCTTCCCCTGCCAAGTTTGTGACTTGGTTGTAATGGAAGGGTACTCTAAACAAACACTTGCAATATTTAATACAAATCATAGACAGCAGGAGAATAATGAGTAATTCCAAGGCCTCTGTTTATTCTCATTTTAAACTAGTATGTAATAAAAAATAAATAAAATTGACGATATACCTGCCCTTACGCTCTGGTATAAAAGGGCCACTCAACTTAAAACAGAACAATAACCCCACTCCTAACCTCCATCCCATTTTAATCGCTAAGATCATTTACAAAAGGTACATTCTTTACAGTACAGCTCTAGCTCTCTGAACTTTTGGATATGACATGCTGCAGGCTTGCAGGAAGCCGGAGCACATTGTGTAACCGTGTTGGGGCTGAACACTGCTGAGAGTGTACAGCTAATCCAATGACTGGGAGGGCGGCAGGTAGAACCTAATTTTGTTCCCACTTCCTTGGTCACAATGCCTAAAGCCCATGTCAGTGCATGCTAATCTGAGGTTCTGAGTGGAGCTAAGCCCCTATAGATTCCACCCTTCGAGAGCTCCCGGATGTGGAAGGAGAGTGAGGATGGCTCAGGGCACTGTGGCAAATCACTTTACAATGAGTGTCATAATGTTTAGAGTGTCCCTTTAAATGATTTGTAGAAGTAAAATCACAACTTATTTTTACCTCTGGTTCCACAGTGTAGAGGACAATGCAAATTGCAACATGCAGAAGGAAACTGAGAAGGAGAAAAACAACACCTCTTGTGCCTCAGCTTTTGCTGATGCCGTGTTACTGTAAATTATCGATTACTATACTTTGTATAGGCAATGCTGAAGAATAATGCACAATTCCAATATCACTTGTTTTTCTAGCTTGTAGTCAATAATGACCCAGAAATCAAAGGATGCAAGAAACATGTGCTAAAGCAAAGTCACTTAACACTAGCGGTGTGCATTTGTTTCGTAACGTATCTCAATTCATTATGAATTTTGTTACTTCGTATTTCAGAAGTACTTCCAAAATAACAAAATGATTTGCTCCGAATCTAAATGAAAACAAAAAGAAACAAAACGGTATAAAACGAATTTGATTCGTTATACTGTTTCACAAGAGAGCCATTGATTAATGATTAAATGATTCCTGAGCAGGATTTGATTTAGTGGTCTGAAATTCGAATTGATATCAAATATCATATCGATCCCAACTTAGATAGATACAAGTCAGTACTAAAGCAAACGGCATTATGAAATGAATCAGACTTGTTTGATTGTTTCACAAAGGACCCTGTCTCTGTAAATTGACCTGTGGTGCTAAATCTGTTGTCAGCACCACAGGCCAATGGACAGCTCAATATTTAACCCTAGCTTGCCTTTCAACAGTAAAATTTGATTACTTTGGGCTTTATTTAATGATCCGAAATTTGAATCGCTATCAAATATTGAATCAATCCCAAACGAAAATAAAATAACAATACGAATCAAAACGTAACGAAATTACGAAACGAAATTCTGAAAACAAAATTATTTTGAAACGAAACAAAACAAATTTTTTAGCCGTGCACACCTCTACTTAACACACAATAAGCTCCCACCAAAATATTGGATGGGGGCAGACACCTACCTCCTCCTGGTGGTTTTCTACATCGGGCAACCTGCCACCTCCTCTTACTGCTTACAGAAAAACACAAATAGTTCTCAATATCCAACTACCCTGTGAGATTGTGCTTCTGCATTCTTGTGGAATGCTCTCTTTGGTCTCAATGTAGTCCTATGGACTGCACAAGACACTACAAGCAGATGCACACAGTGCTCCTGCCGTTAAATGCTAGTGGCTCCTGTGTATTTTTAGCTGAATGTCTCACGTAATATGGCAGGTAATAGGGAGTTGCTATACCAGGATTTGCCCATTTCAGATCCCGCTGTCTCCTCTTGGCGCTCTCCCTGATCCTGCCTCGACTGCAGCTCCCAGCACAACGAACAGCGCAATCATTCGACCACCGCACGTTGTTTAATACAGGCCACAACTAGACGCTGGCTGGGGTCACACTGATAAAGAGGCACCTCTCCATGACGGCTCCTGATCATCATATGGTAGACTGTCTATAGCAGTATGTCGAGCAGAATATTTTACTGCTAAATTATTGTGTTCGCACATACTGAGCTAGTATATTGTATGTTCTCCTGATTGTTATACTGTTTATTGCAGCCTGCCTCCTGTACTGTTGTTGTCATTGTTTTTACCCCTGATTTCCACCTGCCTACTGACCTCCTGCTTTCCCACAAACTCCTCTTCTGGATTTCCCATCCCTGTGCCACTGTCAGGATCCGGCGGACACCTTGCCGGTTCCCCGACCTCAAGGACTCACCGGGGTCCCATGTGCGTCCTCCTGGACGATGTGAGTGTGGGGCGCCGCTCTCCTGACTGAGATGCGCGGGCTGCAGGGTCCGAGCGCCGACCGCAGGGTCCCCCTCCCATCCAAGATGGCGGAGACTCCTCAGGTTGCCGGCGTCCGGGCGAGTTGGCGTGCGCGCAGAGGATCAGGTGGGGGCGTGGCCTCTGCACCCATGACAGGAGGGAGGTACGTGGAGATGCCGGGGATCTGCCCTCACAGCCCCAGCCGGAGGGAGGAGAGACCAGAGAGGCGGGGCAAGTGGGTAGGCGGGACTGGCTCCTGACTCCCCCATAAAACCCCTGAGTGCCAGCAACAAGACGCTCATTCGTTTTGTGACATCCCTGTTACTAGATCTCTCTCCCTTAACCCTTAGCTACCTGAGTAGTATCCTTCTGATTGCCTTACCCGTTGCCGACTTCAGTTTCTCTCCCAACTACGCTTCTAACCGCCAGCCCTGACCTCGGAAACGTCCAGACCATTCTTTGCCTAAACCTTGCCAAGTCCATCTCCATCGTCCTTCTCTCCGCATCCTGGGTTCCACCTCAAGATCTCTAACATAACGAATGAGCCTCATCATGGAATCCGTGGAGCTGGCCGAAGCCTTGACTTCCCTAACACGGCAGATGGGGTCGCTAACGCAATCCCTACAAGAGATACAGTCAAACCAGGCGCAGTTCCAGTCACAGTTGCAAGATCTCCAAACTGGGCGACCTGGCCCTGCTACACCTCCACCCTGGTCATTCTTCACCTCATCAGCACCCCTAGGAGGTGAATCCCCTACCCCAGAACCGGAAGTATCCACACCAGAACGCTTCAACGGGGACCGAAAACAGTTCCAAGACTTCATAACCAGCTGTCTCCTGTATTTTTCGCTCAAACCTCGTACTTACGCCACCTATCATGTAAAGATCCAAATGGTAATTACCCTACTGACAGGAGAGGCACGCACTTGGGCACATACCTTGATATATGCCCAAGATCCCGTTTTGAACTCTTGGCTGTCTTTCTTGGCCTCCATGGAAACGATGTTCGAAGATCCCTTCAAGATGGATACCGCCCAAACTGCGATCCGAGCATTAAGACAGGGGAGGCGCCCTGTCGAGGAATATATTACATCCTTTAAGAAATACGCTCTAGATACCGCCTGGAACGAAGCCGCCCTAGTGGACCAATTCCGAAGGGGATTGGCAGACCACATAAAGGACGAAGTAGCCCGAGGAGAATGTCCTCGAATCCTCGAGGAGATCGTTCTACTGTCTATTTTGGTTGATCGCAGATGGCGTGAACGCCAACAAGAGAGAAACACCAACCCTCAACTCTCCATCTCCCCCCCGGCTTGGCGAACTGGCCCTAACGCTCCACGACAGCTGGCCCTACCTCCCACCTCTTCTGCACCGCCTGCATCCTCGGAAGAACCCATGTAGGTTGGATTAATACGAGATCATCTACCTCCTGCTGAATTGGAATGGCGTAGAAGAGAAAATCGTTGCCTGTATTGTGGAGGACTAGGCCACATGGCTAGAGCCTGTCCAGAGAAAAACAGATTCAGAGGTAAGCTTCTATGTCATGTACGAGTAACGAAGTCTCCCTCTGACCCCACACATCTCCTATCCCTTGAAATTGTCTTACAGTGGGACGACAAGAAGATCCCCCTCCATGCAATGGTTGACTCCGGAGCCAGCAACTGTATCATCGATTCCTCTCTTGCTCACTGTTTGTGTGTTCCTGTGCACAATAAAGAATATCCCATAAAGATACTAGTTGTGGATGGATCTTCTTTAAGTTCTGGGGTAGTCACCCAAGAGACACTACCAGTTAAGGTCTGGGCGGGACCTCGTCACCATGAGATCCTCTCCTTTGACCTAGTCCCCTCACCAATGTTCCCGGTGATACTAGGTATACTTTGGCTTAGAAAGAATGATCCGACCATACAATGGTCCACGGGGCTGATCACCTTCTCATCTCCTTATTGCAATCAGAAGTGTCTGGCGTCCTCTCCTCCGCTATCCATCAATACTATACTAGACACGAATATAAGAAAAACGGGGGTACAGATACCTACTTGCTATCAGGAATTTAGAGAAGTGTTTGATGAGAAAGGAGTGGAGACTCTCCCTCCGCATCGCAAATATGACTGTCCCATTGATCTCCTTCCCGGGGCGGTCATACCTTTCGGACGCATCTATCCCCTCTCAACCCCTGAACTCGACGTACTCAAGGCCTATATACAAGAGAATTTACAAAAAGGCTTCATACGTCCGTCAACTTCTCTGACAGGGGCGGGGATATTCTTTATATGGAAGAAAGATGGAGGATTATGCCCGTGCGTAGACTTTCGTGAACTGAACAACATCACTATTAAGAATCGGTATCCGCTACCTCTCATTCCAGAACTCATGGAACGTCTTCAATCTGCCACTATATTTTCCAAGATCGACTTAAGAGGAGCCTATAACCTCGTTCATATCCGTGTAGGCGATGAGTGGAAAACCGCATTCCGCACTCATTATGGTCACTTCGAATATGTAGTTATGCCCTATGGGCTTTGTAATGCTCCCGCCACTTTCCAACATTTGGTGAACGACATATTTAGAGACCTGTTAGATCGATTCGTGGTGATATATTTGGATGATATTCTGATATATTCACCCACGTTGGAAGAACATCGAAAGCATGTGAAAGAGGTCCTTTCCCGCCTTCGCAACCACAAACTATACGCCAAGTTGGACAAATGTTCCTTTGACCAATCGCGAATCTCCTTCCTAGGATACGTCCTTTCTCCTGGCAAACTCGAGATGGACCCCGAAAAAGTGTCTGCAATACACTCCTGGCCCACCCCCACAAACAAAAAGGAGGTCCAGAGGTTTCTGGGATTCGCCAATTTCTACAGAAAATTCATTAGAAGCTTTTCCCATCTTGTACAACCACTTACCAGACTTACCAAAAACCATGAAAAGTTTAGATGGGCAGAGGACACTCAAAAAGCCTTTCTCAAATTAAAAACTCTATTCACCAAAGCCCCGATCATAGAACAACCAAATCCGAGCCATCCCTACTTTCTCGAAGTAGACGCCTCCGAAAGTGCCACCGGAGCCATCCTATCCCAAAGGTATCTCACCAATGGCAATCTACATCCCATAGCCTTTTATTCAAAATGTCTGAACCCACCTGAAAAATGATATGACGTTGGCGACAAAGAACTACTAGCGATTAAACGTGGATTCGAAGAGTGGAGACATCTACTGGAGGGATCCCTCTACCCCATTACAGTATACACTGATCACCAAAACCTCGAACATATAAAAACTGCCAAACGTCTACGACCACGGCAAGCCAGGTGGGCTTTGTTTTTCACAAGATTCAACTTCCATATCACATACAGACCTGGTAGTAGAAACGGAAAAGCAGACGCCTTATCTAGGCGTTATTCTGTAGACTCCACGGTATAGGCATCCACTCCTACGATCCTACAGCAGAAACATTTCACGACGGTCCAGTCGACCCTTCTTTCCAAGCTCAAAAAAGATACAAAACCCTTCAAAAACCAGTCATCTGCAGAACAGTATCTTTACGTACCCCCAGAGAATCTAATGGAAGTACTAAAGAACGTCCATGACTCGCCTATGGCAGGACACGGAGGTATAAGAAAAACACTCCACAGAGCTCGCCAATTGTATCGGTGGCGGTCACTAAAGAAGGATATCACAGATTATGTCCATTCGTGTCCAAAGTGCAACATGATGAAGTCGCCGAAATGCAAACCGGTCGATCTTTTACAACCCCTACCTACCGCTGCAAAACCGTGGAGCGATCTGTCAATGGATTTTATAGTAGACCTTCCTCCCTCTCAAGGAAATACAGCCATCATGGTTGTTGTCGACCGGTTCTCAAAAATGGCTCACTTCCTTCCGATACCGGGTCTACCCACAACCAGCGAAACGGCATCGCTATTCCTCAAGGAAATAGTACGTCTTCATGGTGTCCCTTCCTCCATAGTCTCAGACAGAGGGGTCCAATTCACCTCAAAGGTGTGGTCAGCCTTCTGCCAGGCTCTCGATATAAAAATTCCCCTTTCATCGTCCTATCATCCACAATCCAATGGCCAAACAGAGAGGGTAAACCAACAGTTGGAGCAATATCTAAGATGCTACTCGAGTTATCAGCAGGATGATTGGAGTAGCCTTCTTCCCACCGCAGAGTTCGCATATAATTCACAGATCCACGACTCTATCCATAATACCCCGTTCTTTGTCAACTATGGGTTTCATCCCCCTACCCTCCAAGAGCTGTCAACGACGAGTCCAGTCCCCGAAGTCAGCAAACGACTACAAACCCTTCAGGACTGTTGCCAACAACTCATTGTGGCCTTAAAAGAAACCCAACAACGACAAAAACGTTACGCTGATAGGCTACGAAGCCCAGCTCCGGTCTATAAAGAAGGAGACCAGGCTTGGCTCTCCACTAGACATCTACGTCTGACTTGTCCAACAAAAAAGTTGGGCCCCAGGTTCTTTGGTCCATTTCCCATTCTATCAGTACCGTTCCAACACTGTCTGTGTTCGTCTCAAACTACCCCCTTCCATGAAGATACATCCCATATTTCACGTCTCCCTCTTGAAACATATACCCCCGATCGATACGTGCAGAGGCACAAAACACCTCCACCTCCAGTCATGGTAGATAACACTGAGGAATTCGAAGTGGAGGCCATTTTGGACGCTAGATAGCATCGCAGACGATTGGAGTACCTTTTGCATTGGAAAGGCTATGGCCCTGAGGAGCGTTCTTGGGAGCCAGTGGACCTGATTCATGCTCCGCGGTTGGTTTCTGCCTTCCACGAGCGTTATCCGGGCAAACCGGCCTGAGGCGCCCCCGGAGGTCGCGCCTTCAGGGGGGGTTCTGTCAGGATCCGGCAGATGCCTTGCCGGTTCCCCGACCTCAAGGACTCACTGGGGTCCCATGTGCGTCCTCCTGGACGATGTAAGTGTGGGGCGCCGCTCTCCTGACCGAGATGCGCGGGCTACAGGGTCCGAGCGCCGACCGCAGGGTCCCCCTCCCATCCAAGATGGCGGAGACTCCTCAGGTTGCCGGCATCCGGGCGAGTCAGCGTGCGCGCAGCGGATCAGGTGGGGGCGTGGCCCCTGCACCCATGACAGGAGGGAGGTACTTGGAGATGCCGGGGATCTGCCCTCACAGCCCCAGCCGGAGGGAGGAGAGACCAGAGAGGCGGGGCAAGTGGGTAGGTGGGACTGGCTCCTGACTCCCCATTAAACCCCTGAGTGCCAGCAACAAGACGCTCATTCGTTTTGTGACATCCCTGTTACTAGAGCTCTCTCCCTTAACCCTTAGCTACCTGAGTAGTATCCTTCTGATTGCCTTACCCGTTGCCGACTTCAGCTTCTCTCCCAACTACGCTTCTAACCGCCAGCCCTGACCTCGGTAACGTCCAGACCATTCTTTGCCTAAACCTTGCCAAGTCCATCTCCATCATCCTTCTCTCCGCATCCTGGGTTCCACCTCAAGATCCCTAACAGCCACGCTCTGAGAATAACATCCGGCACTATGAATACTGGTAAGCTGGGCTGTGTCATATATATTTCTAACCTGCTTCTGGTGATCACTTTGCACAGGTCTGATTTCTGATCTCGTATCCTGACATGATAATTGTTAGTCTTCCACCAATTCCTGCAATAAACGACTCCCTACTACCTGCTCAGTCAAGAGAGTGCCTCCTGAATTAGAAGTGGAACATTTTAAAAAGTCCAAGCGATGTATGGGAAAGGAATGGTAAGCGCCCACAATATGGCACCCGAGTACCCAGCCACACCAGATGATAAGTGCTTTCCCCAAACCAAAAAACAGGATAAAACAAAGTACGTATCTGGTCAGCGCGAATATACGCTAGGGGACTCGGACAGCCTCTCCAATGACGTCACCAACAATGTTGGATATTGGAATATATAGGAGATAAAACCAAGATCTGGGTGCAGTAGAACAGCAATTGTACAGATATTGACAGTATTGTGTAGTTAATCAACTCACAAACGGAGAGCCTGAACACCGGCTCTACGTGGATGATCGCCTTTGGGTTGTTAATCTGGGATATCTTCACAGGTAACCCACTCCTTAGTGTTTTTTGTATGGAGGGGATCAGAAGATGATCTGGTGCTATTTTTGACCGGTTTGGATAACCCAGAATGAGGGATTAAATTGGATAAGAAGTGGAGTATGGATAGCGTCACATTTCTAGATCTTAATATCTACAGAGAGGGGGATAAAATAAAATCTAAAAACTTCTTTAAAGAGGTAGATGCAAATACTTTTATAGATAAAAGGAGTCCCTAAGGGGCAGTTTGTCCGGTTAAGGAGAAACTGTACAGAGGTAGAAGTCTTCAAACAACAGGCAAACATACTTAAGAAAGATTTTGTGGAAAAAGGATATGAAGAAAGTGATTTGGATTGTATCATCATGGATCTTGCTAAAGACAATCGTGAAGAATTGCTTGAATATAAACCCAAGAAAGAAAGGGAGTGAAAGGAAGTAAGGTTAATTTGTGATTACAACAACAAAGCTACACATATAAAAAGAATCCTTAAAAAACATTGGCATATTCTACGAAATGACAATGATTTGAAAAGTTATGTAGGCAAAACATCAAAAATTGTCTTTAGAGGGGCGAGAAATCTAAAGGCTAATTTGGTCCATAGCAAGGCAAAAAAGAGTAATATCAAAGAGGGACACTTTGGACTAAAACAAGGTTTTTACAACTGTGGGCAATGTTTAGCATGCAGATTGACTGGAAATAAAAAAAGATACAAGGGTTCATATCAGAATCATAAGAATAAACAAGAAGTTTCTATAAAGGGTATCCTTAATTGTTTTTCGAAAAACATAATATACATGTTGAAATGCCCCTGTGGACTACAATATGTAGGCCGCACAAAGAGGGCGATGAATGTCAGAATATCAGAACATGTTAGGAATATTAAAAAAGGGTTTGAAAAACATTCAGTCTCACTTCATTATAAAACAGAACATAATAGTCTTCCAATGGATTTCAAATTTCTAGCGATCAAACAGCTTAAACAAAATGATATAGGGGAAGATTTTCCCAAAAGGTTGGGACAGGCAGAAATGCGCACTATTTTTGAGATGGGTACTTTGGCACCGGGTGGCCTTAATGATGATTTTGAGGTCATGCATTTTTTATAAACAGGCCGTTTTTCACTTTATTATATGAAGGATAAATCATGTATAATCTATCCCACAGCACTTATTTACTGTATACATGGCAGAACCATGATATGATCACTATATTCCACCATATATGATTGATGAGTATTTACTTCGATACACAATTTTTGATATCCTAAATTAACTAAAGAGGATGCTATAAATGCATATTATGCCATCCATATATATAATATATATGGGGATATAATTACTTCACCCAATTATATAATGTCTGGAAATGTAATATTCCATTCACACATTTTACACTAAGATGCGATTAGAGTCTAAGACTGTATGTAATGTCACGGATATGTAAATATAGGTAAGCACATTTTCACGTGTTGGTTATTGGTTATAACCTTTTTCACCATTACAAATGTGTTTATGGTGCGGCATATCATCAAGTTGCGCCATAACCACCATCCTGCTATATAGCGGGAGCCATATAAGCCACCCCCGATCTTTTTTGGGAAAACGGCCCGTTTGTATGAAAGCAATTATACCCCAATCGGATTATTGGATATTGTCTTGTTTTATAGTATGTTTCTGAAAATATGTCCTCTTTATATTGCCCTCTCGTTATGCTTTGATCGCAGCTAACTTTTTAGATTCCGGAAATGTATACACATCCATGATGAAACGCAAGACGATCTGCGATTCCGGAACTAATCACTATGGAACGCAAGGTGGAACGCGGAAGCCTCGAATGCGCCTGCGCAAGATGGCGCCGACGGTGAAACATACGAAGATACTTCAGAAAGAGGCTGGGAACGTACGCTGACCACCAATGAAGCACATGTGGGAACATTCATCCTTAATTTTTCTAATTTGTTATGTATATAGACATGCAGGGTAGTTCAATTTGTAAGGACCAGCTGATGAAGCCGCGTATGGTGCTGCGAAACGCGTTCTGGACCAGAGTCTAGTTTTTATTTTGTTTTATTCATTTAAATAAATTTTAAAGAGAACCAGTTCCTGCACATCTTGGTATTTATTGGGTTTGACCAACGAAACCCATATGCCTTCCGTTTTGAGCTTGGAATAGCTCCAGCAAGTGTGAGTTTCCATTTGTCATGTCATTTACCATACGATTTGGCGTCAGATACACACAGAATTCTGTTTCTGTTTTCTTCCCCTATTGCTCAATGAATGTGGTGGAGATTCTCTATTGCTAAGGAGTGGGTTACCTGTGAAGATATCCCAGATTAACAACCCAAAGGCGATCATCCACGTAGAGCCGGTGTTAAGGCTCTCCGTTTGTGAGTTGATTAGCTACACAATACTGTCAATATCTGTACAATTGCTGTTCTACTGCACCCAGATCTTGTTTTTCTCTCCTATATATTCCAATATCCAACATTGTTGGTGACGTCATTGGAGAGGCTGTCCGAGTCCCCTAGCGTATATTCGCGCTGACCAGATACGTACTTTGTTTTAGTCCAAGAGATGTACTTATATATGAGTGTTAGGTTATAAATAACATATTGATCGGTGTCCGGAGAGCCTTATAAAACATTATCCCTTGGTTCTGGAGTTGTTCATGACACACTTGATCTTCAATCCCACGTCTAATGATGCTGTTAGAACAACTCAATGGCATTAATTTCCCAATAAAATGTTCATAATGCAATTATGCATTGCATATGCTTAGTATAGCTTCTTTTACCTCCATTAGCATTCAGTATAATCAAAGTAATGGATTTCATGTGTCATGAGAGGTTAATTATTGTCCTTTTGGCACAATGTGCTCACACTGAAACTTCTGTTTACTTACTAAGCAGAGATGCAAAATCTATTCTTGCCCAATGTAACTGACAACTTCAGGGTGCACCAAATCATTAACATTCTCAACATATATTTTTTCTAGACAGTTATTTAATGGTTGCAAGCACAGTGACAAAACTATTGTGCATTGCTGATCATAATAGCAGGGCAGATACTCTTGCAAATCTTTAAAAAGAACAACAACAAAAAAAAAAGCACAACTTGCGCAAAATAAGGACTCCTGCTAATTTAAGGAAAACTCTTTAGAAATGAGTACTTTACAACCTTATAAAAAGCACTGCAGGATTCAATCAAACCAAATGCACAGACACAAAGAAGAAGAAATAGCTAGTTATTAAAGAGTGTCAACTCTTGTTTTGGTTTCCCAACGCTAATAAAATTACTATGGCACAAACTTTGTACCTTATTAAACTGAAACATTTTCATTTCGTCAGGAAGTAATAAAAAATATTCCTTTTAAAATGGTTATCACCATAAACTGTCACAAATATATGAAAGTTTGAAAATACTTAATCTAAGTAACATAATATATTCAGCTATGCGTTTGCAAAATATAAAGCCTCAAGAAGACATTGTGGAGTTGTTTTATTTTTATACGATTTGGACAAATGTGTCTTCATTTTAATATGGCTTGATGGCAATAATTTAAATATTAAAGAATATACTTAATGATTCATAGGTTAAGGAAAATGATTTCCCTTATCAGTTCCCTGTTACCGGGCCTATTCTGACCCAACTGCTGTGTTAATAGCTCAGTCAGACTTTTTGGAAGCAAGCAGCATCGGGAGGATTCACGAAAGGAAGGACACTGGGAATTATTTGTTCCCAGTCTTCTGCTGCTCGAGGTCAGAGGACACGATAGATAACATTGCCCTATGCACCGCAGGATCTGAGGTAAGTTTTTTTTTTTTAGTGGGGTTATTTTTCAGTGATAAGTGATTTCTCAAAAGCATAATCACTTAAAACCAGGCTCAGAGAGTCCGTATTAATTTCTGAATACAGTCTCAAGCTGAGAAGAGCTACCTACCATGTAAAATGGTACATCTTGTCAGGAATGGCAACGGGGTGGCACCGCAGGTATAGTGTGCCTGAGCCCAAGATGCTGGAATACCCTCACTGAATAGATGGAAGAGGACAAACAGATATAGGGGAGATCCAGGCGAAGGTCCAAAGGGGTAATCCAAGGTCAATGGGCGATCCGTGGTCAAAGGGCTGGCGATGTATGGTTGTCGGTGGCCAAGCAGAGGGTCTGGTACACGATATAGCATAGGAAGTATAGAACAGATCTGCACACTATCAGGTATAGACTCTAATGCTGAGTCAAGGTAGAAAGGGAGGAGTGAACCTTTATTTCTGACAGGGGTCTGGTGTGTGTGTGTGCAGTGATTTAACTGTTGCAGGTATCGAACACTGTTGCTGAGTAGGACAGCACTTTTCGTGTGCTGCCTGGGTTCAGGATGCAGGCACGGTACAGTCAGCATTGGGAATCCTGACACATATATCGTGAACCATATACTTGGTTTCAGCTGTTATAGGAGCTGTTAATATACAGTAAGGATCCATTGATTTCATACCCCAAGCTAAGCTTGGGGCAATGTTAGAATAGCAATTTTAGCTGTTAACAGCAAGAATAGAATAGGGTTCTCTGGTTAAAGGCCTGTCACATTTTAAAGAACAGACGGGTCTTTAGTTTTCTGACTTTACATACAAAGAATATGTACGAAAACAATACTAGATATAATCTAATTATTAAAAAAGTGACAAAAATAGAAATTCAATTTTAACACCTATGGAGGCTTCATCTGTTTAAAATTATCACCATATAGCCAACACTATGAAATGTTGCAAATGAATTTGGATAGTTAGACCAATTTTAGAATATCTAACATAACCTGCTTTACTAGATTATTCTTGTTGATTTTACCTAGCTACATTTAGTTTAGAAACGGTGTATAAAATGTGTATTTTAAAGTATGTTATTTTTGTACCTTCTTATGAGATTTCATATGTGCAGTGCTCCTTAATAGAAAGGGCTGCTTTAATGTGCAGTCAAGCAATAAGTGCCTTTAAATGTGACTAATGTAGTTGAGCATTTATTCCTCTCCAAGGGCCAGATTCTTTATGTCACATTAAAGCATTTGATCCATCACCAGACTACGATTTTAATTCTTGTTGCTCTTCATTCAAAAACCCGATCTTGTGACCTCAATAAGGTTTGTGACCGGTTGGTATACATGTCACTTTATTAAGTACAACAAAGTGTGGGTCACTAGGATTGATGTAAGACAAGCAGCAGAGAAAAAAAAATCCAAGACAACAGTAGACAGATATAACAGGAAAAAAATAGAACCTATGAAAACATAAGCAATCCACCAGGAACAGTTACACAACTCGAGCTTTGATCATTATATAAAATATTGATTTCTGTTCCACAGTATGATTATATGAAAAATATATTTTGCAGCCAATTTTTTGTAAAGATTGTGTCAAATTCAACTTTAAAGTCTAAAAATATAAAAGGGAGACACGAATAAAGCTAAACTTTTTTTAACCATTTTTCTAGCAAGTTGTTTTCTACAAAACCACTGGCAGGAGCCAATGATTTTAAGGAAAACCATTATAATTACCCTTAAACCTATAACCAATACACACAAAAAACTGTTGACACACACTCTAAATGCACTGTAATTATCATTACAATGTATTCAGAGACTTTCGGGTCTATTCACTAACAGGTGAAACTTAGGGGAATTGGCAGGAGCTATGAACAAACAAAAATAACCTATTTGGAAAGTGAGATCAATTAGAACATTTTTCTGATTTGGCTATTTTGACCCACTAGAATTTTCACTTCTGCCAATTCTGCCGAGTTTCACCTTTGTGAAATAAACCTGTATATGCAATTGAGAGACAGAGGGCCACTCGTGCTGGTCATTCACAGTAGAGCACTTAGAATGCCACAAGTTTCCAAAAAGGAGTCTTAGCAGTTTAGTGAGTTACAGTATATGATATGCCCTATGTACTGTAACTTTAGGCAAGTATTCTGGATAGTATTTTCTTATGACATTTGTTTGCAGTCTTTCAGAATAAATCCAGATTGAGATAACTCGACCTTGGGTACCTTTGCAGATCATGTTAATCTCATCACTATTGTGACTGAGTTAATGAAAACCCATAGGGCTCAATTCCTAGGTTGACACAAAAAGGGAGACGGTAGGCAAAAAAAATATGCCCCTGCATATTTTTCTTATCAGCTCTGTTTTTGAATGGCTATTCTGAGGTAGGCGCTTCATTAGCCACTGGCCCAGAAGGAAGGTCGATGGAAGCTGATACTTGCATCGGCACTCTGTACCGCCACGAGTATCAATTCCTGGATTCCATAGGACTTCATGGAGCGTTGTGCATCCCGCCCGCGAGCTCTGCGTGATCTCCCTCTCGTGAGATCAAGCAGCGCCGCGGAGGAATTGCAGAACTATTTGTTCACAGTCTTGTTCTAGTCCCGGTGAGAAGAATCAGCAGTTCATGCCGCCCTCTACAACGCAGGACAAGAGATGAGTATGGGATTTTTGGGTATGTTAGGATAGTGTGTTAAGTGATTTTGTTTTTGCAAAATCATGCTTTAACACCAGCTTTTATGAGATTAAATCTATACTTACCGCTCCCACTCTCATTATACTCTTCCATACATCCCTTCATATCTAGCCTAACCCTGCTCCAACTCCTATCCCCTCCAATCTACTGTATAACCCTTAATGTTATTCATTTATTAGTATTGTCTCCCTTCTGTCTTCTCTGTATACCTGTATACTCTCAGTACCAGTAACCAGTCTCTTCCTGTATTGATCTTTTTGTTTTTTACTCTAGTTCAGCATTATCTTTTGTTTACCCGTTTCCCATCCTGACTATTCCTCGGTATATTTAGTTAATCCTATTATTGTTTATTATTTATTCAGTGTTCTACCTGTCTCACTCAGCCTCTTTTATATTTACTTATTGTCTTTATTTTATATTCCTTGTATCACTAATAAAATCCTTTTAAGCAGATACGCAAGTGTATATGAATAAGTCATTGCATATTGGGCTTGAACCTGCCACCCCATAACCAGCACCTGACACCATGCATTTGAACTTTGAACAGAGTCTGAAGATAATTTTCATCTATTTTCCTCTTATTTTTGCTCTTCCCATCTTCATGATTGCTCAATCCCTGTCTCATCTTCTCTCGAGAGGCCTCTCTGGGAAACTGTTGATTTTTGATCTCGTGCTGAGGTCTTGGATTATAAACTCTTTAGTAATTTGTAGCTACATACTGCCCCAAAATCTCCATGTTCTCTCAAAGGTTTTTTTTTTAAATCACTGTGCATTATTGTTATTAGTAAGCCATATTTTGAAAATAAAAAAAACAGATTTGTAAATAATGCTTACTTTTCAATATTATGGCAGTAATTATACATATTCATATATTCACTTCCCTGTGGGATATCTTTTGTATATAAATACCTATTTCTAAAATTTTAGAATGAAGATCTAAGGCTTAAATATAGAAACAATAATCCAATAGGCCAAACTATTTATTTATGCTTAAAGGTATATACAAATATACACTTGCCCTTCCTTTGAAATGAAATGTTTTGAGACATGATGGATTGGATTGGAGATGATTTTTCTATTTTTTACTTTCTCCGCTCACTGCAGGTTTTTTTGTTTAGTTTTTTTTTTAAATGCCATTATGAGATCATTTATAGTTGCAATGAAAAACCATAAAATATTGAGTGGCACTTTTTTTAATGGGGCACCCTAATTTGCTAGCAAATTTATATTATCATGTGAGCCTGCAAACTGTGGTCATCTACACTTTCTTTCCCTTTCGTATGTGTAATTTATATCCTCTTTTATTCCAAGAGACGTGAAAATGAGAGCTCCTCTTTGTAAGTAGAATTGATGAAAATTGCCTTCAAAAATGTGAATTCCAAGTAGTTGCTAGGCAATAAGACCTTCCTGAAAAGTCAATTCAGAAATGTTTTGCAATTGAGATCACTGTCACAGACATTTGTAAAATACAATAGTACAATACTACAAATAGAGAATGTAGCAAGTGAACAATAAAGATATGCTAGAATTATTTTTGCCATAATGTGTTATTGTAGGATTTCTTCTATCATATAAAGCTAATACCTGCCTTCTATATATTTAAGATTGTCCATTTGCTCAAAGCCATCAATGGATACATATAATTCATGTCACAATTATTCGCAATACAATTTAATGGCATACTTTGTATTCCATATTGGATGCATTTAAAAAGCATCTCTCTTTACAGCCAGTGTATTTAAAACCATATCCCAAGGGCTTACAGTGGCTATTAAAGAGTAGAACTGTCCAA
Organism: Leptobrachium leishanense; assembly: GCA_009667805.1. Classification (NCBI taxonomy): domain Eukaryota; kingdom Metazoa; phylum Chordata; class Amphibia; order Anura; family Megophryidae; genus Leptobrachium; species Leptobrachium leishanense. The sequence continues at coordinate 212,313,116 of CM019066.1, forward strand.
ATCAGAGTTTTAGTAACATGTGCACAGGCTTTTTTTTTTTTTCTCTCAATTCTTACGATATATATGTTATTTTCGATCTAGATTTATTTATTTATATTTTACCAGGAAGGATACATTGAGATTTCTCTCGTTTTCAAGTATGTCGGGGGTTTAGGTGCAACAATCACGAGAACTATTCATTAAAATAAATAAAAAAGGACCAGTACAGCTTAAACAGTCATTAAGCTGCCTGTAAACATTATTTTTTAAAAGGTAGACATTTTTGCATAAACCTTAGTTTACAATTTTATCTACTTATTGTAAAACACATTTAAATGTTAAAATAGCTTTGTATTTATATTGATACAATAAAAAATATTGTGCTTTCATAACAATGTAGAGATAGAATTTTGCTGATAATGCACATTTACAGTTTAAAGTTGCATTTGGATTTAATGAAGGGTTGGGCTGAGATCTCTGGATGTGGTTAAGTGATTTAATTACCATATTCATTTAAATGGACTCTCTAGGCATTGTAATCTGAGTGGTTGCCATGATCTGAGAATAAGCCCTCCGAATGCAGGGGATCAATCAAACCCGAGTGCTGATCTCATGTTCCTGGATTTACGGATATTTAGGAAACAGCTCTTATCAATGGTTCTCCATCTGTTCAGCATTTCGATTTATTAGATTGTTTTGATGCCCACTCAAAAGTCCAGCACTCCATGGTAACGTTACAGGAAGTCATCAGCATAAAGAAAAATTAACACATATTATAACCTGCACATTGTACCACCTAGAACTGGGTGCACATCTAGCAAAATCAGGGCTCCTTCTACCACCCTCCAGAAACCACAATGTTCAAAAAGAAAAATGCTAAATTGCACAACCACAATACAAAAAAACCTTTTATTATTATTATTATTATTAATAATAAATACAATATAGCCTCAGCAGTTAAATCCACCATGAACGCACAACACAATATACTGTATATATATATATCTATAAACACAGTATATATCAAGGCTCGCATATAAGCAATATACAGAAAAGAACCAACAGGAGTAAAAACTATCAAAGTCAAATTGGCATCATTCAGCATCTTTTTTCTGTTTTAGAATGACAGTTTGGCTTTGTAGCTTTTAACCATGTTGGTTCTTTTCTATATATTGCTCACATGCGAGCCTTGATATTTACTGTGTGTATATATTTATTAATTTTGTGTTGTGCTTTCACGGTGGATTTAACTGCTGAGGTCATATTGTATATATTAATAACAATAAAGATTTTTTTTTGCATTGTGCTTGTAGTTGTGCCATTAAGCCTTTTTCTTTTTGAACAAGGAAGTCATCAGCATGTCACATCCAGAACTGCGCCAAGGTAGTCCAGAGCTGAAAAGGAGAGTTTAAAATCAACCTGAAGAGTAGGGATGAGCTGTTCAGTTCAATCGGTTCGGAGTTCGATTCGAACATCGCCTGTTCTCATGTTCGCGAACTACGAACATTTCCGCTTGTTCACCGCATGTTCACCCACAATGCACCACAATGGACCACAATGCACATTTCCATTGGCCTGAAGCTTGTAATTGGCTACAGCCTTGCACCTAACCACAGGTCAGGTGCAAGACAGGTTCAAGACTATGTCAATCACGGCTCAGAGTCCTGATTGGGTAAATTTTGCCCAATCATGGGCTCACAGAGCTAAATCCCACAGCACACTATATAAGGCTTCACACAGCGCTTCAGCACGTGTTTTTTGAGAGGAGATTGTTCTGTTAGTGTGTGTTCTCACAGCCAGTCTGCCACCAGCTATTGGGGGGTCTCATTTCTACAAAAAATCTGGGAATTGTTCTATTCTGTGTATTCTCACTGCCACCAAGTATTTTGGGGGTCTCATTTCTACAAAATATCTGGGAATTGTGGTAATCTGTGTGTTCTCACTGCCACCAAGTATTTTGGGGGTCTCATTTATACAAAATATCCGGGAATTGTTCTACTCTGTGTGTTCTCACTGCCACCAACTATTTTTGGGGTCAGTCATTTATACAAAATATCTGAGAATTGTTGTAATCTTTGTGTTCTCACTGCCACCAGCAATTGTGGGGGTTTCATTTCTACAAAATGTCTGGGAATTGTTCTAATCTGTGTGTTCTCACTGCCACCCATCAGGGGGTCTCACTGATTTATAGGAGGTTTCTGGGGATTGTAATCTGTGTCTTGTCACTGGCTGCCAGCTATCAGGGTGTCTCACTAAAGTTATACCAGAGTTCTGGAAATCTTTAATCTTTATACCAGAGTTGAATCAGAGTTCTGCAGCATATCTCCAATTTTTATAACAGAGTTGAATCAGAGTACTGTATATCTTTAATCTATATATCACTCACCATGTCAGAAAGACCAAAAAGGACAGGCAGATGCTCCCAGGCACAGATAAGAGGGCAAGCAGCCTCTGTGTCGGGAGGCTGTGCCTCTGGTCATCGTAGACGTGGTGCATCCTCTGCAGGGGCACGCTTGTCCTTTCTAACTGGTGCTGGCCGTCTTAAGCAGCAGCAACATACAGAGGATTTGGTGGATTGGCTAACCAGGCCATCCTCATCGTCCAAGTCCTCTGCCAGCCAGGCTTGTAGTGCTTTACAGTCCACCTCAGCTGCCAACGCATCTAATGCAGCCTCCATGTCCACAGCTACTCCTGCCGAAGCCTCACTATCACACACGGAGGAGTCAGCAGAATTGTTTGACTACAATGACAGTGACATGCTGCTTGAGGATGCACAGCAACTACAGTGCTCTGATTCAATCTCTGAGGTTGAGGAAGGGAGTATAATCAACCTAGAGGAAGGGGGTGTCAGTGACACACAAATAACTGGCACTCATGTTGCCCCAGCAGCTGCAGCATACTGCCAAGTTGGCTCCAGTGACGAGGAGATAGTGACCTCATCATCATTGTCATCACCTCCTGACTCCTCCTGGGTCAGAGGAGTCAAGTGAGGAGGAGGAGGCACAACAAACACGAGGCACAACATCCTCTATGACCAACCGTAGCACTAGCCAGTCCAAGGCATCAGATGTCAGAGCTGCTCAGGTGCAGAGCGCTGTTGTCTCAAAGCAAACATCCAGGAACTCTGCTGTCTGGGAGTTCTTTAAGAAATGTGCAGCAGACCGCACCGTTGCTATTTGTAATCTATGTCAGATGAGGCTCAAGCGTGGGAAAGACACCGGACCCTTGGGTACCACGTGCTTGAGGTGACATATGACCACCTGCCACGCATCCCGTTGGCGCAAAACTTTGCATAGGTCCTCCTCCTCACCTGTCTCTACCCCCACTATATGTCCTGCCATGTCATTGACTCCAACCTCCACTGACAGGGATGATGCTACAGTAATGTATGTACCAGGTCCTTCCTCACAATGTGACGGCATCCCATCAGCTGAAGATTTACACAGTCAGATTACGTTGCCCCAGCTGCTGCAGCGTAAGAAAAAATATAGTCCCAACCATCCCCAATCACAGCATCTAAATGCCAGCTTAGCAAAATTACTCACATTACAGCTGCTCCCTTTCCAGCTGGTGGACTCCTTCCTCCTACTTCCTTCCGTGAATTTGCTGAATGTGCTGTACCATAGTGGCAGGTTCCAAAACGCCATTACTTTTCACGCAAGGCCATTCCAGCACTATACCAGCACGTGGAAGAAAATGTTATCCAGTCATTGGGAAAGGCAGTCAGCAGCAAGGTGCATGTGACTTTAGACACGTGGTCCAGCAAGCATGGACAGGGCCATTACATTTCCTTCACGGCACACTGGGTAACTCTGATTGCAGCTGGGAGGGATCCAAGATGGGGCTCTGTGCTGGAGCTTGTTCATCCACCACGCCTCCAGAAAGCTGCTTCTATGAGGTCTGTCTGCTCCACCACCACCTCTCCCTCTTCCTCCTCCTCCTCCTCCTCCTTCTCTGTCTCTTGCAAAGTGGCAGTTAAACCGACGCGTGGCAGGGGCTACGCAATGGCTCAAGCAAAAAGATGCCATACTGTGCTTGAGCTGGTTTGTTTAGGGGGCAGGAGCCACACCGGGGCAGAAATTATGTCAGCTCTGCAGGGGCAGGTGCAGAGATGGTTAACACCATGCCAGCTTGAGCTGGGAATGGTCGTCTGTGATAATGGCAGCAACCTTCTCTCCGCCCTACGCCTGGGTAAGTTGACGCATGTACCATGCCTAGTACACGTCCTAAATCTGGTGGTACAGCGTTTCCTAACCAGGTACCCAAGGCTGGCAGAGCTTCTCAGCCAGGCCAGAAAAGTCTGCAGCCACTTCAGACAGTCATTCCCAGCAAGTGTTCGCCTGGCAGAAATTCAAAGTGAATTCCACCTTCCCACAAACCGTCTGATCTGTGACATACCCACCAGGTGGAACTCGACATTAGCAATGCTGCAGCATCTGCACAAGCAGCAGAGGGCCATCAACGAGTACATGTGTGAGTATGGCACAAGGACAGGTTCAGGTCAACTTGTTTTTTTTCCCCCCGCAGTGGCTGATGATCAAGGATGCATGCACTGTACTGTCACCATTTGAGGAGGCAACGAGGATGGTGAGCAGGGACAGTGCATGCATCAGTGACACAATTCCTTTAGTGTTCCTGCTGGAGCACACTCTGCGGGGAATTATAGATGTGGCTCTAGAGGCAGAGCAGCGGGAGGAAGAGGAGGCCTTCCCTAGCTCTCAAGGCCCCAGTCTTTCCGCAGACCACATTCCAGCGGGTCCTCCACAGATCAGACAGGCGGAGGAGGAATATTTAAGTAGTGGGGCATTGAAGGTGGGGATTCCTCAAGGGAGGGTTTTGTGTGCCCAGAAACCCAAGGACTAGTACGTGGCTGGGAGGAGGTAGTGCACGATGGGGTCATCCTCATTGACCAGGAAGACTCGGAAGCTAATGCCACCTCCAACCTACGCTGCATGTGCTCCCTTATCCTGCAAAGCCTGGTAAAGGATCTCAGGATTTGTGCTATCAAGGAGAGGGATCATTACTGGTTGGCAACCCTTCTTGATCCACGATACAAGGGTAAAGTTGCAGAGCTCATCCTGCCCGTACAGAGGGAGGACAGGATGAAAAAACTTGAGGACGCTCTAAAGCGACACTAGTGTAACACCTTTCCAGGCACTGGTAGGTTACCAAGTGATGACACACGTGCTTCTGAGGCTGTGGATGATCAGAGGAATAGTGGTGAAGGCCGGGGCCGCTTGACTGATGCATTTTTAATTTTTTTAGTCCACGACGCCCAGGGACGTCAAATGTCAAACCCATTGCCAGCATCTTCACCATATGTGCAGGACTACCTAGGGGCAAGGGCAGACCTGGATACCTTTCCAGCAGATGATCCATCTGCATGGGATGGGATTTTAACCCCTTAGTGACCGGGCGGTTTTTCACAAATCCGTCTTTTAGTGACCACTACTGTTTTTACGTTTCTGCGCTGTCAGTGTTTAGGTCAAATTTTCCTCTTACTCGTTTATTCGACCCACACATATTATACACCCTTTATCCCGCCATTAAATGGACTTTCTAGAAATATCAGTATTTCCATCATATCGAATAAATTGCTATAAAAAAAATATGAAATATGAGTAAAAAAATGGTAAAAACACACTTTTTCGTAATTTAATCACCAAAATCTACAACCACCCAAAAAGACCCCAGCTAAATAGGTTCAAAATTTTGTCCCGAGACTAGAAATACCCAATTTTTACATGCGTTTGCTTTTTAACCCCTTCACTGCTGAGACAGTTCACCTATGTGCGCTGCGCTCATTCTGACCATTTTGTGCTAATTATTTTTAGATGACAGCCTAGGTCCTATTTAATTAAACTCCCCCCAGACAAATTTTTTTTAAAAAAAACCATTTTTTTTATTTTATTTAATTTTTTTATTATTTTTTTTTATTTAATTTTTTATTTTTTATTTTTTTTTAAAACCAAACCTGGTCATGTTTGGTATCATTTGAAAGGCCATAATCAGGATCGGGAGATAAAGGGTCCTTAGGATCCCCTTATCTCTACATGGCAGCTAGATGGTTAACTGGCCCACTGACATCCTCACACATATGGTGAGGTTGTCAGTGGGTGGGGGGGGGACCTGGAGGCTTGGCTGACATCCAAGATGTCAGCCCCCCTCCAGGTTTGAATCGCGTCTTGGCACCAATTGGCGCCGCAACGTGATCCGGCGGCGAAACTGTTAATGCCACACACCGCTGAAAAGGGGAGGCTCTCCCCTCTCCAGCAGTGCAAACGGCATCTCCCTAGCTTCAATGGTTGGGGAGATAGAGGGCATGAAATGCATTGAAATGCATGGGGACGCCTGCTGATGACGTCACCACGCAGCGTGGCGATGTCAGCCTCGCCTGCCCATGTAAATCACATGGGCAGACTTCCTCCCTGCCAGATCCTGTGGGATCCAGCGAGGGAGGTGAGTATCGGGCGGGAGGGGGATTAGGCGCCGCTGACGTACCCTGTACGTCCGCAGGTCTAAGGGAGACCTGTGGACAGGACATACAGGGTACGTCAGCGGCCCTTAAGGGGTTAAGCAGGCATGGGATAGGCATAAGGCTATACTAAACAAAAGATAAATCCAGGTAAAGTATCCATGTAACTGGGCAGACTAGATGGGCCGAAAGGTTCTTATCTGCCGACATTTTTCTATGTTTCTATCCACTGGCTTACTGGGTGTTGAGATTGGATCACTGGCCAGCATTTAGCCAATATGCTATGCAGCAACTAGGTTGCCCTTCATCCAGCGTGCTTTCTGAAAGGACGTTCAGTGCCGCTGGAGGTTTTGTCACAGACAAAAGAGTGCATCTGTCCACCGACTCTGTAGACCGGCTGACATTTATAAAAATGAATCAGTCCTGGATCAGCAGCTATCAATCCCCTGATGCCGATGTAACAGAATAGATCAGGGATGTCTTCTGCATTCACAAAACCTCCACCACTGAACTCTTCCACAATACCACAAAGAGGTTACGGTGTGAAGGCACTTGCTGCCACCAAAGGCACAATATTTGGCTTCACTGACGCCTGTACCAGATTTATATCATTTCAATTTTTTGAACCGCAGGGCCCAACCCTGCACTCTACCACAATACCACAAAAGGGTTACGGTGTGAAGGCACTTGCTGCCATGAAAGGCACGAGATTTGGGTGCACTGATGCCTGTACCAGATTTATATCATTTGAATTTTTTGGACCGCAGGGTCCAACCCTGCACTCTTCCACAATACCACAGATGGGTTACGGTGTGACGGCACTGTTGCCGACACTAAAGGCCCAATTTTAAAGCACCTATTGTTACTTTCATCCAAAGCCTGCATAAGATTCACGATAATTTAGGAAAAAAAATCACTAAACTTGTTCTGCTTGTCCTAAAAGGTCTCCTCTTTTAATACAGACTGCCGCCCCAAGCAGTTGTTTATGAATAGATTAAAGGAAAACCGTTTACCGTCATTTGAAACATCATTTTTTTGTTTTTAAATGTTTCTATACATCCTACAAATCCACCACTTCACGGTCAGGTTATGGGGACCTCCTAGGCACGATATTTGAAGGAATTTTTCGTTTTTATTTTTAACCCTTATTTCATGGAAAACTCACTGTCCCTTTAAAAATGTTTTTTTTTTTACTTTTTGTCCTTGTTTCCTGTCCCCCAGGGCACTACCCAGACCCACATACACCTTTTATGGCAAATATCTTGCATATATGCCCTCTTGCAGGGCACTCTAAAAACTGAACTTTCGAGTCCCATTGACTTGCATTGAGTTCGGTTCGTGTCCGAACTCAAACTTTTGAAATTGTTCGAGTTCGAATGCGAACCGAACACGGGAGTGTTCGGCTCATCCCTACTGAAGAGTTAAAATGGGAGGAGGTGTGAAGAGATTGTGTTTAAATCCCTCCACCTCCCTCCTGTTTTAATCCTAGATTATCTCTTAGTTATCTAAATTAACATGGTGTAAGGAGGGTCTCTGTGGGTCCCTGGTAACTGTGAAATCCCTTTAAACCAGAAGACTTCCCTCGTCAAATTTCTTCAGCCAACCTAAGTCATATCTTCTAACATACAGAATTTTTCAGGGTTCTATCACTATAGTTATTTTCAACTCTTTTATTTAATCATCTGTATCATCTATATCAAACTGTAAAAGCAAACCTGTAGCCCCCATATCCAAATTACATAATTTATTTCATGCCAGAAGACTTCTCCATCTCCAAATAACAAACCACTTATAATAACTTCTGTAGCTAACCTAGCACTGTATTTTTCCTGCTTGAATGGTATAGTATAAAAGGGTAATAGGGGCAAATTTATTTTTAATAAATATTGTAATTGTTTAAGCTGTAAATTAGGAAAGTAAGCTATATTATTATTATTTATTAAGCGCCATCACATTCTGCAGCGCTGTACAAGGTGCAAAGGGTAAAGACAGGACAGTTCTACAATACATACAGGAGGCAGGTCAGTATTCCTGCCTATATAATTACTTATAGCTACATTTTTTGCCATGATGAAGTGACAAATAAAGCAGAAAGACAGATTTTGCCAAAGTGTATCATCATTAGCTTTGTGCTCCACAAGTCTTTCATTGTCTCTGATTGGATCTTACAGATTCAGTGTTACTTGAAGTCACCAGTGATAGAACAGACAGCTACATCATTAAATAGTTAATCTGGCTATCACAACACAATCACCAGTTTAACCTTCTGTTAACCCCCTAATATGCCAATGTACTTTATTTTTCCGTAACAGTGCTGGCATGTCACTCATCGTTAATGGGAAAAAGATTTTCACAATGACAGGTCTGCTTTAATTAGATTCCAATAACATACCTTTTTTCCAGGATCAATAAAATTCGTTAAACCTATTCTCTTTCTATTAAAAGAACACTACAATGTCCACACTGTTCCTTTTTATACATAGCATTAAAATGTGACCTTCCAAACAGTTCTAGCAGTGAATGACCTCTTTGCATACATAATGAATGCCAATAATCCCGTTTTCAATAGTGTGATTCATGCAGAATGATCATATCTTTCCAAGAGCATCAATCAATGCTACAGTCTGTTTTTGTGAACATCATTTAAATAGGACGCTATTGTCATTTTAATTCACTTATTTATGTGGGGATTTTTTTAATGTCAGAATACTGTTGCTAACAAATAGAACAAACCTTATTAAATGAACATTTCACGTAACATATAGCAAAATATGGGAACCTGGGGATTGCCATGTGGTTCATTTTTGTTATTATAACCTCCTGTAGCCTATGTGTTGTTTGTCATGGAGCTGACGTAGCTCCATGCTTCAAACCCCAAGAGACTTTATGTTCATTTATATTGTGTGTTTTTAAATATATTTTACATCGTTTGGTTTTAGTTTAAATTAGTTTAGTGTAAAATGGCGTAGCTTTAGTTTTAAGTATACTTATATTCCTGTAGGTAAATGTGTTTTTGTATAGCCAGTAAACAAGCTTTACTGCTGTGTAATTTATGCAACAGGGCTTTTACCCTTATCTGGCTGCATGTTTAATTCAAGGAATCTGTGATAGTGTTTGTCTTTAATCTGATGTGTTAGAACAATAGGTTATGCAAATGTTGTGTGAGCTAAAGGCTAAAGAATGTAAAGAATGTTTATTGTAAATACCCATCTGACATAATGTAATTAACATATTGGTAGGACGAGGTGCGTCATTTATGCAAATTATGACTGTTGGATTTCATCATAAATGGTGGCGTTTTTGTTCATTAAAAGTCAGAGAATCCTGTGGGAACATACAGCTCGTCTGGTGTCTCATTCAGGGTACCCACTATCACCCCCAGAAGGCACAGAGCGGCCCTCTGGAAATTCCTAACGGCTCCAGGGCAGAGAATCAGAAGCAGGCAGGTCAAGCTGCTCGAGGCGCTGAGGACAGCGCTCCCAGTAGCTGGGCTGACCGCAATGAAGGGGTGTCTGGAGAGCCAGGACAGATGGAAGAGAACGGTTCCGTCACACTGGTGGCAAGCGGTGGGATAGAGGCTCTCTAACACCAATACACCCCGAAATGGCAAACTACGCAGCCTGCAAGCAGGACACCCTGAAGGACCTGCTGGAGAGCCATGGAAGGAACGAATACTGAAGGGTCAAAGGCACAAGTGTGGTGCAACCCAGAGCGAGTGGAGATGTGTCCCCGCTGAGAGAGACCGCAGAGGTTTTTGCCTGCGGTGATAGAAAACCGTCTACAGAGGACTATGGATCAGGACAGCTCATTTATTCCTTATGAGCAGAGAATCACAAAGGACATTCAGCTGTGGAGACTCCAAGTGTTGGGGCCTCAGCCCACTGCGAGCCATGGAGACCAGTTGGTGCACTGGCTGCGTGCCACACTCGATCTAGAGTGCAAATACGAGGACTTGCAGCAATGTGTGAGTGAGGAGGATTGGGAAACTGACGAGAAGCCTCCCCCAGGCTATGTGTTCCGCGGTCCTGGCCAGCATGGATCTACTTTAAGGTGGGAGACAATTATGGCAGTCCACAAGCTGCCAGACATGCAGAATTGTGCGCCATCCAGGGGCGCTACCTGGATGTTTATGAGGACTCTGCCTTTTGGCCCGTGCTGAAGGGACTCGCTGCTGAGGAATGGGCACTCGAAATGGACTTAAAAAGTTTGCAGACTGCAGCCCAGCTACAAGTCCTCGAGACCCCTGGAGGAAGCCTCCCCACACCAGCCAGCGGGAAGCGGAAGAAAAAGAGAGGTGGCCGAGCCAAAGCAGACCAAGGAAAAATGCCATCACAGCCCGGGGATTACAACAGTAAGCCATCTTCCAGCGGCCAGTATCAGGTCACCAGAGAGACTGACACCCAGGCTGTTCCCCTCATGAGAGATGGGGCCACACAGACCATGGACGATCTGGTCAGCTTGTTACAGGCTGAATTGCTTACTGCTCGAGCACAGATAATGGCCCTGACAGAGACATTACAGAACCAGCAAAATGAGCTGCAAGATGGCCAGAGAGAGCTGGATGAGGTGAGACTATCCAGAGATGCTGCGGAGGTGAATGTACAGCGCCTGGAGATGGAGCTCACTGGCTTACGGGACTTACTTACAGCTGCTGAGCGAGCCAAGGATAACGCTGCTCGAGAGCAAGAGGAGGCCATGGCCATTGGCGTTTTAAAAGTCCAGACAGCCTTGGGCGAAAAGTGTCTCCTGGAATCCCAGATTATGGAGCTGGTGGAGAAGCTGACAGCCGAACAGAGTAACGCTGAGCGAGTAGGCCAGAATCTCAAGAAGGCCAGAATGCTGAATGACCAACTGAGAGCAGATGGAGAGGCAGAGCGAAGCAAGGCCCATCTACTCGAGAAGGCATGTCAACAGCTGGAGGGTCAGTGCCAAGAACTAAAGGCTGAACTCCAGGCTTCTATCACTGCCTGAGAAGGAAAATGTCAAGAGCTACAGGAACAGCTTGCTGCAGAGACCCAGCAACGCCACAGTATTGGTGAGCAGCTGCGACAATCCAAAAGTATGCTGCGTGTTGCCCACCAACACCTGGAAAACGAGAGGCTTCAGACCGTGCGGCATCAACAGATCCAGGCCGAGCTGCTGACATCAGTTGCTGAACTGGAATCAAGGACCGTGCGGCTAGAGGTACAGCTGGATGCCGAGATCGTCAGGTGGCATGCCGTCGGTGAGGAGTTACACCGGACAGATGAGCTGGGAAAAGAGATCAGCCTCACATTGGCAGCGGAGCTCGACCCGGCCCCAGGTGAAGAGCCACCCGCAGAACAGAGCGGGCATCAGGGAGAGGAGGCAGTCAGCCTTGCTACCCAGCGGCGAGTGTACCCCGTGCTGCTGGAGCCAGACGCTGTGTTGACCACAGAGTGTGCTGGGTCATCGAGGAAGATGGAGACCACTGCCCATCTGCCATGGCAACCGGTGAGTGACCATCCTGGGAGGCTGCTGGGTTCCTGGTCCCAGGAAGAGTTGCACCCATTTGGGATTGTGGGGTGGGCCCCGTTTGAATGTCTGGGAGGGGGGCATCAGCAGAAGGAGAGACTGGGAACTGTGACTGCTGACTGTATTCGGGTCCTGGGTCCGCAGAGGCCCTGGACAGAGCAAGATATGGGGGGTGATTTCAGGGTGCCCCCTAACAAACATTTTATGCCTGTGGACTGTGGTGGCCTATGGCCTGGCGCACTGGACAAGAGGGTTGGCTTGCCTCTTGCCCCGGGACTATGGACCCACAGCCCTCCAGCAACCGTCAGACCCCGCTGACTTTGCTTATGTGCCCGCAACCTGGAACTTTGAAGATGGCACAGAAGAGGGACAAGGTGAGAAGTCTCGTCAGTGGCAAGCCATCCGTTTGGGATCTAAGCTTGCCCTGCCGTTCTGAAAGGGGGGACATATGTCATGGAGCTGACGTAGCGCTCCATACTTCAAACCCCAAGAGACTTTATGTTCATTTATATCGTGTGTTTTTAAATATATTTTACATCGTTTGGTTTTAGGCTAGGGTCAGACGAGCGTGATTTCTACGGACTGTACGTCCGTGCAGTACGGACATCGTCAGTACGGATGACGCAGTAGTGGTCACACAGTCCGTTTTTTCACTGAAGTTATTTTTGACGGATGTAGGAGGGAAAAATAAATTACAATGAAAAAACATTCTGTCCGTCAAAAATGCTGGACGTATAAATGCAGTCTGTCTGACCACGCTCCATCACTCACACACAAAGCTATGCAGACGTTGTGGACGTGGCGCACTCCGCACGTCCGTTCTAGCAGTATTACGTTCTTGCCTAACCTGCGTCCGTTTGCAGCGTCCGTCATGCGTCCGCAGTTCAGTGCGGACGTACTTCATTTGTCAGGCTCCAATGGACTTTCTTTCATGCTATCACGGACGTACTTTTAGGCGCAATCACGGACGTGAACACTACGCTCGTCTGACAGCAGCCTTAGTTTAAATTCGATTAGTGTAAAATGATGTGTTAGAACAATAGGTTATACAAATGTTGTGTGAGCTAAAGGCTAAAGAATGTATAGAATGTTTATTGTAAATACCCATCTGACATAATGTAATTAAGATATTGTAGGACGAGGTGCGTCATTTATGCAAATTATGACTGTTGGATTTCATCATAAATGGTGGCGTTTTTATTCATTAAAAGTCAGAGAATCCTGTGGGAACATACAGCTCATCTGGTGTCTCATTCAGGGTACCCACTATCACCCCCAGAAGGCACAGAGCGGCCCTCTGGAAATTCCTAACGGCTCCAGGGCAGAGAATCAGAAGCAGGCGGGTCAAGCTGCTCGAGGCGCTGAGGACAGCGCTCCCAGTTGCCGGGCTGACCGCAACGAAGGGGTGTCTGGAGAGCCAGGACAGACGGAAGAGAACGGTTCCGTCACATTGTTCAAATTGCAAAGTATTCTCTGACCATTTAGGAAGGAGTAGAGTCCTTTTACTGATGTTAAACATATGAAACGGAGTTTAATTACTTCTCTTCTAGCTGTAGTATCTGCGCCAATAAGAATATATAACATGGGGTAATTATGAGGTTCTTGCAATGTCAAGTTTAAGAATTACAAAAGAAAGTTTGTTTCATTGCAATTAAACAACAATCTGTAAATCAAACAGGTAGACATTAAGGGTAAACCTTATGAAACCTTGAAAGTGGAGCGAAATGCTAAAACCAATGGAACAAGATAAACCATTTACTTTTATTCCAAATACCTAGACACACACCTTCTTACAAACTTTGTAATGAAGTATGTAAAATTTGTATGCATGTATGATAAAAAAATTAATTAACTTGACTGTCCTTTTTGATTGGCAGCATTGGCACCGAAATGGAAAGCGAAAGAATCCTAAAAATAGTCTATTCTTCTAGTTCTGTCTTTTTTTTCATAATTCAAATTTTTTATTATGAAAGAAGAACAGAACAAAATACATAAGCGAGAACAAACAGAGTATATAAAATCTAATAGGGGCAAGCCAGCAAGGATAGGTGGATCAAGACCAGATCCCCATAAGTCCCATATCACACGAGGTCAAGGACCAATGATCAGTACCAGGACTGTCAACCACAAGGGCCTGCCGCCGCTCTTCAGGTATCATGGAGGAGTGGAAGAGAGAAAGACACAATGTAGAGGGGTGCGAGGAAAGAGTGCCAGAAAAGAAGAGGGGTTAAGATATGAGAAGAGGGAAAGAGAAAGAAGAGGAAAAAAAAAAAAAAGGAAGGGGGAGGGGAGGAAGAGGGCAGTTAGGGTACAGATATCTCCGCCAGAACCGGATTTCATACTATATAAAAGGGAAGCAGTTGGGAAGAGCTGCATCAGCTCTTAGCCTTGTAATAATATTTTGACACCAGCAGCAGGCTTGACAATAAAGGACTAGGACCAGCAGCTGTAGATGCAGGAACAGAAAAATAAAGCTGGAAGCTGTCCTCAGTTGCCAGGTTGCATTAGTGCCACCACATCAAATTGAGAGCAGTTGCATTGAGAAAGGGGTCTTCCCCAATAAGTTTGTCAATTTGTTCTCTGTGACAAAAATGTAGTGGAACTAGTGCATCCTGGCAACTGGGCCCAGCTTACTGCATAGTTTTTCTATTCCTTCATCTAGTTCCTCATGTAATTGAAATTAAATGAAGACACAGAGTTGTAGATCCACGCTGAGTGATAACAAGAGGATACGGTGCAACAGTTAACATTAAGCCTTATGCAATTGTAACCACTCTGTTTCGCATTCAAATTCAAATGCTAACATACTTCACATGAACTTGAGGGCCTTTCTTAGCTTTTATACGCTTTGATATTCATTTTCAGTTCTTAGGACACAAAAATGAACATAGTAGAGTTTTTGAAAACCCGCTGACTTAGTAATTGTGTGTACAGTAAAGTATGGCAACGAAAGTTGTATACCTACAGCATGTTACTCTGTTTATTTTTCGCTCTGCATGGAAGAATACATTCAAATAGTTCCTTCGGTCTTGAAAGCAGTTGTCTGTGTACAGTTAGACTTGTTATAGTTTTGGTGCATTCTAATTGGGTATCCCCATGCTAACTGGGCATTCTAGCAGTAATACACTACTAGAAGTAAACCATTGCAACTCACAGCTTCCCACTTGAATAGGGCCTTAAATATAATGTAAGTTGTTCAGTTTGAAAGCAAGCCAATACTTTACGATTACCACTTCATGGAAAATCATGTTGGCCAAAAAGAATTACATTTTAGAATTCAAAGATTGATGACAAAAGTAAAAGATTATCACTATTTGTGGAATCTTTCATGGAAAATATACATACATTCTCATCATGTTTTAATCAAACAGATCGTTGATTGCTTGGGAAGTATTTTTTTTAAATAAAGCACTATATATTTATATATTCAACAAGACTTGCTTATTTTTGATAATCAAAAAGGAGTACTTACAGAAGCTGAATTTGTCAATTTATGCCTTTTTTTAAACGTATCAACGACACAGCTGTGTAACAAAAATAATTGGTGCCCCTTTGATAGATTTAACAAGTAGAAGAATAGGTCTCTGGCAAATGAAATATAGAAGAACAATTAATAACTAAAGTATGAAAAATGTGTACACTCTTGTGTTTGTTTCAGAAAGACAAAGGGTTTCTGATTAGCTTGTCAGTTTCACTCTAATACTGGCAGTGGCAGGATTTCATATATTTTGTTTACTAATCATCACACAGAGACTGACAAAGGCTGCACTAACATACAGAGAGCACAACACACATTTAATGATTGCTATGATGGGAAATCACAGCTGTGCGAGATTCAGGTGAAAATTAACTATAGCAATAGACAAACATACAGGACTTCATATTTTTATTATAAATGTTTACACATTTTTTTCTACCATACACTTTTGAAATCGGCACAAGTGAAATCTCATTATACAGTAAAATGACCACAAACCATTGGGATAACTTAAAGTGGCTTAATGGAATTATTTTATTTCTGCTTTGTCAAAGTGAAGAATTCATTCAACACATGCACACTAAGATCACCATGCATTTCATGAGTCGTGAGGAAGAGAATTTAAAGAGTATGGTAGGACTGTCAAAATGATATAACGAGAACTCAAAATAGCCATTACTCAAGATATTAGCCAGGCCAAAATGTTATTTTCCACATCTGATTCCACCCATTGCCCACTTACACTATCTATACAAACCCCATTCACCATGCAATATAGTCTTTATATCTCCTTAGCCAGTAATATTTCACACCCCATTTAAAGACATCCCTCAGCTTATGAGCAATGCCTTCTCCAATATACTTTTATTTGTACAACAATCCACATTCTCCACTTTCCCTATTGCCTTCCGTCCAATACCTTGCTAAGCCCTGAGGTTTGGGCTGAAATACCCTATAGCCTGTGAATCAAACTTCCAAACAGTCCATT
The DNA here is from genome assembly GCA_009667805.1 of Leptobrachium leishanense. NCBI lineage: Eukaryota > Metazoa > Chordata > Amphibia > Anura > Megophryidae > Leptobrachium > Leptobrachium leishanense. Next base: position 212,329,529 of record CM019066.1, read on the forward strand.
ACATTTCTACAGCAGGACACAGAGACACTTGTTCCACTTGATACTCTCCATGTTTCTAGCATGTTGCCGAACGCAGTCTGTCTCCAATTCTGTATCTCCATGTCAACAATTCGGGGTTGTGTATCTACACCAGATCCCAATGGTGAGTCTCCACTTTTAACACATCAAACCAGAATGCTGGGAACCAATGGACTAGCCAGACTAATTGAGAGACCAATATTTAAAAAGTGCAAATGTTCACTAACCCTTGTTCAATTGCTAATCACACTGGGCGGGTGTGCGACTGAAATTTTTGAGCCTTAATGCAGCAATTTGCAGATTTCGTTGGATTAACATCTGTAGGCAATTAACCAAACTTTCCAAATGTGCTCATCGATTTATAAATCCTAACAAATTAGCAAGGCCATCCAAAACATGACTTTTTTTTCTAGAAAACAAATCCTAATGTGTGTCCAGGGACGATTTGCTTACTCAAATGAACAGTACAATATTTTTTTCAGGGCTGTAACAAAATACACAGAAAAAAGATTTTTACATCTTTTGTACATGTATTCAGGACTTATTTAAACTATAAAAAACAGACAACATGTATAGCGATAGCAATGTCCCGTTCAAGGATAAAGTCTTGTAAATTCCTCGAATTTCTCCACTTCCTTTCTTCCCACACCCTCAGAAAAGGAGAGAGAAGAACATAGCGTGACCTGTGCATTAAAGAATTGATAATTTCTTAATGGCAATTACATAGTACAGGAGGAGCGGGGTCCCGCCTATTCCCCGATGGGGCGGCTGCAACCACCAAATGGTATCTAGCCCAGCAACATGTATAAAACATAACAAGAAGAAAAATGTCATCTGCGCTTATTCCTATTACACCGTGTGAAACAAAATACAATTAGAGGCTTTGGTTTCTTTTAATGGCCATTTAAGCTCACCTGCCAACGTCAAGGCACCTCTAGTGAAGGTGAGTCCTATCCAAAAAATTAAACCACAGGCTGCTATGTAGCAAATCATCACTGCTCACACTGCTTTTCAGTCATGAGGTAGACTGGTGGGCCTTTATTTAATGCCCTCCCAGAAACAAAATCCACCTTGGGATCAAAAAACAAAGACACGGAACAGAACAGCTGCAATGATGACCTGGCTGGAGGTACAAACAAACATACATAGTACAGGAGGAGTGGGGTCGCGCCTATTCGCAGTTGGAGCGGCTGCAACCACTTCATGGACATGCCTGCCACATTTGTCTAGCACCTAGAGTCCACCAATAGTCATTGCTAGGAATTGCCACGAGGTTGTTGATTCTTCTGGTACTTAAAGATTTCGCTGCCAAATGCTTTTTGTTGCAATATTATCATAACACTTATTTGAAACATAGGATACGTAGTGAACACAAAATGTAGGGTTAAATAGCAATTTTACATAAAGATTATCATTATATCACTGATAGAAATACATATTTACTAATTTTTAAATTGTCATGTATTTGTCTATCTCTTATAAAAAAAATATTGCTGGGATGAACGGTCCTAAACTTTAGATGCTGTCTGTTATTTTCGCAATATTAAATAGGTTTGCATTAAAAGTATATAGTAAATACAGTAAATGTTAAAAAGAGATACTAAAATGGTCTGATCCTGATTATGGAGATTTGTAGTAATGATAATGAGATTATTATTTAGCAATGTAACTTCCACAAAATACCAAAAGAATATAAAATTATCTCATTTTGCACAATTTCAGCATATGAAAAGTACAGTAACACCTTATATCTGTAGTGCACAGAGATTTTCAACAAGTATAACCCCCTGCATCTTATCCCTGTAGAGAAGTGAGTGATTCCAAAGCTTTCTCTGTAGTCTTAGCTCTCCCGGGCTGTTGTAATGCAGCAGCCAATTTTGAGCTTTTTGTTACAGTTCTTTGGGGCTGCTCCTTGTAGCTTCTTTATAGTAATGCAGAGAGACAGGAGTGAGATCTTAAAGTGAATTTTCTCCTTTACCAGCACACTCATCTTTCAGTAAAACAGTATGAAATTAAGGTTTTATATGTCAATTTTTGCTTTTCATTGTATTTTATTTCACACTTGTGTAAAGACATTTTGGTACGAAAATGGTTACTGTTTGCTTCAAAGAAATAGAAGAACATCAGTCCTGTGCTCGTAATATATACAGATGTCTTCAATAACTTTAAAATATATAGATTACATTTTCAAAAATTTACTATATTAAAAACTAGATACACTTTTGATGAAAGAGGCATTTGCTAAGACTTGTAAGTAAAATAATCTATATAATCCAAGACCAACAAGGAGTATAAGTGGTTATTACAATACCAATTATTTGGGGCTAAAATGTTTTGTAACGTCTGAAAGTTATATTGGCTTTAAAATGCTGTCAAACGTGCTGCTATTGACTTTACGTAGACAGGTTAAATTTGCATTACCATCTTATTTTTATGGAAAGCATTGGAATACAGCATTAGTCTGAAATACAAGATTAGCCTGGATAGATCTAAACTATTGATACCACTGGAAGGTTCTGAGTCATGTCTGGAAGAAGAGGAAGTCATTCATTGCCGGTGCATGGATGAAAAATGTAAAGACCATTGCGTGAGAAGGCAGTGAGTCAATCATAAGTGACTGACAGATTCCATCAATGCCAAAGCTTACAAGCCTGTTAAGCCTTCCATGGCCTTATAAAAAGTTATATTCTATACAAAATAAATAATCCATAAGAAGGAAAAATAGTAATGCTATTATGCTAATAAGAACAAACATCTTCAACAGCTCCCCAACTTACAATACATTTTCTTTTGCTCTTTGTATGTGCATATTGGACTGAAATACTTTGACATTTTATATATACTAATTATTATTAATAATAAATAATATTTGTGGTCCTTTTAAAGCAAGTTTTATTATATAGTATACCTAAACCAGAATGCAAACAGTCTGCCATCAAACTTATGTATTCTATTTAGATATAATAATCCATTTGTGTTCATTTCTCAGTTGGACGCATCCCAAACATTAAGTGTAATTAAAAAATAAATGTATTATTCATTCATCTTCTTCACGATCCAAGAAGCTGCACTGCATGTCTATCAAATTACTAAGCCTTTGTATTCAACAATTGCGAAAACATGAAATCAGACTTCATTCTAAAACCGACCCCATTTTGCTGCCAATAATACTTATCTCATAGGAAAAGCTGCTCTAAGAAGGTAAAGAATGTGAATTCAATGAACATAATTTGCCTTTTTTTTTATCGCAGCAATTCATTTATTATGGAATTGTCTGCATGACAGTTTCGAGGATGGTAATGCAGAAATCTACATCTCAGCCAAGACGTGGCGCTGCCATATGTCATCTGGGTTCATACTCAGGGGAAAGTATGGAGAATCCTGGTTACAATATGCGGCAAAATGGTTGCTTTTAAATGTGTTGTGTGTCAACGATTCAAAGATGGTTCGTTACAGGTGATAGGTCATCTTGATAGAAAAAGCACATCCTTATTTCTGACCTGTAACTATATATATATATATAATAAAATAAACACAAGGCCCAAATTGAATACTTGACAGCATTGCACGCCAAGATGTTGAACATATTTATCTTTCAAGATTACGAAACCCACAGGAAAAGAATTATGATGCAACTGTCAGGATGACTAATGGTCAAATAGCTATGTGAATACTTGTAGATAGCATATCTGAGGTGTATATGCCACTATTGAATACATTAATGGCTAGTGAAATGGCTGTGAGTATGATGAACAATCATTTGCTATACTTTCAAACGGACAACCATTTTACTGACTACTATGTTGATGTCAGTTCACGACTTAACGAAGAATAGTCCCAATTGCCTTCAAAATGACACAATTCAAGATGCATGTGCATCGGGTTTTGGCAGGCAGAATACCAGCAATTGTTTTTTTATATATTTAATAAACAAATTAGTTGAAAAATTACTCTTTAATCATCACGACCACTATAGCTTAATTTTTTATTTTGACAGGACTCCTTTTTTCCTCATTTCAATCTTTTGCCTTTTGTTTGTGCTGATTTGTATGTTATACTTTCCCTTAACTCCATTCAATGAGGAAGCTAGCTTCCTTGCTCTCAGACTAAAGAGGATTAGTATTCGCAGAAGGTGTATATGAACCAGTGCTCGATCTACAGACCTCTTTTTTGGCAGACAGAAATCTAATTCTATACAAGTTGGTATAAGATGCTGCTTCGGTAGTGGTACCAGTGGGTGAGGATCCTCCTAAACCTCACCAAGAAAGGGAAAAACATATACAAATCTGTTACCTCAAAGCACAAACTCAACCGTTACAAAAATACAATAAGGTGTTTTTTTAAAAAAAAGTTTTTTAAAAAAGAAAATTAACAAATGGTCTTTTAAAAAAAAAAAAAAAGATATTCCATTTATTACATTGAAACCTATTAGATTCACCTGTTTAAACCTGTCAAATCGAAACACTGAAAATCAGGTTATTTCACTGAAATTTCAGTGCAGTTCGGCATGCTGTAAATAGATGAATCGATAGTACAGTATGGAACTATTTTGGTGCCAGCTGAACGCCACCGAATTATGAAAAAATACAACATATTTCACTGTCAATTCGCCTGTATTTGGTGAATTGCCAGCTTTGTGAATATACAAATTGCCTGACATTGAATGTGTGTACATTCATTGTTCGTTGCAATTCTCTGGCAAATTTGGACGTTAATGACGTTAGTGAATAACCCTATACGTTTTTAAATTACAGATATTTATCATGAGGTAATGGATACCCTAGTGTGACCTTTTTTTTCGTCATCTAAAATTTTGCTTTCTATAATCAAGTCCTATAAAAGGTATCACTACATACTACTATAGTCGTGATTTTAACATCTGGACTAACACGGCCTATTCAATCAATATAACCAAGTCAATTGTCAGGTCCCACGGTGACGCCGTAACAAGAAGGCCAAGACTTGAATGGAACCCCGGTAATACATCCATGTATAAGTTAATATGCCTTGTTCGAACTCCAGGTCTCCTGAATCAGGTGGATGTAATGAGCGCTGGCTGGGTTCCTTAAAAGAACCACTCCCACATCCAGCCAGCACTCTGTCATTAATGTTTGACTCCTAGCAAAGGAAGGGAGTTCCTGAATCATCCCAAGAGCCCAGTGACCAGCCTTGCTGTTATTCTTCTATCTGATTCCTGTGTACTGGACCCAGGGGCGGATACAAGGAGGGGCAACGGGGCAATTACCACCCCCTCCCCTAGAAAATCGCCGCTTTTCTCCCTATGAGCGGCCGTTGGCATGCAGCTTGGCCACTTGCCTGGGATGGGAACCACCTGACCAGCGCACGAGATCGTGGAGGTCACCTGAACTCCGCGATCTCGTGAGAACGCGGCTACAATGGTCAGGTGGTTCCCAGCGAGCGGCCAAGCTGCATGCCGGCAAACGCTCGTAGGGAGAAGAACGGCCGGCGGGTACTCGAAGTGGCAGTGGAGGGGCCTGGCAGCAGAGGAGTTGAGAGCTGGGGGAAAATATATCCATGTGAGCTGGGGGAAAATATATCCATGTGAGCTGGGGGCAATAAATATATCCATGTGAGCTGGGGCAAATTTATCCATGTGAGCTGGGGCAATATATATATATCCATGTGAGCTGGGGGCAAATATATCCATGTGAGCTGGGGCAATATTTATATCCATGTGAGCTGGGGGCAATATACATATCCATGTGAGCTGGGGGCAATATACATATCCATGTGAGCTGGGGGCAATAAATATATATAGCCATGTGAGCTGGGGCAAATATATCCATGTGAGCTGGGGGGCAAATATATCCACCTGTCAGTGCGAACTCAACATCAGCTCTTGGCCAAAACTGGTAGAATACCCCCCCCCAAAACCTGTTTCTGGATCCGCCCCTGACCGGACTCCTGGCTAGTCCCCTGGACTTTGCTCTGAATCATCCTTGCCGGTACTGTGTCAAGACCCCCTTCTGTATACCTGCCACCATTCCACCATTCCTCCTCATTCCATCTCCAGAGACTTTCATCATTTTCCCTGTGTTCATTATTTCAAGAGACTGTTTCCCCATCAACTGCATTGTTTTTCAAGGACTATTATTTAAACAGATTCCTGCCCTTTTGTGTTGTATCCAGATATTAAATATATTTTTCTGCTACTCACACCAAGCCTTTTGTTGATGCATATTTATTTACTGCATCCCGGGTTCATATTCATATTACCGGCGTCACCGGAACCCGGTACCTGACATCAACATAAGTAGTCTACCATAAAGAGTAAGTAGTGATGAGCAGAACACCCCTGTGTTCGGTTCGCATTCTACCTCGAACAATTTCAAAAGTTCGAGTTCGAACGCGAACCGAACTCAATACAAGTCAATGGAACTCGAAAGTTCAATTTTTAGAGTGCCCTCCAAGAGGGCATATATGCACGATATTTGCCATAAAAGGTGTATGGGGGTCCGGATAGTGCCCTGGGGGACAGGAACCAAGGACAAAAAGTAAAAATAAACCCCGTTTTTAAAGGAACAGTGAGTTTTCCATGAAATAAAGGTTAAGAATAAAAACGAAAAATTCCTTCAAATATCATGCCTAGGAGGTCCCCATAACCTGCCCGTGAAGTGGTGGATTTGTAGGATGTATAGAAAGATTTAAAAACAAAAAAAGGACATTTCAAATGACGGTAAATGGTTTTCCTTTAATCTATTCATAAACAACTGCTTGGGGCGGCAGTCTGTATGAAAAGAGTAGACATTTTCGGACACGCAGAACAAGTTTAGTGATTTTTTGGCTAAATTATGCTGACACTTATGCTGGCTTTGGATGAAAGTAACAATAGGTGCTTTAAAATTGGGACTTTAGTGTCGGCAACAGTGCCGTCACACTGTAACCCCTCTGTGGTATGTGGAAGAGTGCAGGGTTAGACCCTGCGGACCAATATTAAAATGATATGAATCTGGTACAGGCGTCAGTGCACCCAAATATTGTGCCTTTGGTGGCAGCAAGTGCCTTCACACTGTAAGTAACCCCTCTGTGGAATTGTGGAAGAGTGCAGGGTTGGACCCTGCGGTCCAATATTAAAATTATATGAATCTGGTAACATAGGCGTCAGTGTCAGTGCACCCAAATATTGTGCCTTTGGTGGCAGCAAGTGCCTTCACACCGTAAGTAACCACTCTGTGGTATTGTGGAAGAGTGCAGTGGTGGAGGTTTTGGGAATGCAGAAGAGATCCCAGATCTATTCAGTTACGTCAGCATCAGGGGATTGATAGATGCTGATCCAGGACTGATTCATTTTTATAAATGTCAGTCAGTCTACAGAGTCGGTGGACAGACACACTCTTTTGTCTGTGACAAAACCTCCAGCGGCACTGAACGTCCTTTCAGAAAGCACGCTGGATGAAGGGCAACCTAGTAGCTGCATAGCATATTGGCTAAGTTCTGGCCAGTGATCCAATCTCAACACCCAGTAAGCCAGTGGATCATCTGCTGTAAAGGTATCCAGGTCTGCCCTTGCCCCTAGGTAGTCCTGCACCATATGGTGAAGACGCTGGCAATGGGTGCCTACATTTGACATCCCTGGGCGTCGTGGACTAAAAAAATTTAAAAAGGCATCAGTCAAGTGGCCCCGGCCTTCACCACTCTTCCTCTGATCATCCACAGCCTCAGAAGCACCTGTGTCATCACTTGGTAACCTACCAGTGCCTGGAAAGGTGTTACACAAGTGTTGCTTTAGAGTGTCCTCAAGTTGTTTCATCATGTGCTCCCTCTGTGGGCAGGATGAGCTCTGCATCTTTACCCTTGTATCGTGGATCAAGAAGGCTTGCCAACCAGTAATGATCCCTCTCCTTGATAGCACAAATCCTGGGGTCCTTTACCAGGCTTTGCAGGATAAGGGAGCCCCTGCAGCATAGGTTGGAGGTGGCATTAGCTTCCGAGTCTTCCTGGTCAATGAGGATGACCCCATCATGTACTTCCTCCTCCCAGCCACGTACTAGTCCTTGGGTTTCTGGGCACACAAAACCCTCCCTTGAGGAATCCCCACCTTCAATGCCCCAACTATTTAAATATTCCTCCTCCTCCTCATCCTCCTCATCTTCATCCTGTCTGATCTGAAGAACCGCTAGAATGCTGTCTGCGTAAAGACTGGGACCTTGAGAGCTAGGGAATGCCTCCTCTTCCTCCTGCGGCTCTGCTTCTAGTGCCACATCTATAATTTCCTGCAGAGTGCGCTCCAGCAGGAACACTAAAGGAATTGTGTCACTGATGCATGCACTGTCCCTTCTCACCATCCTCGTTGCTTCCTCAAATGGTGACAGTACAGTGCTTGCATCCTTGATCATCAGCCACTGCGGGGGGAACCCAAGTTGACCTGAACCTGTCCTTGTGCCATACTCACACAGGTACTCATTGATGGCACTCTGCTGCTTGTGCAGAAGCTGCAGCATTGCTAATGTCGAGTTCCACCTGGTGGGCATGTCACAGATCAGACGGATTGTGGGAAGGTGGAATTCTCTTTGAATTTCTGCCAGGCGAACGCTTGCTGGGAATGACCATCTGAAGTGGCTGCAGACTTTTCTGGCCGGGCTGAGAAGCTCTGCCAGCCCTGGGCACCTGGTTAGGAAATGCTGTACCACCAGATTTTGGACGTGTGCTAGGCATGGTACATGCGTCAACTTACCCTGGCGTTGGGCAGAGAGAAGGTTGCTGCCATTATCACAGACGACCATTCCCAGCTCAAACTGGCATGGTGTTAACCATCTCTGCACCTGCCCCTGCAGAGCTGACAGAATTTCTGGCCCGGTGTGGCTCCTGCCCCCTAAACAAACCAGCTCAAGCACAGTATGGCATCTTTTTGCTTGAGCCATTGCGTAGCCCCTGCCACGCGTCGGTTTAACTGCCACTTCGCCAGAGACAGAGAAGGAGGAGGAGGAGAAGGAAGAGGTGGTGGAGCAGACAAACCTCATACAAGCAGCTTTCTGGAGGCGTGGTGGATGAACAAGCTCCAGCACAGAGCCCAGTCTTGGATCCCTCCCAGCTGCAATCAGAGTTACCCAGTGTGCCGTGAAGGAAATGTAACGGCCCTGTCCATGCTTGCTGGAGCACGTGTCTAAAGTCATGTGCACCTTGCTGCTGACTGCCTTTCCCAATGACTCTATAACATTGTGTTCCACGTGCTGGTATAGTGCTGGAATGGCCTTCCGTGAAAAGAAATGGCGTTTTGGAACCTGCCACTGTGGTACAGCACATTCAGCAAATTCACGGAAGGAAGCAGAGTCCACCAGCTGGAAAGGCAGCAGCTGTAATGCGGGTAATTTTGCTAAGCTGGCATTTAGACGCTGTGCTTGGGGATGGTTGGGACTATATTTTTTCTTACGCTGCAGCAGCTGGGGCAACGTAATCTGACTGCGTAAATCTTCAGCTGATGGGATGCTGTCACATTCTGAGGAAGGACCTGGTACACCCATTACTGTAGCATCCTCCCTGTCAGTGGAGGTTGTAGGCAATGACATGGCAGGACATATAGTGGGGTAGAGACAGATGAGGAGGAGGAGGACCTATGCAATGTGTTGTGCCAACGGGATGTGTGGCAGGTGGTCATATGTCACCTCAAGCACGTGGTACCCAAGCGTGGGATGTCTTTCCCACGCTTGATCCTCATCTGACATAGATTACAAATAGCAACAGTGCGGTCTGCTGCACATTTCTTAAAGAACTCCCAGACAGCAGAGATCCTGGATGTGTGCTGTGAGACAACATCGCTCTGCACCTGAGCAGCTCTGAGATCTGATGCCTTGGACTGGCTATGGTTGGTTATAGAGGACGCTGTGCCTCTTGTTTGTTGTGCCTCCTCCTCACTTGACTCCTCTGTTCGATTAGGCACCCAGGTGGAGTCAGTGACCTCATCATCGTCATCACCCCCTATCTCCTCGTCACTGGAGCCAACTTGGCAGTATGCTGCAGCTGCTAGGGCAACATGAGTGCCAGTTATTTGTGTGTCACTGACACCCTCTTCCTCTAGGTTGATTATACTCCCTTCCTCAACCTCAGCGTTTGAATTAGAGCACTGTAGTTGCTGCGCATCCTCAAGCAGCATGTCACTGTCATTTTAGTCAAACAATTCAGCTGACTCCTCCGTGTGTGATAGGGAGGCTACGGGAGGAGTAGCTGTGGACATGGAGGCTGCATTAGATGCTTTGGAAGCTGAGGTGGACTGTAAAGCACTACAAGCCTGGCTGGCAGAGCACTCGGAGGATGAGGATGGCCTGGTTAGCCAATCCACCAAATCCTCTGTATGTTGCTGCTGCTTAAAACGGCCAGCACCAGTTAGAAAGGACAAGCGTGCCCCTGCAGAGGATGCACCACGTCCACGACGACCAGAGGCACAGCCTCCCGACACAGAGGCTGCTTGCCCTCTTATCTGTGTCTGGGAGCGTCTGCCTGTCCTTTTTGGTCTTTCTGACATGGTGAGTGATATATAGATTAAAGAAATACAGAACTCTGATTCAACTCTGTTATAAAAATTGGAGATATGCAGAACTCTGATTTAACTGTGCTATCTAGATTAAAGTTTTCCAGAAATCTGGTATAACTCAGTGAGACACCCTGATGGCTGGCAGCCAGTGACAAGACACAGATTAAAATTCCCAGAAACCTCCTATAAATCTATGAGACCCCCTGATGGGTGGCAGTGACAAGACACAAATTACAATTCCCAGGAACCTCCTATAAATCAGTGAGACCCCTGATGGGTGGCAGTGACAAGACACAGATTAAAATTCCCAGATATCTGCTACAAATCTGTGAGACCCCCTGATGGGTAGCAGTGACAAGTCACAGGTTATAATTCCCAGATATCTGCTACAAGTCTGTGAGACCCCCTGATGGGTGGCAGTGACAAGACACAGATTGCAATTCACAGGAACCTCCTATAAATCAGTGAGAACCCATGATGGGTGGCAGTGACAAGACACAAATTACATTTCCCAGGAACCTCATATAAATCAGTGAGACCCCTGATGGGTGCAGGGACAAGACACAGATTACAATTCCCAGGAACCACCTATAAATCAGTGAGACCCCCTGATAGGACCCCCTGATAGCTGGCAACAGTGACAAGACACAGATTACAATTCTCAGATATCTGCTACAAGTCTGTGAGACCCCCTGATGGGTGGCAGTGACAAGACACAAATTACAATTATTATTATTATTATTATTTATTTATAAAGCGCCAGCATATTCCGCAGCGCTGTACAATAAGCACAGTACAGACAGGGTTACAATACATTGAACAACATTTGACAAACAGTACAGGAGGAGATGAGGGCCCTATTCCCGTAGGAACTCACAATCTAGGAGGGTTGGGGTTGGAAACAGGAGGAGAGGACTGTAAGGTGAGAGTGATTGATGGTTGCGTCAGTGAGTTGGGTGGTAGGCTTCCCTAAATAGGAATGTTTTCAGGGAGCGTTTGAAGGAAGAGAAGTTAGGGGAAAGTCTGACAATTCCCAGGAACCTCCTATAAATCAGTGAGACCCCCTGATGGGTGGCAGTGACAAGACACAGATTACAATTCCCAGGAACCTCCTATATATCAGTGAGACACCCTGATGGGTGGCAGTGACAAGACACAGATTGCAATTCCCAGAAAACACCTATAAATCAGTGAGACCCCCTGATGGGTGGCAGTGACAAGACACAGATTGCAATTCCCAGAAAACACCTATAAATCAGTGAGACCCCCTGATGGGTGGCAGTGACAAGACACAGATTGCAATTCCCAGAAAACACCTATAAATCAGTGAGACCCCCTGATGGGTGGCAGTGACAATTCCCAGATATCTTCTAGAAGTGAGACCCCCCCAATAGCTGCTGGCAGTGAGTGAGAACACACAGATTACAACAATTCCCAGATATTTTGTAGAAATGAGACCCCCACAATAGCTGCTGGCAGTGAGAACACACACTAACAGAACAATCTCCTCTCAAATAACACGTGCTGGGGCTGAGTGAAGCCTTAAGGATATAGTGTGCTGCGGGATTTAGCTCTGTGAACCCATGATTGGGCAAAATTTGCCCAATCAGGACTCTGAGCCGTGATTGGCATAGTCTTGCACCTGACCTGTGGTCAGGTGCAAGGCTGTAGCCAATTACAAGCTTCAGGCCAGTGGAAAAGTGCATTGTGGTCCATTGTGGTGCATTGTGGGCGAACACGCGGAAATGTTCGGAGTTCGACGAACAGCCGAACGGGCGATGTTCGTATCGAACTCCGAACAAATCGAACCGAACAGCTCATCCCTATTTGGAAGTAATGCAATGTATATCCTTATTTATTATTTATTTATTTATAAAGCATTTTACCAGGAAGGATACATTGAGATTTCTCTCGTTTTCTAGTATGTCCTGGGTTCAAGAACATTGTATTTCTGTAACAACTGTAACAATTCAAAGTAATAAAATGCAAGATATTAAAAAACAAGACACAAATATACAGATTAACAGAAAATAAATATGAAGCAAATATATTCACTATGTTACATGTTTACACGTGCATTCTTGATTGTATCCAGCTTATTTTATGTGTATATTATCCTGTTTTTATTTTATAACAGGATTCCATTTGTATTTTCTACAAATTATACAATAACTTTAAAAATACAAGAACAGGTGGATGATTTTTCAACTGTACTGTAGACATGAAATATGTATGTATGACTGTATACACTTTATATTTACGGTTGCCAGATAACTGCATACCTTGATAAACATTAGTAACTGAAAACAGTGTATAAAACAAAATTAAAGTAACATGTATATAATCTGAGCAAACTGTATTTTACATTCTGTGCATAAAAAGACAGCAGCTATATATTTAAACTAATAGCTATTGCAGGATAAATTTTGCCAAGCAATTCATTTTCCGTAGCACTAAGCATTTGCATGAAGCATGAAAAAAGAAGACTGTTATTAAGGTTTAGCGTAATTTGAATCAGTAATCTGCAGGAAAAAATCTAACTTTCTAATATGACAGAGTCCTTGACTTTCATAATTCTTAAGTACTTTCTTTTATCATTTTGCTGATGTATGTTCTATTTTAAAATCAGGAGGATAATGGATGTGCTTCTTATACAGTAAATTGGGTTTTATATCAGAGACCTGTCAGAGCCACGACAGGTTGACCTGACAGTGGTCCTGCATTTGCAGCTCTCCTTCATGTCTGCTTTTTCAAGGTGAGAGGGTCAGTTTTAAGAAAAGAGCAGAAGATTGTTTGATCCCTCAGGAAACATCTCCGATCCGTAATAACATTTACTGCAAGCTATAATCGTTTTATGTTCTTCTTAAAAGCTTGGCTATAGTTGGTGCCTTATGTATTTTCATTAATCAAGGGCATTCTACTTCCTCACTGATAGTACCAATGCAACAATATTTGCATGTCGATTTCCTGATGAAGAAAGTCAAAGATCAAACAATGTTAAAATTTGATTATTGTTTTCATTACCGTTTTTAGCTTTTACTAATTTATTTTGCATTTTCAAAGGGTAGCTTATATATATGGGAACATTGTAAAATAGATACTAATGCAATAGAAATTCCATCAGAGTAGTACCAAGCATGGCGAAGGACAATGGATGTTAATTACGCACTTCATTACAAGAAGCCAAATTAATTTGCTCATTAAATTGATTACTAGGTGAGGCTCTATGCATGAAAACTTCCTATTGTAGTTTTTGAAACGTGGGGTTCATTTATCAAAACCTAAGGAGGGTTTGCATTAATGGAGCAAGTCGAGTGATTTCTATGTAGAACAGCCTTGATTAATGCAACAGACTTAGTCATTCATAAGCATTAAAGAACAATCCATGAAAGATGTAAAAACCTTCCTGAATGTACTTATGCTCCAAATGTCGTAATATTTTTGTCTGGGCAATAAAGCTGTTCAATTGACACTTGACAAAAAACCTTTCTATTAACCTCCCTGGCGTTCTATTTATTTTAAAATTCCCTATCTAAAAGCACTTTATTTCCCCCCCCAGCGGTATCCCGAGTGTGGCTCAGGGTTAAATTCCTATGTTGGAAGCGGTAACCCACAAGCAACATTCGGGATGCCGCTGGGTACATCGCCTGTCCCTGCGCTCCCTCAATGTCCCCCGCAACCTCCTCGCGAGAAGGAAACCAGGAAGTATGAGGTCACGATCGCCGGAGGAGGCTGCGAGGATCAGTGAGGGAGGTCAGAGAGAGGTGATGTATACGGCCCGAGTGTGTCTCGGGGTTACCGCTCTCAACGGTGAAATTTAACACCGAGACACACTCGGGAAAACCATCAGGGGGTTAAAATGGATAATCTGGTACAATCCCAACCGATAACCAGAAAAATATATATTATATATATATTAAAAAAGAAAATAAATAAACCATGGACAGTTAAGTAGGATTTTTCCATAACCTACAATTATATGGTAAATTTTAACCCTTTCACTGCTGAGCCATTTCACTGCTGTGTGCTGAGCTCATTTTTACCGCTTTCGCTCATCATGTTTAAACGCGATTTGAAATCACATTTTATTAAATGACGCAGACATATTAGATATCGTTCTTTCCGGCAGACTCGGCAGATTCATAATAGATCATGATTATATGTATACGTCATGTCCTGCCTGTATATTATGACAAAAAATTCAATAAAAATTTAATTTTTAATCATCTGCAGTGTGTAAAGTGTTTTTTTTTCACATTTTATCACATGAGCGTTTGCGGTTATGTTTTCTATGGGGTGCGCTTGTACAAAAATTAGAAATGGGGAGTTGTTACATTTTGTGGGGGGAATTACGTGATTTTTAGCAAACGCTCCCCATAGAAAAAAAAATCATTAGTGCAGCATCATTGTTCACATTATAATTGAAATGTGAACAATATTGCTGCATTAATAAAAACAACACACAAAAAATCATGTTTTTATTTTTTTTATTTATTTTTTAAAAAGTTATTTATTATTTTTATTATTTTTCTAATTTTGTTATTACTTTTCTACCTAGTCATGTTGGGTATCATTCGAAAGGCCATGCTCAGGCCTTTCAAATGACACCATCCATGATCCCCTAGCTGCCATGGCTCTGGAGATATCGGGGTTCACAGGAACACTAGGGGTTCCCCGGCTATCTGACGTCATCACGCTATGCGTGATGACATCGGGCAGCGAGGGGGGACCCGGGGGTGGAGCCACCATCCAAGATGGTGGCCCCCACCAGAGCTAGGCCGCACTTCGGCGCTGAACTCCGGCGCTTGAAGGGTTAAAGCTAGGCACCGCTTAAAAGGGGAGACCCTCCCCTTTTAAGCGGTGCCTGGCTTTTGGCGCTGCTCCTTCCCGATCGGGAGGGAGAGGGATCCGAACGGATTCCCCCCTCCCTTTCAGGCTATTTCCCGGCATTGCCGGGGGGGTCGCCTGGAAATGACGTCAACGCACATGGCGCAATGACGTAATTTATGTCGGGAGGAGCTTGACTTCAGCGTCTGAGGACGGTGAAGTCAGATCGCCGCGGGACCCCGGACAGAGAGGTGAGTATCTCCGCCGGGGGTCCCGCACAGCTGATGACGTGGGGGGCACGTCCTCAGCATGTAACGTGCATCAATGAGGACATGTCCCACACGTCATCAGCAGTGAAGGGGTTAAGAGGAAAAATATACAACTGCTTCTTTTACTGCAGCTTAAAAGATACCACTTCAAATGGAAGCCAACACACGCAAACACACATAAAAATATAAAAACAAGAAAAACCTGTAATACCTTCAAAGATTTCTTGTGAACTAATTAGCAGAAACAATAACACTCCAATTTGAATTTTAGAAAAAAAATGCAGTTCAACTAGGTAGAATACAGCTAAAAGTCAAACCATTCCCTGGAATTAGAGGAGCTACGAATATAACTGCCAGAAAGTAGTCATCCCTAGAGTGCTCTAAAGTGAACATCTCAAAAAGTTTTATTTTTTTATACCAAAGTTAAACATTACAGATTCTTTAATTATAGACAGCAAGTCTAGTTTATATTGCCCTACTAATTCAGTTTATACAGAAAAAATGGTGTCATACTAATTCAGTTGCTCTTATGTGGTGTTCAACATCTAACACATTTACTACTTTAAGTGCTTACGAAAATACAAAACACATAAAAATCACTAACTAGAGATTATTTTGTCTCATGTTTGATACTAAATAAAAGAAATATAGAAGATTTCTAATAATTTTCCATTTACCATGCCACACCAATCACTCATGTCTACTCGGACATCCTCTTTTGTGATCCAACATTTACATTGTGCAAGAAGATCTTTAAAACAATATGTTTGGTACAGGATGGTTTGTATTGTTCCTTTTTTCCAGATATGCCAGTATTGGGCAGACATGAGAGGTATCTTCACAAAATGCAGAGGTCTCAGAAGACACAGTATGTCATAGACGTTTAAGATCCAAATCTGCAGACATTGGTCAGGATTGATAGAAGAGAAGATAATACATCTCATAAGTCTTTAAGATGATTGGGCCAATTACAAGCAAGTAAGAGGACCTAAAGACAGTAAGTATAGTATTTCAGTATGGATACAGACCATAAGACTAGCCCTGGGAAAGGATATGGGGCAGAAATGGAATAAATAGTGAAAAATATCAGTAGTCAAAACCAGAAGTGTTAAACTAGAAATAACAAGAACACATTGCACAACAGAGCAATGGAAAAAATAAACAGCCAGGCTGTGATGCACTCAATCAGCATCTAAAGGCTTCCACTGATTGAAATAAGGAATGAAGATCAATAGGAGAGTGCATATGCACCGCTTTTTACCACTCAACTAATTAATTAAACCATCAATACTTGGGCTTGCAGGTGTACAGTTAATAAGGAGTGTGGGGAACTGTCAGGGAGTCCACCACTCACAAACTCCATGGCCCACAAAGATACTAGGGAACCCTCTTCCTCGCTCTACTGTTTGAAGTACAAACTCAGATCCCCAGTTCATGGTCTGTAGGCAAATAGAAAATAAAGAGCACTCCAAACCTATTAAACTCCTCCTGTTTTATCATGTTGATTACACTGTTACAGGGAGATATTGGTGGTAGGACATAGAAAAACACCAACTGCAAGTTTGTCTGGAACTACTGAACTACTATGAGGTTGCAGGTGACAGATCAGTAGACCATATCATCATTGTTGAGGAGATGTGGTGTCAAATAACAGTCCACTAAATGGCAACATGTGAATAAGTGGGTCTCCTTCGCTGGTGCAGATTTTCAAGAGTGTGACATGTGGGCTCTTGTGATGGGCCAAACACCACCATGTTCGGTTCGCATTCGAACTTGAACACCCGAAAAAGTTTGACTGCGAACTCAAACACGATGCAAACACAATGCAAGTCAATGGGGCTTCGAACGTTCGAAAATGAAAGTGCCCTCCAAGAGGGCATATATGCAAGATATTGGCCATAAAAGGTGTATGGGGGTCCGGGTACTGCCCTGGAGGACAGGAAACAATGAAAAAAAAAACATAAGGTTTTTAACCCTTTCACTGCTGAGTGCTGAGCCATTTCACTGCTGTGCGCTGAGCTAATTTTTACCACTTTTGCTCATGTTTAAACACGATTTGAAAGACATTTATCGTTGAAAAATTGGGATCCTTGACTCCCCTCTCCTGTTCACACTTTTCCAAGTGCTTGGTAATTTTTGCTTATTATTCATTGTATTATATTATTCATTGTATTGTGTCTTTTTCCCTTGAAGGGTTTATTTGCTTGTGGTGAATTACTGCTTCTGATTATACCTATACACATGTGCTTTATGTGTTTTGTTTAGTATTGAGAGTTTAATAAAGTTTATTTTATTCCATTTTGAGTGCATCTCCTAATTCGATTTGATTCATTGCTTGGGGTTTGGGAAGCCCTTTTTGGGGATTGCACCTCTTCTGTACTCAGTGTGCGGATTACTGCTGCCTTTTTTTTGGATAAACACGATTTGAAGCCATGGGAAATATTTGAGTAACAATGAGTGGGAAATGTTTGAGCAACAATGAGTGGGAAATGTTTGAGCAACAAGGAGTGGGAAATGTTTGACCAACAAGGTGTGGGAAATGTTTGAGCAACAAGGAGTGGAAAATGTTTGACCAACAAGGTGTGGGAAATGTTTGAGCAACAAGGGGTGGGGAATGTTTGACTAACAAGGTGTGGGAAATGTTTGACCAACGAGGAGTAGGAAATGTTTGACCACCAAGGTGTGGGAAATGTTTGAGCAACAAAGGAGTGGGAAATGTTTATGAATCCCATAGGCTTTAATGTTAAACATATTCCCATTTTAATTCAATATCTGATAAACCGTTTATTATTATATTCTGCAGTAAAGAGTCTCTTTATTTTTAGAATCTTTTAAGCATTTTTTGGAATTTTTTTGAAAACTTTCTTTTTCTGCGAACATCCCGAAAAGTTCGAAGTTCGTGAATTTTCGTACCGATTCGAACCGGCAGCCCATCCCTAGTGGGCTTTTGTTTATCACTGATGAAGATGCATACCCAATGGTGGTGACTATGTGTAAAAATAGTGGGCTCTATTACATTACTTGCGCAATTTTTTTTGCGCGCAGCATTAAACGTTAACGCGCATAAATTAACGCTGGTATTACAATCCGAGCGCATTTTCTTCCGTCCGAAAATATTGTGCGGAAAAAATACGCGCGCATTAACGTTGCACACAGAAATCGGTGGGCAGACTGTTTTTTCACGCGATTCAGCCAATCAGAATTAAGAACCACAATTGTCTCCCATTCAGTTTTTGCGCCTGTCAAAATCAATCTGAATATATATGCTGCAGCAATAATAAAAACACACACAACCTCTCAATTTTATTGTTTGGATATGTGTAGAATGTGTAACTATACTGTGCTGTATTTTTATTTTTGGGCTGGTGTATTTGGTTTCGGTCAGGATGTTCAGATTTGCCGTTACCACCAGCTTTTAAAAGACGTTAAAATTATGCGCACAAACGTTGTTTGTTAAAATTTGCGCATCGATTGTAATAACATCCGCGTACCAGCGCACGAACGCATCTGCGCTCACAATGTTAAGTATGGGATGCGCACAGGAATTTTCGCTCGCAAAGGGTTCGCGCAGGGTCACTCGCGTTAGACGTTAACGCGCATCTTTTGCACGAACGTCGTAATACGACGGTCAGCACAAAGGGGTTTTCCCCTCGCGTTAATGCGTTTTTGCGCACACGCAAAATTGTGCGCGAAGAGTGTAATAGTGCCCAGTGTATTTTAGCTGACAACATGCCCTACCCATTGGCATTATTGTGCTTATTGTATCGGTTGTAGCTTCTGTGGAAATAAATAGGAGCTGTAACTTTCGGAGAGGATAGTGTGGTGAGGTATGTGCTTCCTCCTGGATTACTTAATAGAATGTCAACCTGGTTCTCCTTTCATTCAAACGACCATTGCCTCGAGAGAAAAACATACTGACATAGTGCAACCTGCAGTAATGTTTTCAGACAGTAAAAAGGTACTGGAGGTTGAAAACATTCCTGCAGGTTGCACTATGTTAGTATTTTTTTTCTGTCGAGGGAATGGTCATTTGAATAAAAGGATAACCACGTTGACATTCTATTAAGTAATCCAGAAGGAAGCGCAGACCTCACCACACTATACTCAAGATTTTGCCTTGGTTGTTTTGGGATATATCTACTAGGTGGAAGAGGACAGCCGCTGATTCTGTGTATCCTCAATTTAAAGATACTTTAAAGATGCGGTTTAAAAAAAGGATTGTAACACACATTAAGAAAAATTTTTCCGATGCTCTAAGGAACCATTAGGTGGCGCCCAAAACACAGCATTGTTGCATAACTTTCAGAGAGACCCTCATATTCCAGGACATAAGTTCCAATGCAAAAGTAAATTTGATACACTAATACATCAGAGTACAGATCTGTCTCCGTTCTTGGGTTTCCAACTATGGAGGGTGGTGGTAGAGAAGAATGCTCTATATTCGTGCTTTCTTTTCTCAGTAGATACCATTTATAAAGGAAAGAAACTGGCTGCAGTCGAAAATCTTAAAAAAGTTTGTCCCTCAAAAAAAGAAATGCATTTTTTACTTGCACTGGCCATCACATTTCCCAATGAGTATGTCAGCATCATGGAACAGAGGAGAGGTTATTCAAAGAATCGATGATCCATTTCTCGTGGTCTGCATGTCTTAAACATCAGTTACATATAATCAGCAAAAGTTTTGTATTACTTCTTAAATAGAATTCAGAGTATACTGTACATTTTTATCAATAGAACTTGGTGTAGTCAACTGATAAAGCAATACAGGACTGCATTTTAACACCAACATCTTCCTATTTAACGGATTTGCATCATAGGTCCTGTTTTAATGTATCTGTGGATGAAGCTCCTGGAAAAAAAAGGAGAATCTGGAATGCTTTAATTTTAGACAAGTGGAACTAAATACCTTAACATCAGCAGGGGAAGTCATTAAGTCTTTGACTATGCTTCCAGTTTGCCGAGCACAGTTATGCTTCATGGCAGGAGATCTCTTGGTATTGGACGAAACTCTCCAAAACAGAACTGGATTAAAGAATTCAGTCAAAACAGTAATAAAATGGCTACCACTTCTAGTAGCAGTTCAAAATGCATTTTCAATTTATTTTTGCTCTCATTTATAAATTGAAATACAATTTGGTGATGCATGAAACCAAAATCAGTCTTATGAAAAAATCCAGTATACATTAAAATACAAAATATATACCAGGCTTAGACTAAACATACTTAAATGTTGATTTTTTTATTAATACTTTTATCAGAATACGTTTTATTGGTTTTAAGAAGAGTTCACAATAAAGTAAATATAGAGCCACATTTTTGTTTGAGCAAACATTGCATGAGTCATACATCATAAAGATTATATCAAGATTAACAGTACATAGGCGCAATTATGTATATCACCGAAATCTCCCTTGGTATTTAATCCATCTGTAGGGGGTTTTGGGTGTCCCCCAGCACTGGTCTGCAGGGAGTTACAAGCTTAACAATCATGTTTTTTATTAACAGTACGTAGTACAATCATATGTAAATAACTAGTGAGCCACAAAAAGAAAGGGGGAAAACGAAGGAAAAAAATAAAGGGGTAGGTGTACGACTTGGGGGAGTGCCTGAGGAAAGAGCTCCACACCCTACAACACTTTAGATGGGGAGGGGTTACCCAAGTCGCTCACACAGGAGGTAGCTGAGTTAACAGCTATAGCTGCTGAACGCATGTGGAAGGGCCCTATGAATCAGGTCCTCTATAGATCTAGTCTGTTCCACCTCATGAAACCAGTCATGGAGGGGCGGCATGATGGGCCACTTTCAAAATTTGGGGACTACTGCTTTGGCAGCATTAAGAAAGTGAATCGTGACTATGTTTTTGTACGCTAACAGACCCAAGGTAATGGTGAAGGAGCATTGCTGCCAGTGTGAATTCAAGCTCCGCACAATCTGGATAATCTTGGTGTGCACTTGTTGCCAGAGAGGTTGGTTTAGGGGAAATGACCACCACATACGTAGTATGTTGCCGTTTGGGGTGTGACACCTCTAATACAGACCATCAGCATGATCTGTGAATTTTGCAATGTGGGAGGGTTTCCTAGAACATCTCGCTAGCAATTTGAAAGTGATATCTTGTGCACATGTAGCTAGTGCTAGTAAGGGTGAATATTTTATGCCATTGTTCCTCATGAAAATGGATCTCTAGATCCTCCTTTCACTAGGCCACACATGGCGGGTTGCTTGATGAAAGAGAATGAAGGAGGCAGTAGAGCAGAGGACTGCCATGAGCAGGAATGGTACCTTTTTTGCACCAGTATTTTGAAAACCGTGAGTGAACACGTGTAAGACGCTACTGGAGCCTACATGTAAAGGTAGGTGATTAGCCTATAGAGGTGGAACTTCGTGATAAATTAATGGGTTTGTGAGAGGGGTATCTGTGGAAGCTGTTTGGGTTCTTTGTTGTAGGGTTAAGGGAGTGGTTGTTGCGGGGCGCCCATTGGCTGGACAGGGCGTGTAGTCAGAGAGATGTTGAGTTGGTATAAGGGGAGAAAGATAGGGTATTAATGTAGTCTTAGTTTGTAGGGATTGCCACACATGAACAGTGGCTGTGATTAGGGGTGTGTTATGAGGTGCTGAGAGTGCACATTTGTAGGATGCCAAGACAAGGACTCCAGAGGCACATAAATGCCTGTTTGTTCAAGATCTACCCAAAGTTTGGCTGGCGGATGAGCAGTCCACTCTAGGTGTAAGAAGATGTAGCAAAGAGGTAAAACCTCTGCCTTAAAATTAAAGTTTTTTCACTGTCATTGTATCAGGATGTTCCCATAACAAAATGCTCAGACACATAAAGTTCCCTGTTCCCACCGTGCAGGACATTAATATTTGTAACAAACCCAAAGTGGTGCTCCCCTGTTTAAAGCCTAAGCGGATTTTTATTCCCTTTGTTTTACTATGGGAACTCATGTAATGCAGCCGTTACCCCCTGGCCTTTTGCCTGTTTTGGAGCCCATTCCCCATAAAACAGACAGTTTCCCTGTGACGTGCGTCATTTAAACTTGGAGATATATTTGGATTTAGGGTGCAAGCATTTTTGTGCAGAATGTTTGTGTAATCTGTGATTATGCAAGAATGCTATTGTCTGGTCAATTTGTATCTGTTTATCTGTTGCGTATTTGAGGATTTTTAAATCTGCCTTGTCAGCAAAAACTGTCACATCTGATTCCTGTTACAATGGCTTATGTAAATTCCTGTGTGTGTCACTGATTGCTAATTTGTGTGACTTCACTCTGTTATCTAATGTATTTGGGCAATCTGTTGCTAGGCCTGTGATTACATGCCCCATATTGTGTCATTCATGTCTGGACATGTCTGGTTCACTTGAGGTTGGAGTAATCGGGGAGTTTGTCTTTTTGTCATAAATACATGTGCGTCTTTGGCCAATAAATCAGAGCTCTGTTTTGAACTGACATACCGCCTGCCTGGTGTTCTGTTCAAGGGCTACAAGCACTTAGATGCGAGAAGCACTCAGCGAAAGCTCAGGTCTCTGGAATATCGAGTAGCAGGATCAAAAGATCGAATCAGCCGCTCAAGGTATCAGGCGCTTCGGGTGCGATATGAAGGCCGGGTCGATAATATCAGAAGAGTGTTGGGAGAACCAGACGGGTGGACAAATGTCTGTTACTATATTATTAAAACAAATACTCTTAACAAAAGCACATTTTGCGCATGACATTCCTGGGGTCCTTTTACGTAACGGCCCCTCCCTTTATCCCTAAAGTTCCAATAAAAGATATGTGCAAGCTCTAAACTGTGCGCAGAGGTGATACCCTAATTTTGTGTGTGTGTGTGTCTCATTTATTCGCCCCGATATCGGCCAAGGCAATCAGCAGAAGCCAAGGTGGACAGAGTCGCTGGAGCCCAGGAAGCGATAGCATAGAGGTTCCTCCTATGAAAGGTTTGATTTCGTATGTATGCAGTTCAGTTACAGATCAATGTAATGATAGGATAAATTGTAGATGAATAGCATTATAATAATGTTTTAGGTGGGACAGTGCCAATCTATTTCTGGGTGCGATGAGTTTGGTGTACTTCCCTCTTGGGGCATCCCAAACATATCTGAGAAAGAGTGAATGAAGGTGCCGAATAAGTGCTCTGGGAGGCAGAGGGGGAGAATTTGTAATATGTACAGGATTCGGGGGTTGTACGTTCATTTTTAGGGTGCTAATTTAGCCGAACCGTTTTATGTGAGTCAAGGACAATCATGTGAGAGACTAACAATGGGAGGTAGTTGGCTGCGCACTATTCCATAGTCTGCGTGGTTAGGTTGTCTCCAGGTACCGTGGGGAAGTAGGGTATCATTGAAATGTAGGTGGGTGAATGTAATGGAACTGTAGGTGCTAGAAGTGGATAAGAAGTGTCCCTTTGGTTTATACGATTCTTGTGGTGAGTGGTTATTGCGCCCTGGGCAGATGTGTACGACACCCAAAAACATTAAAGTTGAAGGCGCAAATATAGTATTCAATTTAAAGCCCTTTAACATGGATATTTTCAGAATGGATCTTCAATTCAAATGATAGGTTAATGTAGGTATACTTTCAAGTGTATATTGAACAGTTTACTGAGAGAACTTCTCGTAAAGGATTTAAAGAGAAGTATCTATCCACTAATTGGATAAAGACAGATATATGGTGTGCATGTATTCATTAAAGTGCTAATACAGGATATTCGCAATAGAGCTGTAAACTCGAACATGCCTGGGTTCTGTATGCAAAAAAGTTCAAATAAATAGACATAAAGTGCCGTATGCAAAGCAGTAGAATTGTAAATTTAAACACACTTGAGTTTTATGTGCAAAAAAGTTCAAATAAATATACATATATGGTAAAGTGCCATATACTTGCAGCCAATAAAGTGCTGGTCGTGTGGTGTAATGTGAGCGTCTGTGGCACAATGGCCCCTCTCAGTTCATAATGTAGCAATCCATGTCAAAGGGGAGGTCATCAAATTGAATATTCATAGCAAGGTCTCTGGATAGAAAAATGCTAAATAAACAAAGCAGGAGGCGCCTGAGTTCTTCAGGAGAATTCTCAATTTTTGGCAGCCTACAGACCCTAATATTGACGCGAGGAATCTACACATCCTGGCCACTTTAGAAAGCTAAAGGGCTAAATTGCAATCTCCGCGTTAAAACGGGGGCGGTAGGGATAAAAAACTGTGCCCGCAGTTTTCCCCCTACCGCCCCCGTTTTAACGGGGGGGGGGGGGGGTTACAATGCAGGTGCAAAAAATGCTGCCTGCATTGGTAGCGGCCACTACGCCCCAGGATGCTAGAGGCAGCACTGAGTGCAGCCGCAAGCATCCACTCACTGGTGTCCGCAGGACTCCATTGAGCCAGACGCCGGCGATCACATGACCTGCCGGATCTCGCCTCACGAGATCTGGCCGGTCAGCGTAGTGATACGCAGGGAGAGACCGGGGGGACTTTTTCCCCCAGCCTTTCCCTGCTCCCCCTGGACGGAGGAGGCAGTCGGAGCCGCGGTCCTTGCCGCGGGACAGGAGGTAAGTATGTGATTTATTTCTTTATTTTTTTGGATGGTGTTAACGGATTCTGCAGAGCGGGATCCATTAACACCAAGTCCTGGCTCTGGTTAACATTCCACTAACCAGAGCTGGACGTTAATCAGCGCTAGGACTTTGTAATCCTAACGCTGATTAGCACTTTGCGCTCCCCATGTTAAGTATAGGGAGAGCAAAGTACAGTAACCTCGCGCTGAAAAGCGGAAGGTACCAAACGCAAATGGGTTACTTAACCTGTTTGCGTTTGGATTGTAATATGCGGTAGACACCGCGGCTAACGTTAATGCTCAAGCAGGTGAGCGTTAACGATAGCACATAGATTGTAATGTGGCCCAAAGTGTTCAGGATGCATAGAGTGTTCTTTAATTCAATGCCCTAGTTCAAAGAATAATTATGTTAAAAGACAAAAAGAAAAAATAATTATATTTATTTCTTCTTGCTTTTCTTTCAGGAAAAGATGTAAAACATATTACTATTCTAATATTTTTTAATACAAATGTGGCAGATGAAAGACATTTTCTTCAAATGTCCAATATAGTATCCCCATCTGTTACATAATTTTCATTGCATTTTATATGCAATAGTAATGATTGCATGCATATTGTAAGCTGTGATACTTGTTAATTCTTTATGTGCAAAAGATGTCATTAATTAATCCTCTGGGATGTTTCATAGAATCTTTGTAGTGATATGTATTTTTTAATTTTGGTCCAGGAATTTATTGATGCAGTGTTTGTGTGATTCACTAAATCTGCACAGTCATTGTGAAAACCAATGGGATTAATTAAATTTGACATTTTTTGGAAACAATTCCAGAGGTTCTTCATGTAGTTTAAATTCATGAACAAACACATTTTTTCTGACACAGCAGCATCTGGGAATGGTAATGGATTTCACTCAACTGGCAAGTTACATCTGTGCATTTGTTCTACTTTCAAAGTAGGCTCTGTTGCATTTATTTTTTCTTTCCTTTATTGGTTTTAGATCATGTATTTTATATAGAACTGAAAAAATTATTTAGAAAAACTGACCATATACTTCAGCAAGTTGGCATTGGTTGGGTCCTCAAATGGAAGTATTAAAAATATTTTAAGGGTGGCAAATATGTTCTTAACTAGTTTTGTAGTCAAAATCCTCACAACCATGCGGCAGCCCGTGTTTAGACAATCATGCGACAGATGACACATTGGAGACTTTTTCATTATGTATATATCTGATTATTTTATTCTTCATGAAAAGCACACAATAGAGTCACAAATAGTTTGCATAAACTTTCTTTACTAAACATCCTGTGAATGCATTTCTAGAGGTTTTTTTTACATTGTTATAATGGAACTACACTAGGGTCCTGTTAGCTTTGATGAGTGAGCTGTTAAGTATTACAGCCCCACTCATTGGGCTAGATTCACTAGAGCTCCTCGCTAGACCTAGAAATGAGTGGTATTATGTTAGTCTATTAGCCTTAAGAACCTAAAATCACCAAGGGCTGTATTCCCTAAAACAGGGATCACAAACTCTGGCCTACCAGAGGTTTCTGAAACACACATAATTCTGGGTATTGTAGGCAATCAACATCTGGAGGCCAGAGTTTGAGATCTTTGCCTTAAGGGTTGCATTTTTAAAGATGTGACCCTTTTGGAACCCAGAAATAGTAATAACTACAAACCATTCCAATAATTATTCTTGCTTGCAGCCAGTAATGAAAGATAAATTACTGACTGCCAAAATCTGGTGTTAATGGATTTAATGTTAGCAAACCTCCAGTAATAACTGGGGGGGGGGGCAGGGATCAAGTCCTAAATAACAAATTTCGGAACTCACCAAGATTTCTGCCACCCAATTAAGTTTGTCATCTTGAAAATAACCTTCAGTTCGAGTCAAACGTAATATAAATATTTACATGTATAGGCTGGGGTGTTAGGAAAACATAGGGGTATATGGAGTGTTCAGGTAGAGGTAGTACCTCTGATGGGGAACATGTGGTGCTCCTTGGAGCAGTTCGTCCACCTTGGTCCTCACCTGTCACTCAGCTCTCACCTGTGGCTCCTTGTAGCTGTCAGCATGCAACAGCGGCCATACCCTGGGCAACGGCTTCCACTGGCCGGCCAAACCAGGTGGGGGTAGCCGAAGGGTCTCAAAACCCTCGGTGAATTAGGTGTTGCCTACCTATGCATGCGAAGTCTGAACATCGGCTGATCCTGTGGAGGAGACCATCTAGGTCCAACGGAGGTGACGGCGACTACAGCAATGCACTGTGGAGTGTATGGAGCAAGACGAGGCACGTAGAACATCTTGGTCATCCACTGCATCCGTGCCCATCTCTGGTTGTCTTGACTTCCTCTTGCCACTGGATACTGGTGGGCCCGGAAGAGAGAGTGAGGTCGACGCAGCGCAACTCTTCTTCACTTTAAACAAAGTTTTCTGCGCAAGTCATCAGTCATCCACAATTCAAGTCCTGTGGCGATGGGTAAGCGACGAAGCGGCAGGTGTGGTGCACTGGGAGTCGTAGCCGCAAGCCTGCACACAGGCGACTCAGGCTATAGGGTCGCTCTTCACTGACCGGAGCAGAAGTGAAGTTCGGCAGCCACCTGAGTGTCTGAGCAGTCCTATTTAGGGTAGCACTGCTCACCTCCATGCATGAGGAAGGGGCTAGAAAAGGTGCCCCAAACATTGCCTGCTCCTCACACCCTGGCTGGCTAACCGCGGTCGGCGGGGACCCAATTATGCGGTCGAAAATCAAAAAACAACTCAATCACAATAAAATTTGCTACATGGAACATCCGCACTCTTCTTGACAGGGATACCGCAAATAGGCCGCAACGACGCACGGCGCTCATTGCCCATGAACTTGCCAGATACAATATAGACATCGCCGCCCTTAGTGAGACCAGACTCTCCGGTGAAGGAGAACTCACAGAAAGGCTTGCTGGCTACTCTTTCTTCTGGAGTGGACGCGACTCTCATGCAAAGCGAGAAGCGGGAGTTGGTTTTGCTATTAAAACTTCTCTTGTGAGTAAACTCTCCAGCTACCCGAAAGGAATTAATGATCGTCTTATGACGCTGAAACTCCCTCTCTGCCATGGAAAGAAGTTTGCCACCATAGTCAGCGCCTATGCACCCACCATGACAAATCCAGAAGAGACCATAGATAAGTTCTATGATGATCTGAACACCGTTATTTCCTCCACTCCCATTGCTGATAAACTCATTGTTCTTGGAGATTTTAATGCACGTGTCGGGAGTGATCACACTTCCTGGGACGGAGTGATGGGGAAGCATGGGGTTGGAAAGTGTAACAGGAACGGCCTGCTGCTCCTTCAGACCTGTGTTGAACATGGCCTCCTGGTGACAAATACCATTTTTAGCCTTCCCGCACGCAACAAGACATCATGGATGCACCCCCGTTCAAAACACTGGCATTTAATAGACTATGTCATCGTCAGAAATCGGGACCGGCAGGATGTGAAGGGGACTAAGGCCATGTGCGGCGCGGATTGCTGGACGGATCACCGCCTCATCGTCTCAAAGATGAAAATCCACATTCAACCTAAGAGAAGACCTCATGCCATCATAGCTCTGAAACGCCTCAACATCAGCAAGTTGAAGCGTCCTGATGTCAAACAGACTTTTGTTGACACCCTGGATGAACGCCTTGCTTCAATCACACTGGATAATCTGGATGCGGGAGCAGCGTGGACCACATTTCGTGAGACGGTGTATAGCACAGCCATTGAGCACCTTGGACCCTCTACCAGAAAACACAAGGACTGGTTTGATGAAAATAACATAACGATTCAACTGCTACTCGAGCAAAAACGTGGCGTACAAGGCACTCTATGATGACCCACTGTCAATGGCAAAGAAAGTTGCACTGCGTAACATCCGCAGCAACATCCAGTCGCAACTGCGCCAGATGCAAGACTCCTGGTTGAGTGCAAAAGCTGAAGAGCTTCAGGGCTTTGCAGACAGGAAAGATATGAAGAACTTTTACAGCGGCCTTAGAGAAATCTATGGCCCTACTGCCTCAGGGTCTTCTCCTCTCCTCAGTGCTGATGGTTCCACTCTCATCACAGAAAAGGAGCAAATCTTGGAAAGATGGGCGGAACACTTTGCTAGTGTGCTGAATACGCCTTCTGTCATAAATGATGAAGCCATCGAAAGACTACCCCAGGTCCCAGCGAACAAGTCACTGGACGCTGTTCCAACTCTGGACGAGATACAAACAGCCATCCGCCAGCTGTCCAGTGGCAAAGCACCTGGTTCCGACATGATTCCTGCTGAAATCTATAAAGAGGGTGGACCAGCGCTGACGGATAAGTTGCTCTGTCTAATCCAGATCATCTGGCAGACAGAAACTGTACCACAGGACCTTAAAGATGCTTCCATTATCCATCTGTACAAACGAAAAGGAAATCGCCAGGCCTGTGACAACCACCGTGGAATCTCACTGCTATCCATTGCAGGCAAGATCTTGGCCCGAGCCCTGCTGAACCGCCTGAATGTACATCTAGAGCAAGGTCTCCTTCCCGAGAGTCAATGTGGCTTCCGCAAAGCACGTGGGACTATTGACATGGTGTTTGCTGCCAGACAGCTTCAAGAGAAATGTCAGGAACAAAACTCGGATCTATATTCCACATTCATTGACCTAAAACAAGCTTTTGACACGGTCAGCAGAGATGGCCTGTGGAGAATCATGAAGAAGTATGGATGTCCAAACAAGTTTACCGCTATCACCCAGCAGCTACATGATGGCATGTTGGCTCGAGTCCAGGAAAACGGTCAATCATCTCAAGCATTTCCTGTTACAAATGGAGTGAAGCAGGGCTGTGTCCTGGCCCCCACACTCTTCAGCATCATGTATTCTGCAATGTTGTCTGATGCGTTCAAGGATTCCACCACGGGCTTGCCAATTCGATTTCGTACTGATGGATCAGTCTTTAATCTCAGAAGGCTTCAAGCGAAAACCAAGGTCAAACATAACATCATAAATGAGCTTCTGTTCGCAGACGACTGTGCCCTCATTGCTGCTTCGGAAGGCGATATGCAACACAGCGTTGACATTTTTGCTGATGCCTGCAATAACTTTGGTCTCACGATCAACAGAAAGAAAACTGAAGTGATGTATCAGCCAGCTCCCAGGAAGCCTTACGCTGAACCCAGCATCACCATCAGTGGGCAGCGTCTAAACGCGGTGGACAAATTCACGTACTTGGGCAGCATCCTTCTAGATCTGTCGTCATGGACGACGAGTTGATTGCTAGACTCGCAAAAGCAAACGCAGCATTTGGAAGACTCCGCAAAAATGTGTGGGACAGGAGAGGTATCAGACAAAAAACCAAGATCAAGGTGTATCGCGCAGCAGTCCTTTCGACGTTGCTCCATGGATGTGAAACGTGGACAATCTACCAGCGTCACGCCAAGAAATTAAATCATTTTCACACAACATCTCTTAGAAAACTTCTTGGTATTAAGTGGCAAGACAAAGTGCCTGATACCGAGGTCCTTGTTAGAGCGGACCTACCCAGCATCTTCACCATCCTGGCGCAGTCTCAATTACGATGGGCAGGACACGTAGCTCGTATGAAAGACAATCGACTTCCAAAGATGTTGTTATTTGGCGAACTTACACAAGGCAAGCGCTCTCAAGGAGGTCAAAAAAAGCGCTACAAAGACACACTGAAAGCAGCTCTAAAGGCCTTCAATATTAACCCCATTAACTGGGAGCTTGCTGCTCAGGACAAAATCAAGTGGAGATCAGCTATTAAGAACGGAGCTCAATCCTATGAGACCAGCAGAGCAGTGGCAGCTGAGCAAAAAAGGCTGGCCAGGAAAGGTAGTGATATACCACTATCTTCTGCGGCTATTCACTGTCCACATTGCCAGAGACTATTTCGAGCGCGAATTGGCTTGGTAAGCCATCTACGCACTCACCGTGACCCACCCTATTCCCTAAATGGATGACTAGATGGTCCTCGTCGACTCGACGGACGAACAAGAAGAAGAAGGGAAACATAATAAATCATGTATTTTTTTATTTTTTTTGAGAAAGGATTTTACCAGGAAGGATACATTGAGATTACTCTCATTTTCAAGTATGTCCTGGGTGCAGAGTATTTACCGTTGGCTGTCTTGCCCAAGGACACTTGCTGGAGAGGTGCTCGTCAGGATTGAACCCATGACTCCACAGGATCTCTCCACGCAGAGCAGTGATGTTACCTCTACTCCACCCAGCCGGCACATTCACTAGAGTTGTGCATTCGTTTTGTAACAAATCGCAATTCATTTGAAAATTTCTTAATTCGTATTTTGGAAGTATCAAATTGATTTCATGCTAATTGAAAAAAAATGCTATATAACAAAATTGATTCATTATACGGTTTCACAAGAGACCATTGATTAAATGATTCCTTAGCAGGATTTGATTAATTGGGGATTTAGTTAGTGATCCGTACTTCGACTCAATATCAACTATGGAATCGATCCCAACTTACAATACATACAAGTACTAAAGCAAACAACATCATGAAACAAATCGGATAACGTTTGAATTTTTGACAAAGCACCCTGTCCCTGTAAATTGGCCTGTGGTGCTGAATCTATTGTCAGCACCACAGACCAATGGACAGCTCAACATTTAACCATAGCTTGCCTTTTAAACAGCAGCATTTGATTTATTAGGATTTTATTTAGTGATCCAAAATTCTATCCAATATCAAGTATCAAATCCATCTTAACTTCCAATGGTGGTTTTAGTGATCCGATATACCAAACAAAATGAAATAAGGAAACAAAACGAAATTACGAAACAAAATAATGAAAATGACAGTATTTTGAAATGAAGCGAAACTAAATGAATTTTCCAGCAGTGCAAACCTCTAGTATTCACTGTGGCTTACCAGGGAAAACATTTGACTGACCACCTGAATAAAAGCTTTATAGTGTGTGGGAACAATGTAAACTCAGTTCCCCTTGCAAAAATAGTGACGGCAATCCTTCGCGTTTCTGTCCAACTTGACCCGGATGGGGGAGAGAACACCTCCCCAAAACCTTATACTTACCTTTAATCCTGTGATGATGGAAACCGAGAACAATGCAGTTCTTGTGCTAGCCTCCATGAAGTCCCAGCGACTTAAGACAGGATGCCAGGGCCAGTGTGCAGCACCCCTGCCATTAGTGACTCACTAAACCTGCGAGCCACTTAAAGTGGCTTGGTTGTGAGTCTAATTGGGAACCACTAATAGTTAACAGCACCCTACTACTGACTCTGCTGAAATAGGGGCCTAGATGTTTGTTTTATACAGTAGTATTGAATTCTTTCACTTGCTCTTGATAAGGAGAGCTTCCTGAAAAGTCTTTCAGATATGCATTTGTTTACTGGTTTGTAAACGTGCCTATATCTTTTAATTTGGGTGGCAAACATATTCTCTCTTAAAATAAGAGAAAATAGTAACCTCCTGAATACTCCATTAATATGGAGCTCCGTTAATTTATTATAAGATGCAGATCATGAAATGTCTTTACATTTTTACTTCAGTGATAACTTATAAGAGCTCTGTTTTGGAACGCTTTGCAACATTCCGTTCCACATTAGTTCTTCAAGTCAATCTGCTCATGGAAACAGGCAAAAACTAAGAGATCAGCTGTTTTAAGAACAAAACTATAGCACTGGTGATATTCTGAGAATATTATTGTCTCATCTGAATGGTTTTGGTAGAATACTATGGATGTTGGAACTGTAGGAAACGTTACAAAAAGGTTAGGGACACATTACAATCTTAACGCAAACATTAACGTTCACTTGCATGAGGATTAACGTTTGCTGCGGTGTCTACCGCATATTACAATCCAAACGCAAACGGGTTAAGTAACCCGTTTGCGTTTGGTACCTTGTGCTTTTCAGCGCGAGGTTACTGTACTTTGTGCTCCCTATACTTAACATGGGGAGCGCAAAGTGTTAATCAGCGTTAGGATTACAAAGTCCTAACGCTGATTAACGTCCGGCTCTGGTTAGCAGAAAGTTAACCAGAGCCAGGACTTGGTGTTAATGGATCCCGCATCGCGGGGGTTACCGCACGGTAACAACGCAGGCAGCATTTTTTGCGCCTGCATTTCAATCCAGCTTTAAAACGCGGGCGCAAGGGGGAAAACTGCAGGTGCAGTTTTTCCTCCCTTGCACCTGCGTTTTAACGCTAGGATTGTAATAGAGCCCTTAGTGTTTCCCAAACCTGCCCTAAGAGAACACCTATAACCCAACCCCATTCATTTGCTTTATTTTTCTCTCCCCATAGTTCTCTCTATTTCACATACTGTATATTCATTTCATTCTCACCTTATTTGTCCTCCTTCATTTTCTTCATTTATTTATTACAATAATTATTAGTTCATCTTAAAAATGTATGTTTCAGAATGCTTGTGACCAACGATCTGCCAACTGGAAACCATGGCATAGATATATGGTTTAAACTGGCATACAATAACATGTATAATAACGATTTTAATTCAAAACATCAATTGATTTTCATGTAATATGAAAAGATTGATAAATTTTTTAGGGTTAATATTCACATTTACTATGCAACCAGATATTATGTTTTATTGCATGCAAACTAAACTGTAATTCTGCAGTTTTATTTTCTACCAGTTCACCTTGAAACATTGTGTATGCAGCAGCGAGGAGCTCCAGGTCCCCAATAAGTTGTAAAGATAAATACTCTGTAACTCAAGCTTGACAAAGAGCCATTCTCAGATGTAACCTTGCAGAGCAATCAGCTTAAATAAATTAACCCTTTACTCATTTATAGAATTACATTTTGTCTTTACAGCTATAATAAAAGTTATCATATTAATAGTGGGTTTTTGCCATTTGCTGGTTTCAGAGCCTTCTTTTAAAGATGTTTTAATTCAGCTTAATTATATTCATCATATTCTAAAAGAGACGGTGACGGTAAAGTGATAATTTTAGGAAAGAAGTCTTCGACCTTGAGGTTTGATTGCAGCAATTTATATTACTAGTTATCAAGGGTTCCCAAGTTTTCTTCTAGTGATGACCTTGTGTTTGATGACAGCAAGTTGTGTTGAGCTGGCAATTCATCGTATATCTCCTAATCTAAACAAAGCACTATACAGACAATAAGGGTTTAATATTTTCCACATACAGCTTTTTGAGTTGACCTATAATTTGTTACCTTGCTCACTGTGGCTTTTGAACTGCGACTTTTAGCTTCTCTTAACATTTCAACTGACCAACAAAGGACATTTGCATTTTAGTTCACTGTAGAATAGTCACAGAATAGTCTATTCTTGACACTATAGCGTCTATTCACTAAAGGTGAAACTCAGGAAAATTGGCAGGAGAAGAGAACAATCTAGACCAAATAGCCGATTTGGAAAGTGAGATAAATGGGATAATTTTTCTGTTTTGGCTATTTTGACCTAGAATTTTCACTTCTCCTGCCAATTCTCCTGACTTAACCCTTTAGTGAATAGAACCTTGTATGTTACTTCATTACTTCTCTGAGCCACTTGAGTAACTATAATGTAAGTTAGAATGAGAGCACATTACCAGATTGAATTCAAGTGATATATAACTGCATTTGTTATAGTTAAAACACACGTTTTTTTCCTTTAATACACCCCATTAAGTGCATCATGTACTGCTGCTTTGTTTAAGATGTATTTTTAATTTTCTTCCCACAGAAAGCCAAATTAAAGCTGCATGAAATAAAGTGCGCATTAAGTTCTCCATAAATCCATATTAAACTATAATCTTAATTCAGACCTGACACATACATTCTTCCATTCTGTATGCCAAATATCAGAAGTAATTATGATGTCAACATACTATTGAGCCTTTTTTTCAAAGTCTTTATTTATGCAGACACAAAGCATATATGACAGAGCGTGCACACAGGCACCTACTGGGTAAAACATGAAAAAATACAAACGGTTGCAGGTGTGCTCGCAGGCACAAAACGCACTACAAACAAATTGGCAGTCGGAAATATGTGTCCAATTTTCCAGTTTTTGGGGGCATCCCAAAGGAAATTAGGAGTGGGAAGGAGGATAACAAGTGGGAAAGAATAGAGGGGAGAAGCTGAGCGAAAGAGAAAGGGGGTGAAAAGAGAAGAGGGAAGAAAAAAGAATGGAGGAGAGAAAAAGAAAGACGTCTCGCACCCAACTCAAGGTAGGCCAGCTGTGTCCCTTCACCATTCCCCACAGCGGAGTCACATACCACCCTCATTTCCCTTCCACTGCCAACCGGTCTGCCCAAACTTTGAGTTGTGTCAATTGGGTATTACAGACCCTGGCAGTCTATTTGGTGTATGTCCTCCAGGATTGCCATGACCCTCTTCCACGTAGCAGGTCAGGGGGCCTTCCAACTCTCCGCCAAGGCCTTCCGCACCACCGTTGCAAGCTTGGCCAGCCATTTGGACTGGTGGCGTGGTAAATGGGGCTGAGGCCGGGCAAGGACAAAGGAGGTCAAATTCCACAGGAACGGCCAGGACCCTTAGAACCAACGAATGAGCCTGCTGCCAGAATGGGGTGATCACCAGACAGTGCTACCACATATGAGAAGGTGTGCCCTTCATGCCACAGATGCGCCAGCAGGAGTCTGGGAAGGTGCTCAATACACTTTTACAGGAGTCTGGGAAGGACAGGTTTACCTTGTGTAGAGAACCCAGGGTAACGTACCACCTCATCAACGTTTTAATGGCTTGTTACCAATAGAGGACACTGATGGAAGATCTGTGGGTTGAGGTATTTTTTAGGTTGTCCCCTGCCTGTCTATTTCCATTTTTTTCTCCAAACCACAGGCAGTTTTTTTCTATACAATCTCTCAGTAGATCTACCTCATGCATTTGGAGACCCAGCCATCAGCATTTTTTCTTGGATTCTACAATTTTCTCCTTTTTAATCATTTTAACTATTCCCTTGGCCAAGAAAATTTTACTCCCCACCAGAAATCCAAGACAGGACTTTCAGGCATGTTTTATTCATTGCCCCACTGACCAGCTCTTTGCCAGGATTTTAATTGGTTCTTATCACTGTATATTTTCTTCTCTTAGATACCAATGAGAATTAATGACACTAATTGTGCAAGAGCATCCATTCAAGGCATATTTCAATATGTGTATTTTGTAAGAATGGATGTATGGTCATATTCTTTTAATGACTTAGGAATACGTATGTTTTCAATGTCTCTTTGGTGTTGAATGTTAAGGGATTTGTATGTTCCAACACGATAATAGCCATCTAATTAGATGTTAGTCAGATGAAAACACTAAAAGCCGCAAAGAATCTCCTTTTCTTCTTTTAGACTAATGCGATTGGTAACAAAAGAGAAATCATGTAGCTACACAAGTTTGTATAAGCAGATATAATGAGATACCCATTTCACAGCTTAAATAGATATGGAAAATATAAATGTACTGCCAGCAATATATTAGAAACGTAGTAAGAGGCAAATAATCTCTTCTTTCCAATTTAGAATGAATAGACGATCATGATACTATGGTATATGTGGGGTGGGTTTTGTTAAATAAAATATTTCTCTAGAAGGGAATATCAGAGGCAGTATGTGACACCATTGCCAGTATTTGCCAGCTGGAACAATTCAAATCTGGTCATTGCTATTGTCTGAGATTCAGAATTGAGCGTTAGTTCAGGATTTGTAAAGATGCAGGTATACATGACAAGTTAATAGATTCTTTATGCTTAATGCCAGCTGAACTGGATAGGAGTCCACCATGACGCAGGATAGTGCACAACAAACCCTTATTACAAAATTTGATTCAAAGAAGAAGCTTATTTTCAGTTTACATAACTTTGTCCTAGAACAGTGGTTCCCAACCCTGGTCCTCAAGCACCCTTAGCAGGCCAGGATTTCCGGATATCTGAAACACAATACAGGTGTTATAAATTGCTGCTCAGTGATTGCACTAGTCAGTCTGCATTTTCCCAAGGTAATCCTTAAAATCTAGCCTCTTAGGGGTACTTGAGGCCAGAGGTGGCTCTCTAATTAGGCAAAATAGGCAGTTGCCTAGGGCCTCACTTCAACAGGAGCCTCAAATAATGAAATGTATGTAAAATGCCATTATATTGACATTGCACACAAATATATCTTTACATTCACATACACATTTTCACCAAGACAGCTGAATTATACTTCTTAATTCATATTTACTGGGTTGATTTCTAAATTTTGTGCACAGGAAGTTGGGCCCCATTTCAGCTTAGCCTAAGACCTCACGAATCCTAGAGCCACCAATGCAGGAAGACCAGGGTTGGGAACCACTGTATTGGAATACATTTTATAATATACACGGATGCTTTTATTTCATATTCAGGATGAAATGTCAAGACACCCACTTTGCAAATGTATCATCATGGATAAAATAAATAAAAACAAATTGCCAAAATAAGTGGTTAGTGCAGCGTTCACACAAAAAAAAATTATTTTCTTCAAAATGTTTTTCCCCCGAGTTGCTTCTTTTCCTTTTATGTGCATTTCTGTAGACATTAACTCATAAACAATATCAAATATTTTACATGAACAACAGGGAGGGCTGTAGAATATAATAAAACACTTTCTAATAAATCACGGCAAACAGTGCAACTACAGTATTTGCAGCACACTTAAAAATGGCAGCTGGCTAATATTTATCATTAACTAGAACATTAGAGAGACAACGTGAAAACATTCATCACTACAAACATGTCAAATATCTTTTAAAATGCCAAACGGAAAACGAGTATTTTCATTTGCTTTTGATAATGGCTCTAACGCAATTGCGGTAGAAGAAACTAAGATTCTGCTTATAAACTGAAAAGAATCTTTAAAAATATTCAATATCTTCTATTGTACACCATTTTGTTATTAAAATGACATCTTGAAAACAAGACTGTTGCACACCTACTAATACATTTTATCAGGATCTCCCTGTAAATTAAATCTTGTTATTGCCCAGCAGAGATCAGTATTTTTTTTATTGAATAAAGAAGTAGCTGCCAGTTTTCATGAATGCCCAAGTGTAAGGAAAGTCGCCGCCGGCGTAGTAAAAAGCCTAGATCCAGCGCCGCCTCGTAGTAATGGGACTTTCAGCAGTCTCCCCAAGACTCACCTCTACCTGTGTAGTGCTCAGGTGTTGCCTAACTCACCTTAACGCTCCTGCATAAAACCAGACCACGCCTGCTTAGGCTAGGGTCAGACTAACGCAGTAGTAACGTGCGTTTAGCAGCACAAAATCACGGCCGTGCTAGCAGCAAATGACGTCCAATGCCGGGCAGCATACGAAGAACGACCGCACAAAAGTGCGGCTGCGCAACGCAAATGGCAAACGAACGCATTTTTTCGAGAACGTGATACCGCTAGTACTGACGTACAGAGTGCGCTGCGTCCGCTAGCGGCATGTGTGCATGACTAGGAGATGTCAGATGCTGCTAATGTCTGGCCAACATCACGTCCAGACGCAAAAAGTGTTTTATTGATGATCCGTACAAAATCACGGACGAAAATGCGCATCGTATGACCGCTATCGCGTATTCCGTGAAAAAATGCGTCCATTCGTTCGAACGCACTTTTTCACAGACAACGCAAAAAATGCGTTAGTCTGACCCTAGCCTTAGCAATGCTTCCACATTGCTTTGGGAATCTCCGAACTGAAAGGAGCTACACCTGTACTCTCCTGAAATACCTGACTTCCTTCATAACCTGCTGGACTTATTATTTTCTCCCTGGATATCTTAGATAACCCCACCTGGATTAAAAGACTTATTTTGCAACCCAAGCTGGAAACTTCTACAGAGTGCACTCTAATGACTAAGAACTATTTACTTATTACTCAAGGATCCCTTTTTCTCCTATTGCCGTTACAGATATTCAGTATACTCAGTTTTGTCTCCTCACCCTTCCTCGTGTATAGTTTAATATCATGGATCTCTCTATATTCTGATCTCCTTTGATTTAGCTCGAGTACCTGTAATCTGTTGTATATATATCCTCGCTTTCCCTTTCTGTTATATATCAGTGCCTAATACTATTGTTTCCTCTCTATCCCCTCTGACCAGTATCTGTAACTTGTATATGTATATCTAACATTATTGTCTCATTTCTCAATTCCCTCTGTTTACTACTAACTCCTGTAACCTGTATATATATATATCTCACTCCTCTATTCTCTCTGTTCACTTCCAGCTCCTATAACCTGTATATCTATAGCTCACTGCTCTATTCCCTTTATGTTCCATACCAGCTACTCTACCTATATACCTTCAGTCTGTCTATTACTTATTCATTATTCCCCTTCTCTCTCTTATCCAGTTCCCTTATACTTAATTATTACTTCTGTTATATTCCCTTACAGTATATCTCAATAAACCCTCATTTAATTTATACTTGCTCCATATATCATTGCACATTGGCTTCGAACCTGCCGCCCCGGAACCAGTATCCTAACACCAAGGGTCTATACACAAAGCACTAAAATTGCCTAGAGTTTCGGTGCTTTGCGTTTTGGCCCATTTTGGCGATTAAGTTTTGCTGAAAATATGGTGAATTCACTATTTAGCGAATGTCCACCATATGGATGGACATTCGCTAAATAGTGAATTCACCATATTGATGGACATTCGAGTCCATCCCCTTTTAAGCGGTGCCTGGCTTTAACCCCTCAAGCGCCGGGTTGCACTTCAGCGCCTTGCGGCGCTGAAGTGCAGCCTAGCTCCGGTGGGGGCCGCCATCTTGGATGGCGGCTCCACCCCCGGTCTCCCCTCGCTGCCTGATGTCATCATGCATAGCGTGATGACGTCAGATAGCCGGGGAACCCCTAGCTGCAGGGGATTTCCCAAGGAAATCCCCTGGTGGAGATATGGGGTTCTTGTGAACCCCGATATCTCCAGAACCGTGGCAGCTAGGGGGTCATGGAGGGTGTCATTTGAAAGGCCTGAGCATGGCCTTTCGAATTATACCCAACATGACTAGGTAAAGTAAAATAAAATAATAAAAAAAATTATAATAAAAATAAATAAATTTAAAAAAAAAAAACATGTTTTTTTTTGTGTGTTGTTTTTATTAATGCAGCAATATTGTTCACATTTCAATTATAATGTGAACAATGATGATGCACTAATGATTTTTTTCTATGGGATGCGTTTGCTAAAAATCACGTAAATCCCCCCACAAAATGTAACAAGTCCCCATTTCAAATTTTTGTACAAGCGCACCCCATAGAAAACATAACCGCAAATGCTCATGTAATAAAATGTGAAAAAAAAACACTTTACACACTGCAGATGATTAAAAACTAAATTTTTATTGTATTTTTTGTTACAATATACAGACAGGACATGACGTATACATATAATAATGATATATTATGAATCTGCGGAGTCTGCCGGAAAGAACGATATCTAATATGTCTGGGTCATTTATTAAAATATGGCTTCAAATCGCGTTTAAACATGATGAGCGAAAGCGGTAAAAATGAGCTCAGCACACAGCGGTGAAATGCCTCAGCAGTGAAGGGGTTAAAGCAGAAACCAGTGATGCACAATTACACATTGACTTAAGAATCACAAGGAGCTTTTCAAACCTCTGCAATTAAGAGCTGCAAGCATAGGATAGTGTTGAAGGACTTCTCACCAAATAAAATCCTGTAGCATTGAGACAGAGGAAATGAAGGTTCAAATGAAAAGATATTGATTGGCAGTACTTAGTTTAAGAGTTTAGAAGGAACCACTTAGAGGGAAATTATGATTTATTGAATTACATATACCGCTTAAAATAAAATGATGCTCTGCCCTGCAATCAGTTCCATATAAATGTAAAATAATATTAGCTGCAGACAAGGCATTCTAGAGTCAGAAATTTATGTAGAGTGATGACACATGGAAAAGTACAGACATCAAAAAATGTCAGCCTGAGGTCAAAGCCTGCGAAAAAAATAATAAAATTAAATAAATAATAAAAACCCACCCCCACTGGGTTTTATTCCAACCCTAGTCTAAAAAGTAAACAGAGTTGTCGCAAACTTAGCAATTGTATTGAATAGACTATGGAGTTCTTAAGTTTACAACAACCTTGAAAAAGGGCCCTATAATGGGCTATATTCCATAGATGTTATGCTAACATCTCAATACATTGCAGTTCGAGGCACTGAAATTGTCCCATAGAAGACTATCATGTATACTATCAAAGAACGCCGAATTGCAGTGAAAATGTGGTGAAATGCCATTATTTTCAGTGTTTCAATTCGACAGGTTTAAATAGGTGAATCTAATAAATGGAATATCTTTTTCAAATTTTTTTTAAAGACCGTTTATTCTTTTAATTTTTTATTTTTTAGAAATAGCCTTTTATATTTTTTGTATGTTTTTAGAAGACAGATTTGTTTTGTTTTTTAAAGACTTTATTATTTTGTTAAACGGAAGGACTTTTTTAATATTTGTACTACATTTTTATTGATTTTAAACATATTAGGTGAATGGGGCCCTTTTTCTTTAGTGGAATTCATCAAGGCCAATTCGGAGCAATTCAGAGGTTTACGCTGACGTCCAATAACTGCTTTGGCGACTAAAATTTCATCAAAATATGGTGAAGGTTCACTAAAATGTGAATTCACCATATTTTCAGTGGCATGGAAAGTGCACTACAAGTGTCTACAAAGTGCACCGAAATGCGGTAAAGAACAAAGCATGCCATTTCGGGGCTTTATGAATAGACCCTATAGTGGTTGAAACAATTTACAAAATAGTCACAGTAGCAGACTAAATAAGCATAGATTAAATACCATACAAAAAAGTTACAGTCTATTTAAATGACAGCCTTGCTGTTTAGTAACCACTGCAGCAGCTAGTTGACGTGTTAGGTTAACCCTTTCACTGCGGAGGACGCGCTCAGCGCGTCCACCCACAGTATTGTTCCATGCGGATTCCGGCCGATCGCTGTGCCCCCCGGTGCGGGCTGACATCCTCAATGTCAGCCCAGCACTCGGGGACCCTGGTGGGGCCATTAGATGTCATCGCGGCGGCGTGATAACATCTAATTCAGGTGCCCCCCGCTTGGGCAGAGGATGTGCCTGAAAGGGAGGGGGGAGGTCCTTCGGACCTCTCTCCCTCCCGTTCGCCGAGGTGCACCGGGTTAATCCAGGCACCGTTTGGAAGGGCACAGCCTGCCCTTCCAAACGGTGGCTGTCATTAACCCCTGGGGAGCCGGATCACGAAAATTAAAAATAAAAAATATTTGAAAAAAACTAAAAATAAAATAAAAATAAACAAGTTTTTTTTTTTGGTTTTGTTAATGCAGCAATATTGTTCCCATTTCAATTATAATGTGAACAATGATGCTGCACTAACGATTTTTGTATGCGGTGCGTTTGTTAAAAATAGCGAAATTTTCCCCAAAAAAAAATGTAAAGAGTCCCCATTTCTAATTTTTTTAACAAGTGCACCCCATAGAAAATATAACCGCAAACGATCGCATGTTAAAATGTGAGAAAAAAAACACATTGTAAATTATTGAAAGTTCGAATTTTATTGCATTTTTTGTTATAATATACAGACAGGACATGACGTATACATATAATAATGACATATTATGAATCTGCCGAGTCTGCCGGAAAGAACGATATATAATATGTCTGGGTCATATATCAAAATATGGCTTCAAATCGCAGTTAAACATGATGAGCGAAAGCGGTAAAAATGACCTCAGCACAGAGGTGTGAAAAGCCTCAGCAGCGAAAGGGTTAATGTATGATTATTATTATTATTATATTATCATCGTCATTTATATAGTGCCAACAGTTTCCGCAGCGCTTTACAATAACCAAAGAGAACAAAATACATATAAACGGACATAGGATGGAAACAAGAGGTGTAGAGGGCCCTGCTCATAGGAGCTTAGAGTGTAGAGGGATTGGGTTTGAAGAAGACAAGAGGAATGCACTAGATAGCAGGATCATTAGTGCCAGTGGTTTGGGAATGGTGAGGCCATAGAAGCTGCTTCAATCAAGTGTGAGTAGGTGAGCAGAGGGATGAGTTTCATCAGTGATGTGGTACGCTACTCTGAAGAGATGGGTTTTGAGGGATTTCTTGATGGCCTGAAGGTCAGGGGAGAGTTTGATAGGGCGAGGCAAATCATTCCACAGGACTGGTGCTGCCCTTGAGAAGTCTTGGAGGCGAGAGTTGGCTGTGCGTGTGTAGACCAATGACAGGTGGAGATCACCTGCTGAACGGCGTTGTCTAGATGGGACATGCTTGGGAAGTAAAGAAGACATGTAGGGGGGTTGAGTTAATGAGTGATTTGAACGTGAGCATCAGTATTTTAAACTGTATCCTGAAATGTACAGGAAGCCAAGGGAGGGACTGGCAGAGTGGAGAAGTACGCGAGGTGCGTTTAGTGAGAAAGATAAGCCTGGCCCCTGCATTCATTACAGATTGCAAAGGGGCGATACGGGAGTTGGGGAGGCCAAGAAGCAGCGAGTTGCAGTAGTCAAGTCGTGAAATGACAAGAGCATGAACCAGCACTTTTGTGGTATCTTGTATCAGAAAGCGGCGGACACGGGCAATGTTTTTGAGTAGAAAATAACAGGATTTGGTCACTGTCTGGATGTGGGGAGAGAATGTTAGGTCAGAGTCAAAAGTGACACCAAGGCAGCGAGCTTGAGGCGCTGGGCTAATGGGTGTTACATTTACTTGAGAGATAGGTGGTATTGGGTTCTTCTTGGAGGGAGGAATGACGAGAATTTCAGTTTTGGCAAGATTGAGTTTAAGGAAGCGGGAAGCCATCCAATTTGAGACAGCGGAGAGACAGTCAGTGACTCGATTCAGGAGACCTGGAGAGAAGTCAGGGGAGGAGAGGTAGATTTGAGTGTCATCAGCGTATAGGTGGTACTGGAATCCAAAGGAGCGGTAAGGTTAACCCAACACTAACCCTAACATTTCCACTAAAGGTCAGAAATACTGTTTAGATAAACTGATATTTGTTTTTTATGATTTTACCTATGCGATGATGTTTTCATACATGGACAAAAGGTGGTGACTGTAGTGAACCTACACACCCTGAAGAAAAGGTTCTCATTGTTCCAGGACAGCCAAGCTTCCAGGAAGTTAAGTCCAAAGAGAAGATCATGCACTCAAATTCCAAAACTGGCTGTATAGTATACAAACGATAAAACCGGAGATACACTGCAAGCGTAGCGAAGCAAAGCATTTTGCAGGTTTGACTTGACTATGCCTCGCAGTCAGTCTACGCTGGATTACACTTACATCTGTCCACACTGGACAGGGTTCCAATAACTTTGCAAATCAAACTATAGAAAGGTTTGTGACGTTCTTCTCATCAAGTGAAGGCAAAACAGATTTCATAGAAAAAAAACAAGTTTATTGTACAACAACTTTTAAATTACAATGTACATGCCAAAACTTATTTTCACAAAGCGCATGTCATATAGGCAAGATCTTTTCTCAACTTATATCAGCTGCCCAACCGCACTGATACATTACGTCCATTTAGATATCTATTTAATTTTCTATTTCTATTTAATAAAACA
This sequence comes from Leptobrachium leishanense, assembly GCA_009667805.1. NCBI lineage: Eukaryota > Metazoa > Chordata > Amphibia > Anura > Megophryidae > Leptobrachium > Leptobrachium leishanense. The sequence goes on from CM019066.1 coordinate 212,374,239, forward strand.
CATATAAATAAATGCCAATTTAATCAGAATAGTATTAAAAAAACGTAAGCAAAAAGGGGGTTTGTGAGGGTCCTGAGAACGAACAATAGCACCAGGGACGTGCAGTCAGGGGTGACAGGTGAGGCAGAGCCTCACCTACCATTAAGGACTGAATGGGATGCAGCTGCACAGAGAATAAAAAGATAAATTAAAGACAAACTCACCTGCTCCATCTGTCTTCCCACATTCTTTTATTTCTTTCTCTTGCAGCAGTGAGCTTACACAATTTGCATAGCGGGATGCTACGCAAATCACTTAGGCTACCAAGAAGTGTGCAGCGTGGCACATCTGTTCAATGAACAGGCGCGAGCACTGCCCACTTCCTGCACATTACTCTCCCACGGCAATGGAATAGCTTTGACCAATAGGAAAGCACTATTTTCCAAGCCATTCAAAAACCGCCTGCATGGAAGGCAGGCCTCCCATGTATTGATTGTGCCAATCAGTGGGTGCGGGCTGTGCTCGGGGTGTGGCCTAAGTGTCACACTAGGGCCTGCTGCTTGGAGGACTACACAGAGATCATGGGAGCACAGAAAGCTGCCAGTTCGAGGGCAGCCTAGAGAGCAGCCAATTCCTGGGGAGCACTGAGAGCTGCCAGATCCTGGGGAGCACTGAACCTGAACCTACGTAAGCTGTGTATATCTGTCTCTGATACTAACCAGTGCTTCACCAGCCACGTCACTGAACAGCACTAGTGGCCTGCTCTACGGTGGGGCTGCCTCAGGTCTCACAATGCTTTAGCGCGATTGTGCGCAATGATACATTACATCCATTTAGATTTCTATTTAATTTTCTATTGAATAAAATGCATATAAATTAATGCCAATTTAATCAGAAGAGTAAAAAATATATTGCAGACTCAAGCTTACATTGGGCCATACTACATACATAACGCTAATGTTAGCGCTCAGCTGTGTGAGCGTTAACGTTAGCTTAGGTGGCCCTAGCGCGAGCCGATCATATTACATTCCGAATGCTAACGGGTTAAAAAATGCATTAGCAATTCGGATCTTGCGCTTTTCAGTGTGAGCTTACTGTACTTTGCGCTCCCTATGCTTAACATGGGGAGCGCAAAGAGTTAATTAGCTTTAGGATTCCAAAGTCCTAATGCTAATTACGTCCCACTGCAGTTAAATGAAAAGTTAACCACAGCTAGGAGCTGGTTCTAACGGATTCCGCCTCTGCTGAACGAGTTAGCACCAGCTTAGAATCCCTCCAAAAATCAGACACTCAACTCTCATCCAGCGGTGAGAATGGCGGCTCGATCTGTTGCTTCTGGCCGCCAGGAGCAGCGAGAGACTGGGGAAAAGTCCCCCAGTCTCCCTCCACGATCACTACGCTGAACTGCGGGATCTCGCAAGAGGGGTGATCCTGCAGGTCATGTGACTGGCAGTTGAATCCTCAATGGAGTTCTATGGACTCCACAGAGGGGATGCCCGCAGCAGCGCTTAGCGCTGCCTCGAAAATCCTGAGGCTTAGCGCTGCATTATGGGGCAAGCTGCTGAATCAGCCCCTGCCCTGTGATATGGAGCTAAAATAGAGACGCTAAGGAGAAACCTGCAGGCGCATCTTTTCCTCCTTAGCATCTTGTTTAAGCGGGCAATATGTAATACTGCCAAGAGAGTAGGGATGCACCAATACCATTATTTTTTTAAGACCAAGAATCCATACTTTTAATGTAGTATCACCGCTTTCCAATAAATAATTTAGGATTAAATCTGTCCTTTTTATATATGTATAGCCGCACACAGACCTTAGATATACACGAATGCCCACACAGACCTCCACTACACATGTATAACCACACAGACCTCAAATATACATGTATGAACACACACTCACAGACCTCAGACCAGACCTTTTCCATACATATATCAAATCACCAGTAACTGCAGACTTGGAGCGACGCTAGGTAGGAGGCATCTGCATCAAAGTTGAATTTTTCCATCTCCCGCTGCTCAGCGACACAACGTGATGGAAAAAGGTGGATACACTGAGCTCATTGACACGTGTCGCTTCACGCTCAGTGTATCTCTGGCTTAAGTTTTTGGACATTGAATGTATGGTCCCTACTGTTTTTTAAGGTTATGCTGCTGGCACCATAAAAAAAATTGCAAATTAAAAATAAAACTTATAGTATTAATTTATTATTACTAAAGTATAAATTATCATCTTACAAAACATGCACCCCCACACGGAGTTTTAAGACTCTCCAATCACAATTCTCCAAAAAGAAAGCGGTGTCCAAATTCATATTTATTCTGCTGCTTGCCCTGCAAATGATGTTGAATCCAACCCTGGTCCAACAGATGACGCCACGTTTAGTCTCCCCACTAAAAAAGGCCTCTCCTTTGTGCACTGTAATATCCGCAGTTTACTCCCTAAACTGGATGAGCTTAAAGCTTGGTGCCTCCATTACAAACCTAAAGTCATTGTGCTGACAGAATAATGGCTAATCCCTAAAGTACCAGACTCTGCCATATCAATACAAGGGTATTCATGTTATAGAAAGGACAGAGCAAAGAGAGGAGGAGGAATTGTTATTTATGTTGACGAGTCCACAAAGTTCACCCCCTGTAAAACTCTAGCTCCCCAGCCACTTTTGATTTCCTTTCTGGTATTATTGAGATCCCATTCAGTAAACCAATTATTGTTGCTGGATTCTATCACCCACCGAGCTCCCCAGTGCACTCCCTTTCTGACATAACCCAAATCCTTAGTAATTTGGTAGCTCAAAACCAAAAAAGTGAACTGCTGGTCCTCTGTGATTTTAATGTTGACTGGCTGAATCCTAAAAACAATAAACACTGCTCCCAGTTTAAGGCTTTCCAGTTAACACAATTAATCTCCTCCCCCACTCGTATTAATATGAAAAGCCTTAACCATACCTTGCTGGACTGGATTCTCTCCTCATGTCATGATAGAATACAGGAGGCAGGCGTTCTCGCTAATAGCTTCAGTGATCACTGTCTAGTGTACGGTGTGTGCAAAATACAGGCCACAAAATCTCCCCCAAAGGTAATAATCACCAGGTCCTTCAAGAAATTTAATCTTGAATCCTTCCTAAATGATCTCAAATGGCTCACGTGGTACAGGCTAAACCTAATCCCAGACCTGGACTGTGCAATTGAATACTTTCAGTCAGAGCTCCTGCAAGTCTGGAATGCCCATGCCCCGCTGCGTAAAGTGCGAGTCAAAGGGGCACATCTCCCCTGGGTTACAGCTGACCTCACACACATGTACCGGCTTAGAGATTCACTCTGGTCAAATTTCAAGAGTACTGGATCCCTGAACGATCACTCTGAATACCGAAAATGGCAGAATGCATGCACAAATAAAAATGGCCAAAGCCCAATACTTCAATGAAAATCTAAACAATAACATATCAAACCCGAGAAATTTTTGGAAAATCATAAATAACATACAATCGTCTCCTGTCCACTCCCAACCAGCTGCTGTCAAAGTAAACAACCAAACCCTGCAACACCCCCTAGATGCAGAAAATGCCTTTAAGAACTATTTCGTTGGATGCGCCAACACCCTGATTGCTAAGCTATCAATTGAAACACATTCAGAAAGGCAGCACACAAGTCAGATCCTTCCAACTGTGCAAAAACCCTGTATCAAAGAGAAATTCAGTTTTAGACCGGTGCCTGTCAGTGCCATTACTAAACTTCTCTGTAACCAAAAAATGAAACACCAGTCAGGACCTGACCAAATCCCAGCAATGCTGCTGAAAATCAGCACGCCGGCAATTGCAAAACCTGTCGCAACCCTAATCAATGAATCACTGGCGACTGGATATATACCCAAACTCTGGAAGACTGCGAGAGTGGTACCTATCCATAAAAGTGGAGACAATACTTTGGTATCCAACTACCGTCCAATATCATTGCTCCCTGTAATGTCAAAAATCCTGGAAAAATGTGTTTACACTCAATTACGCGATTACTATCAGTATTGGAACTATTTAACCCCAGATCAATCCGGCTTCCATCCAAATCATTCAACCACAACTGCCCTTTTAAAAGTTTCCAATGATATCCAGGCTGGCATGGAACAAGGAAACCTAACTGGAGCCATCTTCCTTGATTTTGCCAAGGCCTTTGACACAGTAGACCATGGCATCTTATTACAAAAACTTAAAAACGCTGGTATTGGTGATCACACGCTAACCTGGTTTCAATCATATGTGTCTGATTGGTCGCAATATGTGTCCATTTCTGACAGCACTTCCCTCCCTGTCACATGCGGTGTACCCCAAGGCTCGATACTCGGCCCCCTGCTATTCACAATATTCATAAATGATCTGCCCAATGTCTGCAAAGACTCAACTGTACACATGTACGCAGACGACACTGTAATCTATACCAGCAAACCAGATCTCCCACAGCTGGAGGCCGTGCTGCAAGACCAATTCACCGAGGTAGAAAAGTGGATCAAAGATAACAAACTTTTTCTAAATGCTGACAAAACTGTTACAATGCTCTTTGGAACAGCACCTAAACTACACAAATTGAAAACACCCCATCTATGTGTCAGGACAAAATCAAATGGCACGCTGACCACAGTCACTTCTCTCAAATATCTAGGTATGTGGTTAGACCCAAATCAATCCTTTGGCCCCAACATTGAAAAACTTTCATCTAAAATTTACCCCAAACTAGGTGCCCTGTACAGAAACAAATCCTGCATGAGCCCCGCGGTAAGAAAGCAGATTGTACAACAAATGCTTATGCCAGCTATTGAATACGGAGATGTAGTGTATGCAGCCGCCCTACAAACGCACCTCCAGAAACTTACTACATTGTATAACTCATTCTGTCACTTTGTGCTACAATGTAACTACATGACCCACCATTGTGACATGTTAAAAGAACTAAACTGGCCGTCGCTGGAATCTAGACGCACCCTTCACCTTTCCAACCGGCTGTTTAAGAGCTTTTCTGGGAAGCTACCACCCTACCTGAATAGGCTGCTTCCCTCAGCAGTTCCCTCATCCTATAACCTCCGATCCAGGACCAGCACCTTACTTGCAATACCGCAATACAAAATGACAGTGGCTCGATCCTCATTTTCCTACAGAGCACCACAATTATGGAATAACTTCCCAGACGCCATCAAATCTTCCCCCAGTCTAAAGTCCCTTAAGAGCTCCATATTAACATACTTCAATAAGGAATGCACCTGTAAACATGTAACATAGTGACTATATTTCCTACATATTTATTTTCTGTTAATCTGTATATTTGTTTTGTGTTAATTTCTTGCATTTTACTACTTTGTATTTCTGTAACCAATGTTCTTGAACCCAGGACATACTTGAAAATGAGAGAAATCTCAATGTATCCTTCCTGGTAAAATCCTTTATAAATAAATAAAAGTGAGTTTTGTGATAAAAAGTTTCCTGTCATCCACGCAGATAAAGAGGAGACTGGTGTCTGCTGCACAATCTCGTTATTTGAAGGACAGCAAAGTCTAATTGCCCCTTGGTATCCTTCGGCTGGCCCTCACCGTATTGCCATGATAAAACTGAATGAAGTAAATAGTACTACGTAGTACAACTCATACATTTATGATACCATAGACATTAATGAAGCTGCAAAAGATATAATTTTAAAACCAGCTTTGTTTTCTGCAAATCAGGAATAATTATAAGATTGTTCTTTTGATCTATTTGCTTGATTTTAAGGAAAATCTGCAGTGGATAGGTACCAAGAAATGTCATGTTAGTTGACAGATTGATATGTTTTCTCTTGTGGCATCCAGCTGAACAAGGGCATCGAGGGTGAACGGATGAATAGTTTCCTGATTGTCTAGCCATAAGAAGTTCAAATGTTCCTTTTTTTTTCTTGTATGCTAAAGGAACAACAGCTCCGTTAAAAAAAAAGAAAAGAAAAATAACAACCTTTACTTGTAACTTGTTTGTTGGATTTAGAAAGCAGGTCACAATCCTATTTTAGGACTTCAACCTAACGCTGAGAAATACAAACAAAAAAAACAAGCCGAGAATAACTGAACGAATATTTCAAAGTTCAAACTCGGTACATCTAATTCAATTTATTAGTTATTTAGGTGGTGCTAATATATTAAAAAAAAGTATGTAGTCAGTTTATGTGAAAATTCATATTTTATAATGAAAATTTGCTATTGTTGCTTATAGTATTATTACAGCTCGCTTTTATGTTTTGTGTAGAGAGTTGACTTTATTTCTACATATTTTACATGATTTTTATCAGTGCAAACATCTAATAGTTGTCAAATACATTTAATTGACATAAAATCAGCGCTTTTCTATTAAAATACAAGAAGTAGTGCAATTTTACTGATTGGTGTAATTTTATCTTGACATCTCTTATTTTGAATCACAATAAATAACAGTCTCAAAAGAAGAACAAGAATAATACAGCTGTCTATCAAGTTCTAGGAATGCTCAGATGGGAGCACATCAGGTTTTGTATTATTTCTGCTTGTGGCAGTATCGTACATATGACAAAATGTTAAATCTTAAGGTCTGCTTAGCCAGATGCAAAGACATGATTATCAATGTTGCATCAAGTTTTACAGATCATTAAACATTGCTAAATATTCTGCAAAAAATTGACCATTGGTATTTTGCGAGCAGTGAGCACACATTACAATTGTAAATTCTGAATAAGGGGTGGTTGTTCTCTGCTCATAGTTTTTCTATATAAAATAAAAATAGAATATATAGTCCATCTCGTCTTGCTTGTATTTTTTTGGCACTTTACCTTTAGGATTCCCTTAATTCCCATTGCATTTGCCCAAAATATTGTCCATCAATCCATCTATTCGCAAAATTATTTATTACACCAATTCATCTTCCCAGTTTATTTCCCTACAAGCATACCAACATAAAACTACTCAGTGACTTTACACCAGTCCATCTCCCTGAAGTTACTTTTCTCCCAGTTTGACTCCCTGAAGCCAAGTAGTCTTACAATAAAAACGAGCTACATCCTAGATTCTAAACCTAGACGTGTCCAGCAGACTGCTAAACAGAGAAGTGTGATTTGTCACTCCAGAGGACACATTTCCACTGCTCCAGAGACCAGTGGCATTGTGCTTTACACTGCTCCATCCATTGCTTGGCATTGTACTTGGTAACGTGAGGTTTGCATGGTGCGGCTTAGCCATAAAAGCCCATTCCATGAAACTCCTGTTCTACAGTTCATTTTCTGATATTAATGCCAGTAAAAGTTTGGAGTTCTTCAGCTATGGAATCAGTAGAGCGTTTCCATGTTTTTATGTGCAGACTGTATCACTAGGTGCTTGATTTTATACATCTACAGCAATGGGTCTGATTAAAACAGCTGAATTCAATAATTAAAAGGTGTGTCTCCATAGGTTTGTGAAAAAGTGGATACATTATTAAGAAAAAAAGCTTTGTTTAACGGCAGCAGCATTTTTATTGTTCCAAAAGTTCTTAGAACAAGCTTGTCACATGTTTCTTTCATAATTGGTGAAGAGTCAAGCCAAGCTCAAAAGGACAACAGAGGAGCACATAATCAAGACAAAATCAAATCAGAGATACCAGAGGTTAAGAGGAGGAGTAGTCAATATACAAACTGGTTTAATACCAGAAAATCAACAGTAAGAAAAGGTTCGCTAAAGGGTCAAGAAGCAACCACAATAGGTTGAGGTCTAAGAGAACTCTGCAGGTATGAATAGGTCATCACGTTGGATGGAGCCATACATGTGTGACAGAACCTGTGTGCACAGAATAGCACAGGCTATGAGTTGTCAATAGAGTATATCAATACGGCAACACTTGCACTTTCCACTATATATTGCATACACTTGGAGCGTCCCTCGTCAATATTACTACCAGAATAACGTGGGTCGGCGTCAGTTTGAGAAGTACCATGAGTATCAGTCCTACAAGTAAGCAGCATTGACTCAACTGGAATATCTGAAGATGGAAGATTGGTGTTATATAACCGGTCAGGCGTGACAGCCAGAAGCCGAGAGGAGTGGGATATGTGTGCCTTTTGTAGTCCCACAAAGTTGTACAAGTCCAGTACCCATTTTGAAGACCGTGTGTTCAGCTACAGGAGCAGGAGCTCCAAGGTTTTATTTCTCAGCCAAACCTTTTCAAAAAGATCACAATGATTCCAAAAGTGTTATTTTTTTATCAGAAATAAATTTTATTTCCACTTTTGGAATCATTGTGAGCTTTTTGAAAAGGTTTGGCTGAGAAATAAAACCTTGGAGCCAGAATACTTAGAGCCTGGTTCAAGGCTCCAACTGGGTGAGTGCAATCTGCATATCTAATTAATTGCACCTCAAAAAACAGTCTGCACTATCCTTTTGCCCATTTACTGTTTTTAAGAATGGAGCTGATTTGAATATTTGGTGGAGCAGTGGAAATATCTGACGTCTGGGAAGCAGAGAAAACTTGGACTATCTCAAGTGCCATATTCCTTACCAACTTTGGAGAGAAGATTTTCTCAAAAATACACTATATTGCCAAAAATATTCGCTCACCTGCCTTGAGTCGCATATATATGGGTGAGCGAATACTTTTGGCAATATAGTGTATATGTGAGACACATGAGAATTGTGCAAAAATAATCTGTGGGGTATGGGAGAGCTACACTAATATTGGTATACTTTTATAAATAAACAAAATAACCCATTGAAACAGACTGCCAAATCGATCCCAAATTACGAAACGAAAAGGAAACCTGCCGAAACAACCCGAAATGAAAAAAAATAATTGACCGGACCGAATCGAAAAAACCTGCGTGCACATGTCTACTTCCCAGAACATTGTACCTGGCTGGTTTTTAGGCACGGAACATATGTTTGGCACCTGACTTCTGACCTGGCAAATGCTATATTTCCTGACCCATCAGCGGTAAAGCTTACCCAAACTGAGATGACATGATGGCAACAGGTGTTATCCAAGCTACACAAGGAGAAAAATGAAGCAAATCACATCAGGTGGAGTATATACACACTATCTCCCTAGGGAGGGTGTAAAATCACTCACTTTTATTATCAATCCACTCAAAATAGCTGAGCATAGACTGACACGCAACATGCCTGTTGAGCATTTACTCTTCATACCCTCGTGTTCCCCTTTCTTTACTCTCCCTCAAGCAAAGGGCAAGCAGAGGTAGGGGAGACAGCATAATTGGATTATTACCACAGCCATTTGATGCACTACACGAGGCAGTAGTAATGTAAAACACCGGCGTCTGTGTATTCTATATCACTATTCTATTTTTTGGTATTTATTGATATGTTTGTCACTCTATGCTCAGCTATTTTAAGTGGATTAATAATAAAATTGAGTGTCTTAACATCTTCCCTTGAATGATAGTGTGTATCTACACCACCTGTGGTTTTTCTTCTTTCTTTTTATAGTTCATTACATGGGTTTAGTTAATTTGGGTTTGTGGGAGGAGTGCACTCTCTACCTCTCTGCTCAAACTTTAGAGGTAAGACTAGGTTAATTTTTTTGATGTTTCCTGCTATCCAAGCGACCCTGATGTTCCCTTGAGCAGGAGGTGTTATGGTAGTGTTGCCATCTGAATCTCCTCCATCTCTGCTATACACTGTGCCTTTGCCTGAGGACATCTGTTGAAAGCCAATGCCAGTTCCCCTGCTGGACCAGGGCTGAAGAATTCTCCCCAACACTCCTCATTTACCTTTTCCCCCACTCTTATTTTAGCCTGTGATATTAGCCATTTAATTCCACTACCTTTCACTCTATTTGCCTTGGCTGTTGTGAACATTGGATTTCAAGGCTACATGTTACCTGCACGCCTTTGCATATACCTGTTTTATAAAGCTGTGATATATCCATCCTGAGTAATACTGATTGTTGACTTATTTTATGTTGTCCTGATAAAATTCTAAAGGTGTGATGTTTAGCTTCCCTTTCAGCTGAGAAAATGTAGCCTTGTCTGATATTCTGTGGTTCCTGCCAGGACCACTTTAATTGGGTAAACTCTCTGCCCTTTTAGTTATATTTGTATCATAAAATCTAAATGACTTATTGACTTTTTCAGATTCACATACATGTTCGGGTTTCAACTTAAAGGTCACATTTGTTTTTAAAGAATCACATTTCTGACAGTGCTTAATAACAAAGAAGTATATATGCCAAAAAAATAAAAATAATAGAGACCAATTCTGTTGCATGTTCAAAAACATCTCAATTACAAAACACAAAAACTCAAACTTGAACGGAAGATCAGCAGGAACAATGCTTTTAATCCCATGTTTTAGTTATTTATTTTTACACAGTGTCTGAGATTTGGTGGTATTTTATTATAGTGAACCACTAATAATGTTATCATACTGATTTCTTTTTTTACTGCCACCCAGGAAATTTAAGATACAGGCCTTTTTTCCACGCAGGTTCCCGCTGTGGGCAGCCAGCGGAATGCTGTTAATGTCAGCCGCTCAACTGGCCGCGTTCCCCCGAGTGCTGCGTGTGCCGTGATGATCACTCCTCATGCGGCAGCCTCTTCAGTCCTCTGAAGGCTGTGATGCGGCCTCCGCTGAGATCTCGCGAGAGAGTGTCCCAGCCTTCAAAGGGCTGAGGAGGCGGCCGCGTGCAGGAGCACTACTGAGCTGCTCGGAGGAACACGCGGTCCTGAGGCTAGGTAAGAATAATTCTGGGGGTCCCTGCCTGGCTATAATTAATTCTGAGGGTCCATTCCTGGCTATAATTAATTCTGGGGCTCCCTGCCTGGCTATAATTAATTCTGGGTTCATGTGTCTGGCTATAATTAATTCTGGGGCTCCCTGCCTGGCTATAATTCATTCTGGGGTTCCCTGCTTGGCTATACTTAATTCTGAGGGCATGTGCCTGGTTATAATTAATTCTGGGGTTCTGTGCCTGGCTATGTTCAATTCTGGGGGTCTGTGCCTGGTTATACATGATTCTCGAGGGGGTGTGTGTGTATGCATATAAATATATATAACAATGTGTGTAAATGCATGTATTTGGCTTTAAACAGGCTGTTGTGTGTAAAAGTCTGAATCTGTGTTCTTGACGCAGTCCAGCGTTGCCACCCTCCCCTGCTCCCAAAGTATTCCTCCTAGAATCGCCACATTATCTGCTGCCTGCACTGCACAAAGTAAGAATGAATTGTAAAATTGCCTCTGTCCTTAAAGGGTTAATAAGAGTATTTATTAGGACACGAAAAATAGTCATAATAATCACTGTTTTTCCCTGGGCGTGAGAGTCCCCTCACCCTATTTTTCCAGAAAAAAAAAGCACTGGTATATCTATCCTGGCAGATACTGTGTGAGTAAATAAATTAATTTCCATTCAGATTTGAATCAATTTTTTTCACATTTTATCTTCCAAACCTTTGTGGTTATATATTCTATAGGGAATTCTTAAAGAAAAAAAAATTTGAAATGGGAACCTTTTACTGCATTTTTCTGAGAAAATATACAATTGTAATAAAATAATGAAAACAAATGAAATATTTCCCTTGTGTTTTGGAGGATGGTGTTTTATGAATAATATGACTATGTATAAAACACCGATCGTACTCCCAATATGGGAAATGAGAAGGGGAGTAACGGCAGTGGAATTGCTCACTTTATAAGTGACAAATGGACAATGCTATCGCTTTGGAACTAAAAATAAGTAACGTTTTTGTTTTCTTTTCCTTTAGATTTTACATAGACATGTTTGTTATCAATGCAAAGGCCAGACTCCGACCTGTCCAATGACACCTCCATTGATCTTGTGTGGTGTATAGATTAGTTACGCAGGTTCCAAAGTCCCACCCAGTGCACTTCGCTGCAATGCAGCAGTTTAGGTTTTTGTTATAACAATTCATAACAATGGATTGTGTCATCACCTCCACACTTGAGATGGTGAGTTAGTGCAGCATCAATTTTTTTAGAATTGAAAATGAAAAATATTGCTGTGTCAGAAAGAAAAAATAAAGAAATATTTATTTTATTTATATTGTTAGAAAAAATCTGATCATGTTTGTTATCATTGGAAAGGCCATACCCTGTCCTTTCCAGTGTACCTCACATGACCCAGTAGCTGCTATGGAGTTGGAGATATAGGTACAAATGTCCATCAATGCAGACATAGTTATCCTTTCTCTGGGCTTATTCTGTGGCATGGGCCTGGAGCTGCTGCTCCATCAGCCCCTATGTTAATCCAGCTCTGGCTGTACATTGCGCACTTCAGCGATTCCATTTCACTGAAACGTCGGTGAATTCACTATTTAGAAAATGGTCACCATAAAGTGCCATGGTCCCGCGAAAAAGTTGAGCATTGCCGAAGAGTACAGAAAATTGCCGAAAAGTACCGAAAAGCACCATTGTGGCTATGGTGAATTCCACCTAACTGCAAAAGAAGGAAAGACAAAAAACAAAAAAAAACAGAACTCTCCTAATGGTGTTTAAACCAATAAAAATGTATTAAAAGGTGTCTAAACAAAAAAAATCCAACAATAAAAAGGTCTGTTACAGAATTAAAGACTTTTTTAAAAAAAATGTTGAACAGAAATTTCATTTATAAAAATACAAAAGGTGTTCTAAATAAAAATCTGAAAAGACTTTTTGCTGAAAATTAAAATAAAAAAATGGTCTTCTAAAAAAAAAATTAAAAATGGTATTATGTTTTTACGTTGAATCCCATAGGATTCGCCTGTTTAAACCTTAAACTGTAGGACTGAAAATCAGGTAATTTTGTCTGTGCAGTTCGACGTTGTTTGAATAGGTGAACCATTTCTTCTCTATGGGACAATTTCGCATCCACTGGAGACTGGCAAACTACAGAGAACTGCACTGTGTTTCGCTGTCAATTCGCCTGCATTTGGGGTGAATTGACATCTTAGTGAATAGACGAACTGCCCCGAAATTGCAATGAATGGTGAAATTCACGATTCGGTGTAATTCCATGACAAGTTCGGTGTTTAATGACTAGACCTCATTATTAAGAGATCATACAGGATATTATCATGATGGCTGTGTTCAGGACAATGATCAAAGTAAATTCAAAGAAAAAAAAATCCACCTTTTCTTTTGGAGTCTCCCAGTCAGAGAAAAGATTTTACAGAGGTCCTGTGAAATGACCTCAAGAGAGTGGTTTACACAAATCACCAGACATCTTGGAAGTCGGCCAAGCCTTCGGGCCTTCCCCCGTCAACTGACATCATTGTCATATGCGCAAGGACGTCAGTGTTAACCCCCTAGCTGCCAAGTGAAGATATTGAGGTCCAAACGGAGGTCCGCCCCATCTCCCGATCGGTGCCAACTAGAGGGTCATATATGGTAGCATTGGAAAGGAAAGGTCAGAGAATGGCCTATCCAATGATACCAAACATGACCATGTTACAGGTAAAAAAAATACTAAACTAAAAGTAATTTTTGGGGTTTTTTATTTATTAATGCAGCAATATTGTTCCCATTTCAATTATAATGTGAACAATGATGCTACACTAACAATTTTTTCGGTTTTAGCTAAAAATCATGTAATTTCTCAAAAAAATAAAGTAATTGCCATTTCTAATTTTTTTTTAACAAGAGTACCCTATAAACAAAAAGCTTTGGATCATAAAAGTGTTAAAAAAAATTTTTACACGCTGTAGACAATTGGAAAGTCACTTTTTTTTTTCATTTCTTGTTATAGCATTCTAGCATTCATTTTATGACGAATTCATACAGAAAAACAAACAATTCCAAAAGGCGCACATACTTTTTCTTGCCACTGTAGTTATAATATTATATACACACACCCACAAATACATTTCATAATATTTTAAATAATAAAAGTTGCTTGTTAGTAGCGATGTAATTGTTTATGTATGACTAGAAGTTGTGGCAGGACAAGAAAACAGTTCCAATTTTGTACCAGCTGACAGCTTATATTTGGGCTAAAATATTTTCAATACATATGGTGATAAGGTGAAAGGGATCATCTGTGATGGGTGTATATTCTCACTATATTTGCGAGGGAGGATTGGGTTGTTTGAGCCCAGGAGGTCAATATGTGTTTTTAAATTGGTCCGTGCTGCAAAGTCTCCTCACCTGTTAATTATCAAGCCCTTAAATGTTTCCTGCATGTAGGGAAGCAGATAGAGCGACAGAGCAAGGTGAGCTCTAAGGCTGACAGTATGACAAGGTGCGAAGCAGAAAACCAAACAATGTTGTCCCATTTTTTAGTTTGTATTCCCAAAATTAGTGGGGGATCTTCACTTTAAAGTTAGCTAGAACTCAGATGAGCCAGGTTTTATGGTCTGTTAGATTTTGTTTCATTTGTGGAAGCTGCATTAATAAACTATGCAATTGATAAAGAGACTGGATGTGACATAATTGCCCTAGAGGACTGTGCTATTGTGCTCTATAACGGTGCTGGATCACAAGACAGAAAAATCCATTAATCCTGGCAAGTGAACATTTGCAATATAATTCAACACCGCATCAATATCCAAATTGAAGTAGAATTTAAAATTTCCCCAGTATATAATAATACCCATTACATTGCGGCCTACACAAAACAAATAACAAGTGCGTTTTACAATATTCCCTATTTGTATTCAATCGCTTGTGACACCATTTCAGTTATTCTCTCAATTTCTATATAGCAAGCTTTCTCCGTGTTGCTCCCATCAAATTAAATGAGAAACATAAAAAGAAATTGTATATATGAACATGAAATTGCACACTTGAGTTATTTTAAGGTCAGCTGCACTTTCCATTCTGGCTGAAACACGGAATTCATACTAAAATGTTCCAGTAAGTGGAATGATGCTGTTCTTGATTTTTATTATACATCACACATATATTAAACATGTTTTGTTCATTCAAAACACACATTTAAAAAAAACAATTAATCCTGATACTCATTAATGAGGTTCAAGATGATAGTGCCATTTAGAAATAATATAAAAGGACTGCGAAAAAAATGACTGTAGAAGAGCACCGATTCATCACCCAAGGTCAAATGCACCTCACTCAAATTTATTAATGCAAGACAAGGTGTATTGTAGCAGTATTTATAGAAGCACTCTGGAAAATTTGACTGACTGACTGTCTGAGGATTTATGGAAGCTTTTGGCAGGCAACATCTTGAAGTGAAAATTCATTGAAGAATTTTAGTGACTTGAGTGCAGAGAAGCTACTTGCAAATGCAACACTGACATTGGAAGGTAACATATAATACTGTGAAATACAGAGACATAAATAGCTACAATATATTATTGAGGAAGAAATAGAAAGTATGAAGCAGTTCTACAGATTACGGTAGCTTAATACACAAAACCTTGGCTCCACGTGTAACCGTAAACTACAAACATAATTATAGCTCTTGGTCACCTACAATCATTAATGGGATACCATTTATATTCCAAATGAAACACACAGGGAGCTACTAGATAACACTTACAGGGTTATTCAGAGAGAGGTGAAACTCAGGAGAATGACTGGAGAAGTGAAAATTCTAGGTCAAAATAGCAAAACCAGAACAATTCTCCCATTTATCTCACTTTCCAAATCGGCTATTTTGACCTAGAATTTTATCTTCTCCAGTCATTCTCCTGGTTTTCACCTCTCTCTGAATAACCCTGTTAGTAGCTACCTGTTACTAGCTCTATTACGACCGAGCCGTTGCATTAGTGGCTTGAGTTGTAACCGTATGTAAGATCATCGACTGTAAGGCCACTGAGCCAGTAACGCACAGTAGAGATATGTCTTTTATTTTTACCACACAATCCCTGATCAGAAGTTCCTCTGAAGAACAGGCCATGCGTCACCATGGTAACCCAATTCAGACGCCAGAGAATGCACGCATGAGCACAGAGAAGGGTAGCCGTGGGCATACCAAAACACTGGCGCTCGTCAATGACATTAGATACCCGGAAGTGCAGGACATTCCCTATAAGAAGACACCGAGCAGGTGAGTTCATTGCTCGCTTATTGATTACTATCATATTAGAGCTTGTCTTGTTCCTTATCTTATACTGATTGAATCCCCAATTACCGAATCCTTCCTGCTTGTGCCTAGACTACATTGGACCTTCGCCTGCCTCTGACTCTTTGCTTATATCTTGATTATCCAGGACCGCCGCCTGCCTCTGACCCTCCGCTTATGCCTCGACCATTCTGAACAGCCTCCAATCTTCTGCTCATACCTCGACTATTCCAAAGAATATCTATCCTGGGTCTACTATCTCCTTGAATCTTGTACATGATTACCTATCACTCTCAGCCATACATCTATTACTACTACAGTCACCAATATTGAATCTCCGTAATATAGATACATACATACACACACACTTTCGCCATAGGTATACTACTAGCTTTAACCTCAAGAACACAAGAAGATCCAAATAATTCCTGGCGAAACAGATACCAGTGCGCTGGGCAGTGATATATATACATACCATTCCTCCCAGCCTTGGTGCCTACTCCGTACAGACGTACTACCTGCATATTTGGTTCCTAATTTCATATATATATTTTGTGTGATTTTGGTCACCTTAGCAACTGGATACGTTGGGCGTGTTGTGATGTGACACGCAGCTTTGTACATCCGGATGGCACCCAGAATCGCATTGGATTCACATGCAGGCAGGTCAGCATTCAACAACTGATTGGGGGGAGTTCACTCATTATTTTGTATATTTATATGCAATATTCTGTTGTTTGTGTAACCTTGATAATGGCTCATACATGAGCCGAAACATTGCTCCATTTTAATTTTGTTTAAATAAATTTGTTGTTTTAAACACGTGTGCGTTCTCTGCAACGCTGGAGATATATATATATATATATATTAGTTTCTACAAGGGTTGTGGTGAAGGACTAAAAGTGAGATAAAAAGCCTCCACACTATAGTAAGTGTGTTTAATATTGCAGAAGCCACCTGCACATCACAGCAATTCGATGAATTGCATCCCAGAGCTCCTGTGCCACATTCCCCATATGCAGCAAGGAACTCTGGGTAGGATATGCAAATGACCTCTGTCTCACTTTTATGCATCCTGGATCTGTTATTACACAGAACCCTAAAATCAATGCTATGCCACATTGTGGCTTTGTAGCAGAGATAAGGTTTATGCAACTGGTCAATATATATATACAGTTGTGTTCAAAATTATTCAACACCCACAGAAATTGAGTGTTTTGGCCAGTTTGACATTGATTTTGATCATTCAGTCATCTTGCTTACAATTAAATCAAAGAGGCACGTGTAGGTCAGACAAATATAACATAACATTTATAATGAAATAACCACAAATGTCTTTTCTGTGCTCACATCATTATCAGTTTTATTCAACCCCCAAGTGACATTCAATCTTAGTACTTAGTACAACATCCTTTTACAATTATAACAGCTTTTAAACGTGAAGCATAGCTTGACACAAGTGTCTTGCAGCGATCTACAGGTATCTTCGCCCATTCGTCATGGGCAAAAGCCTCCAGTTCAGTCACATTCTTAGGCTTGCGCACTGCAACTGCTTTCTTTAAGTCCCACCAGAGGTTCTCAATGGGATTTAAGTCAGGTGACTGCGATGGCCACTCCAAAATGTTCCAGCCTTTAATCTGCAACCATGCTCTAGTGGACTTGGAGATATGCTTGGGATCATTGTCCTGTTGAAAGGTCCAACGTCTCCCAAGCCTCAGGTTTGTGACGGACTGCATCACATTGTCATCCAATATCTCCTGGTACTGAAGAGAATTCATGGTACCTTGCACACGCTGAAGCTTCCCTGTACCTGCAGAAGCAAAACAGCCCCAAAGCATGATTGACCCTCCGCCATGCTTCACAGTAGGCAAGGTGTTCTTTTCTTCATAGGCTTTGTTTCCTCCTCCAAACATAGCGTTGATCCATGGGCCCAAACAGTTCTAATTTTGTTTCATCAGTCCACAGAACACTATCCCAAAACTTCTGTGGTTTGTCCACATGACTTTTGGCATACTGCAGTCGACTCTTCTTATTCTTTGGAGACAGCAAGGGGGTGCGCCTGGGAGTTCTGGCATGGAGGCCTTCATTAAGCAGTGTGCGCCGTATTGTCTGAGCTGAAACTTCAGTACCCACATCTGACAAATCTTTTCTCAGTTCCTCAGCAGTCACACGGGGACTTTTGTCCACTCTACGCTTCAGGTACCGCACGGCAGTCAAAGTCAGCATCTTCTTTCTGCCACGACCAGGTAGCGTTTCAACAGTGCCCTTTGCCTTGAATTTGCGAATGATGCTTCCTATGGTCTCTCTTGGTATGTTTAACATCTTTGCAATCTTCTTATAGCCATTGCCCTTCCTGTGAAGAGTAATCACCTCTTCTCTTGTCTTCCTGGACCATTCTCTTGACTTGACCATGTTTGTAACCACACCAGTAAATGTCTAGAAGGAGCTGAGTATCACAGTCATTTTAAAGCTGCCTAATTGGTGCTTATTATGCTTAATTGCTGCTCCATGACATCCACAGGTGTTTTCAATACCTGATTGAAAACACTTGAATGAACCTCTGTTCTTCAGAGTGGTAGTCTTTAAGGGGTTGAATAATTGTGTCAATGAAGAATTCACAAAAGAAACATTTACTACTGTATTACAAAACCAATTGATGTCATTTTAATTGCATATGGTTCTTTAAAAAGTCCTTGTAGGATTTCATTCTGAATACAATTACAAATGTACACTAAATTCCCTAAAACCCTTTACAGCATTGGGGGTTGAATAATTTTGAACACAACTGTATATATATATATATAATATATATATATATATATATATTATATATATATATATATATATATATATAGCTAATCCTGACACCGTAGGGAATTGAAACACAATACCAGCACTAGTACCTCTGCAACGCTGGATATCACTTAACTGTCAGCGTCTGGCACCGTAGGTACACGGTGGTAGCACATCTGGATTGGTAATGGTGAGCGGCTAAAGGGTAACTTGAGTGTAAGTTAATAACCATTAACAGCTCTCTATTACCAGTTCGATTTCCTGCAAGCTGCTTCCGTAAACTGATAACGGAAGCGCCGCTGCTGGAATTGTCTTCTGAAGTCTATAAGACTGAATGGAGCTGCCCTGCCATAACAGCCAAGCTGTAAGCAAAGTTTGCAGCTCTGCTGAAGTAGCGACTTGAGCCGTTAATTTTAAAGAGCGGACTGTTACACTTATTGGTTCACTTGTTAACATAAGAGCTCAGTTGGAATAGGGTTTATAGTCTTTGATGCCTGTTCCTTTATTACTACCCCTTCCGTTAACCTCTATCTTCTTAATTTCTACCACCCTTTAGGTCTCTCTACTAATCTTCCCTCATCTGCAATGCTTCAATTATTTCCTTAATGTTTTTCTACCAGCCTCAAAACCCCCCCTAATGTTCAGCTCAGTTTCAGGGTCTTGGCAATCTTCTTATAACATAAGACATCTTTATGTATAGCAACAATTCTTTTTCTCAGAGCCTCAGAGAGTTCTTTGCCATGAGGTGCCATGTTGTATGTTCCAGTGACCAGTATTATTATTATTATTCTTTATTTATAAAGCGCCAGCATATTCCGCAGCGCTGTACAATAAGCACAGTATAGACAGGGTTACAATACATTGAACAACATTTGACAAACAGTACAGGAGGAGATTGTCACGGTGGCAGTACCACCAGGCACGCACCACCCTATCCTTGCCCTCCGATCCTTGGAAGTGGTCGGTCTGTAAATATATCCCTAAGAATATAACTCGCAGCAAGGTGAGGACCAGGTTCCTGAGAGAAGCCCCTATGGGCAGAGATGCACTGTAAACGGCAAGGACAGATGAAAGCAACACAGGGTTAACAAAAGACCTCTGTACGGCAATACCAAAGATTCCCTGCACTGAAAGGCCGGTCTTTAGGATAGCCGGATCTAATCTAAAGGAAAGTATTACCTTGAAGCCGTACAGAGTCTTTTGTTGTATACAGATGACAGGGTTTCCTGGAAACGGTACAGACAAGGAATATACTATATAGAGTAGTCATATAGAGGAAAGCCAAAGGTCATAACCAGAGAGAGTACGTCATACAGAATATAGGAATAGGAACCAGAAGGGAAGTCAACCAAGCCAAAAATCGGTAACCGGGGAATCAGAATGGAACATAAACAGCAAACCAAAATACAGAAAATGACAGAACTAAATACACAGAAGGAACTGACATAAACTGGAACAGAAATAACAGAGGCAAAAACTGAACAAGGATGAACAAACGGAGGATATCAGGAACACAGCGATGAGCTCTCAGGATACAAGATGCAAGGAGACCAGGCAAAGTAAAAATGACCCAGCAATGTCCTATAGGTACATTGCTCTAATATAGGCAGGGGAATCAAGGCAAGGGTCAACAGGTGAGCAGCACACAGAACACCAATTAACCCCTGGGAGGCCACCCAGGAATTGGCAGCAACAGAAACACAATGGAAAAAACACAATATACAAATACAGAGGGCAGGAAGACAGGGTTGGAACGTGGGAACGTGACAGTAGCCCCCTCCAAAAAAAGGTGACCTCAGGGCACCTAAAACAACAAACATGACAGACAAAAATCAGGAAACCAGATTACGAACACCAATCACCAAAGTCCTTTGAGGTCCCACTCAGAGTCGTCATCCTCCTCCACAAGACGCCCCCGACTATGAGGGTTCCTTTGAATGGCAACCCAGCGGTCCTTCCTGAACACCAGTCCAAGGGGCGATTGCACATAGCCCTCAGGGACATGACGGGGTAGGGGGATCTTGGCATCAATTAGACTGGACATAGAATCAGTGGGACTAGGGTTAGACACCTTTCCCCGTCTTCTCCTAGAACGAGATATAGAACTGGTGACCACCCCACACGACACGGCAACAGTGGGAGTAGGCTCGCCTACCTGTGCCTTACCATGAGGTTTGGAAACCTCGGACTCTCTGTGGGGCATGGGTACAGTGGTGTTGCAATGTAGCTCTGGTACCGCTGACACACAGCTTGGGACTGGCACACAGCTTGGGACTGGCACCGCTGGCACACAGCTTGGGACTGGCACCGCTGGCACACAGCTTGGGACTGGCACCGCTGGCACACAGCTTGGGACTGGCACCGCTGGCACACAGCTTGGGACTGGCACACAGTTTGGGACTGGCACTGCTGACACACAGCTTGCCATGGATTTGACTGGCAGTTTACCAGACATCACTACTGCCACCGCGCCCGGATCGGGCAGCACCACTGTCACCGCGCCTGGATCGGGCAGCACCGCTGTCACCGCGCCTGGATCGGGCAGCACCGCTGGCACCGCGCTTGGATTGGGCAGCACCGCTGCCATCGTGCCAGGATCGGGCAGCACCGCTGCCATCGTGCCAGGCTGGACTGGCTGCACATTGCCAGACGGAGACAGGACTGGCTGCGCATTGCCAGACGGAGACAGGACTGGCTGCGCATTGCCAGACGGAGACAGGACTGGCTTACCGCAAATGGGCACTGGGGTTGCGTCTCTACATGTAATACACCCAGTAACAATACGTAGGGACTGTCTTTTGGCTGCCAGTCGCTGCTCAGAACCAGCCAGTTGTGTCTTTAAACCCCTACAGCCATCAGAGGTATTCACATAAGTCTGAGGTTTATTATTGGATGCCCAGAGCGACATAACCTCCATGGGTACTTCATCCTCTGGCCTTGTGGCCAAAAAGGATTCATCCTTCATAGACTCAAGTGCCTCTTTCTCAGACCTGGATTTCTCAGGAGGTCTGAACTCAAAGTGGGGTCTGGTGCCATCAGATCCCCTACGTGGTCTGGCACTATCCGACTCCCAGCTAGGTCTGGCACCGTCAGACCCCCTACGTGGTCTGGCACCCTCTGATTGCCAGCTGTAACTGGTGCCAGTGGATCTCATGCGTGGTCTAGCTTTAGCGGCCTTACTGTGGGACATGGGCACAGTGGCACTTGGCCAGTATCAGGGCGCACAGACTCACCACAAGTCTTGAGATGCACCGGCACTCCAGCCCCAGGACGCACCGGCTTGAGGGGACAGCCAGACAAAAAGTGCAACGAACTGGCACAATAGAAACAGAGATTGTACTCACGTCTTCTGTTCTTTTCATCAGGAGAAAGCGGACCACGAACCCTGCTCTCAAATGAGACCTGATTGCCAGAGTCTAGACACAGGCTCAGTAACCCTTTGAGGTGAACCACAAATTCCTCAAACATGTGCAATAAGGTTTCCAACACGGTAAAGGCTGGGTCATTATGTCACGGTGGCAGTACCACCAGGCACGCACCACCCTATACTTGCCCTCCAATCCTTGGAAGTGGTCGGTCTGTAAATATATCCCTAAGAATATAACTCGCAGCAAGGTGAGGACCAGGTTCCTGAGAGAAGCCCCTATGGGCAGAGATGCACTGTAAACGGCAAGGACAGATGAAAGCAACACAGGGTTAACAAAAGACCTCTGTACGGCAATACCAAAGATTCCCTGCACTGAAAGGCCGGTCTTTAGGATAGCCGGATCTAATCTAAAGGAAAGTATTACCTTGAAGCCGTACAGAGTCTTTTGTTGTATACAGATGACAGGGTTTCCTGGAAACGGTACAGACAAAGAATATACTATATAGAGTAGTCATATAGAGAAAAGCCAAAGGTCATAACCAGAGAGAGTACGTCATACAGAATATAGGAATAGGAACCAGAAGGGAAGTCAGCCAAGCCAAAAATCGGTAACCGGGGAATCAGAATGGAACATAAACAGCAAACCAAAATACAGAAAATGACAGAACTAAATACACAGAAGGAACTGACATAAACTGGAACAGAAATAACAGAGGCAAAAACTGAACAAGGATGAACAAACGGAAGATATCAGGAACACAGCGAGGAGCTCTCAGGATACAAGATGCAAGGAGACCAGGCAAAGTAAAAATGACCCAGCAATGTCCTATAGGTACATTGCTCTAATATAGGCAGGGGAATCAAGGCAAGGGTCAACAGGTGAGCAGCACACAGAACACCAATTAACCCCTGGGAGGCCACCCAGGAATTGGCAGCAACAGAAACACAATGGAAAAAACACAATATACAAATACAGAGGGCAGGAAGACAGGGTTGGAACGTGGGAACGTGACAGAGATGAGGGCCTTATTCCCGTAGGAACTCACAATCTGGGAGGGTTGGGGTTGGAAACAGGAGGAGAGGACTGTAAGGTGAAAGTGATTGATGGTTGCGTCAGTGAGTTGGGTGGTAGGCTTCCCTAAATAGGAATGTTTTAAGGGAGCGTTTGAAGGAAGAGAAGTTAGGGGAAAGTCTGACAGTACGAGGGAGAGCGTTCCAGAGAGTGGGGGCTGCGCGTGAGAAATCCTGCAGTCTATCATGGGAAGAGGTGATGAGGGGAGAAGCTAGGCGCAGGTCACTGTTTGACCTTAGGGAGCGGGCTGGGGTGTATTTGGTGATTAGTGAGGACAGGTACTAGAGCGTAGTACTAGAGTACTAGAGTACTAGAGTACTAGAGTACTAGAGAGTGAGAGCAATAACACCAAATTTAACCCACCTGCTCCTCATTCACACCTGAGACCTTGTAACACTAACGACTGACCTGACACTGGGGAGGGAAATTGTCTAATTGGGCCCAATTTGGAAATTTTCACTAACTGGTGTACTCACTTTGGTTGCCAGTGGTTTAGACATTAATGGCTGTGTGTCGAGTTATTTTGAGGGGACAGCAAATTTACACTGTTCTACAATCTGTACACTCACTACTTTACATTGTAGCAAAGTGTCATTTCTTCTGTGTTGTCACATGAAAAGTTATAATAAAGTATTTACAAGAAGTATTTACATAATACCCAAGGCAGGTACTTGGGTATTATGTCCTTACTGAAGCACGGTCCTCTAGGGTTACATAAACAAGTCCTGTAATTTATGAGGAATTTGTTGAGTTGGTGCTGTTTTTGTAGCGCTGCAGGATTGTATCAAGTGGCACTGACAATAACACACAAAGACAGTGTAACACACGCAGACACTGGCAGAGACAAAGCCAAACCATAGTATTGAAAAAATAATTCTCAGAACACAGACATTTAAAGGGAAATAAAGAACAAACATATAAAGGAGAGTCAGGGAATATATTGTGTTCTTAGTACACAGCAAGCCTCTACATTAATAAGAAGGCAACACTGTACAATAAAATACTTTGAAAATCGTGCAAATCACAAATAAAACAATACAGGTAGCGCAGCACGATATTTCAAAGTATACAGTAAACACCAAGAGGTCCTCCCGATCACAAAAAGAAAGATAAAATAGCTCTGGTACCTTACCCCCACACACACACACAAACACATATATGTGTAAATTTCTTACTGTGGCTGGCGTTGGCGGAGATGAGGCCTCTCTGCTTTGTGTTGCAGGCCTTGTACCAGCAGGCAAAGTGAGAGCTTCTCACACAGCACTGGGCTTTGCACATTTGATAATGAGCTCATAATGCTTGGTGCTCTCCCATACATGGTGCAGATTGGCTGAGTCTATGATGCAACAGAGCAGTTTCCTGCTCCGCAACCACGCTGATCCCAATGGAGAGACATAGGAACATGTTCCCATGCCTCCCCGATGAAGGTCTCTGTGCAGCCAACAGTTCCAGAGGTTTCAATAACTGGCTTGTGCAAACTACCTGAATCCCAAGACTGGTTTTATTCATGTGCTCTAATGCATACAACAGTTGCTGAGTAATGATCTTAGCTGCATGTCTCGCACTGCAGCTGGGAAGAGGTTAATGCAATATGCACAGCACACAATTCAAAACAAACATACATTCTGCATGTGCTGAGGGTCAGCTATATGCTAGTATGGCCAGAGTGCACTGCAAAAACCGATGAGTTACAGTAAAACAGGAATGTCCTAACATTTTCTTGCTTGCATGGATACAACTTCTGTTGGAAGAGTCTCTTTGTTTATAAAGTATATAATATAAATTCTTCTGTGTGCAGTACTTTTAGAAAGAAGACCGATGATTGATTGCAGTTTTCCTCTTTTGGCATTCATCCTGATTGCTGGAGCACCACTAATTAAGTACCCAATATAGTGGGTCATAACAAGTGTACTGGTGTATTAATTGTGTCTGTGAGCCTCTGGTTGAATGCACTGATATATTTTAATATGAATTTTCTCTTGCTTGGTTGCCATGTAAATTCGTACAGAGACTAATTTACATTTATCACTTCAAAATATGCCTCAGAGAAAGCCACTTTGAGCAGTAAAACAGTAGGGAAGGACAAACAAAAACCTTTAAAAGTATTTTTTTTGTGACCTGTGCAACAGACAAGGCACTTTATTTTGTACTTTGTCATGATATCCAATCTCAATTGTCACAAAAGGTGGTTAAAAATTTATATTTCTAATTAACCAAAAGAAAATTAAGATTATATATTGCTTTTAAGAACAATACATATAAATAGAAAACATTTAATTGACTTGAATTCCACAGCTCACATTTAAGGCAAATTTATTCAAATCAATAATACATATAAATATCTATTTCTACTTAAATTTCCTTTTGAAGCAAACATGGGATTTTTTTTATCTTAAATGCCTGATTTCCATGTTGGAATTAAATAAATATGAGCACACAAAGCCTTGGGCAATACAGAGAATCAATTGCATAGAACAATCCATGTTTCATTTCTGTAATACCTGACAGAAATAGATGTCTTTTTTAATACAGCACATTAAATAAGAGAACAGATTAAATCATTATTACTTCTTAGCTGATCTATGAAGGTCTGGAACAAGTGAGTAAGCACGGACGAGAAAAATTCATTTAGATACGTAGACTGAACGGATATTTTTATATCCCTAGGACTTATCCAACCGCAAACAATTAAAATAAAATATCCTCTCTGTAATCGTGATTCAAGACTCCATTATCCATACATCCAAGGAACCACATGTAGAAGACAGAGTTTATTATTACTTTATTATTTTTGTGTATTCCGCAACATGGTACAGGTGTTATAACTATGTACTACCCTGACGTTTGTAACAAAGTAAGGTAGAGAGGACCCTTCTCTCCAACAGCTTACATTCTAAACGAAATTGGATGGAGACTAAAAGGAAGTTCATTGGAATAAAGGTAACATAGAAATGATTGGAGCATGGAGGGCATGTGGCTTATTGTGGACACAGTTGACAACCTTCTCTAAATCGATAGTTATAAAGGAAAATTAAAATTTTTGAAAAGGTAGGTGACAGTCTGACAGATTTGGAAAGAGTTCTACAGTGTGGCTGCAAACCACTAGAAATCCTGAAGGCATCAGTGGGAGGAGAAGAAAGGCACTGAAATGTCAGAGGTAGAGTGCAGTAGGTGGCTGGTGGAATATTTGGAGATGAGAGATGTAAGAAGGTGTAGAAATAAAGAGGGCTTTAGAAGTATGTGATAATATTTATAAATTTGATTCTGTAAGGTAGCAGAAGTCACTGCAGAGATTGACATAGAGGGGGGATGTAGATGGGAAGCGATGCCAGAGAAGTATTTAGTATGGATTGGAGTAGAGAGAGTTCATTAAGGAGAAACCCTATAAGGAGGGAATGGCAGTAGTCCAGTTGGGACGTATATTTAGAGAAGTGACTAGGATTTTTGTGGTGTTTGACGGAAAAAGTCAGATTATGGATTTGTTACATAAATGGAATCAACGGGAATCAATTGGTAAGAAATTGAATGTGGGGCTTAGAGGAGAAAGCCGAGTGAATTATCAATTCAAGACGGTGGCCATGGGAGACAGATTGGGTGGCGGAGTCGTCAACTGTAATTGGCAAATCTTAAAATGTTAACTTTGAGGTGATGTGAAGTCATCCAGAAAGAGATGCTGGAGAGATATTTTGATACCACAGGTGGAAGAGAAGCATTCTCTTCCATTCTGAGTCAACAGAATAAAGATGGTATTGAAACCCAAAAGAACCAATGAGTTACCCAAGAGAGGATGTGTAGATAAGAGTAAAGAGGGACCAAAGGACTGAGACTTGGGGAACCATGACAGACAGATGTAGAGAAGGAGACACTATAACAGTGGTTGTAGGATGTAGGGACGAAGAATGTTTAGAAGAGTAGGATGGTCAACAGTGTTGAAGGTAGTAGAGAGGTCAAGGAGAAGGCATAGAGAGTATTGATCTTTTGCTTTGGCAGTAGTCAGGTAGTTTATTACTTTAGTAAGGACAGTTTTAGTGGAGTGGTTGTAAAGGATTGCGGAGCGTGTATACAGAAAGAAAGGTTCAAAACTAGTCATTCATGCAGTTTAGATGTGAAAGGAACAAGACAGACAGGATGGCAGAGGGAGATCCCAGTGGATAGAGAGATGTTAAAGAGTTGGGATTAGGGTGAAGAGAAGAGGAATACATTGAGAAAGAATAGGATCAAGAGTAGCAGGAGCGGTTGTATCGAGGGTATAAACTGAAGCAATGTTTTAGTGATCAACAGTTAAACTGGGGGAGGTGATTTTCGAGATGGATGAGGTTAGTGGGCGGAGGATACGTGAGAATTTGAAAAGTATTAATTAACTTTGTTCCTAGAGGGAAGAGGTGCTTCACAATGTCAGAAATGGGAGAAAATTACATTTTGAAAGATAGGATTCTGTGATAGCAAGGTGCTTAAAGGATTTGCATATGAAGAGGTTGCAGATGGTAGTGAGCTTGTTACACACATAGCACACAGTCCAGAGAGTACAGAATAAAGGTAGTAAGAAGCGAGTGGCAGATATTACATGGGTTGTGAGATCTTTGAGAGTGGACCAGGAGAGATTAGATACATATTTGAATAACAGAATAACAGGGTTAGCAGAATATTCACCAGCAGCATGTAAGACGTATGTGAGAGGAAGCCAGTAGGAATAAAATATAGAGCAACTCCTCAGTGATCTAAGAGAGATTGGGTAATATCAAGCATTTAGAGGTAGAGAGAACTTAATGGAATGAGTATGGAGATTAATATTTCATGACAATTCAAGTTCATATTTTGTCATAACTGTATTATATTATTACGGTATTATATTATTACTTATTTTCATCATAACGGTTTCCACATTGTTTTACAATAAACAATAGGGAGAGAGACACAAAATTACAAAGAAACATAGGAGCCAGAAACAAGTTGTGCATAAGACCCTGCTCAGGTGAGTTTACAATCTAGAGGAATTGGAGTACAGGAAACAAGAGTTTTATTAGTCATCTTATTATCATCAACAAATTTGAAAATCTAAAGCACTGGCAATATTTAAGCAAGTGAAATATATCAAAAAGGATTTTTCTAAAGGCAACTTATTAATGTTACATGATAGTATCCAATGTAGGGGTCAAGCAGCAACACTGGGGAACAGTAGTGGCTGGGGACATTTCAAGTTGGTGGGGCGTCAGACTGGAAAGATAAATCAATTTGAATCAATCATGAATAGAAATATGTCTATATGGGGTTACTACATCCAAAATATGTGGACGATCCCATATATACGCAAAAAAACAAATATACATACTCCTATTAATGAGGCGAAATAAAATGGCCATACATTCAATGATTACAAGTGTAATCCAGAAATTAGCCACACTGTGTATATATAAAACATTATTCAGTAAACAAATTGATTTTATTATTATTTGCAAAAAAAAAAAGAAGAAACCTGAACACTAATCCTACCCATTTTACCCTGAATATACAAAACATCATATATGAAAGAAAAAAATCCAGTATACTCTTGCTATTTAGCACATTAAGGCAAATGTGCTGTGCATTTTCTGTCATTAAGGGATTAAGATAGGCATCCAGTGTGTGAAGCAGATAAAATCTACAGTCCAGCCTCAGCCAAGCTTGCTTTGGTCTGGTTTGTTTGACGCCCATCAAAGTGCAAATAGCCAGCAGCAGGAATCATTTGTGCAAAAGCAGAATCATTTAGCCCCAGGTTTTAGGACTCTGTAAACATTTGTTTAACCCATCGGTGTGGTAGTTAGCACAAGAATTTTGTAAAACCCTAAAACCCATCCCAGGAGATATAAACAAACATCTATCCATATAGAGGGAATGGAGGGGCAGAAAATCATTGGGACTCAAAACATACAACAGAAAAAAAAATATGTTAGGAAGTCTTGGAACTCTGCAAAGAACAGAAAGAGGAACATCCATTTAGGAAGCACTCATAAATGTCTATGGAGACACCATAAATCCAGTAAAATCCTATCTAGTTCACTCAGTACTAAAGAAATAGTTTTGCTAGGAAAGTAAAGAACAGTTACCTCTCAGAACTCAAACATTTTGAGAAGGATTTGGATAAACACCAGAGATGTTGACCAGTGAAGCTGGCAGCTTGGATACATACGCAAAGGCTTATGTGGAAGAAGAAAGGTATTATCAATCCAAGTAGATTATTCAAGGTTCTGGGTGGCCAGGTTAGTAAGAATACAAACATTTCTGTCAGCAGCTCTACTAACCATTGAGGTGACCCAGTTTATTGCTGGTAACTCATACTATGACATATTCTTCTCTTTCCAATATGCACTTTTGATTGAACAAGCAAGTGTTCACAATTATGTCATTTAGGTTAGTGATTTTCAACAGATCGGTCGTAAAAGAATATCCAGATAGAATTCAGTTAAGGTATCCACATCTGTTGGGAATACCATGATTTCCCTTAAGAGCACAACACAGATCATTAACACCTGTCATACTGACTATATGTAAGCAGTATATTCACACACACACACACACACACACACACACGCACACGCACACACACCATTGTCTGGCCTGCCAAGTCTGATTATATTGCCATATTCATACCTGATGGGTGAAGAATAAATACTGTAGATTCCATACTTTTTATTTTTTTAGAGTTGTGCCTTTTACATGCTTCAAGATTTCAAAATAAAGTTCTTAAATGGAGATGGGTAATGCATGATGCATCATAAATTTGAATTAGAAAGCGCTAGTAATTCTCAATGAAACATACAATCTCAATGTGGTAAAGATTTAACTTCGTTTGACATTTGCTTTGTTGCATGACCACTACTGTAACAGCCATTTAGAAATCAAACCATTGTATTTTAATACAAAATGTCAAATGCTTCATTTCCTCAAAAGCCTTCAGCAAAATGCAGAGTGATGCATTAAAAGCCTCACCAGTGTTATGAGGTTTAAAGTGCTATGACCCTTATCGCCATCTTACATTTTCAGGCTGCCACATTAATGCTAGCTGCAAAGCTTTTTGTTATGATATTAAAATCCAAAGCAGTTACTGAAATAGCAGATGTAGATATATATAAATGGCAATGTACACACAGAATTATAATTTTAGCACGCACCCCATATCATTTCAGTTGTTAAAGATCTTGAATGAAAATTTCAGTGTCCCAAACATTAATTGACAATTGACCCGGATATGACAACCAGTGCTAAATCAGACAAATAGTTCTACATGGGTGCAATACCTATTTGAAGCAATGTGTTATAATTGTAAGAAACATAACTGGACTGGATTATTGTAAAAACAAATGTTATGTTAGTCTGATGCATTCAGCACCATAACCACCTTTAAACAGATTACAGTGTAAAGCATACACCTATTTCCCTTCATATAACTAGATTTATCTGCTGCATTTTTGCCAGATTAAGCCAAAACATGAGGATTAGTTAGCATAATTTCAATGCATTCTTTCCATTATTCATTAAAAAAAAAGCTGTCAACCACAGTCTGTAGACATACAGTATTCCATCTAATCATATAATTCTTTGTGTGTGTTCTTAATTGTGTGTTGTTTGATCCATCTGCGAGTCCCTTCACTGGCTCCCCATCCACTGCAGAATTAAGTTCAAAATCCTTATCCTTACCTACAAAATCCTCACTAACTCAGCTCCCCACTACCTGTCCTCACTAATCACCAAATACACCCCAGCCCGCTCCCTAAGGTCAAACAGTGACCTGCGCCTAGCTTCTCCCCGCATCACCTCTTCCCATGATAGACTGCAGGATTTCTCACGCGCAGCCCCCACTCTCTGGAACGCTCTCCCTCGTACTGTCAGACTTTCCCCTAACTTCTCTTCCTTCAAACGCTCCCTTAAAACGTTCCTATTTAGGGAAGCCTACCACCCAACTCACTGACGCAACCATCAATCACTCTCACCTTACAGTCCTCTCCTCCTGTTTCCAACCCCAACCCTCCCAGATAGTGAGTTCCTACGGGAATAGGGCCCTCATCTCCTCCTGTACTGTTTGTCAAATGTTGTTCAATGTATTGTAACCCTATCTATACTGTGCCTATTGTACAGCGCTGCGGAATATGCTGGCGCTTTATAAATAAAGAATAATAATAATAATAATCCATTCAATTTATGGCCCTATGCAAGTAGTGTCATTCGCAGTAACGAGTGGGGTTGTAATAGATACCTGTTCATGTTCACTCATTAATACTTAAGGCTCCTGTCTTATTCCAGCCGGGCTGCAATCATTGCTTGCGGCTCAGATTTTATGGCTGTCTACGTTTGTGATTCCTATACTTTGCAAGAAGAAGCATATATACGGAGGCAACCAGAGAGTAATGAGTAATTCCAAGGTTATTTGTTATGCTCGCATGCAGTAAAAAAATGAAAAAAAAAAAAAACCCAAACACTTAGGGCACTATCAGCTGCCCTGAGCTAAAACCAGTATGCAAATGGTAAAAATTAGCATTCGCTAACTTCCTCTTTGCATCCCGGTTTCCCCAGATCATCAGTTTCTCCAGCAGAGTCTGCCCTTTTCAGCAGTACCTCTCTTTAATCCCTTGGGGGCCGGATCGCGATTCGTACCCAGAAGTGGTTGACATTTCGGGTCACCCCTCATCCACTGACGTCGTCGCCTTATGTGGAATGGCGTCAGTCGGTCAGTTAACCCCCTTAGCCAAGTGGACCCTGCCACCATATCTCCCGATCGGTGGCATGGTCATATTTGATATTGTTGGAAAGGCCTGATCACGGCCTTTCCAATAATACCAAACATGACTAGGTTTGATGTAAAAAATAAATAAATAAATAACTAACTAAATAAAATAAAAAAAAAGAAGAAATTGTCGGGGGGGGGGGGTATAATAAAATAGGACTTCAAATCACATTTAAACATGATGAGCATACTTGAAAACGGTCAAAATGAGCTAAGCAGAAAGGTGAAATGGCCCAGCAGTGAGGGGGTTAAGAAGCAAAAACAAGTAAATACTGGGACACCATCAAATCTTCCCCTAGTCTAAAGTCACTTAAGAGATCTCAATTAACATACCTCGATACAGAATGCACCTGTAAATATGTAACATAATGACTATTTCCTACATATTTATTTTCTGTGTAAGGCTAATGTCAGAGGAACGTAGTCTGAGCGCACTCTGCGTGCATGCATAACGGACAGACATACGGATAGAAGATACTGTAGACACCACACGGTCCGTTTTTTTTCTGACGGACGTAGAAAAAAAAGGGAATTATGGGAAATAAAATTAATCTGAAAAATGCAAAAAATTTGAAAAGGATATGAAAAGCCATTTTGTGCGTCAAGGTGCTGGACGTCGCAAATGCGCTGCGTCTGACATCTCCTCATCGCTCACACAGAACGCAACGTGGACGTAGCACACTCTGCGCGTCCGTTGTAGCGGTTTTACGTTCTTGTCTAACTTGCGTCCGTTTGCCACGTGTGTTGTGCGTGCTCAGTTCGGTGAACACGTACTTCGTGTGTGGGTCTCTATTGATCATGATTCTATGCTGCGACCGACATTAAACTGTGCGTCAACATGGACGTGATCACTGCGTTCGTCTGACATTAGTCTAAAATCTGTATATTTGTGTTGTTGTTTTTTTAATATCTTGCATTTTATTACTTTGTATTTCTGTAACAACTGAAACAATTCAATGCTCTTAAACCCAGAACATACTTAAAAACTAAAGAAATCTCCATGTATGCTTCCTGGTAAAATACTTTATAAATAAAATAAATGACCGGCTGGGTGGAGTAGAGGCAACACCACTGCTCTGCATGGAGAGAGCCTGTGGAGTCATGGGCTCAATCCCAGCGAGCAACCTCTCCAGTAAGTGTCCTTGGGAAAGACACCCAACGGTACATACTCGCCACCCAGGACACACCTGAAAACGAGAGAAATCTCAATGTATCCTTCCTGGTAAAATCCTTTCTCAAAAAATAAATAAAATACATTTTTAATTTCAGACAAAATTTCAAAACTATTTAGGCTGGGGTCAGACGAGCGTAGTGTTCACGTCCGTGATTGCGCCTAAAAGTACGTCCGTGATAGCATGAAAGAAAGTCCATTGGAGCCTGTTACACAAAGTACGTCCGCACTGAACTGCGGACGCACCACGGCCGCAGCAAACGGACGCAAGGCAGGCAAGAACGTACAACCACTAGAACGGCCGCACAAAGTGCGCTGCGTCCGCAACGTCCGCATAGCTTTGTGTGTGAGTGATGGAACGTGGTTAGACAGACTGCATTTATACGTCCAGCATTTTTCACGGACAAAATGGTTTTGCCTTTTAATTTATTTTCCCTCCTACATCCGTCAAAATATACGTCAGTGAAAAAAACAGACTGTGTGGCCACTACTGTGTCTTCCGTACGGACGTACAGTCCGTAGAAATCACGCTCGTCTGACCCTAGCCTTAGCTGGGGTACTTTTTTAGCAGTTGTAGATTTTGGGGATTAAAGTTCAAAAATGTGTGTTTTTTCCAGTTTTTCATATTTAATTTTTTTTATAGTAAATTATAGGATCTGATGGAAATAATGGTATCTTTAGAAAGTCCATTTTATGGTGAGAAAAATGGTATATAATATGTGTGGGTGCCATAAACGATTAAAAGGAAAATTAGACCTAAACACAAACAGCGCAGAAATGTAAAAACAGCAGTGGGCACTTTCGGAGTGACAATGGGAAAAATAAATCACCGGGTCACTATGTCTGTAACAGGAAAAAAAAAATCCTTTTAAAAAAACATTGGGAATCAAAAATTTCACCTACAAAACACATCAAAATGTTCCAAAACATAAACAAATTAAAAGATGGTTTGCTGAAAATGAAAAGAATAGATGGTTGAATAATATAGAAAGAGATAAAAAAAATTAACATTAACCACTTGGCTGCTAAGGACGTGCTCAGCGCGTCCAGCCAAGTGGTTCTCCTGTGCTATGGACGCGCTGAGCACAGGAGGAAGACAAGATTCCGGACGATTGCTGCACCCCCCCCCCCCGGTGCAGGCTGACATCTTGGATGGCACCCCGGCACTCCGGCGGGGACGATAGATATCATTGTGCTAGCGCGATGACATCTATTTCAGGTGCCCCCCCTGCGAGTGCGGGGAAGGCGCATGAAAGGGAGGGCGGAGATCCTTTGGACCTTTCTCCCTCCCAATCGGCTGGGGCAGTGGTCAAAGGCAGGCACCGTTTGGAAGGGCACAGCCACACATTGAAATAAATACATTCATTAGATACAAACACTTCATCTGTATTTAATTAAAAAATAGAGAAGAAGCTCTGGGGTGCAGTTCTTTGAATTGCTGTAATGTGCAAGTGGCTTCTGCAATAATAAACAATTAATTATAGCGTGGAGGCTATATCTCACTTTTTGCCCTCCACAACAACCCTTGTAAGTACTGATTTACCCTACAGGTCCAAGCATCCACTGCAGCTGGTCATGCCTAACTCCTAGCTGATGAGGGTCCAATAAATCAGAAACAGCGCTGTCCTAGGACAAAAAAGCATCCAGTACGGCATGGCATTGATTTAAGGGTTCTGTGTAATAACAGACCCAGGATGCAAAAAAGTGAGACAGATGTCATTTGCATGTCTTACCCAGAGTTCCTTGCTGCATATGGAGAGTGTAGCACAGGAGCTCTGGGATGTAGTTCTTTGAATTGCTGTGACGTGCAAGGGGCTTCTGCAATAATAAACGTAATTAATTATAATGGCACGGAGGCTTTTTATCTCACTTTTTACCCTCCACCACAACCCTTATAAGTATATACTTGCACACATAAATATATCAGATTTGAGTGTGAGATTCAAAAATCTTGGCAAATTCCCACACTTCTATTTTTGGGACTTGACCCCCGCATTTAATCCACAACTGATCACAGCCTCACGTCACAAATGATGCATGACCAATATGAAGACAATGGAAAGAAACCCCAGCAGTGACTTCAAGAACCATATAAAAAGCGGTAGCTAACAGTAGCCATATCAAAACTATGAGCGGAAAGGGTGGGGGTTTCTGCTAAAGCATTCTCAACAGTGATGCTTTGGCTTTTGTTAGTCTGGCCTCCACTGTAACCATTTTTTATTCCCTAAAACAGAGGTAGCTGAAGCTATGAAGAGATGCCGTTGCCGGACACACAGCCAGCAGAATCACAAACACCTGTGTTGTGTGACTCGGGAACTTATATGTTCTGTTGCTGAAGCAACAGAATATATGCAGTTATTGTTGCTATACAACACACCAACAATGTATGTACAGAATCTATATAAAAATCTTGGGGCCATGGCAATTCTAATTTGGGCACAGAGTATCCTTTCAGTGTGGTACCATTTCAACTTCATATGTGGGAGAGCCAGGGGTCCTGGACCCTTTACTAACTGCCCATTTCGAAGCATGAGGGTGAATTGTTTAAAAGCTTAATAAATAAATCCTAATATTTTATTATTACTAAATCTTGCAACTCATTGAGCTAGTTATGATGCCTACTGGTTATTATTAAGTACAAATATTTAAAATTAATGAAAATATGCTCCTGTATCCCCTGAATAGTGAGATACAAGCTCCATTAACAATAGTAGGTGGACTGTCGAACAGCCCACATGTTCCTATTATTGCTTATAAATATTGATGATCAAAAGTAGACTTGTGCACAATGTTTGTTTGTTTTTTCGTTTCAGAATTTTTCGCCTTTTTTTTTTTTTTTTCGTTTCGGGTGATTTCGGGCCATTTTAAAAACAGTTTTTTTTTTTGTTTCGGGTCATTCGATATTTCACTGCGATTCGTATTTTCGGATCAATCCAAAATATCTGATCGTCCGATATCGGGTTTTTTTCGGATCACTTTGGTTTTCAGATCCGTTTCATTTATCCGATCAGATCCGATTAATTTCTGATCGGATCCGATTCATTTCTGATCTGATCCGATTCATTCATGGTCATCACCATCTGGTGGCCGATAAATCAACTCTCTCGATCCTCAGTTGTGCAGGACAAAAGCAAATTAAATAAATTTATTGCAAACTAACTTTGTTTGCTTTGAGGCTCTAAACCCATTGCCCCTAAAGTTGTAACACTGTGGACATGATGCTCAAGGTGCTAAAATTGTTTAAAATCCATTAAGAAGTTGTCTAATAGATCTTGCCTGGCAGATAAAAACACACAGCGTGCCAACCAGATCATATTTTAACCCCTTCACTACCATTTCACCTAGGGATGCACCGATACCACTTTTTTAAGACCGAGTACGAGTACCGATACTTTTTAAAAGTACTCACCGATACCGAGTACCGATACATTTCTTTAATGTCATGTGACGCTTTCCAATAAGAACAGACCATATAAAAATGCCCCCAGCGCACATGTATATCCCCCCCGATATATATATATATTCATACTGCCCCAGCTCATGGATTTGCCCCAGCTCACACATGGATATGCCCCAGCTCACACAGGATATGCCCCAGCTCACACATGGATATGCCCCAGCTCACACGTGGATTTGCCCCAGCTCATGGATATGCCCCAGCTCACACGTGGATATGCCCCAGCTCACTCGTCGATATGCCCCAGCTCACACATGGATATGCCCCCCCAGCTCACACGTGGATATGCCCCCCCAGCTCACACGTGGGTACGCCCCCCCAGCTCACACGTGGGTATGCCCCCCAGCTCACACGTGGGTATGCCCCCCAGCTCATGGATTCCCCCCCGATGATATTTAACCTTCCTGGGCAACGCCGGGAATGTCTCCGTGCGTGCGCTCGTTGGAAGGACCCCAGCCGCGACCACGTGGGACCATGTGATCGCGGCTGGGGTCCTTCCAACGAGCGCGCGCCCGGAAACTTTCCCGGCGTTGCCCAGGAAGGTAAGTATCATCGCGGAGAGCAGCTTCAGGGCCTGTCTGAATGCTCTATCGGCATTCAGACAGGCCCTGCAGCTGCTCACTGTGTTTATACTTACCTTCCTGAGCGACGCCGGGAAAGTTTCCGCGCGTGCGCTCGTTGGAAGGACCCCAGCCGCGATCACATGGTCCCACGTGGTCGGGGCTGGGGTCCTTCCAATGAGCGCACGCGCGGAGAAATTCCCGGCGTCGCTCAGGAAGGTAAGTATCGTTGCGGAGAGCTCCAGGGGCGGCTGTCCGAATGCCGATAGAGCATTCGGACAGCCGCCGCAGCCCCTCGGATGCCGGCAAGCCGGCTCAATGCCAGCTTCTGTTATCGGGAAAAATATCGGGGGGTACTGCAGGAGTGCCAAGTACTCCTGCAGTACCCAGTATCGGCCCCGATACCGATACTAGTATCGGTATCGGAGCAACCCTAATTTCACCTCTCTGTGCTGAGCTTATTTTGATTGTTTTGTGCTCATCATGTTTAAACGCGATTTGAACGCAATGTTTTATTGTACGACCCAGACAAATTATATATCCTTTTTTTAATGGCAGATTCAAAATATATAATTATTATATGTAGATGTCTTGTCCTGCCAGATTGACATAACAAAAAATGTAAAGAAAAAAAATAGAATTTCCAATCATTACAGGGTGTAATTTTCTTTCCCCCACATTTGATCATCTGAGCCTTTGCAGTTATATATTCTATAGGATATACTTATTAAAAAAAAAAAATAGAAATGAGAACCTGTTACTTTATTTTTCCAAGACAATCGGCGGTGTGACAGATCTCAGCACCCCGACAGGGTCACATCTGCCAATGCCGCTTCCTTGCAGGACCTACTGTGTTCTACCCAGGTAGACTCCCGTGCCTTCCTCCGGACCTCAGAGAGCCTGCTAGCATCCTCCAGAAATAAGACGAGGCTTTAGATCTGAGGTCATTCAGGGTTATAATGGAATAATCAGGGGCGTACATACATTTATACAGTCACGCATGGGTCATTTACATACACAACCCCCCCCCCAGAAACTGTTGCGGGACCTAATCAGACTGAAACAGATAATTGGATAAACAGTTACTTCTTGGAATGTGAAACCTAATAACATTAGTGTTTAATTTAACTGTCTAAAGAGGCAGGACAATTGTAATCAGGATGATAACAGATTACAGACAGCAGATTTACAAGATATTCAAATATAAACAGATAAACACATTCCTGAGACAATGGTAGGCTGGGAGATTAATCCTTAGCAAGATAACAAGATAGACAATAGCATTTTTGGATAGTCACAGACAGGGATGAGCGTTCGGTTCGATTCGAACCTGAGTTCGAATCGAACACCGGCCGTTCAAGAGTTCGGCTAACGCCGAACATTATGGGATGTTCGCATTTTGTTCGACCGTGGACATTCCATAATAAAAAATGCGTCCACAGGTCTCCTAAATGTACCGGTGGCTGAGGTACATTTAGGAGACCTGTGGCTGTGGCCCCCATATCTCACCTGTCCTGCAGCTGTCCCGGCCTCCTGTTCCCCGGTCCGTCAGCTCCTCCGATCCATCTGGCCGCGGCTCCTCTCTGCCCCACGTCTTCATGCAGAATGATCTGATTGGGCAAAGTCCTTCACCTGACCTGGACTCTGCCCAATCAGGGCTCTGATTCAATATTGAGCCCTGATTGGGCAAAGTCCTGCACCTGACCTGGACTTTGCCCAATCAGAGCTCAGCATGAAGATGAGGCATGGGGCAGAGCTTTAACCAAGCTCTGATTGGTTAAATTCTTGCACCAACTTTAACCAATTAGAGCTTGGTTAAAGCTCATCTTCATGCTGAGCTCTGATTGGGCAAAGTCCTGCACCTGAACTGGACTTTGCCCAATCAGGGCACAATATTGAATTAGAGCCCTGATTGGGCAAAGTCCAGGTCAGGCACAGGACTTTGCCCAATCAGATCATTCTGCATGAAGACGTGGGGCAGAGAGGAGCCGCGGCCAGACGGATCGGAGGAGCTGACAGACCGGGGAACAGGAGGCCAGGACAGGTGAGTTACGGGGACCGGGGGCCGCAGCCACAGGTCTCCTAAATGTACCGGTAGCCGCCGGTACATTTAGGAGAACTGCAAACACATTTTGCATGTTCGGCCCCCATAGGTTTACATTGTGTTCGAGTTCGTAATCGAACAGTTCGGCCGTTCGGCTCATCCCTTGTCACAGATTACACAAACATTATGCACAAAAGAGTCCTGCACCCTAATTCCTAACATATCTCCATATCCATGCACCCAAAAGTCCAAATGACGCACGTCACAGTTGGTTTTAGCTAAAACTGAAAAAAATAATTAGTTAGTGCAGCATCAATTTTCACATTATAATTAAAATTTAAATGTGAACAATAGTGCTGCATTAATAAAGAAAAAAAACTTACTTTTAATTTTGTTATTTATATTTTACACTTAATCATGTTTGGTGTCACTTGTCCTTCCCAATGATACCAAACATGACCCTCTATCTGCCACCAATTGGGAGATAGGGGGTCCAATTTCCCCCCATCTCCACCATAGGGTTTCCGTTGGGAAACCCATTGGCAGCTATGGGGTTAATTCCCTAACTGAAATCATTGTGCCCATATGTGACAAAGTCAGTGGATGGGGAGGCCTCGGAGGCTTGGCTGACATCCAAAATGTCAGCCACTACGTAATGCCCTGTGATACAAGAGGAGGACATGCTGCCAAACCGAATTTTTCTACAAGGTCATCAAAAACGCTCACTCATCTGCCTTCAGCGCTGCGGAATATGCTGGCGCTTTATAAATAAAGAATAATAATAATAATAATAATCCAACTTTTCAAACAAACCTATTATTCTTACTCAATATTTTCTTAGTCTTATGACCACAGACAATATTTCTCCACTGTCAATTAATTTTTGTACATTCAATTGTTCTGTTCAATTGCTTGTTAACACAAATTGCTAATCAGCCAAACAAATGGCAGCAACTTAATGCATTTAGACATCTAGACGTGGTGAAGACAACTTGCTGAAGTTTAAACCGGGCATCAGAACGGGGAAGAAAGGGGATTTAAGTGACTTTGAAAATGACATGGTTGTTGGTGCCAGAAGGGCCGATCTGAGTATGTCAAAAACTGCTGATCTACTGGGATTTTCATGAACAACCATCTGTAGGGTTTACAGCGAATGGTCACAAAAAGAGAAAATATCCAGGGATTGGCAGTTGTGTGGACGAAAACGCCTTGTTGATGTCAGAGGGGAAAAGGCAGACTGGTTTGAGATGATAGAAAGGCAACAGTAACTCAAATAACCACTTGTTACAAGGTTTTCAGAACACCATCTCTGAAAGCACAACACGTTGAACCTTGAAGATGGCTACAGCAGCAGAAAATCACACAACGTGCCACTCCTGTAAGCTAAGAACAGGAAAATGAGGCTACAATTTGCACAGGCTCACCAAAATTGGACAATAGAAGATTGGAACAAACGTTGCCTGGTCTGATGAGTCTCTATCTCAGTGTGGGGGATATTTTCTTGGCACACTCTGGACCCCTTAGTACTAACTAAGCATTGTTTAAATGCCTCGGCCTACCTGAGTATTGTTGCTGACCAAGTCCATCCCTTTATGACCACAGTGTACCCATTTTCTGATGGCTACTTCCAGCAGGATAAGGCACCATGTCACAAAGCTCAAATCATCTCAAACTGTTTCTTTGAACATGACAGTAAGTTCACTGTGCTCCAATGGCCTTCACAGTCCCCAGATCTCAATCCAATAGAGCACCTTTGGGATGTGATGGAACGGGAGATTTGCATCATGGATGTGCAGCCAACAAATCCGCAACAACTGCGTGATGCTATCATGTAAATATGGACCAAAATCTCTGAGGAATGTTTCCAACACCTTGTTGAATCTATGCCAAGACGAATTAAGGCATTGTAAGACCCTTGGGAACAGGACAGTCCTACAGTATTATTCTTATTAAAAAGTATTTATGCTCAGATGCATCATGCCCCTGTTTGCTTGCTTTGTGCAGGGCTGTTTAATCTATGGACACATAGTTATTATTGTATTGTATTGTATTGTATTGTAATTCCCATTTTTGTGAGCTCCGCAAACAGCCTAAAATTTTTTTAAATAATAAATCAATATTTTTGTCACATTGTGTCTGAATAGAAAGGCAGCAGCTTAGTTACCACATCAGTGAAAGGAAACAAACCCCATAAAAAAATTCAAAAGAAATAAAATACCGCATATGACTTTCGTTCTCTTCAATTCGGGTCAATTGCAATATTGAAGGTGATTCAGAACAGGCAAGTGCAGGGAAAGCTGCAAACACGAAAAATACCCGGGAATGCACGCCGAAACCCACAAAACATCTGGATTAACCCACCGAAAACGCCGGAAAAAACCCGAGACCGTAGACGAGTGAAGTGAATAAATTAGGAAAACAGTTTGCTTGAATGTTTGAAAAGTGAAACGCTGTTTGCAAAGAAACTACTAAGCGAAAATGTCTGAAATTTACATATGAGGTCCAGGGAATGATAATAAAAAAGGGCTGTTACAGAAAAAATAAGTAAATTTAATAAAAAAAAATAATAAAAAAA
This sequence comes from Leptobrachium leishanense, assembly GCA_009667805.1. Classification (NCBI taxonomy): domain Eukaryota; kingdom Metazoa; phylum Chordata; class Amphibia; order Anura; family Megophryidae; genus Leptobrachium; species Leptobrachium leishanense. The sequence goes on from CM019066.1 coordinate 212,416,000, forward strand.
ATAAAAAAACTGACTTTTTAAAAAAAAAAAAAATCCAGAAAAATGCTTAAAATATCCCAAAAATCTATAAATAAAGAGACTCTTTACTGCAGAATTTTATAATGAACGGTTTATTAGATATTGAATTAAAACGGGAATATTTTTAACATTGAAGCCTATGGGATTCTCCTGAATAAACCTGTTGAATGAAACCACCGAATGATTTGGCAATTCGGAACCTTTCACTGCTGGTTTGTGTTCTCTGAATAGCCGAAACAGTGCTTTTTTATGGGGATTTCACTGCCCTCGAACAGGCACCATATGTGCAGGCAATTCGCCAGGATTTGACGAATGCCTGCTCTCTGGATAGCCGAATGGCCAAGAAAGGTAACCGAATGCTGAAATTCAGCGTCCGGTTACCTTTCTCCAGCCATTCGGATCTCTTTAAATAACCCTGAGTGGAGATATATTTTTTCAACCCTAAAAAGGGGGTTAATTTTTGAATATTTTATTCTTCATTTCATTTACATCTAGTTGATATACAATAGAAATATCATATTTACTTATTGATATAAAATATATATAACATTTTATATTGTACACCAAACGAGAGAGCAAAACCACAGTTACAGAATACAAAAGAAGACAACATAACCGAATAAATAGCTTGTGCCTTTTCTGCATGGCATAATAAAAAAACCTTGTAAAATGCTGAAGACAGAGTGCATCCCTTTTTTTCCTCTTAAACCCCAGATGTTCTCTTTTCACATTACCTGCTAATTTACACGTTGAATCAGATCAAAGGGACAGCAGTGTTGCCCCATCCCCCCCCCCAAGATGTTTTGAAGCTACATCTCACATGATGCTCCAGTACTCAATATACTGGCTGAGTCTCAAGGGAAATGCAGATCCAGGACACATGAAAGGGGGGAGGTCAAGATTGCTGCTGACCCGTGACTTAGGTCAGGGCACAAACAAAGCAGACTGTGTAGATGGTGCATGAGACACATTTTGGATGAATACCTGGCAGCACTGAATACACTGGCAGCACTGAATACACTGGCAGCAATGAATACACTGGCAGCACTGAATGCCTGGCAGCACTGAATACACTGGCAGCACTGAATACACTGGCAGCACTGAATACACTGGCAGCACTGAATGCCTGGCAGCACTGAATACACTGGCAGCACTGAATACACTGGCAGCAGTCTAGTGCACTTTTGAATCCAAAACTAGTTATTATGCAACAAGATCAACAAACTAATTGTAATAGCACCATGGTGTTTTATTATTGCAGCAATAACCACTCATATAACAGATTGTGGATTTTTATGGCTAGATTATTTGCCCTATTTTTATTTTAAAGTGCACTGTTTAGTGAATAGAGCCCAGATCAGGGTTTTCAGATCAGGGTCCTGCTACATTACATCGTGTAAATGGTAATAATGAATCCAGAAAGCAGGATTCGGTTTGTATGGAATCTCACACAGAATGCATATTCATCATTTCTCTATGTGACTTACAATGGAGTTTTTCATCATGGCTTTCACGGTGAAACCTTCGGATGCCTTGGTCTTCTGGATTCCAGATTCTGCAGTTTTCTTGCTGTCTGCTACCATATTTCTTCCTTAAACTGAGACTGCTGGGATTGGGCAGAAAATGCTGAAATCCGGAGCGAGCTGGGATATGATGGAAAGATAACGAACACCTGTATTGTGCGACTCTCACTTTCTTGTTTATGTTCCGTTGCCGAGGTAACCGAGCACATGCGGTCCTTGTTGCTAAGCAACTCAACAACAATGCTTGTGACGTTCCAACTGACCCTGAAAAACCATCCCCTGCCTGTGCCTGAATGACTGACGTCACCAGGACAGGAAGTCCTGCCCTGGCTGCTTGTACAAAAATAAGATTGGAAGGACCAATCTGCTGATTCTATCTGTATCCCCCCCCATCAAAATACTCCCCCAATATATATATATACAGTATATAGAATGGATAGCATTTAACACCCTCAGGGTTATTCAGAAAGAGGTGAAAACCTTGAGAATGACTGGAGAATTGAAAACTCTAGGTCAAAATAGTCAAAACAGAAAAATTCTCCCATTCATCTCACTTTCCACATTGGCTATTTGGTCTAGATTGTTCATTCTCCTGGCAATTCTCAAGGTTTTCACCTCTCTCTGAATAAACCTGCCTGTTTCTCTAACGTTGTAGGTAAAGAGACTGTACTAATACTTACATAACCTTATTATATTTTTAGCTTAGAAAGACATGTTTCAGAGACTGAAAATGTAAATTTTATTAGTTAACTCCCTATTAAGGCTAGGGTCAGACTAACGCATTTTTTGCGTTGTCTGTGAAAAAGTGCGTTCGAACTAATGGACGCATTTTTTCACGGAATACGCGATAGCGGTCATACGATGCGCCTTATCGTCCGTGATTTTGTACGGATCATCAATAAAACACTTTTTGTGTCTGGACGTTATGTTGGCCGGACATTAGCAGTGTCTGACATCTCCCAATCACGCACACACGGCACTATGCGGACGCAGCGCACTCTGTACGTCCATACTAGCGGTTTGACGTTCTAGAAAAAATGCGTTCGTTTGCCACTTGCGTTGCGCGGACGAACTTTCGTGCGGCCGTACTTCGTGTGTTCTCCGGCATTGAACGTCATTTGCTGCTAGCACGGCCGTGATTTCGTGCGTCTAAACGCACGTTAAAACTGCTTTCGTCTGACCCTAGCCTTAGTGACTACCCCAATAACGATTTTATTAGCATAAATATATCGGGGTTTATTTGCTGAATTTTTAAATACTATTTATTATTTAATAAAACATTCTAAATAATAAATATTTGTTATTTAATTTTTAAGTACATGCATGATTGGAAAACATTAATGCAATCTATACATGGCCAAAGCATTGTGTACTAAATGTTGTATAGTATATGTAGTGTGGTGCTGGTTGCAGTTACCCAGGGTATAGAATTATATTAGTGATACAGTAAAGTAGTAACAGTTTAGGCTGGGGTCAGACGAACGCAGTGCGAACGTGCGTTGAGGCTAGGGTCAGACGAGCGTGATTTCTACGGACTGTACGTCCGTGCACACGGACGTACGTCAGTACGGAAGACACAGTAGTGGCCACACAGTCCGTTTTTTTCACTGATGTATATTTTGACGGATGTAGGAGAGAAAATAAATTAAAAAGCAAAACCATTTTGTCCGTGAAAAATGCTGGACGTATAAATGCAGTCCGTCTGACCACGTTCCATCACTCACACACAAAGCTATGCGGACGTTGCGGACGCAGCGCACTTTGTGCGGCCGTTCTAGTGGTTGTACGTTCTTGCCTGCCTTGCGTCCGTGGGCCGCGGCCGTTGTGCGTCCGCAGTTCAGTGCGGACGCACTTTGTGTAACAGGCTCCAATGGACTTTCTGTCATGCTATCACGGACGTACTTTTAGGCGCAATCACGGACGTGAACACTAAGCTCGTCTGACCCCAGCCTGAGCCGCACTTTATTACGGCCGTAGTAGCAGCAAATGACGTCCAATGACGGCCAATATACGAAGTAGGGCCGCACGAAAGTTCGGCCGCGCAACGCAAGCGGCAAACAAACGCATTTTTTCAAGAACGTGGATCCGCTAGAACTGACGCACAGAGTGCGCTGCGCCGGCATAGCGGCGTGTGTGCGTGATTAGGAGACGTCAGACACTGCACATGTCCGGCCAACATCACGTCCATTTGTTTTTTATAGCTCCGTCAAAAAATACAGCCGAAATTGCGCATCGTATGACCGCTATCGCGTCGCCCGTGAAAAAATGCGTTCAGACGCATCAACGCACTTTTTGACGGTAGATGTGAAAAATGCGTTTGTCTGACCCTAGCCTAATACTTTTTTAATATCTGGCATTTAATGCTAAATTAGTATTGGTATAAATGTGTAATTTATATAGAGGGGTTAGGTAGGTCTGCTGTTAAGATGAGTTGCATACTCATTATCTCTCCCATTCCCTGGGCTATGGGATCTAGTGCCAGGTGAGCAGAGCCATGCTAGTACCAAACTTTATAGGGGATATTCAGCTAGCACTGAAATTTTGGTGCCTTCTCTTTTGTCACACTCTGGGCAGCAATCAGAAATTTTGGGCCTCTTACTGAGCCTCGGCTTGCCCCCGCTCCCCCCCCCCCGTGATCCCTCTTTCCATAGGACACGCACAATAAAAATAAAAAAAACATGCTTTATTTGAGGCCATAAATTGGACTGGCTGTTTTTACTTCATCTAAGGCTGGGGTCAGACCAGCGCACTTTTAACGTGCGTTCTGGTGCACATAATTACGGCCGCACTAGCAGCAGATGACGCGCAATGACGGCCAATATACGATGTACGGCCGCACAAAAGTCCGGCCGTGCAACGCAAGTGGAATTTGAACGCATTTTTTTGAGAACGCTGAACCGCTTGTACTGACGTACTGAGTGCGCAGCTGCGGCATAGCGGCGTGTTTGCGTGATTAGGAGATGTCAGACGCTGCTAATGTCCAGCCTACATAACGTCCAGACGCAAAAAGAGTTTTATTGACAATCCGTACAAAATCACGACCGACAATGCGCGTCGTCTGACCGTTTTTGCGCATTCCGTGAAAAAATACGTCAATGCGTTCGGACGCACTTTTTCACGTTCGCGGGGAAAAATGCTTTCGTCTGACCCTAGCCTTAGCCAGTGGAATAATCTAAATATACTTTTGTGCTGCATTGTTTGCCCTAATACACATTTTAAGGTATTGAGACTGACAGGGTTATTCAAAGAGCTCCGAATTGTGGCCGAAAGGTAACCGAACACTGCGTACGCTTACCTTTCCTGGCCATTCGGCTATCCAGAGAGCAGGCAGTTCACCAAATATTGGCGAATTGCCTGCACATACGGTGCCTGTTCATTGCCTGTTCGAGGACAGTGAAATAGAGAAGCAATGCTTCGTCTATTCAGAGAACACAAAACAGCTGAAAAAGGTTGCCAAAATGCCCTGCCATTCGGTGGTTTCATTCGGCAGGTTTATTCAGGCGAATCCCATAGGCTTCAATGTTAAAAATATTCCCATTTTAATGCAATATCTAATAAACCGTTTATTATTTTATTCTTCAGTAAAAAGTCTCATTATTTTTTTGATTTTTAGGATCTTTTATGCATTTTTCGGTGTTTTTTTCCATTTTTTTTTTTTTTATTCTTTTTTTTTTTCTGTAACAGCCCTTTTTATTATCATTCATTGGATCTTATATGTAAATTCCAGACATTTTCATTCTGTAGTTTCTTTGCAAACAGCGTTTAAACTTTTCAAACATTCAAGCGTAATGTTTTTTTTTTCACCCTATTCGTCTGCGGTGTCGGCTTTTTCTGACGGCTACTCTGTGCTCTGATCGGCTCCTGCTTGGGTTTCTCCGGTGTGTTCGGCGTGGTTAATCCAGATGTTTTTGTGGGTTTCAGTGTGCGTTCAGTGGGTTTTGCGGTGAGTGTTCGGCTGGTTTGCGGCGGCTTTGCCTGCACTACGACGGCCCTGTGGTGCTTGCTGAATATACCGCAGGGTCGGCAGAATGAGATCGCCAAATCGCACCGAATTGAAGAGAATGAAAAGTCACCGAACGTGCAGTGACTTTTTTGATTCTCTTTGAATAACCCTGTAACACTCTGCAGGGCTCAAAATTTCAAGTCCCGAGTTAGTAGCCAGAGAGTTACTCGCCACCAGTTCCACAGCAATAAAACTCACAGTTATGTGCGGTGTGTATGAGTGTATCACAGAGCTCCTCAGCAATAAATCTCACAGTAATGTGCAGTGTGTATGAGTGTATCACAGCTACACAGTAATAAAATTCACAGTAATGTGCAGTGTGTATGAGTGTATCACAGCTACACAGTAATAAAATTCACAGTAATGTGCGCAGTGTATGAGCTTATCACAGTGCACCACAGCCTTTTTTACTATCCCCCTGGCCCGTCCCATTCTTTATTACACCCCCAAGCCACCCCTCATTCATTTTACACCCTCCCCTTCATTCATTTTACACCCTCCCCTTCATTCATTTTACACCTCCTCTTTTTTTTTACACACCCCTTCATTCATTTTACACCTCCTCATCCATTTCACACCACCAATTCATTCTTTTCACACACCCTTCATTCATTTTACCCACCCCTTCATTCTTATCACACCCCCTTTATGCATTCCACACATAGCCCTTCATTCATTCCACACATAGCCCTTCATTCTTTTCACACACCATCTTCATTCATTCATTCCACACACCCCCTTCATTCATTTTACAACCCCCCTTCCTTCTTTTAACAACTACCCCCCCTTCCAGGATGCAGACCAGCCCCAGGGCCCAGGTTGCAGGCCAATCCCAGGGTTCAGGCCAGCCCCAGGGCCCCCTCCTCCATAATTAACACAACGGGCCCATTCAGCAGTGCAGCACTTCTCACCGCTCCGATGTCTTATGTCCTGTCCAGTCCTGATGTCCTGTCCTGGACCATTCTCTTCTCCCGTTTTTTTTTTCTCTTCTGCTGACGTGCAGTACAGCTCTGGATTCCAACACGAGAGTCCAATACCGAAGCTGATGAATAGGAAGGGCGGCACCAACGATGCCCACCCCCAGTCCACGGGCCCCTGAACATGTCATGGACTGTAATGCTCTGATGGGGGAGCTGGTCGCACTTCGGCAATTCGAGTTCACTGATCTTAAATTCAGCAATACCATTGTCAAAGAATTGATCACTGTAGGATGTAGTGGATATCAGCGCTCGCACTGGTGATCAATTCATCCAATTTTCAGTATTACACTGGAAAATTAGGTTTTTACTCCGTGGGGTGTTCCTCGGTAAAAACAAATAAAATGCAATGTGCAGACCATTTAAAAGAGATGGTTATAGTAGAATATAAAACGTCTGCTCACATTTAATGGTGCCTATTATTCAAGAGGCGCCAAATCTCAAGCAGCCGGTGATTCCAAGGGGCACCGGACCCCCTTCTTGGTTGATATGGTCCTCAGTGGTGATAGTGGTGGTGAATGGTGATTCATCCATTAAAACAGGACAGGCAATCGCTAGCTACGTTTAAAACTACTTTATTAAAAGTTTACAATACAATACTGTAAATAAAACACTGCATACGTGTTTTGCTGTGGTCAAGCTGATGAAGCTGACCACAGTGAAACGCGTATGTGGTGTTTGAAGCTGGCCCCCCTACAATCGGCACAAATAAAAACAAACACTGTGTTTGGTTAGTGCTACATTTGTGCTGGTTTATGCCGCAAAAATTACCGTTTGTGCTGCTTTCATTTTTGAGATATTAGCAATTGTTTTTTCCAGACAATGAGACTGAATAAAGGTCACCAAAGGTCACTCAGCCCCCCTACAACACCCAAAAATCATGAAATTGGGCTTGTTGGTTAGTGCTAGGTTTGTGCCGGTTTGTGCTGTTGAAATCTCCGTTCTATCTTTTTTCATTTTTGACTTATTAACATTTTAATAAAGGTCACCAAAGGTAACGCAGCCCCCCTACAACACCCAAAAGTCACAAAACCTGGCTTGTTGGTTAGTGCTGCGTTTGTGCTGATTCGTGCTGCAAAAATGAACGTTTGGGCTGCGTTTGTGCAGATTTGTGCTGCAGAAATGAATGTTTGTGCTGGTTTGGTTTTACAGGTATTGCGCATTCTATTTGATGAAACCCCGCCCACTTTACACCCCACATTATAACATTTTTAAAAAAAACATACTATTTGTTTGTGCGGATTTGTGCCGCAGAAATGAACGTTTGTGCTGCTTTGGTTTCAGAGATATTATGCATTGTATTCAATCAAAAAAACGTGCCCACTTGCACCCCATGATGTTAAATGTTAAAAAGAAATATGCCATTAGTTTGTGCTGATTTGTGTCACAATTATTATTATTTTTTTTTTATAGCCACATTATTATTATTCTTTATTTATAAAGCGCCAGCATATTCCGCAGCGCTGTATAATGTGCATAATATAGACAGGGTTACAATACATTGAGTTTGTGCCCCAAAAATGAACGTTTGGGCTGCGTTTGTGCAGATTTGTGCTGCAGTAATTAATGTTTGTGCTGGTTTGGTTTTACAGGTATTGTGCATTTTATCTGATGAAACCCTGCCCACTTTGCATACCCACATTATAACATTTTGAAAACAAACATACTATTTGTTTGTGCTCCGTTTGTGCCGCAGAAATGAATCCTGATGAATGAATATCACAGCTCATGCCTGAGTGGCAGACATTCACTTTTTCTTTATGAAGTGACGCGGTCAAGGTTTTTCACGCAGTCGAGAATTTTCTTAGAGCACTGGTATTGCAAATTTAAATGCATTTGCCAGTAATGTTTTCTGACCAAACTCTGTTATCACTGTATTCACTATTCAGTCTTCAATTCAACTCGACTCAACTTGATCTCAGGATGACTGCACCCCCTCAGACTCAATACAGTGATCAGTGGAAGCTACAAAGAGAGAATAGGAGCCTGTGAGAGGACATGACGTGGTCAGCTGTGACTTCTGTGGCCTGTCCTGCCTGCTGCCCCACCCCGTACTGCCACATGTTCGCTCAGACATTGTATACACACGCTGCCAGATACAGTATACTCACTATGTCAGTGTGCGTTGTGCACAGTGTGTGTAGCACAAACACACACTGCTATACACACAGTAAGTAGCTTTTAGTATTTTTTTCTGTTAAGGCCGGGGTCAGACGAGCACACAAACCGCTACGACGCGCGTACGACAGGGCTGCAAAGCGTAATCCTCCATGGGAGGACTAACTGCTCTCAGCGAGTCAGAGTGGAAGGAACGTCCACTCTCACTGACGTTTCTTCCACTCTGAAGTGCGCTCATCTGACTCCGACCTAAGTCCCTCCTAATTAAATATGCATGGGGTCATACATATATAACGGATTATGCAAATTAGCATGGTTACTAGCATGGCTACCAGGATAGGTGGCAAAATTACAGGTATGTGAAGTTGGCAACCCATGTTTTTAAAACATGAAAAAATCTACCATTCATTTGTGTTGATCTGTGTCACCAAAAAAATTTGTCGGTTTGGTTTTTGAGATATTGCATGTATGGTGAAACCCTGCCCACTTTACACTCCCTGTTATGTCTTACCTTTACAAGTTGCACAAAGGTTACTGCTCTCAAAACACTTGCTTACAATAATAATAACTTATGTTCATCCTCTGTGTTTATATTTATGTTTTACATAAACACATATAGAACATGCATATGCAATCTCTCTTCCTTCCACATTACCTAACTTCCTCTTAACTACAAAGATGTCCAATTATAATTAGAATCTTGAGGATGGAGCAATCCATTAATTTAATCAGTGTAGGGGGTACCCAGGGCATATCCCTCAATGGTCATGCATTCATGGCCCTAAGGTTAGGGTCAAACGAACGCATTTTTCGCATCGTCCGTAAAAACGTGCGTTCGAATGCATTGACGTATTTTTTCACAGTAGACGCGAAAGCGGTCATACGATGCGCATTTTCGTGCGTGATTTTTTACGGATCCAAACCAGGAAACTTTGGGTGTCTGGACGTTATGTTGGCTGGACATGAGCAGCGTCTGACGTCTCCTAATCACGCACACACGCCGCTATGCGGCACAGCGCACTCTGTACGTCAGTACTAGCGATTCTACGTTCTTACGAAAATGCGTTCGTTTGGCGCTTGCGTTGCACGGCCGAACTTTCGTGCGGCCATACTTAGTGTATTGGCCGTCATTGGACGTCATTTGCTGCTACTACGGCCGTAATAAAGTGCGGCTGCACGCGCGTTCGCACTGCGTTCGTCTGACCCCAGCCTTAACCCTGAAAGGGGGAAGATAGGATGGGCATACCTGACCATCATAGCCCAGACATACCTCCCACAAACCCACTACCCAGCAATTAACATAATGAAGCACATGACACCTGAATTGGGAAGAAAATGCTTCAAATTCTGATGAAACAGTGCTGATCTGTTTTAGGCTGGGGTCAGACGAGCGCATTTTTAACGTGCGTTCTGGCGCACTTAATCACGGCCGCACTAGCAGCAAATGACGGGCAATGACAGCCAATATACGAAGTACGGTCGCACGAAAGTCCGGCCGCGCAACGCAAGTGGAAAATGAACGCATTTTTTCGAGAACGCAGAACCTCTAGTACGGACGTACAGAGTGCGCTGCGCCCGCTAGCGGTGTGTGTGTGTGATTTGGAGACGTCAGACCCTGCTCGTGTCCGGCCAACATAACGTCCAGACGCAAAAAGTTTCCTGGTTTGGATTCGTAAAACATACGCACGAAAATCCGCATCGTATGACCGTTTTCGTATATTCCGTGAAAAAATACATCAATGCGTTCGGACGCACTTTTTTACGTTCGCGTGTAAAAATGCTTTCGTTTGACCCTAGCCTTACCAGATTGATTGAACATTTTTTTTATTATAGCTCAAATCACATCACCCTTCTAGATTGTGAGTTCCCACGGGAATAGGGCCCTCGTTTCCTCCTGTAATGGTTTGTCAAATGTTACTCAATGTATTGTAACCCTGTCTATGTTGTGCACATTGTACAGCGCTGCGGAATATGCTCCATGGGATCAGTATTTTAGTTGGATGAGTGGCTGGCAGAAAATCCTCACACAAATAGAGATAGTTATCCTGGTAGTGATGGTTCTGTTGGCGGTGATTGGATGTTGTGTTTTACCCTGCATTAAAAAGGTTGTAGAAAGAACTGTGGAATCCACTACCCCTGTTCTGCTTAGTCAAGTGTGTGGGGACACGGGGGAGAATATTGGCACTTCCTATGCTAGTCTAGAATTTCTGGAGGTTCCTGTGAATGAGATGTATGACAAAATCCGCCCACCAGTGACAACTCAACCACAGAATTATGAATCCATGCGTCCCCTCCCTCGAGAAACCCGTCTGTGATTTAACTTTGAGCCAAGGTTAGTGACCCGTTGCAAGACGAGTTGAAGGCCCGATTCTTGACCCACCAGTCTCGACCATGCTCAAGCCCGGAATACAAAGGGGTTTTATTCAATAGGAGTATCTCGTCTCAACCTCCGGCGAAGATTTGGGATGGCTGGCGAGACTATTAGGGGAACGGATGAAGGCGCGGCTCGTCTCCAAGGGGACACTTGAGAAATGTGCATTTTTAGGGGGGACTGTTGTGGACAAGAATATATATATGCTTTTATAATATTCAAAGGCCTAGAAAGAGGCCTAGAAAAATGCTCATTTAGGTTAAGTTTGCTATGGCTTTAAGACGAAATTAATATAACTGTCTTTTCAGATAAAACCAAAATGTATCTTGCGTAATTTCGCCGTCTCTGCAGAAATAATGAACCACTAGCAGGTGGCCCTGCAAAACCAATTGACCACAAGCAGGAAGAAGGACCCATGTTTTGTGTTTTGCATCCTGTTACAGAATATTACCAGACATCCCAAGGTCACCCAGGATGCAGAGAACACTGCTGACTTTGCAGATGACGAAATGATACTTTGACCTTTGGAAATAGCTGATATTTGATTTCCATTTAATTAATAAATAAACTGTATGTCCGCAGTTTTATGCTGAAGTCAATCAAAATGTTAAGTTGACTCCCACCTGCTTACGTATAGACGTGCTATAAAATATATCAAACTAATAAACAGATTCAGAGGAATCATTGGCTTTGACCAGAGAGGCTACATAGACTTCTTCGTTGTCTGTGTGATTTCTTTATGCGTGCATTTAACTTACCTGATTTCTCCACCGAATTAGACCAGAGACTGGCATCCGAGGAAGGACTACATTGTCCACTTCAATATATATAAATATATATAAAAAATAAATATATATAAATATAATAATAATGAGGCTATTAAAAAAAAATAACAAATAATCACAAATCAGCACAAACTAATGACATATTTGTTTTTAACATTTAACATCATGCGGTGCAAAGTGTGCACGGTTTGATTGAATACAATGCATAATATCTCTGAAACCAAAGCAGCACAAACGTTCATTTCTGTGGCACAAATCCACACAAACGCAGCACAAACAAATAGTATGTTTCTTTTTAAAATGTTATAATGTGTGGTGCAAAGTGGGCGGGTTTTCATCAAATAAAATGCGCAATACCTGTAAAACCAAACCAGCACAAACATTCATTTCTGCAGCACAAACGCAGGCCAAACGTTAATTTTTGCGGCACAAATCAGCACAAACGCAGCACTAACCAACAAGCCAGGTTTCGGGACTTTTGGGTGTTCTAGGGGGGCTGCGTGACCTTTGGTGACCTTTATTAAAATGCTTTATTAAAACCTTAATAACTCAAAAACAAAACAAGATAGAACGGAGATTTCAACGGCACAAATCGGCACAAACCTAGCACTAACCAACAAGCCAGGTTTCGTGACTTTTGGGTGTTGTAGGGGGGCTGCATGACCTTTGGTGACCTAGCTGTGTGAAGTTGGCCCCCCTACAATTGGCACAAATAAAAAAAACACTGTGTTTGGTTAGTGCTACGTTTGTGCCGCAAAAATTAACATTTGTGCTGCTTTCATTTTTGAGAAATTAGTGTAGCGCTGTTTAAAACTCTGTTGCTGTAATGTTACGTTTTGGCCACCAGAGGGAGACAAGCGCATGTAAACTATACTGGACAATGGGACTACGTTTTCCAGCATGCTCTGGGGCAGAGACAGGAAGTGGGTGGGGAAGGAGGAGAGGACATCCGCAGCCTCGTGGAAGGAGAGCCAGTGCGCGCCGAGGGGTGAACAGAGCAAGACGCACGTGAGACAGGGAACGATTGTGACCAGGCCGGAGAGCAGGTGCTGCCTTGCGGACGCTGGAGATCGGTTTCAGTGACTTGCCAGAGACCTAGTAATCCACCGCCGAGAAGTTTGCACAGACACAGAGCTGCAGATTGGACCCCGAGTTAGGAGACCGCGATGATCCAATGGGAGTGCAGGCGGTAAGCTGAAAATCTTGTTGCAAAGACGGACAAGCAAGAACGGCGGATCCGGTGGCACAGGGTCCCAGCCAAATCGAGCGGAGAGACGTCCTTGGTCGAGCAGCGGAGCAGATTGTCTGGCGGATGGGTGAGAGGCCTTCCAGGCCACAGTGAAGTTAACAAAGCACGCTGCAGTTTGCTTAAATCTACAGGGCCCCAACGTGACTAGTCGAAGATACACTGAATCCATTCACTGGCCAGTCGAATCTAGTACCGGGTACCAACACACACATACACGCACACCTTCTTGGGACACAACCTGTACGAGACTTACACTCCGGCAACGAAGGGGTTAAAATTTCCTTTTTTACCGCTATGCGTTTCTCGCATTACAAATTCCTGTAAATATATATATATATATACCGTGTTTGCTTTATATATGCCAGTTTATTTGAGACCAGTAAACTATATAACTTATAAAATCCACAACAGTGCTGGTGTATATTTATTCCCTAGTGCGGGGAGACTGACCCGAGGTTAAATTCAGCGGCTCCTCCAGGAGTGAGCGCTACATTAGCAATTGTTTTTTTCAGACAATGAGACTGAATAAAGGTCACCAAAGGTCACACAGCCCCCCTACAACACCCAAAAATCACGGAATCGGGCTTGTTGGTTAGTGCCGGTTTGTGCTGTTGAAATCTCCGTTCTATCTTTTTTCCTTATGACTTATTAACATTTTAATAAAGCTCACCAAAGGTCACGCATCCCCCTACAACTCCCAAAAGTCACGAAACCAGATTTGTTGGTTAGTGCTAGGTTTGTGCCGTTGAAATATCCGTTCTAACTTGTTTCGTTTTTGAGTCATTAACGTTTTAATAAAGCGTTTTAATACAGGTCACCAAAGGTCACGCAGCCCCCCTACAACACCCAATAGTCACGAAACCTGGCTTGTTGGTTAGTGCTGTGTTTGTGCGGATTTGTGCTGCAAAAATGAACGTTTGGGCTGTGTTTGGTTTTACATGTAGTACGCATTTTATTTGATGAAACCCCACCCACTTTGCACCCCACATTATAACATTTTAAAAACAAACATACAGTGGCAAGAAAAAGTATGTGAACCCTTTGGGATTAAGTGGAGTTTTGCATGAATTGGTTAAAAAATGTGCTCTGATCTTCATCTAAGTCACAACAATTTGAAAAACACAGTCTACTTAAAATAATACAACACAAACATTATATGTTTTCATGTTTTTAATGAACAGAACATGTAAACATTCACAGTGCAGGGTGGAAAAAGTATGTGAACCTTTGGACTTAATAACTGGTTGACCATCCTTTGGCAGCAATAACCTCAACCAAACGTTTCCTGTAGTTGCAGATCAGACCTGCACAACGATCTGGAGTAATTTTGGACCACTCCTCTTCACAAAACTGTTTCAGTGTAGCAATATTCTTGGGATGTCTGGTGTGAATCGCTCTCTTAAGGTCATGCCACAGCATTTCAATCGGGTTGAGGTCAGGACTCTGACTGGGCCACTCCAGAAGGCGTATTTTGTTTTGTTGAAGCCATTCTTTTGTTGAATTACTTGTATGTTTTGGGTCATTGTCCTGTTGCATCACCCATTCTCTGCGGAGCTTCAGTTGGCAGACAGATGGTCTTACGTTTTCCTGCAAAATGTCTTGATAAACTTTGGAATAAATTTTTCCATCAATGACAACAATCCGTCCAGGCCCTGAGGCAACAAAGCAGCCCCAAACCATGATGCTCCCTCCGCCATGTTTTACAGTGGGGATGAGGTTTTGATGTTGGTGTGCTGTGCCTTTTTTTCTCCACACATAGTGTTGTGTGTTTTTTCCAAACAACTCAATTTTGGTTTCATCCGTCCACAGAATATTTTGCCAGTAGTGCTGTGGAACATCCAGATGCTCTTTTGCAAACTTCAAACGTGCTGCAATATTCTTTTTGGACAGCAATGGCTTCCTCCGTGGTGTCCTCCCATATACTCCATTCTTGTTTAATGTTTTCCTTATTGTAGATGTGTCAACAAAAATGTTAGCATGTGCCAAAGATTTCTGTAAGTCTTTAGCTGACACTCTAGGATTCTTCTTTACCTCATTAAGCATTCTGCGCTGTGCTCTTGCAGTCATCTTTACAGGGTGACCACGCCTAGGGAGAGTAGCAACAGTGCTGAACTTTCTCCATTTGTAGACAGTCTGTCTTACGATGGACACATGAACTTCAAGGCTTTTGGAGATACTTTTGTAACCCTTTCCAGCTTCATGCAAGTCAACAATTCTTGATCGTAGGTCTTCTGAGAGCTCTTTTCTGCGAGGCATGGTTCACATCAGGTAGTGCTTCTTGAAACCAGTAAACCCAAAACTGGTGTGTGTTTTTAAGGTTGGCTCACTGCAATTAGCTCTTGTAGAAGTCATTAGGCTAGGGGTTCGCATACTTTTTCCACCCTGCACTGTGAATGTTTACATGTTATGTTCAATAAACACATGAAAACATATAATGTTTGTGTTGTATTATTTTAAGCAGACTGTGTTTTTCAAATTGTTGTGACTTAGATGAAGATCAGAGCACATTTTATGACCAATTCATGCAAAACTCCACGTAATCCCAGAGGGTTCACATACTTTTTCTTGCCACTGTACTATTTGTTTGTGCTGCGTTTGTGTGGATTTGTGCCGCAGAAATGAACGTTTGTGCTGCTTTGGTTTCAGAGATATTATGCATTGTATTCAATCAAACCGTGCCCACTTTGCACCCCATGATGTTAAATGTTAAAAACAAATATGCCATTAGTTTGTGCTGATTTGTGTCACAATTATTTTTCTTTTAATAGCCACATTATTATTATTGTTTATTTATAAAGCGCCAGCATATTTCCGCAGCGCTGTACAATGTGCACAATATAGACAGGGTTACAATAGATTGAGTAACATTTGACAAACTATTACAGGAGGAAACGAGGGCCCTATTCCCGTGGGAACTCACAATCTAGAAGGATGATGTGATTTGTGCTATAATAAAAAAAATGTTCAATCATTCTGGTAAAACAGATCAGCACTGTTTCATCAGAACTTGAAGCATTTTCTTCCCAATTCAGGTGTCATGTGCTTCATTATGGTAATTTCTGGGGTAGTGGGTTTGTGGGAGGTATGTCTGGGCTATGATGGTCAGGTATGCCCATCCTTTCTTCCCCCTTTCAGGGTTAAGGCTGGGGTCAGACGAACGCAGTGGGAACCCGCGTGCAGCCGCACTTTATTACGGCCGTAGTAGCAGCAAAAAGGGCTACGTGACCTTTGGTGACCTTTATTAAGGCTAGGGTCAGACGAGCGTGATTTCTACGGACTGTACGTCCGTGCACACGGACGTACGTCAGTACGGAAGGCACAGTAGTGGCCACACAGTCCGTTTTTTTCACTGACGTATATTTTGACGGATGTAGGAGGGAAAATAAATTAAAAAGCAAAACCATTTTGTCCGTGAAAAATGCTGGACGTATAAATGCAGTCTGTCTGACCATGTTCCATCACTCACACACAAAGCTATGCGGACGTTGCGGATGCAGCGCACTTTGTGCGGCCGTTCTAGGGGTTGTACGTTCTTGTCTGCCTTGCGTCCGTGGGCCGCGGCCGTTGTGCGTCCGCAGTTCAGTGCGGACGTACTTTGTGTAACAGGCTCCAATGGACTTTCTTGCATGCTATCACGGACGTACTTTTAGGCGCAATCACGGATGTGAACACTACGCTCGTCTGACCCCAGCCTAAAATGTTAAGTCAAAAATGAAAAAAGATAGAACGGAGATTTCAACAGCACAAACCGGCACAAACCTAGCACTAACCAACAAGCCAGATTTCGTGATTTTTGGGTGTTGTAGGGGGGCTGCGTGATCTTTGGTGACCTTTATTCAGTCTCATTGTCTGAAAAAAACAATTGCTAATTTCTCAAAAATGAAAGCAGCACAAACGTAGCACTAACCAAACAGTGTTTTTTTATTTGTGCCGATTGTAGGGGAGCCAACTTCACACAGCTTAGTATGCCCCATGTCTTCTAAACCCACCAGCCGCAGGTACGGCATGGTACGCTCTGCCACGGAAAAGGGATAAGATTGACTGATTATTTATGCTGTTATAGTCCAGTTCATTGTGCTGATAGTGGACACAGAAGCTGGGATGGATTTGTAATTAGGCAAAGTAGGCATGTGCCTTCAGGTGGCTGCCACAGGGGCAACTTGCTCTGTGTAAAAAAATTACAATTTAAAATATTTTTGACCCCTATATCTCTTAAACTCTATAGGCTATATGGTCATATGATATGCAAGAATAAAATAACAAATAAATAAAATACAAATATTTTTTTTCTAACGCAACACTATTGTTCATGTTTCAATTATAAAGTGAACAGTGATGCTGCACTAACTCCACTTTTCATTTACCATGCCCCCAGCAAGTACTATGCATTGTTTAATCAAAAACCTAACCCGCCACACTGCAGTGAGTAGAGGCAGGGGGGCTTTGGATTCATGCATCTCTGACTTTAACACTGCTCAAGGTGAAGTGAGATGTTATTGGAAAGGGCAGAGTCTGGCCTTTTCAATGATACCAAATATGACCATTTAATGTTTACAAAAACGTGTCTCACGGCAGTCAACGGTGCGGGTGGACAACTGGCGGACAAGAAAGGGCTAAAATAATTTTTTAAAAGATATTACGTTTTTACATTGAATCCTATGCGATTCACTGTTTAAACCTGTCAAACTGAAACACAGAAAATCAGGGCATGTTGCAGACACTTCAGTGCAGTACAGTATTCTGTGAATAGATGAACCATTATTTCTGTATTGGACAATTTTGCTGGCGTCAAAGAACAGCGAACTGCACTGTATTTAGTGAATTGACAGCTTACACAGTTTGGTGTTTAGTGAATACACCCTCAAGTGTTTCTCTGGTAGTTTTAGAGGCAGTACAGCCACAAAACCGGACTCTCCTTGCAATGTACTCCCTAGGAATAATTTTCCGACCATGCATTACTTCACTCCTTTCTTGTATTACAGAAATAATACGTTTTATTACTGAAATAAGCGATTGGCGAAACCAGGTAAAATAATATTACGCAGTCATAGCCAATATTCTTTGAAATTTGGGGAATCGAGGGCTGTGTACGTGTACTATAAATCCTTTTTTCTAGAAAGGATTTTACCAGGAAAGATACCTTGAGATTTCTCTCGTTTTCAAGTATGTCGTGGGTGGCGAGTATGCACCATTAGGTTTCTTGCCCCACTGGTGTCACTGGGGGGGGGGCGGCCCGCACCGGGTGACACCACCCCCTAGGGTGACACCCTAAGAAAAAAAAAAATATATTTTTTTTTTAGACAAAACAATTTTACCAGGAAGGATACATTGAGAATTCTCTCATTTTCAAGTATGTCCTGGGTAGGCAAGGCCTAGGCTGGCACTTTCCAGGGGGCAGCAAAAAACCTCCACTAAAGCAGATATTCACAGAGCACCGAAATGACGCAGACATTTCAGTGTTCTGTTGTTCCCTGCACTTCAGGGAATCAATTTTCCCTGGGGAATTCACCGCAGGGTCCCTGAAGTGCAGGGAATCAGCCACCGAATGCCACCACGAACCCATCCCCTCTGTTTTCAAAAGAACTATTTAACGAAAATGTCTGGAATTAACAGAATGAAAATGATAATAAAAAGGGCTGTTACAGAAAACAAAACGTTATTAGAAAGAAAAAAAAATTGAATTTGTTTTTGAAAAATGCCTAATAGATACTAAGAAAAAAAAATCAGCAAATAAAAGAGACTAGGGATGTGCACCAATTTTTTTTTCATTTCGGCTCGTTTCGTTCGTAATTCGCCAATTTTCATTTCAGCTCTTTTTTCGTATAAATTTTTTTTGTGAAATCGGAAATTTTTGTGTTTTCGGATCGGCTCGTTTTTTGTATCGACTTTTTTCGTGATTTCAGACATTTTCATGTATTCCGTGTGGGAAATGTTTTGCCCCATAGACTTCAATTTTAAAAATATTCCCGTTTTAATTCAATATCTAATAAACCGTTTATTATTATATTCTGTAGTAAAGAGTCTCTTTATTTCTAGATTTTTTAGGATATTTTAAGCATTTTTTGAAAAAAGAAATTCTGAGCCACAGGGTTTGGGAAATGTTTTGCCCCATAGACTTCAATGTTAAAATATTCCCGTTTTAATTCAATATCTGATAAACCGTTTATTATTATATTCTGTAGTAAAGAGTCTCTTTATTTCTAGATTTTTTAGGATATTTTAAGCATTTTTTGAAAAAAAAATTCTGAGCCACAGGGGTTGGGAAATGTTTTGCCCCATAGACTTCAATGTTAAAAATATTCCCGTTTTAATTCAATATCTAATAAACCATTTATTATTATATTCTGTAGTAAAGAGTCTCTTTATTTTTAGATTTTTTAGGATATTTTAAGAATTTTTTGAAAATTACCGAAGTGGAACCGAAATTATGAATTGAACGAAAATGATTTCCGATTCCGAAAATTTTTCATTTCGGATCGGAAATCGTTTCATTTCAGACGTTTTCGGATCCGATCCGATTCGGAAAATCGTCCGAATCCGAATCCGAATCACCAAATCGGGCCAATTCGTGAAAAAACCAAATCAGTGTGAAACGAAACGCACATCCCTAAAAGAGACTTTTACTACAGATTAATGGAATAAACGTTTCATTAGATATTGGGTAAAAACAGGAATATTGTTAACATTGAAACCTATGCAGGGTTATTCAGAGAGAGGTGAAAACCTTGAGAATGACTGTAAAATTGAAAATTCTAGGGCAAAATAATCAAACTAGAAAAATTCTCTCATTTATCTCACTTTCCAAATTGGCTATTTGGTCTAGATTGTTCATTCTCCTGGCAATACTCAAGGTTTTCACCTCTCTCTGAATAGCCCTGATGGTGTTCGCCTGAATAAACCTGTCTAATGAAACCACTGAACATCAGGACATTTCTCTGCTGTTCGGTGTCTCTGAACAGATTTACCATTACTTCTCTATGGGGACTTTCACTGCCGTCGAACAGGCACAGTACTTGCTGCCAGTTCACCAAAATTTGTGTGTGACTATATGAGAGAGCTGCACAGCAATAAACCTCACAGTAATGTGTGCCGTGTATTATGAGCATTCAGTATTATATGGGAGTACTGCTTTATGAGTAGGAGCAGTTTAAAAAAATAAAAATAAACGTAAAACTCGGGTGGGGGGGTGACACCATGAGTTACCGCACCCGGTGACACCAACCCTAGTGACGCCACTTTCTTGCCCAAGGACACTTACTGGGGAGGTGCTCTTGCCAGGATTGAACCTGTGTCTTCACAGTCTCTCTCCACGGTTATAAAGCAGTGATGTTACCTCTACTCCACCCAGCCAGTACATTTTATAGATGTATGTGTATGGGGCTTTGTGACGGTGAACTGGCAACCCAGTTTTCCATTAAACAAATGGAAAAATTAAGAAACTTAAAAAGAAAAAGGTTCAATCAATAATTTGAACACATACAAAAAAGTGATACGGCCCCATTGCTCTTGTTCTTTGCTATACTGCATTTTGGACACTAAGAGCATTCCTTCTTGCAGTTTCTCTGTTACTAGAGGTAAATAGTTTCTTCCAGTAGCTGCATATTCTATGGCTCAATTTCCACTCACTAATGGCTGTTGATGATCATAAATGTATCTGGACATAATCCTTAATGTTGCTAAATTTTTCTGCAACACATATATGCCACTGAAAGCCTGGACTGAGAAGGTTAATGTTTTATATAGTTATTTCTTTTTAAAGTAAATCCTTTTGCAATCATTTTTTATCAGTGAGAGACATTAGGAATCTCATTGCTTCATGTGATCACAATCTATAAAGAACAAAACCTTAAGAAGAAAACAAGCAGCACTGCTTGTGATCTTATCTTATATCTAAATAGTTGTTTGGACTTGGCTCAGGGATTGCCTTTGCCTGGCAGCTGTCTATGGTTTTGTCTTTGTGTTTTACTTTTTAAATCTCCAATGCAACAAGCTGTATGCACCTATAACCTATCCAGGTAAATTAAATAGATTACCGCTGTAATATTTGTGAAGGATTTATTGAAGAACCTGCAATTTCTCCATTACTCAACCTTTATTTCAGTAAAAAGTAGAAATGAATTTAAATTACTTTACACTTTTTCAGCATTACTTTTATCTTTTTAGTGAGCAAAAAAGGGGGTTTGTGAGGGTCCTGAGAAAGAACAATGGCACTTGTGGCCTGCTCTACGGTAGGGCCCGCTCAGGTCTAATAAGGCTTTAGCTCGATTGTGCCATTACAGGGACAACACACATAAAAAAATAGTAGCATGTGTTTTACAATGTGCATTTTTATGTATTGCACAAATAATCGAGTTACCGTTCATGTTTGTAGTAGTGTTACTTGAATCTGGTCACTGTGACCTTTTACCAGTGTGTTGAGCTAAAGTTTACCATTTTTTGCTCATCAAATTAGAAGCCATGTTTCCAATACCTAAGGAATCCTGACAAGTTATACATTAATTTTTTTCAGCCGACTCAGATGATTCATAATATTTCATTACTAAGTGTAAATGTCATAACAGAATGCTTGTCTAACTACAATCCTGGTTGTTGTCTGGTCTTTTCAATGGCCTTTTCAATGAAACCTCACTTGACCTTGTGTGGGTCATAGACAGGCATCTACTGGCCATTGGGACTACCAGGAGATTCCCAGTCAGCTGAGGGCTCAGTGGGCCAAGCCATGTCTGGCGATCGCCTGGGCCTGGCCGCCGGCTGAGCCTGGCGATTGCCTGGGTCTGGCCGTCATCCCAGCCTTGAGGTCGCTGGGCCTGCCTGCCAGTCGAGCCTGGGGTGCCTTTTTTTAACAAACACAATTCTTTTTATATTTTGCAAAAACACTTTCTATTTTGTAAATTTTTTAAAAGATCTTTGTATTAAATTTTTTTTTTTAAATAATATATATATTTTTAAAAAAACATTAATTTTGTATCAGATCTTTTTAATTATTTTTTAATGGAATTTTTTATTATTCAACACATTTTTATTGATTTAAGCTCCTATTAGGAGAATAGGAAATGTTTTTTTCAGTTCAGAGGAATTTTCCGATGTCAGTTCGGCACGATTCACTGGTTAATGGCACAATTCTGTGTTTTTTGCCGATATCAATAACTGTTTTGGCTACTCCATTTTCAGCAAGACCTGGTTTACATCCACTAAATAGTGAATTCACAGTATTTTCGGTGAAATGGAATCAGAGAATAGTGCCGAAATGTGGTGAAGCACAAAGCTATCGGGACTACCGGGAGATTGTACACAATTGCATTCAATTTAAAATAACATAAAATATGTCTTCGTTTCATTAAATGTGAAAAAATCCAAACAAAATCTTTATCTCTAGGCCCATATAGATCTTAATCCGGCCCTGTGTATTTGCATAATCGGAGTGGGCTGGTCTGAATGAAGCCCTGGGTCGATTTTTTTTTTGTCCCAGTCCAGCCCTGGTCATAGATGTGGAGATATAGATCAGATTAACTGGTAGCATGCCAATCTTGGGGAGAGGAGACCCAGACCATAATTGGAAGCTTGACGATGCACGTCATTGCTCAGGAGTTATCAGGACCAGCTCATCTATGTGGCCATGGCTCCAGGCGGCCCTTTGCTAGGGGTGGCATTTAGACGCCCTTTCAAAGGCTGCAGCATGGAGTGGCTGCCGGGGCCTTGGCTAGCCAGCGGCCCCCTGGGCCTTTACCAGACCTGTTCAGGGAGTATGTGACTGTGTGTGGATGAGTGACTGTGTGGCAGGGCATATGGATATATGGGCTCTGTGATACGCTCATACATGCTGCACATTACTGTGAGTTTTATGGCTGTGGAGCTCTGTGATACACTCATATGCATTTTTTTTAGGGGGGGGCAGCATTTCGTCCTTGGACCCAGGCAGCACAGTGTCTTAGGCCGGGGTGGGGGTAACGTTGCCCTATATAATTCTGAGATTTTCTATACACCATTCCAGTTTCAGCTTGAAATAATGATTATCATGATTTAAAACAATTATAATAGTAAATAAAACAGATAATTTTTAAGTTATCCAGCTAACAACAAACATATTAACTGTATTTTAATGCATTGTGAACCTCAGTATTTATAAATAATAAGATTAAATCATATGAGTGTTCAATGTCTCGAGCATACTTAGTTTAATATAAACATTATCAAAATTCTTCTGCCTGTATCCCTCATTCTTCTATTGTTTCAAGCTAGTGTTTCCACAGTAATCATGTACGATTCTCAATAAAGTACCATGTTTACTGATCACAACAGAAAAAATACTTCACAACTACATATGAAGGTAAGATAGCATTGATTCAATGTCGAGTGCTTGATATGCACGTACAGTATTACACAAAGCAACCTCTGCACTTGAACATAAAGGATTGTGCATTTAGCAGGTCAAGTCCATGAAACATCAATACAAATACAACACATATTAGTAGTATTATAGTACAGTAGTACAATAAAATAGCAGCATTTTGGCACTGGATATAAAGTCACTTCATGTCAACTTAACAAGCACCACAACAAAGCAAAAAAGCAAGTAATGCTCTACAAATAAAAGTGTAAGGCTGATGAAGTGGAAAATACCTCTCTATAGTCTATACACCAAACAAACACAGTAAAAAACACAAAGGTGCACTAGCAACAGGAAGACTGGTCAAAACACATTGGGCCCTATTCCATTCCTGATGCTAGGAAGAGAATGTGTCAGGAAATAGGGCAATTTTTAAATCCTTACAGGGTTATTCAGAGAGCGGTGAAAAGCAGGAGAATGACTGGAGAATGGAAAATTCTAGCAGGGTTATTCAAAGAGATCCGAATGGCTGCCAAAAGGGAACCGAACGCTGAAAATCAGCATTTGGTTACCTTTCTTGGCCATTCGGCTATCCAGAGATCTTGGCGAATTGCCTGCACATACGGTGCCTGTTCGAGGACCGTGAAATCCCCATAGAGAAGCAATGCTTCGGCTATTCAGAGAACAAAAACCAACAGTGAAAGGTTCCCGAAATGCCCTGTCATTCGGTGGTTTATTTCGACAGGTTTATTCAGGCGAATCCCATAGGCTTCAATGTTAAAAATATTCCCGTTTTAATTCAATATCTAATAAACCGTTGAAGATTCTCTTTATTTATAGATTTTTTAGGATATTTTAAGAATTTTTCGTGATTTTCTTTTTTTTTAAAAAAAAATCTGATTTTTTTTAATTAATTTTTTTAACTTTACTTATTTTTTCTGTAACAGTCCTTTTTATTATCATTCAAAGGACCTTATATGTAAATTTCAGACATTTTCGCACAGTAGTTTTTTGCAAACAGCGTTTCACTTTTCAAACATTCAAGCTTACTGTTTTTTTAATTTATTCACTGCTTTCTTCTGCGGTGTCGGCTTTTTCCGGCGGATGCGCTGCATGTGATCGGCTCGTGCTCGGGTTTTTCCGGCGTTTTCGGCAGGTTAATCCAGATGTTTTTGCGGGTTTCAGTGTGCGTTCATCCTCGTTTTCGGCAGGTTTGCTGCGACTTTTCCCTGCATTTCGATGGCCCGGTGGTGCTTGCTGAATACACCACAGGGTTGCCGAAATGGGATCGCCAAATCGAACCGAATTGAAGAGAAAGAAAAGTCACGAACGTGCGGTGGCTTTTCGATTCTCTTTGAATAACTCTGTAGGCTAAATTAGCCAAACCAGAAAAATTCTCCCATTCATTTCATTTCCAAATCGGTTATTTTGACCTACAGGGTTATTCAAAGAGATCCGAATGGCTGCCAAAAGGTAACCGAACGCTGAAAATTAGTGTTCGGCTACCTTTCTTGGCCATTCGGCTATTCAGAGAGCAGGGAATTCGCCAAATGTTGGCGAATTGCCTGCACATACGGTGCCTGTTCGAGGGCAGTGAAATCCCCATAGCTTCGGATATTCAGAGAACAAAAACCAGCAGTGACAAGTTGCCGAATTGCCCTGCCATTCGGTGGCTTCATGCAGCAGATTTATTCAGGCGAATCCCATAGGCTTCAATGTTAAAAATATTCACAATTTAATTCAATATCTAATAAACCGTTGATTATAATATTCTGCAGTAAAGAGTCTCTTTATTTATAGATTGTTTGGGATATTTTAAGCATTATTCGAGATTTTTTTTTTTTAATTTTTTTTAACGTTTGTTCTTTTTTCTGTGAGAGCCAATTTTATTATCATTCCCTGGACCTCATATGTAAATTTCAGACATTTTCGCTCATTAGTTTCTTTGCAAACAGCGTTTCACTTTTCAAACATTCAAGCAAACGTTTTTTTTTGTTTTTTTTACTCCATTCGTTTGCGGTGTCGAGTTTATCCGGTGGCTGCGCTGCGTGTGATTGGCTCCTGCTCGGGTTTTTCCGGCGTTTTCTGCAGGGTTAATCCAGATGTTTTTGCGGGTTTTTGGTGTGCGTTCGCCGGGTTTTGCGGTGAGTTTTCGTCTGGTCTGTGGCGACTTTTCCCTGCATTACGGCGGCCCTGTGGTGCTTGCTGAATACAACGCAGGGTCGCCGAAATGGGATCGCCAAATCGTGCCGAATTGAAGAGAACAAAAAGTCACCGAACGTGCGGTGACTTTTCGATTCTCTTTGAATAACCCTGCTAGAATTTTCCATTCTCCAGTCATTCTCCTGCTTTTCACTGCTCTCTGAATAACCCTGTTAGTGTAAATAGGGCTTAACCCAAGGGGATATAAGAAAGGTAAAAGATTGTGTCAAAGGACACTAAGGAACATAATCTTAATTCAGATTGACAGTGTAGCAAAAATAAACTTGTGCGCCTGTGCAGCTGGTGTATTCATTTTTCACTTTTTAACTACATGCACTAAGCTTATTTTTGCTGCACTGTAAATCTCGCAGTGAATAAAGAGTATGTTCCTTAGTGTCCTTTGACACAATCTTTTACCTTTCATACATTCCTGATGATAACATAGAGACAGTAAGCAGGAAAATCTGTGCTTGCACATTTTCCCTTACAATCTCCATGTTAATGTTGTTTTCTGGGGAAGATGCAAGTTCAATACCTCGCCACGGAATGCAACACTCAGCTCGGGGATTCCATAGGACTCCATGGAACCTTGCACTTCCAAGCCACTAGCTCTGCACAAGCTCACTCTTTCGAGATTGCACAGAACCATGGAGTGAACGCAGACAGAGAGTAGGAACCTTTTGTTCCCAGTCTCACTCTGCAATAAGAAGCAGTGGATCGCACCAACCATTTCGCTGCTGGTGAGAGGTAAGTATGGGATTTTTTAGGGGGGTTTAGAGGGTGTCAATTGATTTTGCAGTTGCAGAATCATTTAACACCAGCTTCCAGGAGGTGGTAAAATTCCTCATTTCAATGCAAATACCCTAGAACCACAGCACCTGGCACAGATCCTCCATCTTGTTTTTAATCAAAGGGACCTTGAATTTTGAAGCCACCAAACAGAAAATCCCAACAGCCGCACACATGCTGATGTGCCTGCCAGACCAACCAACAAGAAATCATCCAGAGAGTGCACTACGAAACTAGCTCCAGCCATCTACCGTACCACCCTTTCAACAAAAGTAGTTACTGGTAGACATGTGCATTCGTTTTAGTACTAAAGCGATTTAGTCCGAATTTTGGGATAATTTAGTTTTAGTATGACTCAAGAGAAACGAAACTGCTCAGTACAAAAAACGAAAGAAACTAAAATAAAATGCACTACATTTTAGTTTCAGTCCTCTTTGTGATATTATATTGATGAGTGAAGGAGACCAGCAATGAAGAGCGCAACATCGCAACATCCGAAGTTCTGCACCCTCCACATGCCAATGCAGGAAGATGTTCTATACAGAGAGGGACATTAATTCAGGAGGATGTTCTATATATTATACAGAGAGGGGTATTAATTAATGCAGGTGGATGTTGTATACATTATACAGAGAGGGGTATTAATTAATGCAGGAGGATGTTCTAAACATTATACAGAGAGGAGCCTTTTTTTTTAGCCCTTTAAATCCAGTGGCTGTGAGCGCGGAGATCGGCTGCTTGTTACATTATCTCTCAGTACAATGTATCAGGCTCAGTTGTTACAGTAACTGACTGTAACAGCGCTCAGAGTTTCAGTAAAACAAGAAAATAATATTGTTCTAACGTCTTATATATGAAAATATTATTTACTAGTTTTACTGAAACTCTGAGCGCTGTGATGAGCAGCAGTCAGTTACTGTAACAGCTTTGCCTGACACAGGGCAGTATTGCAATGTTGGTGCTAACTTAACCAGAGCTGTTGTAACTGAAAACCTCCATAGGCTATAATAGCTCTGGGAAGTTTACGACAGCTCTGGTTATGTTAGCACCAGCTATATAATATGGCCCACATTGTGCTGAGAGTGAGAGATACTGTAACAAGCAGCGATCTTAGCCCTCTGAGGAGCCACTACAATAGTAATTGTATCCACTGGTTTTCGGATGAATGAAATTAGTTTTCATACTAAAGAACTGAAAACGAATTTCTTTAGCAACTAAATAAATTGCATTTTAGTACTAATGCATTAGTTCAAAACGAAATTTTGTGCTGTGCACATGTCTAGTTACTGGTTTAAACAGATGGCACAGCCTATTGGTAAACACATGTCATAATAAAAACCTCCTGAAAGGCATAACCAAAAACATGGCAACACTCAGGATATAGCGGCAGCAACCGAAATGTAGCCTTCACATCAGCTTCCACCAACAAGCACTGCCTGTGCTTATCCCTTACAAAGTCTCAAAAAATGATGTCTGGGCATGAACTCAACTTACCTGGTTTCTTCTTCAAATCCATAGGTGAAACCTACCAGTTAGAAAGTGACAGGACTTCAAAAATATATTTAGCAAGGATTTATTTTTTTGGATAAACCTGTTTTGTGCTCTCAATTGTTTGATACCTATGAGAGCAGAATATTTTTGTGACTTTTTTAAACGAAAGGTTAAGCAATAATGATATATTTTCACAGCCTTCTCTGATCATATTTACCAAGAGTTGTTAATGGCTATTTCTTCAAATGGGAAAATTCACAGGCAGATTATATTTGTGACACCCCGTTAACGGGCCAATGGTTGTCACGATGGCGCCTGGCATCAGCCCAGGTGGGTCTTCTGTTATGAGGTTAAATGCTCATGAGTGGAGGATACATCAGGTAAAATGTAAACAGAGGGTTTATTTTGTTTTCAGCACCTATAAACAAACCAAGGGTGATAATCTTGAGCAAGGAATATAGAATAAAGTCTTCGGGAACTGGATGCGGTAGAAACAAAAAAAGACAGGTGGATAACTGAAGGAACAAGGCAGAAGTTGGTTGGAACTTGGCAGTGAACATAGGTGGCAAACTCTGGGGGTGAACCCAGGTGGCAGACTCTGGCGGTGAACCCGGGTGGCAGACTCTGGCGGTGAACATGGTGGCAGGCTTTGGTGATGATGTACAGCAAACAAGGCCCAGGCCAAATACTCACAGCAATGCTGATAGTTGATACACTCTTGATAATGCTTGAGCAGGTGGTAAACACGACGGTACAGGTTCAGGCTGGGCAGTCACAGCAATGCTGTCAGATACTCAGGAGCAAAGTGGAAAGCAGTTACAAGGGAAACACTCAGGAACTGGAGCTGGTGACACCATACACTAAGGAGACTCCATGATAGAGCAATGCACTGTAGGAACCATGCCCTTAAAAAGCAAGGAATGCATACTCTGAGGCTATGGTCAGACAAGCACGTTTTCTACGGACTGTGCACCCGTGCAGTATGGACGCACCTTTTGACGGAAGACGCCGTAGTGGCCACACAGTCCGTTTTTGTGACTCACGTTATTTTTGATGGATGTAGGAGGGAAAATTAATTAAAATGAAAACACGTTTTGTCTGTCAAAAATGCTGGACGTATAAATGCAGTCCGTCTGACCATGTTCCATCACTCACACACACAGCTATGTGGACAATGCGGACGTGGCGCACTCCGCACGTCCGTCCTAGCAGTTTGATGTTCTTGCTAACCTGCGTCTGTTTGCTGCGTCCATAGTGCGTCCGCACTTCCGTGTGGATGTACTTCATGTGTGGGCCTTCATTGGTCATGATTATCTGCTACCATGGACGTACTAAAGTGCGGCTACACGGACGTTAACACTGCGTTCGTCTGACCCCAGCCTGAGCAGGTGTAAACTGAGATGACCAGCAGGCTGCGGATACATCCCAGACTACAATGAACCAAAGGGTCAGACTCAGAACATAGTAAGTACTGTCATGGATCTTTAACCTACTTGGATATTTTATGGGATTTAGGGCTGGAATCGTGACAATGGTAATCTGGCCCCTTGTCTTATTACCGTTTTAAATTATAGATAGAAAGCAGAAAATAATACAGACACAATGTATAACCTCTCTTTGGTTTTGGATATTGTGTACTTTTTAAAAATAAATAGCAACTCTATAGCCAACATTTTATATACACTTGGTTTTATCTATGGAATGCAACGTGCAAAAACAAAACAGAACATTTTCAGTTTTTTTTTTCTTCAAAACGTTTGGTTAAAATTGCTGGTTTTGGGCATATTACAAAGTTGGTGCTAACTTAACCAGAGCTGTTGTAAACTTAAAACCTCCATAGGCTATAATGGCTCTGGGAAGTTTACAACAGCTCTGGTTAAGTTAGCACCAACTATGTAATATGGCCCTTTGTAATTTAGCAGTAAATTACATTTCTGATTATTTTAAAAAGACTGTCTAGCATAATATAGATTGAATGATAAATTGTAAAAACATACATTTGCTTGTAAAATATTAAAGTGGAAATATTTTTTTTTATTTTACATGACATATCCAGTAGGGATGAGCCAAACACTCCCTGAGTTCGGTTCGAGCCCGAACCCGAACGTCCCATTTGTTCGGGACCGAACCCGAACCCCTTGCAAGTCAATGGGGCAGAAAATTCGTTTTTTTAGAGTGCCCTCCAAGAGGCCATATATGCTACATATTTGCCATAAAAGGTGTATGGGGGTCCGGGTAGTGCCCTGGGGGACAGGAAACAAGGACAAAAAGTAAAAAAAAACGTTTTTAAAGGGACAGTGAGTTTTCCATGAAATAAGGGTTAAAAATAAAAACCCAAAATTCCTTCAAATATCGTGCCTAGAAGGTCCCCATAACCTGCCCGTGAAGTGGCGGATTTCTAGGATGTATACAAACACTTAAAAACAAAAAAAAATGACGTTTCATATGACGGTAAATGCTTTTCCTTTAATCTATCCATAAACAACTGCTTGGGGCGGCAGCCTGTATGAAAAGACATTTTAGGACGCGCAGAAAAAGTTTAGTGATTTTTTTGGCTAAATTATTGTGAAACTTATGCAGGCTTTGGATGAAAGTAACAATAGGTGCTTTAAAATTGGGCTTTTAGCGTCGGCAACAGTGTCGTCACACCGTAACCCCTCTGAGGATATGAATCTGATACAGGCGTCAGTGGCAGTGCACCCAGATATTGTGCCTTTAGTGCCAGGCATGCAAGTACTATCATACAGTAACCCCTCTGTGGTATTGTGGAAGAATGCAGGGGTGGACCATGCGGTCCTATATTAAAAAGATATGAATCTGGGAATGGGCATCAGTGCACCCAGATATTGTGCCTTTAATGCCAGGTCAGCAAGTATCATCATACAGTAACCCCTCTGTGTTATTGTGGAAGAGTGCAGGGGTAGACCTTGCGTTCCTATATTAAAAAGATATGCATCTGGTTAAGGCGTCAGTGCACCCAGATATTCTGCCTTTGGTGCAAGACTGCCAGCCAGCAAGTATCATCATACAGTAACCCCTCTGTAGTATTGTGGAAGAACGCAGGGGTGGACCATGTGGTCCTATATTGAAAAGTTTTTGATCTGGTAATGAGCGTCAGTGCACCCAGATATTGTGCCTTTAATGCCAGGCCAGCAAGTATCATCATACAGTAACCCCTCTGTGGTATTGTGGAAGAATGCAGGGGTGGACTTTGCGGTCCTATATTGAAAGGTTTTTGATCTGGTAATGGGCGTCAGTGCACCCAGATATTGTGCCTTTAATGCCAGGCCAGCAAGTATCATCATACAGTAACCCCTCTGTGTTATTGTGGAAGAGTGCAGGGGTAGACCTTGCGTTCCTATATTAAAAAGATATGCATCTGGTTAAGGCGTCAGAGCACCCAGATATTCTGCCTTTGGTGCAAGACTGCCAGGCCAGCAAGTATCATCATACAGTAACCCCTCTGTAGTATTGTGGAAGAACGCAGGGGTGGACCATGTGGTCCTATATTGAAAAGTTTTTTATCTGGTAATGAGCGTCAGTGCACCCAGATATTGTGCCTTTAATGCCAGGCCAGCAAGTATCATCATACCGTAACCCCTCTGTGGTATTGTGGAAGAATGCAGGGGTGGACTTTGCGGTCCTATATTGAAAGGTTTTTGATCTGGTAATGGGCGTCAGTGCACCCAGATATTGTGCCTTTAATGCCAGGCCAGCAAGTATCATCATACAGTAACCCCTCTGTGTTATTGTGGAAGAGTGCAGGGGTGGACCTTGCGTTCCTATATTAAAAAGATATGCATCTGGTTAAGGCGTCAGTGCACCCAGATATTCTGCCTTTGGTGCAAGACTGCCAGGCCAGCAAGTATCATCATACAGTAACCCCTCTGTGGTATGGTGGAAGAGTGCAGGGTTGGACCATGTGGTCCTATATTGAAAAGTTTTTGATCTGGTAATGGGCGTCAGTGCACCCAGATATTCTGCCTTTAATGCCAGGCCAGCAAGTATCATCATACAGTAACCCCTCTGTGGTATTGTGGAAGAGTGCATGGTTGGACCCTGCGGTTCAAAAAAATAAAATGATATAAATGTGGCACAGGCGTCAGTGCAGCCAAATATTGTGCCTTTCATGGCAGCAAGTGCCATCACACCGTAACCCTTTTGTGGTATTGTGGAAGAGTTCAGTGCTGGAGGTTTTGTGAATGCAGAAGAGGACATCCCCTATCTATTCCATTACTTCAGCATCAGGGGGTTGATAGCTGCTGATCAAGGACTGATTAATTTTTATAAATGTCAGCCGGTCTACAGAGTCGGTGGACAGACGCACTCTTTTGTCTGTGACAAAACCTCCAGCGGCACTGAACGTCCTTTCGGAAAGCACGCTAGATGAAGGGCAACCTAGTAGCTGCATAGCATATTGGATAAGTTCTGGCCAGTGATCCAATCTCAACACCCAGTAAGCCAGTGGATCATCTGCTGGAAAGGTATCCAGGTCTGCCCTTGCCCCTAGGTAGTCCTGCACCATATGGTGAAGACGCTGGCAATGGGTGCCTACATTTGATGTCCTTGGGCGTCGTGGACTAAAAAAATTTAAAAAACCATCAGTCAAGTGGCCCTGGCCTTCACCGCTATTCCTCTGATCACCCGCAGCCTCAGAAGCACATGTGTCAGCACTTGGTAATCTACCAGTGCCTGGAAAGGTGTTACACAAGTGTCGCTTTAGAGCGTCCTCAAGTTTTTTCATCCTGTGCTCCCTCTGTGCGGGCAGGATGAGCTCTGCAACTTTACCCTTGTATCGTGGATCAAAAAGGGTTGCCAACCAGTAATGATCCCTCTCCTTGATAGCACGAATCCTGGGGTCCTTTAGCAGGCTTTGCATCATAAGGGAGCCCATGCAGCGTAGGTTGGAGGTGGCATTAGCTTCCGAGTCTTCCTGGTCAATGAGGATGACCGTATCGTGCACTTCCTCCTCCCAGCCACGCACTAGCCCTTCTGTTTCTGGGCACACAAAACCCTCCCTTGAGGAATCCCCACCTTCAATGCACCCACTACTTAAATAGTCCTCCTCCTCCTCATCCTCCTCCTGTCTGATCTGAGTAGGACCCGCTGGAATGCTGTCTGCGGAAAGACTGGGGCCTTGAGAGCTAGGGAAGGCCTCCTCTTCCTCCCGTGCTCTGCCTCTAAAGCCACATCTATAATTCCCTGCAGAATGTGCTCCAGCAGGAACACTAAAGGAATTGTGTCACTGATGCATGCACTGTCCCTGCTCACCATCCTCGTTGCCTCCTCAAATGGTGACAGTACAGTGCATGCATCCTTGATCATCAGCCACTGCGGGGAAAAAAAACCAAGTTGACCTGAACCTGTCCTTGTGCCATACTCACACAGGTACTCGCTGATGGCCCTCTGCTGCTTGTGCAGACGCTGCAGCATTGCTAATGTCGAGTTCCACCTAGTGGGCATGTCACAGATCAGACGGTTTTTGGGAAGGTGGAATTCTCTTTGAATTTCTGCCAGGCGAACGCTTGCTGGGAATGACCGTCTGAAGTGGCTGCAGACTTTTCTGGCCTGGATGAGAAGCTCTGGCAGCCCTGGGTACTTGGTTAGGAAACGCTGTACCACCAGATTTAGGACATGTGCTAGGCATGGTACATGCATCAATTTACCCTTGCGTAGGGTGGAAAGAAGGTTGCTGCCATTATCGCAGATGATCATTCCCAGCTCAAGCTGGCGTGGTGTTAACCATCTCTGCACCTGCCCCTGCAGAGCTGACAAAATTTCTGACCCGTTGTGGCTCCTGTCCCCTAAACAAACCAGCTCAAGCACAGTATGGCATCTTTTTGCTTGAGCCATTGCGTAGACCCTGTCAGGCGTCGGTTTAACTGCCACTTTGCCAGAGACAGAGAAGGAGGAGGAAGAGGTGGTGGTGGTGGAACAGACAGACCTCATACAAGCAGCTTTCTGGAGGCATGGTGGATGAACAAGCTCCAGCACAGAGCCCCGTCTTGGATGCCTCCCAGCTGCAATCAGAGTTACCCAGTGTGCCGTGAAGGAAATGTAACGACCCTGTCCATGCTTGCTGGACCATGTGTCTAAAGTGACATGCACCTTGCTGCTAACTGCCTTTCCCAATGACTGGATAACATTGTCTTCCACGTGCTGGTATAGTGCTGGAATGGCCTTGCGTCCATTTAGAGCCACCAGCTGGAAAGGCAGCAGCTGCAATGCGAGTAATTTTGCTAAGCTGGCATTTAGATGCTGTGCTTGGGGATGGTTGGGACTATATTTTTTCTTTCGCTGCAGCAGCTGCGGCAACGTAATCTGACTGCATAAATCTTCAGCTACTGGGATGATGTCACATTGTGAGGAAGGACCTGCTGGTACATCCATTACTGTAGCATCATCCCTGTCGGTGGAGGTTGTAGGCAATGACATGGCAGGACATACAGTGTGGGTAGAGACAGATGAGGAGGAGGAGGACCTACGCAAAGTTTTGCGCCAATGGGATGTGTGACACTTGTTCATATGTCGCCTCAAGCACGTGGTACCCAAGTGTCCGGTGTTTATCCCACGCTTCAGCCTCATCTGACATAGATTACAAATAGCAACGGTGGGGCCCTGCAGAGGATGCACCACGTCCACCACGACCAGAGACACAGCCTCCCGACACAGGGGCTGCTTGCCCTCTTATCTGTGTCTGGGAGCATCTGCCTGTCCTTTTTGTTCTTTCAGACATGATGAGTGATATATAGATTAATATATACAGAACTCTGATTCAACTCTGCTATAAAAGATTTAAAGAACTCTGGTATAACTCCGTGAGACACACTGATAGTTGGCAGCCAGTGACGAGACACAGATCACCTCAATTCACAAATGTTTTAAAGAAATTAGTGAGCCCCAAAATACAGCATGGTACTGCTTGTGTGACGAGACACAGATCACCTTAATTCACAAGTTTTTTAAAGAAATGAGTGAGCTCCAAAATACTGCGTGGTACTGGATGTGTGAAATCTCCTCTGAAATGCGTGCAGAAGCGCTGCGTGGAAACGTTATATAGTGTGCTGCGGGACTTAGCTCTGTGAGCCCATGATTGGCCAAAATTTGGCCAATCAGGACTCTGAGCGGTGATTGGCATAGTGTTGAACCAGTCTTGCACCAGATCTGTGGTCAGGTGCAAGGCTGTAGCCAATTACGAGCTTCAGGCCAGTGGGAAAATGCATTGTGGTCCATTGTGGTCGAACATGCGGCGAACACCCGGAAATGTTCGGTGTTCGCGATCCACTCGAACAGGCTAAGTTCAGGTCGAACCCCGAACCGTCCGAACCCGAACAGCTCATCCCTAATATCCAGGAGTATAGGTAGTTTACAAACAAAAATTAATATTGTCGTTGTTGTAACAATGATAATCTTTAGTTATCCCGATGAAAATTCAAACAGCGGCAGGGCAAAATTCATTGTTGAAGCTGTTTAAATTTCCTTTTTGGGAATTGCTGTAGTTTATTGTCATTACAACAACAGTGATATCTGCCATTGTGTGCAACTATGGTTATCTACAGTGGTTAGTGAATAACCTCCAAAGTATTGTTGTTACAGTTACAATTACAAGTACTTTCAAAGCGCCAACAAGTTCTGTAGTGCTCTACAATGGGTGAGACAGAGCAAAAATTGCGTGCAAGTTAAACAAACAGAACAGTAGGAGAGAGGATCCAGCTCAAGAGCTTACAATCTAAGAGCAGAGGGATGACAAACTAGCTGAGGGTAAATAGCTGGGCATGGGTGCATGCAATAGGATGTACAACATTATAACTTTGCAATACTGCACATCACCAAAATTATCAAGACATTTAGGGCTAAATTACATTCTTCACGCAAACGTTAACGCTCACTTGCGTGAGCATTAACGTTTGCTGCGGTGTTTACCGCATATTACAATCCAAACGGGTTAAGTAACCCGTTTGCGTTTGTTACCTTGCGATTTTCAGCGCGAGGTTACTGTACTTTGCGCTCCCTATGCTTAACATGGGGATGGCAAAGTGTTAATCAGCGCAGGGTTACAAAGTCCCAGCGCTGATTAACGTCCGGCTGTGGTTAGGAAAAAGTTAACCAGAGCCAGGACTTGGTGTTAACGGATTCCGCTTCTGCAGAATCCATTAACACCAGGCTAAATTTTTTTAAAAAGCAGCCTATACTCACCCTCTGTCCTGCGCAAGGACCGCGGGTCCAACCGCCTCCTCCGGCCGGCGGGAGCAGGGAAAGCCTGAGGGAAAAGTCCCCCCAGTTTCTCTCTACGTATCACTAGGCTGACCGACTGGATCTCGCGAGGCGAGATCCGGCTGGTCATGTGACCAGCAGGGGGGAACTCAATGGAGTCCTATGGACTCCATCAAGTAGATGCTCGTGGCTGCACTCAGCACTGCCGCAAGCATCCCTGATTTTAACGGGCGGTAACAATGCAGGCAGCATTTTTTGCACCTGCATTGTAATCCAGCGTTAAAACGCGGGCACAAGGGGGAAAACTGCGGGCGCAGTTTTTCCTCCCTTGCGCCCGCGTTTTAACGCTAGGATTGTAATTTAGCCCTTGCACTTTTAACCAGTGGTGTTTTTGGCACTTTAAATATTGCACTGCTGCTAAAATCTATAGTATAGAAGTTAATATATGTATAATATATGAGTTAAGTAACTGAGTGTCACCCTCTACCCCAGTGTTTCCCAAACCTGTCCTCCGGATCCTCTGCCTCGCCACTTTTTCCAGATATCTGAAGCACTGCACAGGTGATATAATTTGCTGCTCAGTGATTGCAGGATACAGTTTGCATTTACCCAAGGTAATCTGCAAAATCTGGTCTGGTTGAGGGTCCCGAGGACAGGTTTGGGAAACACTGCTCTACCCCAACCTTGCAGTCATAGTTGTGGTGATGAACATACCAACACAGATAATACAAAACTTGCATTACTTAGAGACTTTACCTACCCAACATGTTCCTACAGCTGGGATACCATGGAAAATAAATTAAAATATTAGAAGTCTAAATTTTGATAATGATGTATCTTGAAAATGCTGTGTACGCTGGGAAAAAAAAGATATGTAATTTGGCTTCATACTGCTATGAGGAAAAAAATAATCAAAATGATCTCATCACTTGGGTGTGACATGGCTCATCGATGAAGGGATTATCATGTGGCAAATATATATACTATTAGCATCTCCATCAACAAAACTGAAGTGTGTCACAAATTATGAATTTGAAGGTCTTGGTAAATATTTGGCACTACTACAAGTGGAACTTTACCGAATATGAGAGGCTCAATAAATACTGCAGGGCACCACCCAGCCAAAATTAATTGCAGAAATTAAACAATGTGAATGTGAATAAAGCCCCAGGGCCAGATGGAATTCACCCGCGAGTACTGAGAGAGCTATGTGTTGAAATATGTAAACCTCTGTTCTTAATCTTTCAAGATTCTTTTCTTTCAGGAATAGTACCAGAGGATTGGAGAAAAGCTGATGTGGTCCCTATATTTAAGAAAGGTTTAAAATTTGTGCCTGGGAATTATAGACCTGTGAGCTTAACATCTGTGGCTGGGAAAGTATTTGAGGGGTTACTAAGGGATAATATTCAGGAATTTATTGGGAGGTATAATGAAATTGGCAAAAATCAGCATGGTTTCATGAAACACAGATCATGTCAGACTAACCTAATTACGTTCTATGAGGAAGTAAGTAGAAGTATAGATCAGGGGGTCGCAGTGGATGTGATTTACTTAGATTTTGCCAAAGCTTTCGACACAGTTCCACACAAAAGGTTACTATTTAAATTGAGAAAAATTGGTCTAGATGAAAATACTTGTTCTTGGATAGAAAACTGGATAAAAGATAGGGTACAGAGAGTGGTCATAAATGGTACATTTTCAAGATGGACACCAGTGGTAAGTGGTGTCCCTCAGGGGTCTGTTATAGGACCAATACTATTCAATTTATTTATAAATGACCTTGAGATAGGCATTGAAAGTCATGTATCAGTGTTTGCAGATGACACAAAACTAGGAAAAGTAATACAATGTGAGCAGGATGTTACTTCGCTGCAGAGAGATTTAGATAAATTGGGGGACTGGGCACTTAAATGGCAGATGAGATTTAATCTAGATAAATGCAAAGTTATGCACTTTGGAGTGAAGAACACACAAGTAATTTGTACCCTAAATGGTACGGAGTTAGGGAAATCCAAGCAGGAGAAGGATTTGGGAATAATCATAGACTTCAAACTAAGTAACAATGTGCAATGTCAAACAGCAGCCGCCAAGGCCAGCAAAGTATTGGCATGCCTTAAAAGGGGAGTTCACTCACGGAATGAAAACATAATTTTGCCTCTGTATAAATCAATGGTCAGGCCGCACCTTGAATATGCCATGCAATTTTGGGCACCTGTCTTAAAAAAAAGATATTATAGCGTTAGAAAAAGTGCAGAGACGGGCAACTAAATTAATAAGGGGAATGGAAGGGTTAAGTTATGAGGAAAGACTAACAAGCTTAAACCTGTTTAGTTTAGAGAAACGGCGCCTTAGAGGGGATCTGATAACCTTATATAAATATATACGGGGCCATTATCAACCATTGTCTGATAACCTATTCATTAACAGGTCTATACACAGGACAAGGGGTCATCCATTTAGACTGGAAGAAAGAAAATTTAGCTTAAAGTATAGGAAGGGTTATTTTACGGTGAGAACAATAAAGCTGTGAAATTCTCTGCCTGTTGAGGTGGTTGGGTCAGAGTCTGTACAGACTTTTAAAAAACGACTGGATGACTTCCTGCAGACACAGAATATTAAGGGTTATAATATTTAATATGTGGGTAAAAGCTTCTTGATCCAAGGAGAAATCTGACTGCCATTCTGGGGTCAAGAAGGAATTTTTTCCCGGTATGTTGCATATTTCAGACTGGGTTTTTTGCCTTCTTTTGGATCAACAGCAGTAGGTTATGTGGGAGAGGCTGAACCCGATGGACGCATGTCTTTTTTCAGCCTATATAACTATGTAACTATGTAATACCTCATTTTGTATTGTCACTTCAATGGTAGCATGCATTACTGTTAATCTGTTAGACGAGGTACTGCATTGCAGTTATATGTCTTAAACTTTATAGAGAACATGCAAAAATGTTCGAAACGCAAGACGTTCCATGTAGTTATTTTGCTGACTACTGAAAAAAGGCAAAATGAGTGGCTCCCAAAACCAATTGTATAGTGATTTTGCAAGAACAAAAAAATACTTAAATTCAAAAATCAAAAAACTCAGAAATTCTCACAGACTACATCCATAGACAAATAGTTACAAAAATTTAGATTTTACTGTATACTTCCAATAAACAATGGAAAATTTATTTTCTTGTATACATCTCTACATTTATATTTGTGTCTATTGTTTTTTCTGCATATTATACAGTAGGTAAACCTAACTGAACATAAAAAACATAAATAAACATTGAACTTAAACACTTTTTAAATTTATAGTTAATATAACTATGTTTTATATTTGAATGTCACTGTAGAGAAAATGCTATTATCTGCTTTAAATATAAAATGGATTCTTACATTATACTCTTTAATCACAGGATTATAAAAAAAGCTTAGACATTTAATAGAATTCTTAATCTTGATTTGCAGAGGAGACAGATTCTAGAATTAGAATAAATTGTCTCCGCTAACTTGATGATAGGTTACTGTGCCTTAAACATTTTTAAAACTGATTTATAAATACACTCTTGTTTGAACTATTGCACAGTATTTGCATGTAACCTACTGTTGGACTATGAACATTGTTACTTTTTCATGGTGCCACCTTCATATAATAACATACTTTTCTCTTTTCAATATTTTCTGTTTGATGTCATCACTAATATTATACAGAATGTTTCAATGATGTTTTAAAAATTATTAAATGATAGAAAAATAAGTTTTTTCAAGCTGTTTTGATTATGATATAGCTCATTATCAGTGAGTGTCTCACTGTTAATTATTATTTTTTGTATTATTGTCTAACAAGGTTATCCAAAGAGATCCGAATTGCTGGAGAAAGGTAACCGAATGCTGAAAATCAGTGTTCGGTTACCTTTCTTGGCCATTCGGCTATCCAGAGAGCAGGCAATTCGCCAAATCCTGGCGAATTGCCTGCACATACGGTGCCTGTTCGGTGCCTGTTCGAGGGCAGTGAAATCCCCATAGAGAAGCACAGCTTCGGCTATTCAGAGACCAAAAACCAGCAGTGAAAGGTTCCCCTAATGCTCTGCCATTCGGTGGTTTAATTCGGCAAGTTTATTCAGGCGAATCCCATAGGCTTCAATGTTAAAAATATTCCCGTTTTAATTCAATATCTAATGAACCGTTCATTATAAAATTCTGCAGCAAAAAGTCTCTTTATTTATATATTTTTTAGGATACTTTAAGCATTTTTTTTTTTTTAAAAGTCCGATTTTTTTTTTTCAGTTTACTTATTTTTTTTGTAACAGCCCTCTTTATTATCATTCCCTGGACCTCCTGTGAAAATTTAAGACATTTTCGCTCAGTAGTTTCTTTGCAAACAGCGTTTCATTTTCCCAGATTCATACAAATGGTTTTTCTAATTTATTCACTGCCTCCTCTACGTCACAGCTGCTTCGGCTCTGTGTGATTCGGCTCCTGTTCGGCTCCTGTTCGGCTTCTTCAAAGGTTAATCCAGATGTTTTTGCTTGTTTTCAGCGTGCATTCGGTTAGTGTTCGTCAGGTTTTCGGTAGCTTTTCCCTGCAATTCGGGGGCCCTGTGGTGCTTGCTGAATACACCGGAGGGTCACCGAAATGGGATCGACAAAAGGAACCGAATTGAAGAGAACGAAAAGTCACCGAACGTGCGGTGACTTTTCGAATCTCTTTGGATAACCCTGTATATGTATTTATTTTGGCTTGATACTAGAATTAGTCTCCCATAATTTATCAAAGCGAATAATCATGAGTAGTGTAGTAACCTTAGGTTTTGGGGTCTATTTACTAAATGACAAACTGAGACTTGTTATAAGCATGTCACAATT
The DNA here is from genome assembly GCA_009667805.1 of Leptobrachium leishanense. NCBI lineage: Eukaryota > Metazoa > Chordata > Amphibia > Anura > Megophryidae > Leptobrachium > Leptobrachium leishanense. The sequence goes on from CM019066.1 coordinate 212,456,917, forward strand.
GCAATAGACTGCAAAATTAGCTGTTTTGGGCTATATTCCAATTCTGCTGTAAAGCTTCTTCAACTCTCATGACATTTTAAGGTATGAAAATTCTTACATCTTGAGACTCCATTGTATCTTTGTCACGTTCACACTCGACAACCGTTGCTTGGATCCCTATCGACAGACCTCTAAGCCCTCCGATCCTTGAGTGGTCGGGACCGCTAACCCTCTCACTCCCAGCCAGGGAAAACAAACAGATCAGCAACAGCAGTAGATGTCAGGACTGAGCTTACACTGGTACAGAAAGGGTAAACTTTGTTGGCAAGTGAGGTATAGCCTGCGTTAGGCCTGTGCAGGTTATTTATATCAAACACTACAGAATCAGCATGGTCAATAAGACAATCCGGGTCAGCATCAGAGAGTGTTTGCATATAGTAAGAGTTGTCAACAGAGAGGGCACTCATACAAACTGGGTTGGCATTCTGCCAGGACAGTACATATTCTGAGTCAGCGTGTGACTTGATCAGCAATCGTTCTGAGGCTGCTCTAGGTAAACCATACATACAGGCTGTATCAGAGAGAATCGTCATAAGGCAGTCCAGGTCAATCACAATCTAGGTCCTCATACACTCCGGGTCAGTATAACAGAGAATGAATCAGAAAAGCAGTGACTCAAAACGAGTAACTCAGCGTTGCGGGAAAAATGATTCCACGTCAAGGCAATGAGTCAGAGCATGCGCTCTTTACTTAAAGGCCGGCGGCTCCACGTCATCACGCCGCGCCCTGCCCCCAACCAGCTGCAGGAACGCTGGGGATCCGCCGGAGCCCCTGGCACTCGGCCAGTCAGTGGCACTGTGTGCCTGGGACCCCCCTCAGATGTGACAATCTTGGAGTTTGATTGAAAATTATATATATATATATATATTATATATATATATATATATATATATAATATATATATATATATATATATATATATATATATATATAGGCAGGATTATAACATTTATATATCTATACTATAATAGAGTAAGGCTTTGGCTGTCCGTCGCCAAAGCCCTACTGCGCATGCGCGCGCAACCAGCGGCGGTTGGTTGCGCGCGCATGCAACCGCCGCGGCACGAGCCGGCTGCCGGCTCGCCGCGGCGGTTACACATGCACACAGCAGCCGGGTAGAGGCTGCGCTCGCAGCCTCTACCCGGCTGCCGCGCGCATCCAACCCCCCGAGCGGCGAAGGGAAAGTTTCCCCCGCCGCTCGGGGGTTGGATGCGCGCGGCAGCCGGGTAGAGGCTGCGAGCGCAGCCTCTACCCGGCTGCTGTGCGCATCTAACGGGTCCCCCGAGCGGCGAAGGGAAAGTTCCCTCCGCCGCTCAGGGGTAGGATGCGCGCGGCAGCCGGGTAGAGGCGCAGCCTCTACCCGGCTGCCGCGCGCATCCTACCCCCCGAGCGGCGGAGGGAAAGTTCCCTCGCTTCCGCTTTGAAGGACCCAAGCCCCGGTCACGTGACCGGGGCTTGGGTCCTTCAAAAACAGGAAGCGGGGAAATCTTCACTTCCCTGGCGCCGCTCGACAGGTAAGTATGAGCGCTGGGGGGGCCATATCCATGACCTGGGGGCAAATCCATGAGCTGGGCAAATCCATGATCTGGGGCAAATCCATGAGCTGGGGCAAATCCATGAGCTGGGCAAATCCATGAGCTGGGGCAAATCCATGATCTGGGGCAAATCCATGAGCTGGGCAAATCCATGAGCTGGGGCAAATCCATGAGCTGGGCAAATCCATGAGCTGGGGCAAATCCATGATCTGGGGCAAATCCATGAGCTGGGCAAATCCATGAGCTGGGCAAATCCATGAGCTGGGGCAAATCCATGAGCTAGAGGCAAATATCCACGTGCTGGGGCAGTATCCACGTGCGGGGCAGTATCCACGTGCGGGGCAGTATCCACGTGCTGGGGCAGTATCCACGTGCTGGGGCAAATCCATGAGCTGGGGCAAATATCCACGTGCTGGGGCAGTATCCACGTGCTGGGGCAGTATCCACGTGCTGGGGCAAATCCATGAGCTGGGGCAAATATCACGTGCGGGGCAGTATCCACGTGCTGGGGCAGTATCCACGTGCTGGGGCAGTATCCACGAGCGGGGGCAGTATCCACGAGCGGGGGCAGTATCCACGTGCTGGGGCAGTATCCACGTGCTGGGGCAAATCCATGAGCTGGGGCAAATCCATGAGCTGGGGCAAATATCCACGTGCTGGGGCAGTATCCATGTGCGGGGGCAGTATCCACGTGCGGGGCAGTATCCACGAGCTGGGGGGCATATCCACGAGCTGGGGGGCATATCCACGAGCTGGGGCAGTATCCACGTGCGGGGGCAGTATCCACGAGCTGGGGCAGTATCCACGTGCTGGGGCAATATCCACGAGCTGGGGCAGTATCCACGAGCTGGGGCAGTATATCCATGAGCTGGGGCAGTATATCCACAATAGACTGCCCTCTGGGCAGGCTTTACAACTAGTTATATATAATTGCATAGAAGCTACAGAACTCTCATTTCAGTAATTCAGTTAGGTTTTCAAGAAAGTTTACAAGTCGTACTTCTAATCACTTGAATTTATCATTATACGAGGTTATGGGATTTATGTACTACCTACCACTAATATGGAGGCTAAGTTAACGAAAAAAACCTGTGCCTGCAAAAGTGGAATGTTAAGTATAGGATATGCAAAGTACAATAAGTTCGCTCAAGCTAGCACAATCACTGATGCTCTAACGGATTCTTTAACTGTTTAGTGGTAAGAAGGTAATATGGGTGGCATGCGTTAAAGTCAACTTGGCCTCAGTAGCACTGCTCTCTCTTAATTCTCTTCCTATCTCTCTTCATTCCGTCAGTGTCTCCTTCACTGGTTCCTCTTCACCCCCCACCAGGTGAATTTACCTTGAGGCATGTTGACACTTTACTTTTAAATATTTTAATCACTAGTCTTGTACAAATTAATTGTTTATTTTGTTTTTCTGAGAACATACAAACCACATTCCAATTTAATACTTATGTAGTAACGTTAAACTCTAAAAAACAAATGCCAGTCATGTTCATCCTTCCTCACATCTCTATTGAAGTAGGCTATAAATGAAATTAAAACTATTAAGGCCGTCATTTTCTTACTACTTTTGCACTTTGACCCCTCAAAACTCGGTCAATTCATTTGATTCTCGTACACTTGCAAAAAATGTATTGCCACCTTCGACTTCGCATAAATACACATATCTACAGGCAGCACCACCTACCCTGCTATCGTGGAAGCCGATTACCAAATGGCACTCTGTCCTTACGCCCCAAGATCTAATCAAGGCCACCATTACTTCCATGTGTCATGTTTCCAGCCCTGATCCCTGTTCTCATCCGATTTCGGGCTGGCTCTCAACCCTGTCTGGGACATTTATTTCTCTATCTCCACTCCAGGATTTCCCTGTAGACTGCCAGGTCTTGAACCACATGAACTGTCAGCTCTGGCTTACTTCCTTTATAAGGCAGCCTCTCACATTTCCCTGTGCTCTATCATAAGAGTCACTTTGCTCCCTGAGGTTTTGCCTGTGATTCTGTTTCTGCTACCAGTATTTGTGCTCAGTGATTTTTCCTTTGTATTATATTGTTCAGTTTATTTTCTAGTTCCTAGTTTCCCTTGTCTGTTTGTCACTTTAGTCGTCTTGTCTTTTGTTTTATTATGGTTTATCCGGATCTGTGTTTCTTTGTGTGTTATTGATATTCCTGTGTATGACTCTGGCCTGGCTCTTTGACTTTTCTATTCATGTTAACCCTTGTGCTCTTTACTTTTGATATTTTCCTGTGTCTTGACCTTGGCTTCTATATTTTGACTTCCATTTGGATTCTCCATTCTATCCTGTATTCTTCTTGATCGTGTACCGTACCTGGCTTTTCTACTGACTATGTCTCTGGATTTATCCCTCTTGCTCTGCCTTTGGTACTGTGTTTCACCCAGCAGTATTGTACCCAGTGGCGTCGCTACGTGGGGGCGGGGGGGGGCGGCCCGCACCAGGTGTCACTATTTCATTAGGGATTTCATCAAATGGATAAACCAATAGGTTTTCATAAATGTGGTAGGTGTAAGGCATGCCAGTATCAAAATAAAAAAACAATTAATTTTAAAACTAATTTGTTGCAGAAAGAATTTTCCGTTAAATCATTTATTAATTGCAATAGCACAGGAGCGGTTTATCTATTGGAATGTCCATGTGGGGCACAGTATGTGGGTAAAACCAAAAGAGAAATTAAGGTACGAATATTGGAACATCTAGGCAATATTAGAAGAAAGATCCTGAATCATAGCGTACCAGTACACTGTAATAATTGCCCTAAATTCACAGTGGATAAACTAAAATGGTTGGGTATCGATGTAATTAAGAATGATCAGAGAGGTGGCGACCACTCCAGATTTCTAGCGAGAAAAGAAATGGAGTGGATATACAAACTAGGCACGTGGAAACTGGGTGGTCTGAATGTGGACCTGGATATTAAGAATTGTCTTTAAAATAGGTTGTCTGAAAATATGTTGTTCCAGGAAAATGTTTTTTTTTAATCTATTCGATCTGAAAATATACCTTTATGAAATATTTAGGACTGCTAAAATTGATCAAAAATAAGTATTTTTTGACTTTGAGGACTGTTCTTACAAATTATGGTACTGCTTCATTAGAATATCTGATCGTATCGTTTTCGTTTTCATATCTGATCGTATCGTTTTCGTTTTCGTTTCTTTTCGTTTATTTGTTTATTCTCTCTTTTTTCTCCTTTCATAAATTACTATCGCCAAATTCTTCGGATGTGACTTGGAACGTATCCCTATGAACTATCCGAATTACATTAAGGACCGCCGGAACTCGTGGACTCTAGATCGGATCCACTGAGAGGGGATCTTCATTTTCGTTTAGTTTTCGAGTCGCATCGAAGGAAGAAAGAGCGGTGTTACATCACTTCCAGAAAAGAGGTGATACGTCACTTCCGGTGCGTTCCAGAGGTGGAACGCACGCCAAAGGGAGGGACCGGAAGTCACTCAATTTGGCTTCTTGAGGAAAGAGTTTAAAAGGAGACTTTTGAAAATCTGTCATATATTGTTTGTTTTAATGTTTTATCCCTGAGGAAGTGCGGTTGTCGCACGAAATGCGTTGGATCCTTATTTTATTTATACACCCCAATAAATTTTTCTGTTTTGACTCTGGATGGTGATTGGTGGTTCCTGCGGCGGCAAGGATTTCCAGACTGAATATTCCATGAGCAACAGATGTGGTGTGAAATCTCCGTTGAGACGATAAGTTTTAAAGATTTTATATCTTGTGAGTGCTATCCTAGCAGGGGCATCTTTTGACACACCCTTTTATATACTTGTATGCGCTATGAGTCGCTGTTTTTTACCTCTACAGATTCCCGTTTTCCCATATTTACCTTTTTCACATTGTCAAGACGCCTAAGGGAGAGACGTCTGGGATATCTAGAGGTTGTATTTTTTGTGTTACATTGTCTGTCACACTCCAATTGTTTTTTACCAATATATCCAGAGCTGCTGGGGGCAATATATATCCATGTGTGCCTTCACTTTCACTGCCTTCGAACAGGCACCATACTTGCTGGCAGTTGGCCAAAATTTGTGTGTGAGCATATGAGAGAGCTCCACAGCAATAAACCTCACATTAATGTGCGCTGTGTGTATGAGCATTCAGTGTTATTTTGGAGTACTGATTTATGAGTAAGAGTAGCTAAAAAGAGAAACCGCAAAACTTGGGGGGGGGGTGACACCATGAGTTACTGCACCGGGTGACACAAACCCAAGTGACGCCACTGATTGTACCCACCCTTCGAATAGATGGCCATTTAAGGACTAGATTAGGGTTCCCTTTTGTGGGTGCCAGTGTATTGTGGTTCTCTCCCTTAACCCTTGTCCTTCCTGTTGTTCTGTTCTGTGCATTTTGGTTCCCTACCAAGCTGTGTGGTGTCTTCACTTCCTGTTCTGCCTGTCATGCAGTGAGCGGTACTGTCACGTTCCCACGTTCCAAACCTGTCTTCCCGCCCTCTGTATTTGTATTTTGTGTTTTTTCCCTTGTGTTTCTGTTGCTGCCAATTCCTGGGTGGCCTCCCAGGGGTTAATTAGTGTTCTGTGTGCTGCTCACCTGTTGACCCTTGCCTTGATTTCCCCTGCCTATATTAGAGCAATGTACCTATAGTACATTGCTGGGTCATTTTACTTTGCCTGGTCTCCTTGCGACTTGTGTCCTGAGAGCTCCTTGCTGTGTTCCTGTTATCCTCCGTTTGTTCATCCTTGTTTAGTTTTTGCCTCTGTTATTTCTGTTCCAGTTTATGTCAGTTCCTTTTGTGTATTTAGTTCTGTCTATTGCTGTATTTTGGTTTGCTGTTTATGTTCCATTCTGATTCCCCGGTTACCGATTTTGGCTTGGCTGACTTCCCTTCTGGTTCCTATTCCTATATCCTGTATGACGTACTCTCTCTGGTTATGACCTTTTGGCTTTCCTCTATATGACTACTCTATAGTATTTTCCTTGTCTGTACCGTTTCCAGGTAACCTTGTCATCTGTATACAACAAAAGACTCTGTACGGCTTCAAGGTAATACTTTCCTTTAGATTAGATCCGGCTATCTTAAAGACCGGCCTTTCAGTGCAGGGAATCTTTGGTATTGCCGTACAGAGGTCTTTTGTTAACCCTGAGTTGCTTTCATCTGTCCTTGCAGTTTACACTGCATCTCTGCATATAGGGGCTTCTCTCAGGAACCAGGGCCTCACCTTGCTGCGAGTTATATTCTTAGGGATATATATACAGACCGACCACTTCCAAGGATCGGAGGGCAAGGATAGGGTGGTACGTGCCTGGTGGTACTGCCACCGTGACAGGTACTCCTACTTGAAGGGCTATCAAACCCAAATATGTCCCACCTTGGCTTACACTGGGTGCCCCCGTGACACCCGGAGACTTATCCGTTTTACTATCTATTGGGAAATGTTCTATAGTCTCCTACATCGAGCATATATGGCACCCACTAGATTGGTTAATGCTAATTTAGTGCCTGATAGTAGTTGCTTCAAATGTTAACAATAGTCTTCAGATTTGTGGCATTGTCTTTGGTCTTGCCCAATTATTCATATCTTCTGGGACTCAGTCCGAAGGTTTGGCTCCTCGGTTTTACGACTTAAAGGAACACTCCAACAAAAAAATCACCCCCCGTTTTTTTTTCCTAACCTATCCCTATTCCCTTAATAAAACCTTCTTTTTTTTTTCTTTTCTTGTAACTGCAATACTTACCTTAAAATCCTCTGGTTCCAGCGGCGTTTTTTTTTTTATACTCACCTCCCTCCTCTTCCGCTCCCGTCCTTCTTCTTGCTGCGTCTTGGCTTCTGGTTTACGTGAGAAGCGCGCATGCGCGCCTCTCACATAAGCCAGCCAATCGGCAGGCTTCCTCCCGGCTCCCTCTGAGGATTAGTGTTGCGTGCAAGAGGATGCGCGCAACACTAACCCGAAGAGGGAGCCGCCAGCTTCTGCGGGGAGTAGGAGACGTCATCGCGCTGAAAGCGCGATGACGTCTCCTACTCGGCAAAAGTCGGCAGAAGCGGGAAATATGATTCCCGCTCTGCTGACTGACAGCTGGGAGGGCGGAGTAAAGTCCTCCGCCTCTCTCAGCTGTTTTCAGCCTTTTCTGCAGATCGGCTGAGCGGAGGGAGGGGGGACAAAGGGCAGGATACTCCGGGCATCATGACCACCTAAAATAGCTTAGGTGGTCATGTTGCTTAGAGTATCCCTTTAAGATCCCAGCCATCCCTGAATAGGGATGAGCTGTTCAGTTCGATCTGTTCAGAGTTCGCATCGAACATTGGCCGTTTGGCTGTTCGCGAACTCCGAACATTTCCGCGTGTTCGCCGCATGTTTGCCCACAATGGACCACAATGCACTTTTCCACTGGCCTGAAGCTTGTAATTGGCTACAGCCTTGCACCTGACCACAGGTCAGGTGCAAGACTATGCCAATCACAGCTCAGAGTCCTGATTGGGAAAAGTCCCGCAGCACACTATATAAAGCGTCCCTCGCAGCCCCAGTACGTGTTTTTTGAGAGGAGATTGTTCTGTTAGTGTGTGTTCTCACTGCCAGCAGCTAGGCTTGTGCACCGATTTTTTTTTCGGTTCGATTCGGTTCGATTTTTCGGATTTTTAAACTTTTCGATTCGGCCCGTTTCGACCGATTTCGGTTTCGATTCGATTCGGTTCGGCACGTTTTTTCGGGTACATTTTTTTTCGGAATTTCGACCATTTTTCGTATTTTTCGTGTCACTGTGCTCGGTTTTTGTATCGACTTTTCGTAATTTCGGAAATTTCGTTTTTCGGAATTGCACATTTTTCGGAATATCGACCATTTTTCGTATTTTTCGTGTCATTTTGCCCGTTTTTTGTATCGACTTTTCGTTTTTTCGAAAAATTTTCGTTTTTCAGAAATTTTCGTTTTTACAAAATTTTCGTTTTTCAGAAAATTTTCGTTTTTCGGAAAATTTCCGTTTTTCGGAAAATCTGTTCTCCTCGTTTGACACATTTCAAGTCCATTCGAAAAATCCGAAAATTTTCGTTTCGGCTCGGAAAACATTTCGGATCTGAAATTTTCGGATCTAAAAATTTTCGGAAATTCGGCCGCATCCGAAAACACGAATCGGGAAATTTCGTGAAAATTCCGAAATTCCGAAACCCGAAACGAACATCCCTACCAGCAGCTATTGTGGGGGTCTCACTTCTACAAGATATCTGGGAATTGTTGTAATCTGTGTGATCTCCCTGCCAGCAGCTATTGTGGGGGTCTCACTTCTACAATACATCTGGGAATTGTAATCTGTGTCTTGTCACTGCCACCCATCAGAGGGTCTCACTGACTTATAGGAGGTTTCTGGGAAATGTAATATGTGTCTTGTCACCTTTGCCAGCTATCAGGGGGTTCTATCAGGGGGTCTCACAGACTTGTAGCAGATTTCTGCGAATTTTAATCTGTGTCTTGTCACTGGCTGCCAGCTATCAGGGTGTCTCACTGAGTTATACCAGAGTTCTGGAAATCTTTAATCTAGATAACACAGTTGAATCAGAGTTCTGCATATCTCCAATTTTTATAACAGAGTTGAATCAGAGTTCTGTATATCTTTAATCTATATATCACTCACCATGTCAGAAAGACCAAAAAGGACAGGCAGACGCTCCCAGACACAGATAAGAGGGCAAGCAGCCTCCGTGTCGGGAGGCTGTGCCTCTGGTCATTGTGGACATGGTGCATCCTCTGCAGGGGCACGCTTGTCCTTTCTAACTGGTGCTTGTCGTCTTAAGCAGCAGTAACATACAGAGGATTTGGTGGATTGGCTAACCAGGCCATCCTCATCCTCCGAGTCCTCTGCCAGCCAGGCTTGTAGTGATTTACAGTCCACCTCAGCTGCCAAAGCATCTAATGCAGCCTCCATGTCCACAGCTACTCCTGCTGTAGCCTCACCAACATACACGGAGGAGTCAGCTGAATTGTTTGACTACATTGACAGTGACATGCTGCTTGAGGATGCGCAGCAACTACAGTGCTCTGATTCAATCTCTGAGGTTGAGGAAGGGAGTATAATCAACCTAGAGGAAGGGGGTGCCAGTGACACACAAATAACTGGCACTCATGTTCCCCCAGCAGCTGCAGCATATTGCGAGGTTGGCTCCAGTGACGAGGAGATAGGGGGTGATGACGATGATGAGGTCACTGACTCCACCTGGGTGCCTGATCGAACAGAGGAGTCAAGTGAGGAGGCACAACAAACACGAGGCACAATGTCCTCTATGACCAAACGTAGCCAGTCCAAGGCATCAGAAGTCACAGCTGCTCAGGTGCAGAGCGCTGTTGTCTCAAAGCACATGTACAGGAAGTCTGCTGTCTTGGAGTTCTTAAAGAAATGTGCAGCAGACCGCACCGTTGCTATTTGTAATTTATGTCAGATGAGGATCAAGCGTGGGAATAACATCCCACGCTTGGGTACCACGTGCTTGAGGCGACATATGACCACCTGCCACGCATCCCGTTTTCACAACAATTTGCATAGGTCCTCCTCCTCCTCATCTGTTTCTACCCACACTATATGTCCTGCCATGTCATTGTCTACAACCTCCACTGACAGGGATGATGCTACAGTAATGGATGTACCAGGTCCTTCCTCAGAATGTGACAGCATCCCATCAGCTGAAGATTTACGCAGTCAGATTACGTTGCCCCAGCTGCTGCAGCGTAAGAAAAAATATAGTCCCAACCATCCCCAAGCACAGCGTCTAAATGCCAGCTTAGCAAAATTACTCGCATTACAGCTGCTGCCTTTCCAGCTGGTGGACTCTGATTCCTTCCGTGAATTTGCTGAATGTGCTGTACCACACTGGCAGGTTCCAAAATGCCATTACTTTTTAAGGAAGACCATTCCAGCACTATACCAGCACGTGGAACACAATGTTATGGAGTCATTGGGAAAGGCAGTCAGCAGCAAGGTGCATGTGACTTTAGACACGTGGTCCAGCAAGAATGGACATGGCCGTTACATTTCCTTAACGGCACACTGGGTAACTCTGATTGCAGCTGGGAGGGATCCAAGATGGGGCTCTGTGTTGGAGCTTGTTCATCCACCATGCCTCCAGAAAGCTGCTTGTATGAGGTCTGTCTGCTCCACCACCACTTCTCCCTCTTCCTCCTCCTCCTCCTTCTCTGTCTCTGTCTCTGGCGAAGTGGCAGTTAAACCGACGTGTGACAGGGGCTACGCAATGGCTCAAGCAAAAAGAAGCCATACTGTGCTTAAGCTGGTTTGTTTAGGGGACAGGAGTCACACCAGGCCAAAAATTCTAACAGCTCTGCAGGGGCAGGTGCAGAGATGGTTAACACCACGCCAGCTTCAGCTGGGAATGGTCGTCTGTGATAATGGCAGCAACCTTCTCTCCGCCCTACGCCTGGGTAAGTTGACGCATGTACCATGCCTAGCACACGTCCTAAATCTGGTTGTACAGCATTTCCTAACCAGGTACCCAGAGCTGGCAGAGCTTCTGAGCGAGGCCAGAAAAGTCTGCAGCCACTTCAGACGGTCATTCCCAGCCAGTGTTCGCCTGGCAGAAATTCAAAGAGAATTCCAAAAACCGTCTGATCTGTGGCATGCCCACCAGGTGGAACTCGACATTAGCAATGCTGCAGCGTCTGCACAAGCAGCAGAGGGCCATCAATGAGTAGCTGTGTGAGTATGGCACAAGGACAGGTTCAGGTCAACTTGTTTCCCCCCGCAGAGACTGATGATCAAGGATGCATGCACTGTACTGTCACCATTTGAGGAGGCAACGAGGATGGTGAGCAGGGACAGTGCATGCATCAGTGACACAATTCCTTTAGTGTTCCTGCTGGAGCACACTCTGCGGGGAATTATAGAGATGTAGCACTAGAGGCAGAGCAGCGGGAGGAAGACGAGGCCTTCCCTAGCTCTCAAAACCCCAGTCTTTACACAGACAGCATTCCTGCGGGTCCTCAGATCAGACACGAGGAGGATGAGGAGGAGGAGGAATATTTAAGTAGTGGGTGCATTGAAGGTGGGGATTCCTCAAGGGAGGGTTTGTGTGCCCAGAAACCGAAGGTCTAGTACGTGGCTGGTAGGAGAAAGCGCACGAGGGGGGTCATCCTTATTGACCAGGAAGACTCGGAAGCTAATGCCACCTCCAACCTACGCTGCATGGGCTCCCTTATCCTGCAAAAGCCTGGTAAAGGACCCCAGGATTCGCGCTATCAAGGAGAGGGATCATTACTGGGTGACAAGCCTTCTTGATCCACAATACAAGGGTAAAGTTGCAGAGCTCATCCTGCCCTCACAGACGGAGGACAGGATGAAACCACTTGAGGACGCTCTAAAGCTACACTTGTGTAACACCTTTCCAGGCACTGGTAGGTTACCAAGTGATGACACAGGTGCTTCTGAGCCTTTGGATGATCAGAGGAAGAGCGGTGAAGACTGGGCCACTTGACTGATGCCCTTTTAAATTTTTTTAGTCCACGACGCCCAGGGACGTCAAATGTAGGCACCCATTGCCAGCGTCTTCACCATATGGTGCAGGACTACCTAGGGGCAAGGGCAGACCTGGATACCTTTACAGCAGATGATCCACTGGCTTACTGGGTGTTGAGATTGGATCACTGGCCAGAATTTAGCCAATATGCTATGCAGCTACTAGGTTGCCCTTCATCCAGCGTGCTTTCTGAAAGGACGTTCAGTGCCGCTGGAGGTTTTGTCACAGACAAAAGAGTGCATCTGTCCACCGACTCTGTAGACCGGTTGACATTTATAAAAATGAATCAGTCCTGGATCAGCAGCTATCAATCCCCTGATGCTGATGTAACTGAATAGATCGGGGATCTCTTCTGCATTCCCAAAACCTCCACCACTGCACTCTTCCACAATACCACAAAGGGGTTACGATGTGAAGGCACTTGCTGCCACTAAAGGCACAATATTTGGATGCACTGACACCTGTACCAGATTCATATCATTTTAATATTTGACCGCAGGGTCCAACCTGCACTCTTCCACAATACTACAGAGGGGTTATGGTGTGACGGCACTGTTGCCGACACTAAAGGCCCAATTGTAAAGCACCTATTGTTTCATCCAAAGCCTGCATAAGTTTCACCATAATTTAGCCAAAAAAATCACTAAACTTGTTCTGCGTGTCCTAAAACGTCTCCTCTTTTCATACAGGCTGCCGCCCCAAGCAGTTGTTTATGAATAGATTAAAAGGAAAATCATTTACCGTCATTTGAAATGTCATTTTTTTGTTTTTAAATGTTTCTATAATCCTACAAATCCGACACTTCACTGGTAGGTTATGGGGACCTCCTAGGCATGATATTTGAAGGAATTTTTCGTTTTTATTCTTAACCTTTATTTCATGGAAAACTTTCCTTTAATAATGTTTTTTTTTTTAACTTTTTGTCCTTGTTTCCTGTCCCCCAGGGCACTACCCGGACCCTCATACACCTTTTATGGCAAATATGTAGCATATATGCCCTCTTGGAGGGCACTCTAAAATTCGAACTTTCGAGTCCCATTGACTTGCATTGAGTTCGGTTCGTATTTGAGTCCGAACTCAAACTTTTGAAATTGTTCGAGTTTTAATGCGAACCGAACACCGGGGTGTTCGGCTCATCACTGTCCCTGAATGGGCAATTTTTAATCATTGTTCGCCACTCCAGCACACTCCTTTTTTAAAACACTTATATTTTGTCTCTACCTGCTTGCCTGCCAGCAGCCATCGGTAAGAGAGCTATATTAGCACAGTGGATATCCCCAACGCCTCCCTCTTTTTATATGGTCTGTGATACAATATACTCCACATTTTTGCATTATTGAACAGAGGCCTCTATGCACCAGAAGAACAAGACCAAGATGTTTTTTAAATAACTGGTCTCCCCTTTTTTCGGGTTTTACCGGCCACTACTAGAAAGGTGCTGAACCAGTGGTGTATTTAGGTTTTGTGCTGCCCTAGGCCTGACTAAACTCGTGCACCCCTAATTTAAATTTGACGCACCCCTTCCTGTCAAGGGCACACCTCTTCCTGGTTAATCCCCACCCTTCCTCTTTAAGCTCCACCTTTTCCTCTTAGAGCTCCGCCTTTTCCTCTCTTTATATTAAAAGTGGATACCAAGTGCATACTTGTATATTTTGTATACCATTTCAAATGTATCTATTGAGATAAAGAAAATTATGAAATGTTTAAATTCAAGTATTTTTACAAAGAACAGCCACGCATGTCAAGTAAACGGGATCACAGCCGCTCTAATTGGTGGAACAATAAAATCCACAGAAACGTGCACTGCATATGAGCGTATCACAGAGCTGCATAGCAATTAAACCCACAGAAATGGGCACTGTGTATGAGCATATCAGAGCTGCAAAGCAATAAAACCCACAGAAATGTGCAGTGTGTATGAGCATATCACAGAACTGCACAGCAATAAAACTCACAGTAATGTGCAGTGTGTATGAGCGTATCCCAGAGCTCCAGGGCAATAAAACTCACAGTAATATGCAGTGTGTATCACAGAATCCACAGCAATAAAACTCCCAGCAATGCAATGTGTGGTGTGTGTCAGCGTATCAGAATCCACAGCAATAAAACTCCCAGCAATGCAATGTGCGGTGTGTATGAGTGCATCAGAATCCACTGCAATAAAACTCCAGCAATGCAATGTGTGTTGTGTGTCAGCGTATCAGAATCCACAGCAATAAAACTCCCAGCAATGCAATGTGCGGTGTGTATGAGTGCATCAGAATCCACTGCAATAAAACTCCCAGCAGTGCAATGTGTGGTGTGTATGAGTGCATCAGAATCCACTGCAATAAAACTTCCAGCAATGCAATGTGTGGTGTGTGTCAGCGTATCAGAATCCACAGCAATAAAACTCCCAGCAATGCAATGTGCGGTGTGTATGAGTGCATCAGAATCCACTGCAATAAAACTCCCAGCAATGCAATGTGTGTTGTGTGTCAGCGTATCAGAATCCACAGCAATAAAACTCCCAGCAATGCAATGTGCGGTGTGTATGAGTGCATCAGAATCCAATGCAATAAAACTCCCAGCAGTGCAATGTGTGGTGTGTATGAGTGCATCAGAATCCACTGCAATAAAACTCCCAGCAAACCGAGTGTATATGAGCACACAGCAATTATTTATTCTACATTTACCAGCCTCTGTCCGCGGTAGGGCTGTGTGCCGAGTCAGCAGGTACTGTGTACAGACTCAGCAGGAGGTCCTCCCGGCCACGTTAGGATCACGGCTGTGCCTGTGCGTGGAGCCATCTTGTCAGCAGTGGGGTGCCACTGCCAGAGGGTGCACCGTGGCTCTGATTCCCTTCCCGATGGTGTTCAGTCCAGAATAGAGTGACAGTCCATGTTAACGAAAGGGCGGGCAGCTGCGTGCATGCGTGTCACGTGGTTCAGCCAGTCAGGTGGTACTGAGACTCAGTACCACCTGACTGGCCGGACCGAGTGTGACCTGCACGCAAGCAGCCTCACCAGGAGCCAGGCAGCTCAATGACAAATTTCTATCACTGCAGTGCTGGTTAAGGAAAGGTCCACTTTAAACAGCAGTAAGCAGACAGGGCTTCATATTCTGCTGAAACCCCAACCTTTACCTGCCGTTTACTGTCATCTTCTCTCTCTGGACACAAATCACATCCCCTCCCCTCTCCTAGAGCTGCTGCGGGGCAGGGGAGGAGCTATGGAGGGAGGAGAGGGGATTTTTATTCTATTCGATTTTATTCCGTATGCAAACGCCATGCTCCGCTGCTCGTTGTTTGAGAACACAGCTCAAAGCTGACACACAGTGACAGTGGCACCTCCTAGTACCCCCTAATGACACCCCAATAATCACTGGTACCTGGGGCGGCCCGCCCTCCGCCACTCCTCTAAGTACACCACTGCTCTGGTGATATGCTCACAAACAAGTTTGGCGAACTGCCAGCAAGTACGGTGCTGTTTGAAGGCAGTGCAAATCCCCATAGAGAAGTAATGGTTAATCTATTCAGAGAACACCAAACAGCAGAGAAATGTCAGTGAAATACCCTGATGTTCAGTGGTTTCAATCAGCAGGTTTATTCAGGCGAACCCCATAGGTTTCAATGTTAAAAATATTCCGTTTTTTTATGCAATATCTAATAAACCATTTATTATTTTAATCTGCAGTAAAAAGTCTTTATTTATTTATTGATTTTTTTTTGTACCTTTTAGTGATTTTTCAGAATTTTTTGGGCTAAATTCCCCCCTTTTTTTTAATAGCAGTTCTCCTTTTTCTGTAACAGAACTTTTTATTATCAATCATAGGATCTTATATGTAAATTCCAGACATTTTCGTTCAGTAGTTCTTTTGAAAATGCGGTGGCAGCATACAGCGGCCGACTCCATGCACTTTGGGTACCCTGCGGTGAATGGTGAATTCACTGCAGGGTTGGGAAATTTTATTCCCCGAAGTGCAGGGAACTACAGAACACCAAAATGTTGGCGTCATTTCGGTGCTCTGTGAGTAACCCAATTAGTGGTGAGGTTTTTTGTTGCCCCCTGGAAAGTGAAAGCCTAGGCCTTGCCTACCCAGGACATACTTGAAAATTAGTGACATCTCAATGTTTCCTTCCTAGTAAAATAGTTTGCAAAAGTAAAAAAAAAAAAAATTTTTTTTTTTTTTTTTTTTTTTTTTTTTTAGGGGTGGGGCCACCCAGCGGGCCGCCGCCCCCTGGAAAGTGCCGCCCTAGGCCAGGGCCTTGTTGGCCTAGGCCAAGATACACCAGTGTGCTGAACGATACATTTCTTTATTCTCCCTGGTTTGCTTTACAGATGCTGAATTCCCCATGATCCTCCCAATCCAATTCTCAATCAATTTCTAGCCTCCTGTTAATGTATTTTGCTGCCTCGTTGGATACACAGTTATATACTAATGCGAACATATTGAAAGTGTACTGCGTCAGATCGGTTAGACTGCCATCTTCCCTTCTGTTGCGGCCTTACAGGGTTATACAGAGAAATGCGAAACTTTGGGGAACTTTTGGAGAAGTGAAAACTCTAGCAGGGTTATTCAGAGAGCGTGAAAAGCAGGAGAATGACTGGAGAATGAAAAATTCTAGGTCAAAATAGCCGATTTGGAAAGTGAGATAAATGGGAGAATATTTCTGGTATGGCTATTTTGACCTAGAATTTTCATTTCTCCAAAGGTTCTCCAGAGTTTCAGATTTGCCATTAACACCAGATTTTAGGAGTTGCTAAAATTATTATCGCTAAAAGGCTATGCGGTAATTACCGCGAATAGATTGTAATATCATCCGCGTACCAACGCACATACGCATTTGCGCTCACAATGTTAAGTATAGGACGCGCGACGTACAGTAAGCTCGCAGGTTCACCCGCGGTAGAGGATTACGCGCGTTTGTTGTGCTGACTATGTAATACGGCATTCGGTGCAAATGGTTTTAGCCCTCACGTTAATGGTTTTTTTGCGCCGGCGCAAACGTTTGCGTGAAGATTGGAATTTAGCCCTATATAAATAAATGCATAAATAAAGAAAGAAGTAGTTTATATATATAAAAAAAAATCTTTTTTGTTCAATAGACAAAATGTAGCAACTCTTTTATTTTAGAACTCTGGGATACTTGCAGTACAATTAACACTTTCACATAGAACCTCTATACAAGAACTTTAATTAGTATGTATATTATCAGAGGATCAATCTACAACTGAGAACTCAATGGATTCAAAACAATGTGGCTACTTAATCTAGAGTAACTAAACAATGAGCAATTTACAGTTCACTGAACATAATAACATCCTGCTATACATTTATATTGTCATATATTCTATAATTTTTTTTAATATCAGTATTACAACATTTTTAGAATTGAATTAACATACTTTGAGCTTTGCTACTGGCTGCCAGAAACCTTTTATATTTACTTTCAAAATTTGCATGTCAATAGAATATGTATTTTTAGTAAATGTCATTCATTTATTTACATAGAGTTTTTCTCCTGCTTCGTAGCAGGAGAACGTGAAGATCTAGTTTACACATTGATCGAGTGATTCTAGTTATTTAGTCCCTTGTATAGTTTATTTTTTTCTTCTATAGTTAATTTCCTTTTAAGATATTTTCACATATAAACGATTACATGAATATCATGTGACCATTCTGCCTAATTCACACTGATACGCAGTACATGCGTATTGCAACATATGCAAATAAATGGCTCCATACACATAACCGCATATGGAGCCGTATATTTGCGTAGCGTAAACGTGCGCAAAAACAGAATGGAACTGAGATGCATCCGGTTTTTACGTGCATACGCGTGTTTACATGTGTGTGTGTGCGCGCATACATCCATACAGTACAGTAAAGTTTTCAGTTTTAAAAAAACTTTTTTAAAGGATATCGTCTGTAGGGTGTGTCTGTTCTGGAGCACATTGTTGGTCAGGAGAGGAAAGATGGCAAGCGATGCAAGCCAGGCAGACTTGATTGCTGCTGCTCATCAGCTGTTCATCTCTCAAGCGTCCTGCAGCCTCAACAACACAAGCAGTGTTAAATGGTTGATCAACTCATTGGGGGGGGGGTCCATCTTTGCTATCACACCACTAGCTAATAGCAGCTAGTACATGAGGCAGAGAGCACTCTCTAGCAACAACAGGGTGCCAAAAATGATGCATTCTGGGATTATAAACAATCCAAACGCATATACGCGCATACAAGTACATATGCTTGTATATACGTGTACATACGCGTGTGTATATACGTGCACATATGTGTGTATATACGTGCACAGATGCGTGTATATACGTGCACAAATGCGTGTATATACGCGCATATACGCGTGTATATGCAATATTCAAGTTTGCTCTTGCGTTGTGTGTGAATGAGGCCTTATAGTCAAAGAATATAAAAGAATTTTAAAAAAAGTGTCAGCCATTTGTGTCAAACGTTTTTCAAGTAAATCCAAACATATGTATAACTATATGCACCTGGTTTAGTAATTATTAGAAATGCCTAATGTGTTTCAAAATTAATTGCATTTTGTGTGGATATATGTCAAATCAATGATTCAGAAGCATTCCGAATCGTCATACAACATGAACGAAACAAAAATTAATGGATCAGTAGCGAATAGATCTGTTTTATGTAGATTGATTTGTTTCATTTTGCTGTCTGTAAAGAAGTGGGAGGGAAGAGAGGAAATGATGGGCAGTAATCTGTCTGAATCATCTCATTCGTTCTGTGTCATACCATGCTTATTTGCCCAGTCATGGGCCCTATTGCAACCTAACCATTAATAGCAGGTCACAAATGGAAAAATTCTGTGCAAGCTGCATTAGCAGCTTGAGTCAGACTATTTGTGAGCCGCTCATAGATACTGGCAGAGATGCCACAGGTCGCCATTAGGCTTGTGCACCGATTTTTTTTTCGGTTCCACTCGATTAGATTTTTCGGATTTTTAATCTTTTCGATTCGGCTCGTTTCGACCGATTTCTGTTTCGATTCGGTTCGGCTCGACTCATTTTCCGTGTACATTTTTTTTTCGGAATTTCGACCATTTTTCGTATTTTCGTGTCACTTAGCTCGTTTTTGTATCGACTTTTCGTATTTTTGGAAATTTTCGTTTTTCGGAATTGTAAATGGTTTCGGAATATCGACCATTTTTCGTATATTTTCGTGTCACTTAGCTCGTTTTTGTATCGACTTTTCGTATTTTCGGAAATTTTCGTTTTTCAGAACGTCTGTTCTCCTTGTTTCAAAGCAATAAATTTCGATTTGACACATTTCAAGTACATTCGAAAATTCCGAAAATATTTCGTTTCGGCTCGGAAAACTTTTCGGATCTGCCATTTTCGGATCTAAAAATTTTTGGAAAATCGGCCGCATCCGAAAACACGAATCGGGAAATTTCGTGAAAATTCCGAAATTCCGAAACCCGAAACGCACATCCCTAGTCGCCATTGGGATGGGCTCCTTTTCAATATACGTAGCATAGGAACCATAAGTCGCACAATGCGAAGGGACTTGCACACTTTACGTAAGCAAGTTCCATAGCGTCTGAACAGAGCAATAGATCAGAGCTCCGCACCCATGCATATATACAATTGATCACTCCCTCTCTGAAAACACTCACTAACAGGGGTAGTCTCAGAGAGGGCGACATGGCACGCTCTGTGCATGCTGATGCTGATGTCACTAGCGACTGATCAGTTCCTCAGCAGCTGCTGAATTGCTACATTGCAGCAGTTTAGTTTGCTACAGCAGTGTTACTGAACGCTTTGTCTGAATATTAAAGCAAAAGGGCGGAAGATTGCTTAATGAAAGGTGCTGTTTATGCAATATCCACTATTGTCCATTTTATTAACACTTTAGTGTTAGTGTTTACCATGTTCCAATAAATATTTGGGGCTCTATTATCTTCTTCGCGCAAACGTTAACGCGTGCGCAAAAACGCATTAACGCGAGGGGAAAAACCCTTTGCGCAGAACGTCGTATTACAAAGTCCGCACAAAAAATGCACGTGAACGTCTACCGCTGGGGAACCTGAGCGAACCCTTTGCGAGCGTAATGTACGTTGCGCGTCCTATACTTAACATTGTGAGCGCAAATGCGTTTGTGCGCTGGTACACGGATGGTATTACAATGTATGTGCAAAAATTTTAACGGACAACGTTTCCGTGCGTAATTTTAACGTCTTTTAAAAGCTGGTGGTAACTGCAAATCTGAACGTCCTGGCCGAAACCAAATACACCAGCCCGAAAAAAAAATACAGCAAAGTATAGTTACACATTCTACGCATACCCAAACAATAAAATTGAGAAGTTGTGCGTGTTTTTATTATTGTTGCAGCATATATACTCAGATTGATTTTGACAGGCACAAAAACTGAATGGGAGACAATTGTGGTTCTTAATTCTGATTGGCTGAATCGCGTTAAAAAACAGTCCGCACACTGATTTTTGCGCGCAACGTTAATGCTCGCGCGTTTTTGAGTGTCTTTTTTACACGCGTTATTTTTTGACGGATGAAAAAATGCGCACGGATTGTAATACCACCGTTATTTTTCGCGCATTAATGTTTAACGCTGCGCGCAAAAAAAATATCGCTGTGCGTGCGCTTTTGCGCAAAGAAGTTAATAGAGCCCTTGGTGTTTTGGTCCACCAAAACTTCAAACTGATCATTTCCTTATTGGATTATTTGCACCGTGGAGGTGGCCATCTTTCCCATGTCACACCCAGCTACTCTATAGCACCTTTCTACTTAGCTGCAAGTGCTAACTTAGCACTTGCTGAGGATCTGAACGCGCCTCAGGTGACTGGCAGGTGGGAAATTCAAAATCGTGGCTGCTGCTTATACTGGATGGAGGGGAGAAAACTCCTCCAGTGCTTTCATCAGAACGGGGCAACTGGGAGGATGTAACGGAGAAGGGGGGCATTTCTCACATCCTGTCCACTTTAAAGCAATAAAGTGGTCACGATGATTAGAGTATCCCATTAACAAATTGTACAGAGCGTCAGTGTGTGTATTAGTGTAAGAAGGATTACAACAAATGCCTATAACTGCTGTTACTGTAAAGTTATTTTAATTAATATACCCCTTAATGCATCGGAAATACAGCACAAATTTAAACGGTCCATCGTGCTGCAGCTTGAACAAAAATAAACTTACTAATCAATTAATTCTTCACTATACAGATTTGTTGATTGTTGAATATGCCCCCTTTCTGTGCATGCAGCAGCAGGATGGCCTTTCTACGTCATTTCTGCAGGCCCCTGCATAACAAATCTGATTTGATTTAAACAAATTGTTTGACTTGGTCAATGAACAAAACTACTTATGGACTAATTTGTAGGGATGAGCGTTCAGTTCGGATCTGTTCGGAGTTCGAATCGAACATCGCGAACTTCGAACTTTTTTGGGACGTTCGCCAAAAGTTCAATTTTTTTTTTTTTTAAAAAAATGCTTAAAGATGCTTAAAAAAAATACTAAAAAGCCTAGAAATAAAGAGACTCTTTACTTCAGAATATTATAAGCAACCTTTTATTAGATATTTTATTAAAACGGGAATATTTTTAACATTGAAGCCTAGGGGATAAAACATTCTTGTTACTAAAACATCAGGCAGACACGGCCCTCTAATCAGGCACTGTAGAGGGCAGCCTGCCGGGGCCTCCCGAAGGCCTTGAGGAGCATGCGGCCGCCGAATGACAGAGCTTTGACTGTGCGGGCTAGCCGCCTGGGTGCATGTGGCAGAGACAGGCGGCGCAGGGAGGGAGCCACTGCACCTGCGGCCACGGCAGACCCCCCCACAACCAGGATCCAGGGAGCCCCCACTGACCACGAGGCTAAGGTAAGGCGACACATTTCTAAAAAAAATAAAATCCGAGGACATTTTTAAATGTCCCCGGGAACATAAAATAAAACTTTTCTTTTGGGTGAGTGTATATATATCTGCGTGTTGATATATAGGTATTTATAGGTCTGCGTGTTGTTATATATACGTATATGTCTGTGTGTGGTATCAATGCATCCCTACTCTATACACAGCGCTCCGTGTCCCTATAATATATATGATCAGGGGTTACCTATTTTTTTATATTTTTATACTATTCCTATTAAATTAACAGTAATTTTTGATGTATTTTATTCAGTAGAAACTTTTTTTTGCCTATATAACTTGTACGTTGTGAAAATAAAACGGTTTTGTGTGTACATTTTAATTTAGTTAGTGGATTCCTGTCCAGTCCGGTGAGAAGCAAACGTAATGCAGTGTAGACACGCTGCGAAGCGGAGCGGAGTGAAGTCAAGCCTGCAAAATGTTTGCTTCTCTTCGCTACGCTGTGCGTCGCTACGCGCTCAGTGTGTCTCAGCCTTTATTCCCGCATCGCTAGCTTACCGAATCAGTTTGTATACTTAGTACAGGAGGGGTGGGGTCGCGCCTATTCCCCGATGGGGCGGCTGCAACCACCAAATGCATCCAGCCCAACAAAATGTGTAAAACATAACAAAGAAAAAAATGCATGCATTTGGTGGTTGCAGCCGCCCCATCGGGGAATAGGCGCGATCCCATCCCTCCTGTATTATATGTTTCAATGTACTTCCAGCCAGGTCATCAATGCAGCAAAATCCCGCTCTGTGTCTTTGTTTTTGATCCCAAAGTGGATTTTGTTTCTGGGGGAGTATAAATAAAGGCCCATCAGTCTACCTCATGTTTGACAAGCAGCATGAGCAGGTATGGTTTGCTATGCAGCAGCCTGTGGTTTCAATTTTAGATAGGACTCGCCCTCATTAGAGGTGCCTTGACGCTGGCGGGCGAGCTTAGTCTTATAATGGCCATTGATAAGAAACCAAACCTCTAATTGTGTTTAGTTTCACACAGTTTGTATACTTGTTGACCCTGCTTGTTCTGAGGACCCGATCTGTTGCCGACTTTGCCTGCCATTTGACTATTCTCTCTGTGTATTCCCAGCCTGTTCTGTTTGCTTCCCATTGCTACTGGTGTGCGCCGATTCTCACCATATACAGTAGCGCAGTACAAGTGCCTAAACATTGCTGACCTGGTTTTGTTATAGCTACTGATGTAACTGAATAGATCAGGGATCTCTTCTGCATTACCAAAACCTCCACCACTGCACTCTTCCACAATACCTCAGAGGGGTTACGGTGTGAAGGCACTTGCTGCCACCAAAGGCACAATATTTGGGTGCACTGACGCCTATACCAGATTCATATCATTTTAATATTGGACCGCAGGGTCCACCACTGCACTCTTCCACAATACCACAGAGGGGTTAAGGTGTGACGGCACTGTTGCCGACACTAAAGGCCCAATTTTAAAGCACCTATTGTTACTTTCATCCAAAGCCTGCATAAGTTTCACCATAATTTAGCCAAAAAAAAATATCACTAAACTTGTTCTGCGTGTCCTAAAACATCTCCTCTTTTCATACGGGCTGCCACCCCAAGCAGCTGTTTATGAATAGATTAAAGGAAAACCATTTACTGTCATTTGAAATGTCATTTTTTTGTTTTTAAATGTTTCTAAAAATCGAATGTTCGAGTCCCATTGACTTACATTGCGTTCGGATCATGTTCGAGTTCGAACTCGAACTTTTGAAATTGTTCGAGTTCGAAGTCGAACCGAACACGGGGGCGTTCGGCTCATTTGTTTCACTTCCGAAATTAAAAAGATATTTTCACAATTCACTTACTGTACCTAGTTATTATATGTGATTTATAACAAACCAGTTTCAATGTTGAATTGTGTAAATAACTGAAACACAGAATAATAAAACACTAGAGGGTGCTCTACAGACATGGAAAATAGATATCAAATAATATCAGGCATCAAATTATGCTAAAAGTAAACAATATGCTAAAGAATGAACAGCATTATATAACTGAGTGCTAATACAGCAATACAATAATTAAAAATAAACATAAGAATACTGATAAAATCCTAACATAATAACAGCATAAAGATGTCAAATAAATAACATAAAAATATTGTAAAATGTAGTTATATCATAAGACGCCTTTCTATTTGAAAGAGAATAAAGCCTTAAGCCAGAGATCAATGGTATTTTCTCTTCTCGTGGGAGATTTATGCTGTGGTGAAGTTAGTGGAGAAATGGGCAGAAATTTGTCCGAGGTCTGACTATGCATACAAATAAAGTCTGTTTTAAAAAAACATTTTTCATGCTATTCAATGATATTTTACTAAAGAAAACCTGCCCCTTGATTTGTTAACTGATAATCCTGATGTTGAAACCCTAGCAGCCACTAAAACATACAGGGCCACATTACAATCTTGGTGCTAACGTTAGCGCTCACCTGCGTGAGCGTTAACGTTAGCCCTCGTGGCCACCGCAAATTACAATCCAAACGCTAACGGGTTAAGTAACCCGTTTGGTATCTTGCACTTTTCAGCGCGAGGTTACTATACTTTGCGCTCCCTATACTTAAAATGAGGAGCGCAAAGTGTTAATCAGCGTTAGGATTACAAAGTTCTAACGCTGATTAACGTCCGGCTGTGGTTAGCAAAAAGTTAACCACAGCCTGGACCTGGTGCTAACGGATTCCGCTGGTGCAGAATCTGTTAGCACCAGCAGAAATCCCCCCCAAAAAAATCAGATACTCACCTCCTATCCTGCGGCGAGGACCATGACTCCGTCCGCCTCCTCTGTCGCCGGGAAAAGAGTGAGAGACTGGGGGAAAAAGTCCCCAGTCTCTCTCTGCAGATCACTACGCCGACCTTCCAGATCTCGCGAGGTGAGATCCGGCAGGTCATGTGACCGGCAGGGGGAAACTCAATGGAGTCCTATGGACTCCATTTAGAGGATGCGTGCAGCGGAGCTCAGCGCTGCTGCGTGCATCCCAGGGCTGGCGCCCGGTATCAATGCAGGCAGCTTTTTAAGCGCCTGCATTGCAATCTCCCATTAAAACGGGGGCGCTAGGGATGAAACTGTGGGCGCAGTTTTTTCTCCCTAGCGCCCCCGTTTTAATGTGAGGAATGTAATTTAGCCCACAGAGTTTTACTGTTCCCTTGCAGTGTCTCCTACCAAAAGTCAAAGAATAATGGGTTAAAGGGGAGAGCCACTAAGCTGAAATATGACCCACTCACTACCCATGCATTAAGGAATGTGACACATAATGTCATTGGATATTCCAGATGTGAAACACTTTCAAATATACCAATGAGCTTACTTGGTAAATATTATCACTGTTACCTGCTTGGTTGGTCAATATTCAATCATAAGGCTAAATGAAAAAATGCAGGCCATCACATGATATCTGCGGGAACAACTGAGCTTACATGCCTCATTTTTGATTATTGTTTTTTATTGTTACATATAGTTACATAGTTATATAGGCTGAAAAAAGACATGCGTCCATCGGGTTCAGCCTCTCCCACATAACCTACTGCTGTTGATCCAAAAGAAGGCAAAAAACCCAGTCTGAATGCTTGCCAATATGCAACATACTGGGAAAAAATTCCTTCTTGACCCCAGAATGGCAGTCAGATTTCTCCTTGGATCAAGAAGCTTTTACCCACATATTAAATATTATAACCCTTAATATTCTGTGTCTGCAGGAAGTCATCCAGTCGTTTTTTAAAAGTCTGTACAGACTCTGACCCAACCACCTCAACAGGCAGAGAATTCCACAGCTTTATTGTTCTCACCGTAAAATAACCCTTCCTATGCTTTAAGCTAAATTTTCTTTCTTCCAGTCTAAATGGATGACCCCTTGTCCTATGTATAGTCCTGTTAATGAATAGGTTATCAGACAATGGTTGATAATGGCCCCGTATATATTTATATAAGGTTATCAGATCCCCTCTAAGGCGCCTTTTCTCTAAACTAAACAGGTTTAAGCTTGTTAGTCTTTCCTCATAACTTAACCCTTCCATCCCCCTTATTAATTTAGTTGCCCGTCTCTGCACTTTTTCTAACGATATAATATCTTTTTTTAAGACAGGTGCCCAAAATTGCACGGCATATTCAAGGTGCGGCCTGACCATTGATTTATACAGAGGCAAAATTATGTTTTCATCCCGTGAGTGAACTCCCCTTTTAATGCATGCCAGTACTTTGCTGGCCTTGGCGGCTGCTGTTTGACATTGCACATTGTTACTTAGTTTGAAGTCTATGATTATTCCCAAATCCTTCTCCTGCTTGGATTTCCCTAACTCCGTACCATTTAGGGTATAAATTGCTTGTGTGTTCTTCACTCCAAAGTGCATAACTTTGCATTTATCTAGATTAAATCTCATCTGCCATTTAAGTGCCCAGTCCCCCAATCTATCTAAATCCCTCTGCAGCGAAGTAACATCCTGCTCACATTGTATTACTTTTCCTAGCTTTGTGTCATCTGCAAACACTGATACATGACTTTCAATGCCTATCTCAAGGTCATTTATAAATAAATTGAATAGTATTGGTCCTATAACAGACCCCTGAGGGACACCACTTACCACTGGTGTCCATCTTGAAAATGTACCATTTATGACCACTCTCTGTACCCTATCTTTTAGCCAGTTTTCTATCCAAGAACAAGTATTTTCATCTAGACCATTTTTTCTTAATTTAAGTAGTAACCTTTTGTGTGGAACTGTGTCGAAAGCTTTGGCAAAATCTAAGTAAATCACATCCACTGCGACCCCCTGATCTATACTTCTACTTACTTCCTCATAGAACGTAATTAGGTTAGTCTGACATGATCTGTGTTTCATGAAACCATGCTGATTTTTGCCAATTACATTATACCTCCCAATAAATTCCTGAATATTATCCCTTAGTAACCCCTCAAATACTTTCCCAGCCACAGATGTTAAGCTCACAGGTCTATAATTCCCAGGCACAAATTTTAAACCTTTCTTAAATATAGGGACCACGTCAGCTTTTCTCCAATCCTCTGGTACTATTCCTGAAAGAAAAGAATCTTGAAAGATTAAGAACAGAGGTTTACATATTTCAACACATAGCTCTCTTAGTACTCGCGGGTGAATTCCATCTGGCCCTGGGGCTTTATTAACATTCACATTGTTTAATTTGTGTAAAACCTTGTCCTGAGTCAACCAGTCACTTTGTATTAGTAAGTTTTTATTAATGAATTTCATGTCTCCTGTTATAGGTTTCTCTTTGATAAATACTGAAGAAAAATAATCATTTAAAATTTCTGCTTTATCCTGATCTTCAGTTAACAATAACCCTGACTCAGATTTTAGTGAACCTACATTTTCACTCTTGGGTTTTTTAGAATTTATGTACCTAAATAATCTTTTAGGGTTGGTCTTGCTCTCTTTGGCTATTTCTTTTTCGTTATCTAGTTTAGCCCATCTAATCGCATTTTTACATGCTTTATTGGCTGCCCTATATGCTTTATAGGATGCCTCAGATTTATCAAATTTAAAAGCTTTAAATGCCTTCTTTTTATTTTTCATTTCCTTAGTTACCTTCCTACTAAGCCACATTGGTTTCAGTCTGTTTCTTTTATATTTATTAACCAGTGGAATATATTGTGACGTGTACTTTTCTAGTGTTAGTTTAAAGATATTCCACTTATCCTCAGTGTTTTTCCGTGAAAGAGTTTCTGCCAGTCAATGACATTGAGAGCTTCCTTTATTTTAATAAAGTTGGCCTTTTTAAAATTATATATTTTAGCATGCCCCTTATGAATGTGTTTTTTTGAGTTTATTTCAAAAGTCACCATGTTATGGTCGCTATTTCCCAACTGTTCTTTTACATTAATATTTGAGAAAAGATCCACATTATTTGTTATAACCAGGTCCAGACAGTTATCCTCTCTAGTTGGTGTTTCTACCAGTTGTGACATGAAGGTATCATTTAAAATGTTCAGGAACCGGATTCCCTTTGCTGAATTACTAGTCCCACTATCCAATTAATGTCCGGGTAATTAAAATCTCCAATAATTAAAGTGCTACCATGTTGTGCAGCCTTCCTAATTTGCTCTAACAGTTGTTCTTCCTCATCATTATCTATATTAGGTGGTTTATAGCATATGCCAACCAATAATTGACTTCCCTGTTTATTCCCCAACGAAATATTTACCCATAAGGATTCCACATTTCCCTCATCACTTTCCAGTTGTGTAATATTAGGCTTTAAATCCTGATTTACATATAAACACACTCCACCCCCTTTCTTATGTTTCCTATCCTTTCTAAACAATGTATAACCGTTTAAGTTTACAGCCCAGTCATGCGTTTCGTCCCACCATGTTTCTGTTATTCCTATAATGTCGTATTGCTTAGTGTATGCTATTACCTCTAGTTCCCCCATCTTGTTATTAAGGCTCCTGTTATTTTTGTTTTCATCCAATTACTTTATAGTAACGTTAAAGTTTTCAGTTTTTATTCGTATTGCATTGCTCTTTAAGCAAAAAGGAGTAAATGAGGACTCTCAATGGGACAGGTGATCCAGACAGCATTGTTACATTGTACTGAAGTGCATTTATTTAAGCAAATATCACATACATATATCCAGAGTAGCATACATAGCAAAAACAGTAAAATCCATAGAAAGTGTGAAAGCCCAAACAAGGGACTTCCAGGCAAAATCAAGAAAACAATGCAGAACTAAGAGCAATTAGGTAGCCAATACAACCTTCCAACAGCCAATGCAAGGTGAAGGGTAGTAAGAAGTTATATACCAGCAAACAGAGAAAAACTTACATAGTCTAAGCACATGTGGAGGGACTGAAAGATCCCAAAATCAGAAATGATGTCGATGACCTGGAACAGGAAGGGAGAAAGAAGAGAGAGAAAAAAAGGGGAGGGAGAGGGGGGCAACGGAGGGGGGGCAACATGGTGAGACTAAACGCTGTAACCACACCCACAACTCCCAGAGAAAACACAACAGGCGCCAAGATACCCTAACAGCCATCCCATCGAGAGTATCGGGTCAAAGCAGAGAAAAGTCAGGGCTATCATAAAACACTAACAGTCAGTAAGGAACCCTAGGTCAGCAGGTCAGTCACCGCGAGGGGCGTCACTCACATCCAAAAAGCAGAGGAGGCACGAAAATTATCCCAAAAGTACATTTTGAGAAGATGTTCTTGAGCTTGTTCCTCCTGGAAGGCCACCAAATCGTCAACAGCCCTCATAGACTCCACCATGTCGACCCACTCCACGAAGGTAGGTGTGGATTAGGCAGTGGCTGAGTGACAGGCAACAGAGGGTTGTGGTAAATGGAGTTTATTCGGCGCATGGTCTTGTTACCAGTGGGGTACCTCAGGGGTCAGTACTTGGACCCATTCTATTTAATATTTTTGTTAGTGATATTGCAGAAGGTATTAATGGAAAAGTATGTCTTTTTGCTGATGACACAAAGATTTGCAACAGGGTTGACGTTCCTGGAGGGATCAGCCAAATGACAAATGATTTAGGTAAACTAAAAAAATGGTCGGAGCTGTGGCAATTGAGTTTTAATGTGGATAAGTGCAAGATAATGCACCTGGGACGTAAAAACCCAAGGGCTGAATATAGAATATTTGATACAGTCCTAACCTCAACATCTGAGGAAAAGGATTTAGGGGTTATTATTTCAGAGGATCTAAAGGTAAGTAGTCAATGTAATAGAGCAGCAGGAAATGCTAGCAGAATGCTTGGTTGTGTAGGGAGAGGTATTAGCAGTAGGAAAAGGGAAGTGCTCATGCCACTGTACAGAGCACTGGTGAGACCTCACTTGGAGTACTGTGTGCAGTACTGGAGACCGTATCTCCAGAAGGATATAGACATCTTAGAGAGAGTTCAGAGAAGGGCTACTAAAATGGTGTACGGCTTGAAGGAGAAAAGTTACCAGGAAAGGCTTAATGATCTTAACATGTACAGCTTGGAAAAAAGATGAGACAGAGGAGATATGATAGAAACATTTAAATACGTAAAGGGAATCCACAAGGTAGAGGAAGGGAGTATATTTAAAAGGAAACAAAGTAGCAAAACAAGAGGACATAGTCTTAGATTAGAGGGGCAAAGGTTTAAAAGTAACATCAGGAAGCATTATTTTACTGAGAGGGTGGTGGATACATGGAACAGTCTTCCAGTTGAAGTGGTAGAGGCCAAAACAGTAATTGAATTTAAGCAAGCATGGGATAGGCATAAGGCTATCCTAAACAAAAGATAAATCCAAGTAAAGTATCCATGTAATTGGGCAGACTAGATGGGCCGAAAGGTTCTTATCTGCCGACATCTTTCTATGTTTCTATGTTTCTATGTTTCTATGTCACCTGTGACTGCCAGTGAATGGGAATCACATGCCTGGAAGCCAGTATCAGGGGTAGGGCAATGGACTTCCTGAGAGACCGCTGCGAGCCCGGTAAGTAGAGTAGGAGATATACAGCTGGAGAAAACGATAGAGTCAAACCCTTGACCTCCTTAATGCACAGAACCACCATACATGGAGAAACGAGCCCTTCTCCATTCCGCAATGCCAACCAAAGGAGTCCAGTAAATACAGAAAAAATGGCGTCGCGCCCATACTCACTTATTTTCGGAGCGGCAGCAACTGCCAGGAGTAACAGCCCAGTCAATGTATAAAACATAACAAGGAAAAAGAGTGTCATCTGCGCTCGTTTCTATGTGTTCCATGTACAACAAAAATGGAGGTTTTTGTTTGTTTCAATGGCCATTGCAACGTAAGCCCACTCGCCACTTCAAGGCACCTCTTTAGAGTGGGTACCTAACAATTGTAACCAAAAGGCCGCTCTACTGAGCAGCTCCAAGCCCCTCCAGCTGCTTTTCAGCCAAGGTGAGTAGAGTAGGAGATATACAGCTGGAGAAAACGATAGAGTCAAACCCTTGACCTCCTTAATGCACAGAACCACCATACATGGAGAAACGAGCCCTTCTCCATTCCGCAATGCCAACAAAAGGAGACCAGTGATTGCGAAAATCGCGAAAGCTGATCAGGGGTATAATACCAAAAGGTCAAGATTTTGTAAGAGTTCTCCACAAATTTAAACACACGGGAGACGTAGAGGGTCAAGTAAAGCGTCTTGGACCATAATTTCAAAAAGAAAGAGTCATCCAAGAGGTGTTCCCATTTACCACAAAAGGACAGGGGAGAATCATCCATCTTTTGCAGAAGGGCGTACATTGTAGAAATAGTTCTGGAAAGTGGCAGAGCAAGCCTGCAAAAAGATTCAAAAGGATTGCATTGTCTCAGGGTGGCAGAAAACCTGCAGGAGAGAGTTCACAAAATGCCATAGCTGAAAAAAGGCAAAGCGATCTCCAAAGGACAAGGGAGTATCAGACTCTGACGTTGCAGGTAATTGTACCATGTCATCGTGCAACACTTGAAATAGAAACCATTGAGGACCCTCCGTAAAACGACCATGAAGGCTAGGTCCCCGGCAAGGATTAAAGGCTGGACAGCATTGTTAATTATATAATGTATATAAAAAATGTGCACTGTATCCACATTAAATGCTGTTATAACACTTTGTCAATTTGAAAGACAGTATATAAATATAGATATGAAACATGGTCATATTCAACCAATCCATTAATAGAGGTTTGCGAATTGATAATATGTGCTTGTGATGTTTGTCGCTTTGACCTTGTGGTACATAGACCAATATATGCATTTGATAGGTGCAGGCCTGATGTTTCATATTATTTCCCTGCCCTCTCATATGTTAAAGTCACACTGTATCTACAGTTCTAGGTACAAGGTGTTTGTATTTTCTGTGCCCTGTTCCCTGATGTCTGTGTTGTATTATTATTCCCTGATGTACTTATTATAGTGTTATGTTGTATACACTGGGTGGTTTCTCTTATGTCTATTTGTAAGAATTGGATTGCTTAAAATGTCCCTGCTTCCAGCCCCCTCTACCCCCCAGGGTCAGGCTTTAATCAGATCTCTCTACCAGTTTTATTATTCTTTGTCTGTAGACCACGGTGTGTGTGTGGGAGGGGGGGTGCTATACAGTAATTTAATGCCAGAGCTCGTTTCATCTTGATTGAGCTGTGCATTTTACTGTGTGTACCTATTGTATGTTAATGAGCCTGTTTTACAGTGAAAAAGACCTGAGCTGGGTGGAAAATAAATCTTTTCTGCTTGAACCATTCTGCATTCTGTATCTATACACCAAGCCTCAGCGGTATATAAATACCTGGTGAGCATTACACTGGGCATCTGGGCAATCCTAGTGAGCGCTAATAACAGGGGTACCCAGTCGGGGTACAAGTGTTACGGTGCCGGTACCACCGGGCATGCGCCAAGGTGAGGCCCTGGTTCCTGAGAGAAGCCCCTATGTGCAGAGATGCACTGTAAACAGCAAGGACAGGGGAAAGCAACACAGTGTTAACTAAAGACCTCTGTACGGCAATACCAAAGATGCCCTGCACTGAAAGGCCGGTCTTTAGGATAGCCGGATCTAGTCTAAAGGAAAGTATTACCTTGAAGCCGTACAGAGTCTTTTGTTGCATGCAGATGACATGGTTTCCTGGAAACGGTACAAGGAATATACTATAGAATAGTCACATAGAGGTAAGCCAAAGGTCATAACCAGAAAGAGTATGTCATACAGGATACAGGAATCAGAACCAGAAGGGAAGTCAGCCAAGCCAAAAATCGGTAACCGTGGAATCAGAATAGAACATAAACAGCAAACCAAAATACAGCAATTGACAGCACTAAATACACAGAAGGAACTGATATAAACTTGAACAGAATAACAGAGGCATAAACTGAACAAGGATATACAAACGGAGGATAACAGGAACGCAGCAAGGAGCTCTCAGGACACAACTAGCAAGGAGACCAGGCAAAGTAAAATGACCCGGCAATGTCATTGCTCAAATATAGGCAGGGGAATTAAGGCAATGATCAACAGGTGAGCAGAGCACAAAACACCAATTAACCCCTGGGTAGCCACCCAGGAATTGGCAGCAACAGAAATACAAGGGAAAAAAACACAATATACAAATACAGAGGGCAGGGAGACAGGGTTGCCTGCATGGAACATAACAACAAGTAGCCCTCGTCATAAGTGTGCTTAAGAAATTATCCATTAGCTTCTCACTATTAAAGGCTATATTCCAAGTGAGCTGCTTTATTGATGGCTTGAGTCATAATAGTTTGCATCTGCTGGTAAATATCAGACTGGTGTTGCTTCCAGAAGTCTATAGGAATCCAAGGAGAGCAGCACATACCTTGCCAGGTTTCATGTATGCAGGGTTACAAGGGGATCGAAGAAGAACACTGGGAAATATTTGTATGCCACAAGAGTTGGAAGAGGATGGGTGCACCATGGGAACAGAGGTAAATAAGGCATTATTGAAAGATTTATTCACTAATCACTAAAATGTCAGCGAAATTTCAGTTCTTTTCACTTCGGCAATTCCATTTCGCCGACAGTATGGGGAATTCACTATTCATCGGATGGTCACCGTAGTGCGCTGATGGTGGAGTCGACCAAGCATCATGAAAAAGTTGGGGAATGTCGCTGAAGAGCACCGAAAAGCACCAAAGAGCTCCAAAGTGGCGAATTTGATCCAGCTGCAAAAAAACAAACAAACTGAACTCTCCTATTCTCCTAATAGGTATGTAACCCTTTTCTGCTGTGGGGTGTACTATGCCATCCCTGTGGCAGGTGGGCCTTGAAGCCCGATAAGCTGTTTGACTATCCCCAGCTGAAGC
Organism: Leptobrachium leishanense; assembly: GCA_009667805.1. NCBI lineage: Eukaryota > Metazoa > Chordata > Amphibia > Anura > Megophryidae > Leptobrachium > Leptobrachium leishanense. Next base: position 212,490,662 of record CM019066.1, read on the forward strand.
AATTTATATGTATGACATAGATACAACAATGCTTTCAACATGTGTCCCATAAAAATGCAATTAGACACCCCCCGTCAGGCTAATCAATGCTGAGACAGGTGCAAGGGATCATTTAGTCATGCACACCCACATAGATTCTGCCATTATTGCATAAAATAAAAGCAGATCTTCATAGTGATTATTTGGGATGTGATGACGTGGTTGTTTTACTAATGTGTATTTAACCCTCTAGATCCTGATGGACAATGTCCTGCTGGAATACTCCCTTGAGATACATATCAACATTACCGGGAGTACACCTGTCCTTATTTTAAAATATGAAATGCTAACAGAAATCTTTACCATCATGAAGTCTTGCCCTGTCCAAATGTAGATGATGTAACAGCAACACATTACAGACACGTTATTCATACAAACAATTTCATTAGAGAGGTGGATCGATCTCTTTTTTCACTTAAAAAATTTAAGCGTAGCAGGTAAGAAAGTTTATTTTGCACACCAGTGGCACGTGTGACAGTATGGCTGGATGTATTGTAGGCATTACCGTCATCACCATATGATTGATTTGTCACTTCAAAGGATTTAGAAACAAGTTTGCATAACTTTTTACATGTTACTGTACATGTGATAAACTACATGACAGTTATAAATAGTAAAGAATTTCCTTTGAGGAAGAAAAATTAGTTGCATACAACTAACACCTGTCTTTCTCATTTTTGGAATACAGTGGTACTTAACCAAGCATTTCCATTACTTTGGAGACGTAATATGTATGTATTAGGATCTGTTAGGAGTGGGGACAGTAGACCCCCATGCTGGGGATGATGTGCATATTATTTGCAGCTAAATAATTGACACATTGTTATGTGTGTATCAAGCTGGTACCCACAGGAATAGATAATGGCACTACCATAGGAAAGTATTAGAGGTTGTAATGTGGATGACCCCACATGTCAATTGTTGATCATATATGCCAGACATATAATAGGAGATACACGTGCACTATACAAAGTGTATGTTGTCTGGGTCATGTCATAATGGGACATATTGTACATTTGAGTATGATGTTGTATATGGCAGTATTTTAAGTGTAAGAATAATTTCCAATTGTGTCCTTGGTCTTGCAACATGTTGGACAGGTGTCTGACAGAATTATTTGCAAACACGAAAAGGGACACAGACGTACACATTTAAAAATGTGAAACGCAAACCTCAGGAAGTCTATCCCAAAAATTAGATAACTAAAAAAAGTAAGAGGTAAGTATTAGAGGTAAGTAAAAAAAAAAAACTGCTACATACATATGTATGTATTTAGAGACATATTCAACAGAACATAAGGAACCTGATACAAAACGACAGGGAAAAAACATAAAAAATAACATGAACCATATCAACCTTAAAGACATTCACTTGCTCCTAGCGCTCTTTGATCCGAGAAGGGTACGCCCCCTGAAGAAGGTGGCAGAGGCACTTGATGAGGCTGGTGGGGCAGATGCAGAGGCACAGTGATCTCCTGTGGTGGCTGGATTGGCGATGGTGGTCATATAGTCAGCAGGGTGATGACCCAGCTGGCACGCTGATGATCCATCAACACCTCCAGGATGTTGGTCAGGTGTGATAGCACGGATGACAGCTCCCCCCTGTTCAGGCGCATCTGGGTGCTTATTTCCTGTAACCACTTCTGCATCTTCCTACTCAGTTGGCGTTTTTCCTGCTGATGAACATACATCCTTTCCCCCAGCATGGAAAAGCAGGGAAGGAGGGTAGGGTTGCCGCCATCTTTGCTTTTGGTACAATGGCGGGAGTGATGCAGGTGTAGGGGGGGAACTGTTTTACTGGTGGAGCGATGGGGGACTATAACACAGACTATAATATGCTGCTGGACAAATAAACACAGATAATAAAACAGGACACGCAGAATATAAAAAGGAATAATCAAGAGCAGTCAGAGAATGCCAGAAGATTTGGATTTATGTGCGCTGAGTCACTTACTTTTTTCTTTGGATTTATGTGCATGCTAGGGGGTTTGCATATAGGTGACTTCAGTGACGGTGTTTGGATTTATGGAGTGTGAGCCAATAGTCATATACACATAATCACAAAATAGCAGACAGGGATAATCCAAAAGAGAAATATATAACAGACCATGATCATTCACAGGGTAGCAGAACAAATATCATACTAGCAGACAATCAGTAAATAATGACTCATCCAGGAGCAGGGAGCTGATTCACTGCTGGTCATATTTAAGAGAACAGGGCTGGTCATGTAACTACAGGCCAATCAACCACAGCGAATCCAGTAGTGGAGAGCCTGGACTGGCTAGCCCAGAACACCTCAAGAGCTGGCCCAGATCGCTATCACCACCAGGGGGCCTGGCTGGAAGGTGGAAACGTGACAGTTACCTGATGACGAGTGTGTCAGGGGGTTCAAAAAAGTGATATAATCTTTGTCCACAGGAGGTCGAAGAAGTATCAGGGCTCTCATATCCACATTCTTCCTCCTGGGGGCACCCAGGTGCCACAAGTCACAGTGCTGGAGGAGATGGTGTACTTGTAAAGAGAGGGCAGGGTATATTAACCCTTTCCTGCTGAGCCAGTTGTGCCTGGCGGAAGGGCTTTGATGCCAGCAGGGCATACTAGTACATCCCGGTAGCTGACTACTGCGGTAGGCCCCTCCTCCAACCCGCTGACACTCATCATTGGCTGCAGAGGGATGGCCTGAGTTCAGGCCGTCCCGCCGCAGCCAATGCTGCGCATCAACTGGTGGATGGGGCTGTCATGGGCCATAGACGGCAGCGGGGCATGCTATGCTGCCCCACAGCATTAACCCTTTCACATCTGTGTGTTGAGCTCATTTTTACCGCTTTTACTGATCATGTTTAAACGCGATTTGGAGCCACGTTTTATTATATGACCCACACATATTATATATCGTTCTTTCCGGCAGACTCCGCAGAGTCATAATATATCATTATTATATGTATACGTCATGTATATTATAACCCTATACTATATAACTATAATGCCCTGCCATTCGGTGGTTTCATTCGACAGGTTTATTCAGGAGAATCCCATAGGCTTCAATGTTAAACATATTCCCGTTTTAATTCAATATCTAATAAACCGTTCATTATAAAATTCTGCAGCAAAAATTTTTTTATTTATTTTTTTTAAAAGTCCAATTTTTTTTTTTTTTCAGTTTACTTATTTTTTTTGTAACAGCCCTCTTTATTATCATTCCCTGGACCTACTGTGAAAATTTCAGACATTTTCGCTCAGTAGTTTCTTTGCAAACAGCGTTTCATTTTCCCAGATTCATACAAATGGTTTTGCTAATTTATTCACTGCCTCCTCTACGTCACAGCTGCTTCGGCTCTGTGTGATTCGGCTCCTGTGAAGGTTAATCCAGATGTTTTTGCTTGTTTTCAGCGTGCATTCGGTTAGTTTTCGTCAGGTTTTCGGCAGCTTTTCCCTGCAATTCGGGACCCTGTGCTGTTTGCTGAATACACCGCAGGGTCACCGAAATGCAATCGGCAAAAGGAACCGAATTGAAGAGAACGAAAAGTCACCGAACGTGCGGTGACTTTTCGAATCTCTTTGGATAACCCTGTATGTGATTAAAGTTATAGTAAAAGTGTATATAGTAAGTATAAGAGTAAGTATAAAATACATTTACATAAGATGATTCTCTTCTTAATCATATTTATTGTTTCAGTATTGACAGCAATAACATGAAGATAAATATATCTCATTCTCTACTGTAGTAGGAAGCGTTTATTTTTTTAGTGCATGTTTCTGTTGTGAATCAAATAATATCTGCATGCATGCATCATGGACGTAATTATTACATATTACATGCATTCAATATATATTCTAAAAGTAAAGTTAAAACCTTTATTTCTAGTACTATCAGATGTATATAAAATATATACACTTCTCTTTATGCTTCGTTGGGATGGCATTCTTAACGACACTTTGATTTTCTGGCAATAATATAGAATTCCTGCTGTGGATATATGTGAAACCATTATGCTCAATATCATTGCAGAGAAAATCTCTAATTGCTTTTCTGTCACGCTTAGTGACAACATTATTTATATGCTTGAATCTGCTATGAAAAGTACTTCTGATTGTGAAATTAACATTCTTTAAATGTACATGTTATTTTCCATGAACATTACAAGATACATTTTGCCATTTAAGACTCATGCCAGTATGATTATTTAATGTTGTGTTCATAACAGGGATGACCTCTATTCAAAACATATTTTTTATTCATTTGTTGAGTTTTGGTCACCTTTAAGGTTTTAAAATATTTCTAGATAATACTTTAAAACAAAAAACAATAGAAATGAGTGGTATTGTTGCTATTTTATATATGTACTAGGTGTAAAGCCTGCCCAGAGGGCAGTCTATTGATAAGTGTGGTGCGTTGTGCTTGGTTCGGTGCCATTTATTGTGCTGTGTTTGGCTCTGTGCTCGGCTCTGTGCCGTTTATTCTGTTGTGCTCGGCTCTGTGCCGTCTATTGTACTGTGCTCGGCTCTGTGGAGTTTATTGTGCTTGGCTCTGTGGCGTTTATTCTGTTTTGCTCAGCTCTGTGCTGGGCTCTGCACATCGGCTCTGTGCTCTGCTCCGTGCCGTATATTGTGCTCTGCTTTTTATTGTGCTCTGCGCCGTTTATTGTGTTGTGCTTGGTTCTGTGCTTGGCGCCATTTATTGTGCTGTGATTGGCTGTGCCGTATATTGTGCTGTGCTCGGCGCTGTGCCGTTTATTGTGCTTGGCTCTGTGGCGTCTATTGTGCTGTGCTTGGCTCTGTGGCGTTTATTGTGCTGTGCTCTGTGGCGTTTATTGTGCTCGGCTCTGTGGCGTTTATTGTGCTCGGCTCTGTGGCGTTTATTGTGCTCGGCTCTGTGGCGTTTATTGTGCTCGGCTCTGTGGCGTTTATTGTGCTCGGCTCTGTGGCGTTTATTGTGCTGTGCTCTGTGGCGTTTATTGTGCTCGACTCTGTGGCGTTTATTGTGCTTGGCTCTGTGGCGTTTATTCTGTTGTGCTCGGCTCTGTGCCGTCTATTGTACTGTGCTCGGCTCTGTGGAGTTTATTGTGCTTGGCTCTGTGGCGTTTATTCTGTTTTGCTCGGCTCTGTGCTGGGCTCTGCACATCGGCTCTGTGCTCTGCTCCGTGCCGTATATTGTGCTCTGCTTTTTATTGTGCTCTGCGCCGTTTATTGTGTTGTGCTTTGTGCCGTTTATTGTGCTTTGCTTGGCTCTGTGGCGTTTTTTTGTGCTCGGCTCTGTGGCGTTTATTGTGCTCGGCTCTGTGGCGTTTATTGTGCTCGGCTCTGTGGCGTTTATTGTGCTTGGCTCTGTGGCGTTTATTGTGCTTGGCTCTGTGGCGTTTATTCTGTTTTGCTCGGCTCTGTGCTTGGCTCTGCACATCGGCTCTGTGCTCTGCTCCGTGCCATATATTGTGCTCTGCTTTTTATTGTGCTCTGCGCCGTTTATTGTGTTGTGCTTGGTTCTGTGGCATTTATTGTGCTCGGCTCTGTGGCGTTTATTGTGCTCGGCTCTGTGGCGTTTATTGTGCTCGGCTCTGTGGCGTTTATTGTGCTCGGCTCTGTGGCGTTTATTGTGCTCGGCTCTGTGGCGTTTATTGTGCTCGGCTCTGTGGTGTTTATTGTGCTCGGCTCTGTGGCGTTTATTGTGCTTGGCTCTGTGGCGTTTATTGTGCTTGGCTCTGTGGCGTTTATTCTGTTTTGCTCGGCTCTGTGCTTGGCTCTGCACATCGGCTCTGTGCTCTGCTCCGTGCCGTATATTGTGCTCTGCTTTTTATTGTGCTCTGCGCCGTTTATTGTGTTGTGCTTGGTTCTGTGCTTGGCGCCGTTTATTGTGCTGTGATTGGCTGTGCCGTTTATTGTGCTGTGCTCTGTGCCGTATATTGTGCTGTGCTCGGCGCTGTGCCGTTTATTGTGCTTGGCTCTGTGGCATCTATTGTGCTGTGCTGTGCTCTGTGGCGTTTATTGTGCTCGGCTCTGTGGCGTTTATTGTGCTTGGCTCTGTGGCGTTTATTGTGCTTGGCTCTGTGGCGTTTATTCTGTTGTGCTCGGCTCTGTGCCATCTATTGTACTGTGCTCGGCTCTGTGGAGTTTATTGTGCTTGGCTCTGTGGCGTTTATTCTGTTTTGCTCGGCTCTGTGCTGGGCTCTGCACATCGGCTCTGTGCTCTGCTCCGTGCCGTATATTGTGCTCTGCTTTTTATTGTGCTCTGCGCCGTTTATTGTGTTGTGCTTGGTTCTGTGCTCGGCGCCGTTTATTGTGCTGTGCTTTGTGCCGTTTATTGTGCTTTGCTTGGCTCTGTGGCGTTTATTGTGCTGTGCTTGGCTCTGTGGCATTTATTGTGCTTGGCTCTGTGGCGTTTATTGTGCTCGGCTCTGTGGCGTTTATTGTGCTCGGCTCTGTGGCGTTTATTGTGCTCGGCTCTGTGCGTTTATTGTGCTCGGCTCTGTGGCGTTTATTGTGCTCGGCTCTGTGGCGTTTATTGTGCTCGGCTCTGTGGCGTTTATTGTGCTCGGCTCTGTGGCGTTTATTGTGCTCGGCTCTGTGGCGTTTATTGTGCTCGGCTCTGTGCCTTTAATGGGTTGTGCTCTGCTCTGTGCCATCTATTGTGCTCTGCTTGGCGCTCTGCTCTGTGCTCTGCACTCGGCGCTGGGCTGTGTTCAGGTACTGGGCTCAGGCGCTGGGCTCTGCGCTCAGGCGCTGGGCTCTGCGCTCAGGCGCTCAGGCGCTGGGCTCTGGCGCTCAGGCGCTGGGCTCTGGCGCTCAGGCGCTGGGCTCTGGCGCTCAGGCGCTGGGCTCTGCGCTCAGGCGCTGGGCTCAGGCGCTGGGCTCTGCGCTCAGGCGCTGGGCTCAGGCGCTGGGCTCTGCGCTCAGGCGCTGGGCTCTGCGCTCAGGCGCTGGGCTCTGCGCTCAGGCGCTGGGCTCTGCGCTCAGGCGCTGGGCTCTGCGCTCAGGCGCTGGACTCAGGCGCTGGGCTCTGCGCTCAGGCGCTGGGCTCAGGCGCTAGGCTCTGCGCTCAGGCGCTAGGCTCAGGCGCTAGGCTCAGGCGCTGGGCTCAGGCGCTCAGGCGCTGGGCTCAGGCGCTGGGCTCAGGTGCTGGGCTCAGGTGCTGGGCTCAGGCGCTGGGCTCTGCTCTGCGCTCAGGCGCTGGGCTCTGCTCTGCGCTCAGGCGCTGGGCTCTGCGCTCAGGCGCTGGGCTCGGGCGCTGGGCTCAGGCGCGTGGCAACCTCCGTAACAGGCTGTTGCGGTTGGATGCGCGCCACCTGCCGCAGCACGCCCAAAGCGTCCAATGGAGGTTGGATGCGCACGCAGCAAACCTCCGTAGGACGCTTTGGGCGTTCTGCGACGGGTGGCGCGCGTGCACCCGGCTGCGCGCGCATCCAACCGCCACAGCACCCCGTGGGCTGCGCGCATGCGCAGTCCATATATATATATATATATACACACACTGTAACCCCATGTGGATATATATACACACACATATATGGTTGTTACAGTGTGTGTGTATGGCTGGCATCCAGGCTCAGGCGAGCCCCCGGCTCGGCTGGGCCTCTAGGCCCAGGCCAAGCCAGGGGCTCGCCTTAGCCTGGATGCCGGCCAAGGAAGTAGCTCGGCCGGCATCCAAGCTTGGGCGAGCCCCCGGCTTGGCTGGGGCCTAGAGGCCCAGCCGAGCCGTGGACTCGCCTGAGCCTGGAGGATGCCCGAGCAGGCAATTCGGCCGGCCTCCATGCTTAGGTCAGTCCCCGGCTCGGCTGGGCCTCTAAGCCCAGGCCAAGCCGGGGGCTCGCCTAAGCTTGGATACCGGCCGAGCAAGCAGGGTGGGTGTGGAGAGCACATACTCACCTACATCGGCACTCCAGCGATGGCAGTCCCGCTTCCAGTGTCCTCTCTCTGTTGGTCACCGGTATGACATCACAAAAGCCTTTGACCCAGGGTCAAAGGCTTTCGTGACGTCATACCGACGACCAACGGAGACACAGAGGACCCTGGAAGCGGGACCGCCATCGCTGGAGGAGCTAAGGGCCGATGTAGGTGAGTATGTGTAGGCAACATCCTCCTACATTGGCCCTGAGCTCCAGCGGTGACCGTCCTCCGGCTGCTCGGCCGGCCTCTAGGCTTAGGCGAGTCCACGGCTCGGCTGGGCCTGTAGGCCTGAGCCAAGCCGGGGGCTCGCCTGAGCCTGGAGGCCGGCCTAGCAGCCAGCGACAGCCGGAGGAAGTCACCGCTGGAGCTCAGGGCCAATGTAGGGGAGTATGTTTTGGCAACTTCGGCCCTGAGCTCCAGCGGTGACCGTCCTCCGGCTGTCGCAGGCTGCTCGGCCGGCCTCCAGGCTCAGGCGAGCCCCCGGCTTGAATTGGGCCTACAGGCCCAGCCGAGCCGGGGGCTCGCCTAAGCCTGGAGGCCGGCCGAGCTGCCTGCGACAGCCACCGCTGGAGCTCCGGGCCAATGTAGGGGGATGTTGCCTACACATACTCACCGACATCGGCCCTTAGCTCCTCCAGCGATGGCGGTCCCGCTTCCTCTCTCTCTTCGTTGGTCGCCGGCATGATGTAACGAAAGCCTTTGACCCCGGCATTTTGACCCAGGGTCAAAGGCTTTCGTGACGTCATACCGGCGACCAACGGAGAAGGAGAGGACGCTGGAAGCGGGACCGCCATCCCTGGAGGAGCTAAGGGCCGATGTCGGTGAGTATGTGTAGGCAACATCCTCTTACATTGGCCCGGAGCTCCATCGGTGGCTGTCCTCTGGCTGTCGCAGGCTGCTAGGCCGGCCTCCAGGCTTAGGCGAGTCCCCGGCTCGGCTGGGCCTGTAGGCCCAAGCCAAGCCGGGGGCTCGCCTGAGCCTGGAGGCCGGCCTAGCAGCCTGCTCGGCCGGAGGAGGTCACCGCTGGAGCTCAGGGCCGATTTAGGGGAGTATGTTTTGGGAACTTCGGTCCTGAGCTCCAGCGGTGACCGTCATCCGGCTGTCGCTGGCTGCTCGGCCGGCCTCTAGGCTTAGGCGAGTCCCCGGCTCGGCTGGGCCTGTAGGCCCAAGCCAAGCCGGGGGCTCGCCTGAGCCTGGAGGCCGGCCTAGCAGCCTGCTCGGCCGGAGGAGGTCACCGCTGGAGCTCAGGGCCGATTTAGGGGAGTATGTTTTGGGAACTTCGGCCCGGAGCTCCAGCGGTGACCGTCCTCCGGCTGTCGCTGGCTGCTCGGCCGGCCTCTAGGCTTAGGCGAGTCCCCGGCTCGGCTGGGCCTGTAGGCCCAAGCCGGGGGCTCGCCTGAGCCTGGAGGCCGGCCTAGCAGCCTGCTCGGCCGGAGGAGGTCACCGCTGGAGCTCAGGGCCGATTTAGGGGAGTATGTTTTTGGAACTTCGGCCCGGAGCTCCAGCGGTGACCGTCCTCCGGCTGTCGCTGGCTGCTCGGCCGGCCTCTAGGCTTAGGCGAGTCCCCGGCTCGGCTGGGCCTGTAGGCCCAAGCCGAGCCGGGGGCTCGCCTGAGCCTGGATGCCCGCCGAGCAGGCCGCGACAGCCGGAGGAGGTCACCGCTGGAGGATCGGGGCTTGCGGCGTCAAAACACACGGGTAGCTGCGCGCGGCTCGTGCCGATTTTTTATTTTTTTTTTGCAGGCGGCCGGCACGCGCAGCTACCTGTTTGTTCTAACGGCCACTTTCAAATGTCCGTCGCGCATGCGCAGACCACTTTTGGCGACGGACACTTGAAGGCTTACTCTTTTATAGTATAGACAGTATTTGTATTGTAATCTGCAGCTTTAACTTCTTTATACATTCACCACATACAACATAAAAATACTATACGCACAGAATAAAAAAATAACAATTGAGAGCGCACCACCAATTTCAAATAACAGCATTGATTGGTTGAATATATATTAGAAAGAGTAGCCAATCACAAAAACCGCACAATGCAAGCCAGAGTATACCACACTGGTGAGTAGTTCCCCAAATCACATTTACAGGGTTATTCAAAGAGATCCGAATTGCTGGCGAAAGGTAACTGAACGCTGAAATTCAGCGTATGGTTACCCTTCCTGGTCATTCGGCTATCCAGAGAGCAGGCAGTTCGCCAAATGTTGGCGAATTGCCTGCACATACGGTGCCTGTTCGGTGCCTGTTCAAGGGCAGTGAAATCCCTATAGCTTCGTCTATTCAGAGAACAAAAACCAGCAGTGAAAAGTTGCCGAAATGCCCTGCCATTCGGTTGCTTCATTCAACAGGTTTATTCAGGCGAATCCCATAGGCTTCAATGTTAAAAAATTCCGGTTTTAATACAATATCTAATAAACCGTTTATTATAATATTCTGCAGTAAAAAGTCTCTTTATTTATAGATTTTTTAGGATCTTTTAAGCATTTTGAGAGATTTTTTTCCAATTTGTTTTCCGTTTTTCTTTTTCTTTTTTTTTTAAAGTTTTTTCTTTTTCTGCAACAGCCCTTTTTATTATCATTCATTGGACCTCATGTGTAAATTTCAGACATTTTCGCTCTGTAGTATATTTGCAAACAGCGTTTCACTTTTCAAACATTCAAGCGTACTGTTTTTTTTTCTTTTCAGTCCATTCGTCTGCGGTGGCTGCTCTGCACTCTGATCGGCTCCTGCTCGGGTTTCTCCGTCGTCTTCGGCAGGGTTAATCTAGATGTTTTTGCGGGTTTCGGTGTGCGTTCGCCTGGGTTTTGCGGTGAGTTTTCGGTGGCTTTTCCCTGCACTACGATGGCCCTGTGTTGCTTGCTGAATACACCGCAGGGCCACCGAAATGGGATTGCCAAATTGCACCGAATTGAATTTATATATAAACCAATAATTTCCACAAGAAGAGTCTCTTTTGAAGTTAAGTTTATACCTTTAAGACTATGCACTTGCATGACTAACAGGGTTATTCAAAGAGAATCGAAAAGTCACTGCACGTTCAATGACTTTTCGTTCTCTTCAATTCGGCTTGATTTGGCGACCCTGCGGTGTATTCAGCAAGCACCACAGGGCCATCGTAGTGCAGGGAAAAGCTGCCAAAAACCTGCCGAATACTCAACGCAAAACTCAGGCGAATGCACACTGAAACCCGCAAAAACATCTGGATTAACCCCGCCGAAGACGCTGGAGAAACCCGAGCAGGAGCCGATCACAGCGCAGAGCAGCCGCCGGAAAAACATGACACCGCTTGAAAGTTTGAAAAGTGAAATGCTGTTTGCAAACAAATTACTGAGCGAAAATGTCTGAAATTTACATATGAGGTCCAATGAATGATAATAAAAAGGGCTGTTACAGAAAAACGAAAAAAAAAACGGTTAAAATAAAATTTAAAAAAAAGAAAAACTAATTTGCAAAAAAATCCCCAAAAATTCTTAAAAGATCCTAAATAAATCTATAAATAAAGAGACTTTTTACTGCAGAATATTATAATAAGCGGTTTACTAGATATTGTATTAAAATGGGAATATTTTTAACATTGAAGCCCATGGGATTCACCTGAATAAACCTGTTGAATGAAGCAACCGAATGGCAGGGCATTTCGGCAACTTTTCACTGCTGGTTTTTGTTCTCTGAATAGACGAAGCTATGGGTTACCTTTCGCCAGCAATTTGGAGCTCTTTGTACAACCTGCTAGAATTTTCACTTCTCCAGTCATTCTCCTGGTTTTCACCTCTCTCTGAATAACCCAGTAGGTCAAAATAGCCAAACCAGAAAAATTCTCCCATTTATCTCGCTTTCCAAATCGGCTATTTGTTCTAGATTGTTCATTCTCCTGGCAATTCTCCTGGTTTTCACCTCTCTCTGAATAACCCTTTATATAAAAAGAAAGAAACTTAATAAAATTAAATGTTTTTTTTTTATTAATAATACAGCACTATTGTTCACTTTTCAATTATAATGCGAACAATGATGCTGTGCAAACTCACCTTTTCATTACCCATGATAAAATTATTTTTTTTCAGTTTTAGCTAACATCGCCCATTTTCTCAGAAACATACAGTAAAATGTTCTCATTTCTAATATTTTTTAAACAAGGGTACCCCATAGAATATATAACCACAAAGACTTGGGTGAGAAAATGTTAAAAAAAAATTTTTACACACTGTAAATGATTGAAATCTGAATGGAAATTCACAATTGTTTTCTATTTTTTGTTATAGCATTCTGACAGGACATATAATAATGTTACATTATGAATCTTCAACAAAAATGGTAATTGTGATTGCTTGGAAATAAAACTTAACTTTTAATATCATAGCATATAAGAAAGGCTCAAAAAAACCTTCATCATGTTAAAAACCACACATGTGGTACATACACACAATGTTATGGCTAGGTATAGCTGATGATCGGCATAAGCTCCTACCACTGTGGGTCAATGCCCCAGCTCTTCTCTAGACTAAAGATAATTTTATAAAGTAAGAAACCGGCCTTCATGGGTTGGTGGGCGTGGGTATAGGATAGTCAGAAGGGTATAAGCAAATTCTAGATTTCAGAGGAGCACTCAAATCAGATACCCATATGGAGTGGGTCATCCAAATTGTAGCCAACTACCAGCAGCATATAACCAAAACATGCCAAAAAAGATTATAATTCACTCAATGCATTTTGCTGCCTCATAAACAGCGTCATCAGGAGTTGTATGCTATTCAGTGAGTAGAAAGAAATTGCTCTCTGAATAACCCTGATAGTAAATTATACGATGTCATGAAAATTATGGTATCCTTAGAAAGTCCATTAAATGGTGAGAAAAACTGTATATAATGGGCTAAATTACAATCTCCACGCAAACGTTTGCGCCGGTGCAAAAAAACATTAATGCGAGGGGTAAAATCATTTGCGCCTAATCCCGTATTACATAGTCAGCACAACAACCTGCGCGAGCTTACTGTACTTCGCGCATCCTATACTTAACATTGTGAGCGCAAATGCGAATGTGCGCTGGTACGAAGATGGTATTACAATCTATTCGCGGTAATTACCGCATAGCCTTTGCGCGCATAATTTAAGCAACTCCTAAAAGCTGGTGCTAACGACATATCTGAACAACCTGGCTAACTCAAAAAAAAAACAGCACATAAAAAGGAATGCAGCAACAATATAATGGATGATGGCAGGTGTGTGTGTGTATTATTACTGTAGCATATGTGCTCATTTTGCATCATAGACGCAGAACCCGTCTCCGATGCCTCTGGCAGACGCAATTCAGTTGCGTTTGATATATGTGTTTCTTCATTTTGATTGGCTGAACGGGTGCAAAAAACTGTGCACGCAAAGATTTTTGCGCGAGACGGCACTGCGCCTGCATTTGTGCGCGTCCTGTTTGCGCGCGCAATTGATCGGCGGATGAAAAAAGCCGCGAGGATTCTAATTCCAGCGATGATTTACGCGCGCAAAAGTTTAACGCTTGGCGCAAAAAAATTCGCTTTGTGCGAGGGTTTTTGCGCAAAGATTATAATATAGCCCAATATGTGTGGGTTCCAAAACGAGTAAGAGGAAAATTAGAGCTAAACATAAACAGCGCAGAAGTGTAAAGAGAGCAGAAGGTACTTTTGGACTGACAATGGTAAAACTGCCTGGTCCCTAAGGGGTTAAATAATATACAATATTTATTAGACCTATTACTTCTCAATACCAAAACCAACACATTAATTAGATGAAATTATCACAACACAGCGCTTAATAGACCTAGGTCCGTAAGAAAGTGGGATAGACACGCTATATGTCCATAAACATAGTGATCTTCATTTTCAAGCAATATGCTTCTTTATAGTGCAGGTGGTGGAACATACACTGTAGGAGAAAACAGAAAAAAAGGACCGGAATTGCGCGGTTCGCCAGCATCAGATGGAAATAAATCTTGTTCGTATTCAACTCACATTTGGAGGAGCCCACAACCGGCTCTCGGGAAGATAGAGAGCAGGGACTTATTACAGGTGCCCATATACCCCTCTGTCTGTACCTCCAGTGTCGCCAAAATAGTACTGTAGTGTGGATCGATAAGACCAGAAAAAAACACCTCTTGGTGCAATAAATCACAGATAATTTAGCAATTAAGAAAAGCCAAATTCAAACTCACAGACACTGAGCCTATATTGGCTCCGTCACAATTTGCGCAGGGAATCATACAGGAGTTCCCCAAACCTTCTTTTTCAGGATCATAAAGGCAGACAGCAATCAAATGAAGTTAAAAACATTTATTAGTTTAAAACAAACAATTTATATCTACCAGGACGCGTTTCGCCAGAATGGCTTCCTCAGCTGGTAGTTACACTTCTGTCCTTGCTGCTGCCTTTTATACAATCCCTGTATCCCTCAATAAAACAATTCATGGATGTTTAATAACAATTAAAACATAATTCTTAACAGATGCCTTAAAATTGCGCCCGCCATTTTGCGCATGCGCATCAGCTCCTTATTCCTCTGTGGAACGCGGAACCTAATCCTTCCCAATTTCATTACGGCGCATGCGCCGGTGCTAGTGCGTTTCACCTTGGAACGTCGGAAGAAATGTACGGATCGGAGCTTTTCATTACTCATTCCTGCGTGTGCGCAAATGCCCTTATGCTTCATATTAGAATGTCGGACCAAACCATACAAAATGGTGCTGCCTAAATATTTACCATATAATTGTATGGTTTCTATGGTGGTTTAACAGATTAATTAGCCAGGCTTCTCCTGGCAAAAATGGATACCTCTAATAAGTAATAAATATATATATATATATACATACATATATATATATTGTTATTATTTTCAATTTAAATCTTTTCACTCCTTTGTGTACCCTGTTGTAAGCCATACGGGGAGAGAGGAGGTGGATCCAGTTATTTTGTATTGGCTAACCTTTTTCTTTGGTCTGCGATGGTTAACTTGTCTCACTAGTACAACGTGCCATAATAATCCTTCTATGTGCATTTGTTTTGGGGATTTTTTTTCAGCTTTCAATCCCTCCCAGGAGCCAAATGTCACGGTTCCCAGATCCCACCACGCAGTACTTAACACCCCACACTCCACAGAGCCCAGAAGCTATCAACAGAGTAGCCGTGAAAGATCTCTAACTGTCTGGTCCTTAGAATTGGCCAGGTAAACTAGCTAGACAGAAAAGGGTTAACAATACGGAGAGGAGTCAGCCGAGCCAGAATCAGGAATACAGAGTTCAGAATGGTCAAATGGAATAGCCGGGTCGATATCAGAGCAGTGGCGTAGTACAAGAAAATGGTCTAGGGCAACAGAAGGCAGAATAGTCAGAAACAAGCAGAGGTCAATAACGGGTTAATTCAATATAGCAGTCAGGTACAAGGAGCTCAGGTATGGATAACCACGATCTGGCAACTGCTGAGAATACACTGAGGGTTTTTAAAGACCTTCACCAGGCCACGCCCCCCACTCAAGCCGCGCCTCATGCAACCACCTCCCTGCCTGTCTCCATTTAAACCGGGCATTGGTCAGCGAGCAGCATCAGACATGCTGCCCTCAAGCACACAGGTAGGGCTGGAAGCTCCCAACGTTACACCAAAAATATCAACGCTTCAATCTGCTCACAGCAGATTTTCTTCGGGACACAATAAATTTACAAAACACAAATGTTTTATAAAGGAGTTCACTTACCACCGCCCTGCTCCCTGCCCCGTGCCGCTGGCACATCGATCGCCGTCACCTCATGTGACCCGCTACCATGGCAACTAGGGAAACAAAATCTCCAATATAATAGTTGCCCTCGTAATTATCCCATATCAAGAATGCACACATAATCTATAATCCAGGACCACATATTAAAAACATATAGAGGATTTAAATGATCTACTTCAACATTCAAAGTTAATATGTTGCTGTACACATGACTATTACATACCACATGCTCGAGCTATTGTTTGTATTATGTGTTATTAGATTAATATGATATTGTACTATTGTTCTCCTGGACTATGTAGATCTTGTCCCATGAGTCATTTGTTTGTTGATTGGATTATATCCTGGGACCTCTAGTGTGTGGAGGCTCAATATAAATATGTGTGCACCCAACCTAATAAAAATCAACCAAGGCACCAAGCATTGGATTATAGCATCCGGAGTGCAGGAGTCAGTGGTTGGTATATATATATTTCTCCAAAAGCAGGCATTCTGCTCCTCAAATCACCATTAAGCGATTTGGTGCAACCTCCAAAGTAGACACAGCCCCAACAAACCTAGAGCAGCCACGGGTCTTCACACAAAAGACCAATCCCTATTGCAAATGCTATTTGGTGATGCGTTTGCAATAGGGATTGGGCTTTTGTGTGAAGACCCGTGCGTGACCTTGGTTTGTTTTATATATATATATATGTATCGAACCCTTGCTAACAAATCCAATACAATTGTGTATTCATATTTAGAATCAGGAGTTATCCTGACAGAAATTGTTAATGAAGTACATTTATAATAAATATTCAGAAAACTGGACTTTTTTAAATCAAAGGGATTCATGGGCATTTCAGTAAAATCAAAAGTGGATGAATGCCTTATTATACAATATTTTTCATGCTTTGATCACTGACATTTGTTTTTCACCTGATGTTCCCTATACCTCTAAATTGCCCTGCTTCTTGTTCAGCAAAAGTCTTTTAACTTTTATTTAATGAGGATGTTTTCACCACTAAGTCAAAGTATCTAAGACAAGAGCACATACCTTTTTTTGGTACACCAGATAACAGTGTAAAATATAAAGGCATTGGTCAAAGAGGAAACTCATAGTATAATGTAAGATGTTACCTTAGTTTTACTTTTTAGAATCAAAAGATGAATAGAAAAAAATCTGTTGCTTGTATCCCTTTGAAGCAGTTCTACTAAAAATAGATGTGTAAAAATAATATGCAGCAAAAAAAATGTAGTTCACTTTCTGAAAAATGTGCTTCTTCAACCAAAGCTACCTAACAAAAAGTATAGAAATATTTACTTACAGTATTTTCTGGTGTATAAGGCTAGGGTCAGACGAACGCATTTTTATGTTGTCTGTGAAAAAGTGCGTTCGAACGAATGGACGCATTTTTTCACAGAATACGTGATAGTGGTCATACTATGCGCATTTTCGTCCGTGATTTTGTACGGATCATCAATAAAACACTTTTTGTGTCTGGACGTTATGTTGGCCGGACATTAGCAGCGTCTGACGTCTCCTAATCACACACACACGCCGCTAGCGGACGCAGCGCACTCTGTACGTCAGTACCTGCGGTTTCACGTTCTCGAAAAATGCGTTCATTTTCCACTTGCGTTGCGCAGCCGGACTTTTGTGCGACCGTACCTCGTATATTGGCCGTCATTGCCCGGCATCTGCTGCTAGTGCGGCCGTGATTAAGTGCGCCAGAACGCGCGTTCGCACTGCCTCAGTCTGACCCTAGCCTAAGACTTCTTTTTATACTTTAAAACATCCCCCAAAAATTGGGGTCTTCTAATATGCGGGATATACAATACAATATGACGAGTATAGCCCAAAACCTATTTTTTAACTGGAAAATTAGGGGGTCGTCTTATACACCCGGTCGTCTTATACTCCAGAAAATACGGTAAATTGAATAAATTCGATGTTACCTTTAAAGATGTTGTAATATATTTCCAAAACCTGAGGAAATACCTACAATGGTTCAGATCAGATTTATCAAGAAATCAACTGGAAATTGACAATATCTAATATATTGGGTAGATTGCTCAATTATTAATTATGATAATTGTAACAGATCTCAGTACCCCAACTGGGTCACATCTGTTAATGCCGCTTCCTTTCCAGACCCCCGTTCTCTCACCAGGAGCAAATCTATACAGTCCCAGGAAGACCTACAGGGTTATTCAAAGAGATCCGAATGGCTGGAGAAAGGTAACCAAACGCTGAAAATCAGCGTTCGGTTACCTTTCTTGGCCATTCGGCTATCCAGAGAGCAGGCAATACGCCAAATCCTGGCGAATTGCCTGCACATTCGGTGCCTGTTCGAGGGCAGTGAAATCCCCATAAAAAAGCACTGCGTCGGCTATTCAGAGAACACAAACCAGCAGTGAAAGGTTCCCTAATGCCCTGCCATTCGGTGGTTTCATTCGACAGGTTTATTCAGGAGAATCCCATAGACTTCAATGTTAAAAATATTCCTGTTTTAATTCAATATCTAATAAACCGTTCATTATAAAATGCTGCAGTAAAGAGTCTATTTATAGATTTTTTGGGATATTTTAAGCATTTTTCTGAATTTTATTTGTTTTAAGTTTACTTATTTTTTCTGTACCAGCCCTTTTTATTATCATTCCCTGGACCTCATATGTAAATTTCAGACATTTTCGCTCAGTAGTTTCTTTGCAAACAGTGTTTCACTTTTCAATCAGTCATGCAAACTGTTTTGCTAATTTATTCACTGCGTCTTCTGCGGTGTCGGCTTTATCTAGAGGCTTCGCTGCGGTCGGCTCCTGCTCGGGTTTTTCCGGTGTCTTCGACGGGTTAATCCAGATGTTTTTGCGGGTTTTCGGCGTGCATTTGCCAGGTTTTTCCCAGGTTTTCGGCGGGTTGTCGGCGGGTTTTCGGCAGCTTTTCCATGCACTTCAACAGCCCTGTGGTGCTTGCTGAATACACCGCAGGGTGGCCGAAATGGGAAAGCCGATTTGCACCAAATTGAAGAGAACGAAAAGTCACCGAACGTGCGGTGACTTTTCGATTCTCTTTGAATAACCCTGCTTGAGACCAATGGAAAATTATACCCTGCCCCCATCCTCTAGTGAACCAGACACATCCAGACATGAAACAATAAGGTTCCATGTAATCACAGCCTGAGCATCAGACTGTCTAAATACATTAGATAACAGAGGAGAAGTTACATATATAGACAATAGCCTGATACCAAAATCTGTCACAAAGTAAAAAACATTCTAGATAGGGGGACTTAAGTTTGGCTACAGTGACCACATGGTAATTATATAAATCATAGTAGCAGTAATCAGACACTAATATACACTAATGATAAATACAATAACAGCATTCATACATAACACAGACGACACAAACACCTGCACCCTACAGGCACAGGGTGACTTCAACATAAGAGAGGGCAGGGAAATAATATAGAACGTGAGGCAGGGGTCAAGTCCTGGGAAAAAAAGTGAGGGAACTCACCCACGAATTCCACAACCCCCATTACCTGAAGAAAATAATATATATATATATATATATATCACGAGTATAGCAGCGCGTGCCGGTGATACCATTTTTATTGGGTTAACTTTACATTTAAAAGACAAGCTTTCAAGAGTGTAAACTGGAAACTATACTGATCACTATGTACATGTATACTCGTGATTGTGGCAACTGGACTAACGATATATATATATATATATATATATATATCTCCAGGCACAGACCCCCAGAATAATATACACAGTGCTGAACCCCCAGAATAATATACACAGCACTGAACCCCCAGAATAATATACACAGCGCTGAGCCCCCAGAATAATATACACAGCACTGAGCCCCCAGAATAATATACACAGCACTGAGCCTCCAGGATAATATACACAGCACTGAACCCCCAGAATAATATACACAACATTGTGCCCCCAGAATAACATACACAGCACTGAGCCCCCAGAATAACATACACAACACTGAGCCCCCAGAATAATATACACAGCGCTGAGCCCCCAGAAAAACATACACAGCACTGAGCCCCCAGAATAATATACACAGCACTGAGCCCCAGAATAATATACACAACATTGTGCCCCCAGAATAACATACACAGCACTGAGCCCCCAGAATAACATACACAACACTGAACCCCCAGAATAATATACACAGCACTGAGCCCCCAGATAATATACACAGCACTGAGCCTCCAGGATAATATACACAGCACTGAACCCCAAGAATAATATACACAGCACTGGTTATATGGATATATTTTCCCCAGTTCACATGGATATAATTGCCCCAGCTCATATGGATAATGCCCCCCAGCTCTCATGGATAATGCCCCCCAGCTCTCATGGATAATGCCCCAGGTCTCATGGATAATGCCCCAGCTCTCATGGATATGCCCCAGCTCTCATGGATATTGCCCCCTGGTCTCATGGATATTGCCCCCTGGTCTCATGGATAATGCCCCAGCTCTCATGGATAATGCCCCAGCTCTCATGGATAATGCCCCAGCTCTCATGGATAATGCCCCAGCTCTCATAGATAATGCCCCAGCTCTCATGGATATTGCCCCAGCTCTCATGGATATTGCCCCCTGGTCTCATGGATATTGCCCCCCTGGTCTCATGGATAATGCCCCAGCTCTCATGGATAATGCCCCAGCTCTCATGGATATTGACTCAGCTCTCATGGATATTGACCCAGCTCTCATGGATATTGCCCCAGGTCTCATGGATAATGCCCCAGCTCTCATGGATAATGCCCCAGCTCTCATGGATATTGCCCCCTGGTCTCATGGATAATGCCCCAGCTCTCATGGATAATGCCCCAGCTCTCATGGATAATGCCCCAGCTCTCATGGATAATGCCCCAGGTCTCATGGATAATGCCCCAGGTCTCATGGATAATGCCCCAGCTCTCATGGATAATGCCCCAGCTCTCATGGATAATGCCCCCTGGTCTCATGGATATTGCCCCCTGGTCTCATGGATATTGCCCCCTGGTCTCATGGATAATGCCCCAGCTCTCATGGATAATGCCCCAGCTCTCATGGATAATGCCCCAGCTCATGGATAATGCCCCAGCTCTCATGGATAATGCCCCAGCTCTCATGGATAATGCCCCAGCTCTCATGGATATTGCCCCAGCTCTCATAGATAATTGCCCCAGCTCTCATGAATAATGCCCCAGCTCTCATGGATAATGCCCCAGCTCTCATGGATAATGCCCCAGCTCTCATGGATAATGCCCCAGCTCTCATGGATATTGCCCCCTGGTCTCATGGATAATGCCCCAGCTCTCATGGATAATGCCCCAGCTCATGGATAATGCCCCAGCTCTCATGGATATTGCCCCCTGGTCTCATGGATATGCCCCAGCTCTCATGGATATTGCCCCCTGGTCTCATGGATATGCCCCAGCTCTCATGGATAATGCCCCCCAGGTCTCATGGATAATGCCCCCCAGGTCTCATGGATAATGCCCCCCAGGTCTCATGGATAATGCCCCAGCTCTCATGGATATTGCCCCCCTGGTCTCATGGATATTGCCCCCCCCAGGTCTCAGGGATACTGCCCCCAGCCCAGCTCACCTTTGCTGCTGCTTCTGCTCCTCTGCCAGCGGCCGCGTGCTTCCTGCTTCAGTGGCCGCTGACAGGAAGTGCAGCCGCTCACCTGGGAACTATGAAACAGCCAGGCGAGCGGCTCCACCTCCTGTCACCGGCCCTTGTAACAGGAAACACGCCGGCCGCCGGCAATGTGCGGCGGCGGCGTTCGGGCTCGGGCCACAGCGGGAACGCTGCGTTCCCGCAGCGTTCCCGCTGTGGGAAAAGTGCGGGAACGCCGTTCCTGCGCGTTCCCGCTCGACTCGAGCCCTGACGTGAGGCCTGCACCACCCAAATACTTCTTTAGGCCCATGTATCCCAAGTTCAAAGTGACGCACTGTCAGGGATCCGCTGTTGGGATGCCCGCACTCGCCTACCTGTGCACCGCCCTGGTGTGCCGCAGTGCCATCGCGGTCTACTTCGCGGGGCAGCGCGATGCTGTGTCCGTCCTGGTTGAGAGTCCTTCTGTCCCTCTAGCGGTGCGCATGTCTGCTATGGCCTCCTTTTCCCTCCTGTCACATGTGGGTGCCCGGGAGTGACATCACCGGCCCATTTGGCGTATGGGGGCGGGGTCTGTGACCTGGCATTATTTAAACATGGCTCTTCCCTGACACAGACATTGTAGTATAGCGCTCTGTGCATACAGTTAGTGTTATTCCTTTACCTCCTTAAGTCTAGTCTCCTCTGTGTACCGCTCTCCTGCTTATGTCCCATCTTTTATGCCTGTTGCCTCCTGCCTATCTACCTCCTGCTATTATCTCGACCATCTGTAATGGAGTCTTCTGTATACGTTGCTGTGCGCCAGAAGTCCATTCTATATTGCCTACGTCTGGGTTCTGCATATTGGGATCCACTCCTCCTCCATCCTGCCCCCCTGACCTTACATGCACGTCACAATAATAATATATACTCTGTTCAAATAACAGATTTAATTGATTTAATGCCTGAAAGGAATTCACCAAAACAGTATACTATGGAAAAGTCGCTAAAAAAGTCACGTCAAAAAAAGGTGTTAAAAAAGCCCCTGCTTAAATAAAATGCATTAAAGATTGATGCATCATTAAAACGGTGCATAAAAAAAGACGCCTATCCCGCTTTAAAGGAGTAGAAAAAAAAAACATGCAATCCTACCTGAAATAGTGGCTCGTCTGGTTGCAGCCTGTCACGTAGCACTTTCACTCCAGACAGGCACTAGACTCAGCTAAGTGTGTGAGGGGTTTTAAAAATCACCAATTGTCTGCATTAGACCCAACATAATGACTAAATAACCCCACTATCGCCACCCACTTCCCATTTAACTGACACCACAAGTTGTTCCCCAAGAGGTGACTTGAAATTCAATTAAACCCACAAATACACAGTTTAGTAGATTTAAATATATATAACCTGATACGGCGCATAAATGCTTTCTGGGGTCCTTGGATCTCATAAATACATGAAAATAAAATAAACACAATTATGGTGCAATATTGCTGTGCAAAATCTGGTGAAAAAAAGAAGATACTGATGATGTCACACTCACAAATAGAGAGCCCAAACACAGGCTCTGAGTGGGTCCACACATGCAGGTTAGTTGCCTTCAAATTTCTCAGGTGACCCCCACCTTACAGGAGATTTCTCATCCACAGACATGAAGTGGACCCACTCAGAGCCAGTGTTTGGGCTCTCTATTTGAGTGTGACATCATCAGAATCTTCTATTTTTCACCAGATTTTGCACAGCAATATTGCACCATAATTGTGTTTATTTTCATGTATTTATGAGATCCAAGGACCCCAGAAAGCATTTATGCGTCGTATCAGGTTATATACTGTATATTTATATCTTGTGCTTTTGGTTTAGGGGAAACCACTTCACTGATACTGGCCATTTGGGGTGCCTAGGTGGTGGGCACAGGTTGTGTGGCGCTGCACCATTCACCGTATACAGTTTAGTAGATTGTTTAGAACAAGGCCCCCAAGGCTATTAGGAAAAATGTCTCTTCAGGTAATGGGATTTTTATATCAGACACAGGCAGAGTTTAATAAAGGAATATTTATTATGACAATAAAAATAGTCACAGTGCATTTATAGGATAAATAGAGATGGTACAAGAATATTTACACCAACAAACAGGAAATAAAAAGTATAAAAAAGTATACACACAGCTAGAATCTGTCCCAGGGAGGTTTCTGGTAGAAACATATGCATTCACTGTAATTAGATTGACCTCCAAGTGAAAAGCACATGGCCTTGGTGTCCCTCATACTTTATACAGTTCTCCTTATTATTATTATCATTTATATAGCGCCAACGGTTTCTGCAGCGGTTTACAATAACCCAAGGGAACAAGATACAGATAAACGGAAATAGAATGGAAACAAGAGGTGTAGAGGACCCTGCTCATAGGAGCTTACAGTCTTGTGCTCAGATATCAGGATGGCACAGTAGGATTGTCCGGGACGGCCCCTTGACCTCCCATGTCACCTTTAACCCTTTTGCTGCTGAGCCATTTCCCCTCTGTGTGCTGAGCTCATTTTTACCGGTTTCGCTCATCATGTTTAAACACGATTTGAAGTCACATTTTATTATACAACCCAGACAAATTATATATCGTTCTTTCCGGCAGACTCGGCAGATTCATAATATATCATTATTATATGTATACGTCATGTCCTGTCTGAACATTATAACAAAAAATGCAATAAAATTAGAATTTTTAATCATCTACAGTATGTAAAGTGTTTTTTTTCACATTTTATCATGCAAGCCTTTGCGGTTATATTTTCTATGGGGTGCGCTTGTTAAAAAAAAATAGAAATGGGGACTCATTACACCTCCCCCCAACCCCTTCAGGCACCTTCCCTGCACTGGCGGGGGGGTGCCTGGAATAGATGTCATCGCGCCCAGAGCGATGACGTCTATTCATGCGGCCGGGGCCCCGGAGGCTGGGCTGACATCCAAGATGTCAGCCCGCACCGGGGGGCCACAGAGATCGGCCATAAATCTGGGCGATTGCGGCTGCAATGGGAGGGCACGCTCAGCGCGTCCTCCGCAGCCAAGTGCCGATGCGGCTGGACGCGCTGAACACGTCCTCCGCATCGAAGTTGTTAACCATTATACTCACATGTTATTCCTTACATTTCTTATATCTCCCAACTTATATATGGAATAATTTGGAACAATTTATACATTTTGGGACTGTTAATTCTTCCTCATTCATTAAACACCTCACATGATAGCGCTGTTACGAAGGGCCTTATATTAATTTCTCGAGCGGTTCCCTCCAGAATAGTGTTGTTGGGTATCATTCTGTAGAACAAATTGGTTTTAGCTTTGCAAAAATATATATCATGAACCATCCATACGCCTGTACACGTATGGCTATATACAGTATTTCAGCAGAGTCCAGAAGCAAGCGCTGTGGCATTGGGAAATGTGAGCTTGTGGCTGGGCTGTTGAATAAAGAGGTTGCAGAGTTAGAGAGTGTGTGCTGTATAAGCCAGGTATTTTTACGACATGGTGAGGGGGTGAGGTGGCCATATGAGAGCATGGGTTTAACAAAGCAGAGCATACATTTAATCAAGAAAAAAACAAACAGCCAAAATATTAATAGATAGATGCAAGCATAAAATATAAACAGTAGGATTAAAGTCGAGATTGTGGAGTAGAATTGCAGAAAACATGTTGATCACAGATACCTTAGATTCTGAGTCCAGAAGCAAGCGCTGTGGCAGAGGGAGATGTGAGCTTGTGGCTGGGCTGTTGAATAAAGAGGTTGCAGAATTAGAGAGTGTGTGCTGTATAAGCCAGGTATTTTTACGACATGGTGAGGGGGTGGGGCGGCCATATGAGAGCATGGGTTTAACAAAGCAGAGCATACATTTATCAAGAAAAACACAGCCAAAATATTATTAGATAGATGCAAGCATAAAATATGAACAGTAGGATTAAAGTCGTGATTGTGGAATAGAATTGCAGAAGACATGTTGATCACAGATACCTTAGATTCTGAATCCAGAAGCAAGCGCTGTGGCAGAGGGAGATGTGAGCTTGTGGCCGGGCTTAGATTCTGAGTCCAGAAGCAAGTGCTGTGGCAGTGTCATGCCCCGCTCCCGGTCCGGACCACCATGCTGGGAGAGGGGCTCTACTCACCTGAGATCCCTCGTGGCGCGTTGCTCCAGGTTCCTGGTCCACGGGATGGAGAGAGAGAGCCAGGAGACGCCCCACGCCGCCGGCCGAATTCGAGTACTGAAGGTGAAAGTGCGCATGCGCGAGAACAAACTCTCCTAAGTGATACAAAACCTGGTACTCTGGCGCCCTCGGCTGGCCGATTAGGGGTACTGCTTGACATCTGTTCTGGAGATCCTCGTATTCCTCCCACTGACCTACCAAAGACTCAGGTACCTCAACTCCACCTACAATACCCAGGTGAAAGATATTCCCATAATCCTATGAACCCTATTTAAATCCGCCGTCCTTCAACACATTAACCAGGTTCTACTGTTGCCTTCCACTTCAGTTTTCCTAGTGCTCCTCGTATTCCTTGACCACGTTGCCTCTCTCGATCATCGACCCGGATTGTTCCATCGACTACGCCACCTTCTTCAACCCTTCGACCCGGATTGTTCCATCGACTACGCCATCTTCTTAAACCCTTCGACCCGGATTGTTCTATCGACTACGTCTCCTTCTTCAGCTCCTCGACCCGGATTGTTCCATCGACTACTCCGCCTTCTTCTGCCCATCAACCCGGAGGGCTGTATCGACTATGCTATCACCTTCGTTATTACTTGTTGTTCTTTCCTGGAACTTTTGTCTTACGAATTCCTATTCCGACCATATCGTTTTCTGGACTTAAGTTACTATCCATGATTCACTAAAGATTGTTTAATTCTACATCGTTTCCTGAATTCCTTAATCCGCGGCTTGCCATTGGGTTCTATACTCATACTACACAGGGGTCTCAAACCCTGCATTACAGAAGAACCTGGTTCAAACATGGAACCCGCAAGCACAGCTCAAGTTCTTGCTATTCTCACCGAACAGATGGCCGCCCTAGCCAAGATGGTACAGACCCTACAGACCAGCCAAGAGACCTTGCTCCACCGAGAGAGAAGTCGTACCGAGGCTACTGCATTGCCTCCTTCACCCTCTGGTTCCACCATCCAGCAAGCTGAATTTCTCACTCCAGAACCCAGAGCCAACGCACCTGAGCGGTTTTCCGGTGATCGCACAAAGTACCGCACCTTTATTACCGCCTGTGAACTTATGGATCCGACTCCGTGAAGGTGCGTTCAGCAATTTCTTTGCTGTCCGGAGCTCCACAGGACTGGGCCTTTCAACTCCTACGTGAAGGGAGCCCTCTAACTTCCTGGAATTCCTTTGTCCAAGCCATGAATCCCATTTATGATGACCCTCTGCGTTCATCAGCTGCATTATCTACCATTCGGCATCTGCGACAAGGACGACGACCAGTGGAGGACTATATCTCCGAGTTTCGAGCTGTAGCTGCAGATACAGGCCTGAACGACGTAGGTCTTAGAGATCATTTCCGTCACGGTCTCTCTGATCAACTAAAGGATGAACTGGCCCGAATAGGGGTACCCACAACATTGGACGCCATGATCCTGCAATCCCTGATCCTGGACCAACGTTTCAGGGAACGGCGTCAGGAGAGAATGGCTACCGCTCCTACCTTACCTGCTCGACGGTCTGAAACCTCCTCTACGACCTCTACGGTCCCCTGTCCTCTGCTGAGCGAAGCAGACGATGCACCCATAACATCACTAACCAAAAAGGATGTGCGATTTCAATGGACTACGGAAGCTCAACACGCCTTCGAAAGACTTAAAGAGAGCTTCACCCAAGCACCTATTCTTAAACAGCCAGAGATTCACCTTCCATATTACTTAGAGACAGATGCCTCCGATATTGCCTTAGAAGCAATATTATGCCAGAAATCCAGAGACAAGAAACTCCTGCATCCGGTGGCCTTTTACTCCAGACGCCTCAATCCCGCCAAACGAAACTACAGCATAGGTGAGAAAGAGCTGCTAGCGATTAAAAGTGCTCTCGAAGAATGGAGACACCTTCTCGAAGGAGCAACACATCCGGTAACAGTTTTCACCGACCATCGCAACCTGGAATATCTCCGTACCACCAAAAGACTCCGACCCCGACAGGCCAGGTGGGCGCTCTTTTTTGCTCGTTTCTCACTACTCATCACGTATCGACCTGGGACAAGAAATGGAAAGGCAGATGCCCTTTCCCGTCAGTATGACTCAAGCAACTCCACTACCACGATCCAAGACGACTCTATTCTGCCTGATGGCTTCTTCTGTGCCACAAAGGATACTCTAATGGAACATATACGAAAGCACAGCCTACATCCACCAACCAACATCCAGGGACTCGTTCCCATCGAAGGATTCCTGTACCATGAGAAACAGATATATGTGCCTCCTGAGGCCGTCTACAGGTACTACAACATGCACACGATATCCCAGCTGCCAGACATTGGGGTGTCAAGAAGACCATAAACGCCGTACAACAAATACTTTTGGTGGCCATCCACCAAGAAGGACGTTGCCGCCTTTGTCCTTTCCTTTCCTGTCTGTGCACGTAACAAGCAACCACGTGTTCGTCCTGCCGGTCTTCTACAACCTCTGGCGCTTCCACTGCATCCATGGAAAGACCTCTCGATGGACTTCATCGTAGACCTACCTCCCTCACGTCAACACACAACCATCTTTGTAGTGGTGGACAGCTGTACCAAGATGGCCCACTTTATACCGGCGATAGGTCTCCCCACCGCTGCTCACACGGCTACCCTCTTTGTCAAGGAAATATTTCGACTTCATGGCATCCCTCATTCCATCGTATCAGACAGGGGGTCCCAATTCACTTCTCGCTTCTGGTCACAGATGTGTCGTAACCTAAAAATTACTAGGTGTCTCTCTTCTGCCTTTCATCCCCAGAACAACGGCCAAACCGAACGGACGAACCAGACGCTGGAACAGTACTTTCGCTGTTAGACATTTTGCCGCTTGCTGAATTTGCCTATAATAACCAGGTACATTCGTCAACTCACCTTTCTCCTTTCTATGCCAACTATGGATACCATCCTGAAATTCTGCCCGACATACCACTCAACACTCCTGTTCCTGAAGGATCAAACCGGCTAAGACCCCTACGCCTCCAGTTACGGACATTACGCCATCAACTACAACTGGCCCAAGACAACCAAAAGAAGTATGCAGACCGTAACAGAAGAGCTGCTCCGACATACGCACCCGGAGACAAAGTGTTGCTGTCCACTACCCATCTCTGATTGGACTGCCCGTCTAAAAAACTGGGTCCTCGCTTCATCAGCCCATTCCGGGTCCTCAAGATGGTCAACCCTGTGGCTGCTCATTTAATTCTTCCTTCCTCCTACAGGATCACCCTCTATTTCATGTCTCCCTCCTGAAGTCTTGGCGTGAAAATCCTTTTCCTGGACGACACACCGACCCGGCCACTCCCGTATCCGTGTCAGGAGAAGAAGAATATGAAGTCTCAAAGATCCTGGATTCCCGACTCCATTATGGCAAGTTGGAATACCTAGTT
The DNA here is from genome assembly GCA_009667805.1 of Leptobrachium leishanense. Classification (NCBI taxonomy): domain Eukaryota; kingdom Metazoa; phylum Chordata; class Amphibia; order Anura; family Megophryidae; genus Leptobrachium; species Leptobrachium leishanense. The sequence continues at coordinate 212,519,525 of CM019066.1, forward strand.
CACTGGAAGGGGTACGGTCCCGAAGAACGATCCTGGGAACCTGTCACCAATATTCACGCTCCAGCAAAGGTTCATGCTTTTCACCTTCGTTACCCCTCCAAGCCATCGGTGAGGCGCACCCGGGGGTCGCGCCTTGGTGGGGGGTCCTGTCATGCCCCACTCCACAGCCCGCTCCCGATCCGGACCGCCATGCTGGGAGAGGTGCTCTACTCACCTGAGATCCCTCGTGGCGCGTTGCTCTGGGTTCCTGGTCCGCGGGATGGAGAGAGAGAGCCAGGAGACGCCCCACGTCACCGGCCGAATCCGAGTACTGAAGGTGAAAGCGCGCGTGCGCGAGAACAAACTCTCCTAAGTGATACAAAACCTGGTACTCTGGCGCCCTCGGCTGGCCGATTAGGGGTACTGCTTGACATCTGTTCTGGAGATCCTCGTATTCCTCCCATTGACCTATCAAAGACTCAGGTACCTCAACTCCACCTACAATACCCAGGTGAAAGATATTCCCATACTCCTATGAACCCTATTTAAATCCGCCGTCCTTCCCAACACATTAACCAGGTTCTACTGTTGCCTTCCACTTCAGTTTTCCTAGTGCTCCTTGTATTCCTTGACCACGTTGCCTCTCTCGATCATCGACCCGGATTGTTCTATCGACTACGTCTCTTCTTCAACCCTTCGACCCGGATTGTTCCATCGACTACGCTACCTTCTTCAACCCTTCGACCTGGATTGTTCCATCGACTATGTCATCTTCTTAAACCCTTCGACCCGGATTGTTCTATCGACTACGTCTCCTTCTTCAGCTCCTCGACCCGGATTGTTCCATCGACTACGCCGCCTTCTTCTGCCCATAAACCCGGATGGCTGTATCGACTACGCTATCACCTTCGTTATTACTTGTTGTTCTTTCCTGGAACTTTTGTCTTACGAATTCCTATTCCGACCATTCCGACCGTATCGTTTTCTGGACTTAAGTTACTATCCATGATTCACTAAAGATTGTTTAATTCTACATCGTTTCCTGAATTCCTTAATCCGCGGCTTGCCATTGGGTTCTATACTCATACTACACAGGGGTCTCAAACCCTGCATTACAGGCAGAGGGAGATGTGAGCTTGTGGCCGGGCTTAGATTCTTAGTCCAGAAGCAAGCGCTGTGGCAGAGGCAAACTGAGTGCAAACTGGCAGGTCATAGACAACAAACATAGGGTCACAGAGGGTCACATCATACTCTATATTTCTATATATACAGTATATACAAACTACAATATTATATATAATATTATAAAAGAAATACTGTTATAACATAGCAACCTGTTTAAAATTCCACACAGCAAAGAAAGACAACAAATATACTCTTAAAATCAATGCAGGCTATGAAACTGTAAAAAAAATAAAATATTTTTTTAGGTAAAAATATAAATAAACAAAAGCCAAAAATATACAAAACCTAGACAGAAATAGAATCAGATACAGCTACACATATTAAAACAAATTTGCTGAAGTTGCGGACCAACAGCATCATTCGAGTTGAAGAAGAGAGCCAGCCGTCCCTCCATAGATTATATTAGTCCTTTATTTATTTATTTATTTTCCCCACCTGGGAATTATTTTGATTTCTATCTATCTATCTATTAGGATGTGACCTTCTGAGAACCTATCTTTTCGTCTATGACCTGGCAGCTTCCACTCAGTTTAACAGTATTGTTTGCAATTTACACTGCGCTTTTTTTTGTGTTTTTTTTTATGTGCCACACAAAATTGTTGCAAATCTGGTATCAGTATTCACTGCAGGGTTTGCCGGTAATTATTGCAATTGGCGATATGCGTTTTGATTTTCTGTATGTCACGGTCAAGTGTTTAATTTTGGGTATATTGGTTCATTGTATGGTTTGGCGACAATGTCCCTGTAGGATGTGACCCTATTTTTATTGGGGAAAAAAAATAAAAAGTGTGACAGACTCAGCTGTCTCTGGGGCAGTTGGAGTAGCCTGGGGGCTAGCCTCCTCCTTACTGACAAGGTGCTATTGGGGCTTTGCCAAATGGATTGCCCAGGGAATCCAAGATTTATGTTAACTATGTCTGTGTATTATTTTCTTTTGTATTTATTCTAGTGTCACGTCGTATCTATAGTGTACATTCCCTCTGTATTACTATCCACTCTCTGTATAGCATACATTCCCACTGTATTACTATCCTCTCTGTATAGCGTGCATTCCCTCTGTATTACTATCCTCTCTGTATAGTGTACACCCACCCGCTGTAAGAATATATTCCTTTGTTTTCACATGCTCTGCTCCAACCCCCGCTTCCCTTCCTCCCAAGAACTAGCAGGCAGTTTAAAATAAGAGAAAAAAGGCGTCATCTGCGCTCGTTTCTATGTATTTCCATGTACAACAAAACACTATGAGGTTTTAGTTTGTTTCAATGGCCATTGCAACGTAAGCTCACTCGCCCCTTCAAGGCACCTCTTTGTAGAGTGAGTACCTAACCAATGTACCAAAAGCCGCTCTACTGAGCAGCTCCATGCCCCTCCTGCTGCTTTTCAGCTAAGGAGAGGCAGAAAGATGGTGGGTTTTATTTATACACGCACCAAACACTTCCCATTTGGGGTTAAAACAAAAACATGGAAAAGAAACAGCAGCAAAACGATGAACTGGTGTTACAAGCATAATATACATACATACAGGAAAAAATGGCGTCGCGCCCATACTCACCGGAGTGGCTGCAACAGCCAGGAGTAACAGCCCAGTTAATGTATAAAACATTACAAGAGAAAAAAGGTGTCATCTGCGCTCGTTTCTATGTATTTCCATGTACAACAAAACACTATGAGGTTTTAGATGTTTCAATGGCCATTGCAACGTAAGCTCACTCGCCCCTTCAAGGCACCTCTTTGTAGAGTGAGTAACTAACCAATGTACCAAAAGCTGCTCTACTAAGCAGCTCCATGCCCCTCCTGCTGCTTTTCAGCTAAGGAGAGGCAGAAAGATGATGGGTTTTATTTATACATGCACCAAACACTTCCCATTTGGGGTTAAAACAAAAACATGGAAAAAGGGATAGAATAAAACCCACCATCTTTCAAGAGGGGCATGGAGCTGCTCAGTAGAGTGGCTTTTGGTACATTGGTTAGGTACTCACTCTACAAAGAGGTGCCTTGAAGGGGCGAGTGAGCTTACGTTGCAATGGCCATTGAAACAAACTAAAACCTCATAGTGTTTTGTTGTACATGGAAATACATAGAAACGAGCGCAGATGACACCTTTTTTCTCTTGTTATGTTTTATACATTAACTGGGCTGTTACTCCTGGCTGTTGCAGCCGCTCCAGTGAGTATGGGCGCGACGCCATTTTTTCCTGTATGTAAATTTAAGATAAGGTTGCCTGTGTAATCGATCCATTGTTTTGAATGTACCTTCTCATTGTCCCGTTACTGGACCTGTTGATAGTATCTGTAATTTATTCATGAAGGGAGTTGTCCCTTAATGCACATAGTCTTGCTTTTCACTCTAAAACACTGGTAGTGCCTGGTGATTTTAGGGAGGTTTTTTATGCTGAGAATCCTGGATGTCAGAGTCCAGCTTGGAGAAAGCTAGAGTTTGACAGAGGCACACAGTCGGCGTGTCAGTCGGTCTGTCACATTTGGCTGGCACCGGTGAGATCAGCTGTCTCCATTGAGCAGTCCAAACCACCACCGGGACCCAGAGCTGGCTACCATCAGAGGAGCGAGGTATGCAAGCGCCCAAGCAGCACAGAGAGCCTTGTTCTGCCCAGGGTGTGTTGGAGGAGAGAGACTTTGTCTGGCAGAAGCTCTGGAGGGAGATTCTGCAAGTCGAGGCAGATCTACTTGGGCGAGGTTATCCCAATGTTCAAGGAAAGATTCTGGGCACATTGGAACTTGTGGGTGCAGTTCCTGGGAGAGCAGCCCCAGGAAGAATGGATGTTGGAGCTGGATGACCTGATCTGGACAAAGATGTTACTGGATGGTGGGAACCGGGCGATGGACTGGTATACCTCCCAGATGTGTCCGATGCTGGGGAGGAACAATCCCATGGAGGACTTCGACTTCAGCTGCCCGGGATTGGTATTTGATGCCCTCCAGGAAGACCCCCATTTTGACAGTGCAACAGAGTGGAGATGGGAAGCTATTCATGATCTCAGGGATGGAGCTCCCCAGTGAGCTGGGATTGAGAGGTGACTTGGACTGGCTGGTCACCGAAGAATGGGAGCTGGAGAAGGACTACTAAAGACTTTTTAAGAAAGCCCAACAGTTTTCTCCAGCTGCCATGGATACCGCAGAAACAGGCAGCCAACAGAACCCGGTATCGCCAACCTGTACCCAGGATCTGTGGCCATTCCTGTGCACCAGGGAGAGGAGGTAGTTAGCCCCTCTCCCCAACTACAAACTGCGCTCGGGCCTCGGCTGCTACTGAAGAGGTGAAAATCCTGCAGCTACAGTACAGCGTGCCATCTCCACAAGGGAAAGTGACGGAATAGGCAAGTAAAGTTCCCGAGGAGCCCGCAGCGGAGCAGGGTGACACAGTTCTTTGGCCACCTGCCGAGGAGATTTACATTGCAATGGTGGATGGGACTGCGGCCTTGGGGACATTGTGGTATTGCTAAGGATGACTGCCTGGTGATGGTGGGAAAGACTGATATCCCCACCGGTGACTTACTAGGAGGCTGGGCAGTCATCCCAGATAGCTCATAGTGTGCTCCAAGCCAAGGATGGCTGAGGCAGCTGGAAGGCCTAGATTTGTTTGGGCCAGAGATGGACTTTATGGTTGTAGGAGAGACTGAAGCCCTCTCCACTGCACATGGAAGTTGCATGGCTTGGACACAACCTGGACACAGCTTGAAGACAGGACATGGCTTGAAGGATGACCAAAGCACAGTAGAGAATGCTGTAATCCAGAGTAGTGATGAAACGAACACCCCCGTGTTCGGTTTTCATTCAAACTCGAACTATTTCAAAAGTTTGAGTTCGAACTCGAACACGAACCAAACTCAATGCAAGTCAATGGGACTCGAAAGTTCAATTTTTAGAGTGCCCTCCAAGAGGGCATATATGCAAGATATTTGCCATAAAAGGTGTATGGGGGTCCAGGTAGTGCCCTGGGGTACAGGAAACAAGGACAAAAAGTTAAAAAAAAAAACTTTTTAAAGGAACAGTGAGTTTTCCATGAAATAAAGGTTAAGAATAAAAACAAAAAATTCCTTCAAATATCGTGCCTAGGAGGTCCCCATAACCTGCCCGTGAAGTGGCGGATTTGTAGGATGTATAGAAATATATATTTTTTTAAAATGACATTTCAAATGACGGTAAATGGTTTTCCTTTAATCTATTCATAAACAACTGCTTGGGGCGGCAGCCTGTATGAAAAGAGGAGACGTTTTAGGACACGCAGAACAAGTTTAGTGATTTTTTTTGGCTAAATTATGGTGAAACTTATGCAGGCTTTGGATGAAAGTAACAATAGGTGCTTTAAAATTGGGCCTTTAGTGTCGACAACAGTGCTGTCACACCGTAACCCCTCTGTGGTATTGTGGAAGAGTGCAGGGTTGGACCCTGCGGTCCAATATTAAAATGATATGAATCTGGTACAGGCGTCAGTGCACCCAAATATTGTGCCTTTAATGCCAGGCCAGCAAGTATCATCATACAGTAACCCCTCTGTAGAATTGTGGATGAATGCAGGGGTGGACCATGCGGTCCTATATTGAAAAGTTTTTTATCTGGTAATGGGCGTCAGTGCACCCAGATATTGTGGAACAGGCAGGGAATACACAGAGAGAATAGTCAAATGGCAGGCAAAGTCGGCAACAGATCGGGTCCTCAGAACAAGCAGGGTTAGTAACAAGTATACAAATTGATTCGGTAAGCTAGCGATGCAGGAATAAAGGCTGAGACACACTGAGCGCGTAGCGACGCACAGCGTAGCGAAGAGAAGCAAACATTTTGCAGGCTTGACTTCACTCCACTCCGCTTCGCAGCGTGTCTACACTGCATTACGTTTGCTTCTCACCGCACTGGACAGGAATCCACTATCTAAATTAAAATGTACACACAAAACCGTTTTATTTTCACAAAGCACATGTTATATAGGCAAAAAAAGTTTCTCCTGAATAAAATACATCAAAAATCACTGTTAATTTAATAGGAATAGTATAAAAATATAAAAAAAGGTAACCCCTGATCATATATATTATAGGGACACGGAGCGCTATGTATAGAGTAGGGATGCATTGATACCACACACAGAGACATATACGTATATATCAACACGCAGACCTATATATACGTATATATCAACACACAGATATATATATATACACCCACCCACAGACCTCAGACCATATATACACATACGCACATGGGGGGGTGGCATGTGGACAATCTCAACTAAATGTGCCCCCCCCATTTGGCTGATCCCTCCAGAAGAAATGTTGAACCCGGCAGAGCAGAGAATATATATTATTCTCTGCTCTATCGGGTTCAACATTTCTTCTGGAGGGATCAGCCAAATGGGGGGGGCAATTAGTTGCCAAAATGTGTGTGTAATACAAGTCCGGATATATATATTTATAAGAATATAGATATATATCTTATCTATATATATCATACCTGCCCTTACCTTCCCCTATAAATTTGCTAAAAATATACACACAAAAAAACAAACCACTGCCTGAGACCCTGCGCAGCCCACATGTCACCCCCCTCTACCTGGCTGAATGTATCTAATATATATAATTAAATACATTCAGCAAGGTAGAGAAAGAAAAAAAAAGTTTCATTTTATGTTCCCGGGAACATTTAAAAATGTCCTCGGATTTTATTTTTTTTAGAAATGTGTCGCCTTACCTTAGCCTGGTGGTCAGTGGGAGCTCCCTGGATCCTGGTTGGGGAGGGGTCTGCCGTGGCCACAGGTGCAGTGGCTCCCTCCCGGTGCCGCCTGTCTCTACCACATGCATCCGGGCAGCTTGCCCGCACAGTCGCAGCTCTGTCATCCGGCGGCCGCATGCTCCTCAAGGGGATCCTTGGGAGGCCCCAGCAGGCTGCCCTCTACAGTGCCTGATTAGAGGGCCGTGTCTGCCTGATGTTTTAGTAGCAAGAATGTTTTATCCCATAGGCTTCAATGTTAAAAATATTCCCGTTTTAATTCAATATCTAATAAACCGTTGCTCATAATATTCTGCAGTAAAGAGTCTCTTTATTTCTAGATTTTTTAGTATTTTTTAAGCATTTTTTATACTTTTTTCAAATTTTTTTTCTTAACTTTTGGCGAATGTCCCAAAAAGTTTGACTTTCGCAAACTTTCGAACGGCCAATGTTCGAATCGAACTCCGAACCGATCGAACCAAACAGCTCACCCCTAATCCAGAGCACAAATTCCTTGAAGAGAAGCCAATGGTTGGGGCAGGCAATGCAAAGAGGTCTGGTACACAGGAGTTCAGGAACTTTTGCTGACAAGCATGTAACTGGCAAACCACCTGCTGGTCTGCAGGAGAGCTGTAACAGCCAGGGAAAGCATGAATCGATCCAGGCAGCACCTTTCAACATGCAACAGGAAAGCATGCCTTCTGTGGGCACAGCAACACCAGCACTGGCCCATCGAAGACTTGAAAGAGGACGTTTGGACTGATGTGTCAAAGTTCCCGGTGCTTCATGTTTATGGCAGACTCCGAATTTGATGCAAACAACATTAATTTGTGGGCGCGTTGTGTTTGATGACAACTGTGCAAGCTGGTGAGGGCAGTGTCATGGTGTGGGGAATGCTTTCCTCGTATACAATGTGTTCATTGATACCCCTGGATTCACATCTGGATGCCAGAGCGTTTGTAAACATTGCTGACCAAATCCATTAATGTTGACAGTTTATCCTCAGCAGCTTGTAGTGATTGTGGATTAATTGTGTCATAAATCATCATATTTAATTATATATTGAGTGTTATATCAAAGAGGGAACACTATCTCACGCTATGGGCTGGTATTACCCTTTATTTTAAATTGATTTTTCATTACAAAGCTGGTTCCTTCCAGCAGGATAATGCGCTGGTGCACAAATACTGCATCACTATGGGATAGTTCCAGTAATGTGAAGAGGACTTTCCCAGTGGCCTGCCCAGGCCCAGAATCTCAGATTGAACATGTGAGATGGGCTGGAATGGAATATTTGCTCTACGCCTACATCTCCGTCAAATGTTCAGGAACTGCAAGATACAGTCATGTCTGCATGATAAAAAATTCCTCTACAACATTTCAGCACCTTGTTGAATCCATCAGGGTTATTCAGAGAGCGGTGAAAAACAGGAGAATGACTGGAGAATGGAAAATTCTAGGTCAAAATAGCCAAACCAGAAAAATTCTCCCATTCATCTCACTTTCCAAATCGACTATTTTGACCTAGAATTTTCCATTCTCCAGTCATTCTCCTGCTTTTCACCTCTCTCTGAATAACCCTGAAAGTCTTCATAAATCCAGTATAATTGTTATTGAACATATTAAAAATGAATCAATGATTTGACCTTTTAGGAGTCTTTATCAAGATCTGAGCTATAGAGCCTAGAGAGTCCCTCTATAAAAAAAAGCTAACAATAACAAAATCAAACATATTAATACATATAAAAAACAAATGACAAAATTTCTTCATAAATTATGTAGTCAATATGAACTTATACAATACATAAAGTATATATATATTTTTTTAACAAATATAGAAATGATGTAATTGACAAACCTGTAATTAACCGTGTTCTCGAACAACATATTCCAAATGTCATACAGTCGCTAATGCAGGTACAATTGAGCTCTGACATTCACTTTACAAGTCTTTAAAAATCCGAATGCCATCTGTCATATGTAGTAAATCATGCCATTTTAACCTTTTATGAGAGACACTGACAATAAATGTCACTCTAAAAGAGGTTTTCTATAAGCGAGTGTTACTTTTGTAGAGACCTCAGAAATAACTGATTAAATTGTATTGCCTACCTTTAATCTGTACTTACATCACCAAATTTTGAAATGGAAAATTATCTTGTGTTGATAATAAAACACAACAAATCAGTGCTTTTGAAGCTTGCTTACTCATTTCATGCATCTTTACTTGTCTTACCATTTTTTGCCCTCCTATACTGCCACAAATGCTTGACTAGTTAGTTGTACTGCACCACCTGTAAATGTATCTCCCTCATAACAGCAGATTTTTGTCAAGGTAATTTCTAACATTACTTGTCAAGATGAACTAGGACCTTCAGCAAAGGTCCCAGCTACACTCCATGTTGTCTAGTCATGTTAATATCTTTAAAAAATAAACATTCTTCTCTGGATTTCATATTTATTCCAACATACCTCCCCAAAGACAGAGGGGAACCTAGCTGCCCCTAAAATGTGATGTTACTACTAGGTAATACACCCTTTCATCTGTAACAGTGGAGCTGAATGCTGTCTCAGAACGAGTGTAACAGAATCTTCACACAATCTTACCCGCTCCCCTGATATGTGGCCAGGTGGAACGGGGTTTTACAATCCACCTTGAACAAAAAACAATGGGAAAATATCGGTGCTGTTGGTCCCAGCATCTCAGCGTGACTCACTCCCAAAACATTGTATAGAAGTTTCTATCCCATCGTTAAAAACCTTTGTATCCTACAACTTACAAAATGCAGATGAGTTCTGCTACAGGTACCACGAACCGAACACTGCATTGTTTTTCATAAAGTGGCAAGTAAAAGTATGTGAACTCTTAAAAATTAGTTGGTGACGGAGGCCACACGTTGAACATTCCAGAGATCTTGGGAACGGGACCTTTCAAAGACATTTACCCCCTCCCAATGGGCTATGGCACACACGTTTGCGGCAAGAGCTTCGAAATGCGCTACGCTGATTGAGACACAACGGAATGTCATGTATCATTGATATTTAACGCCTTCTAAGGTGAAACGCTTTGCTTCTCAAACTTCTGACCTATGTTGAAGATGTTCCTTGGAAGTTGGCAAGATGGGGCACATCTGGTGGGAATGCTCATTGATCACACCATTGTGGAAAGAGATTTCTCTCCTGCAACGGAGGTCCTCAGCAGGCAGATTCCATGCTCACTGGAGATTCTACTGCTGGGAATGATCCACTTACCCAAACCACATCTTAAAATGTTATTCATTATCATATCCACAACAATGTTACTCATTGCCCGGAACTGGAAATCGACCTCTGTCCCAACAAGCCGACAAATAATCACATTGTTAGTAGGGATGAGCCGAACACCTCCGTGTTCAGATCGCATTCGAACTCAAACAATTTCAAAAGTTCGAGTTCGGACGCGAACACAATCCGAACTCAATGCAAGTCAATGGGACTCGAACGTTTGATTTTTAGAGTGCCCTACAAGAGGGCATATATGCAAGTTATTTGCCATAAAAGGTGTATGGGGGTCCGGGTAGTGCCCTGGGGGACAGGAAACAAGGAAAAAAGTTTAAAAAAATAAGTTTTTAAAGGAACAGTGATTTTTTCATGAAATAAAGGTTAAGAATAAAAACGAAAAATTCCTTCAAATATCGTGCCTAGGAGGTCCCCATAACCTGCCCGTAAAGTGGCGGATTTGTCGGATGTATAGAAACATTTAAATAATAAAAAATGACATTTCAAATGACGGTAAATGTTTTTCCTTTAATCTATTCCTAAACAACTGCTTGGGGCGGCAGCCTGTATGAAAAGAGGAGACGTTTTAAGGACACGCAGAACAAGTTTAGTGATTTTTTTGGCTAAATTATGGAGAAACTTATGCAGGCTTTGGATGAAAGTAACAACAGGTGCATTAAAATTGGACCTTTGGTGTCAGCTAGTGCCTTCACACCGTAACCCCTCTGAAGTATTGTGAAAGAGTGCAGGGGTGGACTCTGCATTCAAATATTAAAATGATTGGATTCTGATACACGCGTCAGTGCACCCAAATATTGGGCCTTTGGTGGCAGCTAGTGCCTCACACCGTAACCCCTCTGGAGGTATTGTGGAAGAGTGCAGTGGTGGAGGTTTTGGGAATGCAGAAGCGATCCCCGATCTATTCAGTTACATCAGCATCAGGAGAGTGATAGCTGCTGATCCAGGACTGATTCATTTTTATAAATGTCAGCCGGTCTACAGAGTCAGTGGACAGACACACTCTTTTGTCTGACAAAACCTCCAGCGGCACTGAACGTCCTTTCAGAAAGCACGCTGGATGAAGGGCAACCTAGTAGCTCCATAGCATATTGGCTAAGTTCTGGCCAGTGATCCAATCTCAACACCCAGTAAGCCAGTGGATCATCTGCTGCAAAGGTATCCAGGTCTGCCCTTGCCCCTAGATAGTCCTGCACCATATGGTGAAGACGCTGGCAATGGGTGCCTACATTTGACGTCCCTGGGCATCGTGTACTAAAAAAATTGGAAAAGGCATCAGTCAAGTGGCCCCATTCACCGCTCTTCCTCTGATAAACAGCAGCCTCAGAAGCACCTGTGTCATCAGTTGGTAACCTACCAGTGTCTGGAAAGGTGTTACACAAGAGTCGCTTTAGAGCGTCCTCAAGTTGTTTCATCCTATGCTCCCTCTGTGAGGGCAGGATGAGCTCTGCAACCTTACCTTGTATCGTGGATCAAGAAGGGTTGCCAACCAGTAATGATCCCTCTCCTTGATAGCACAAATCCTGGGGTCCTTTAGCAGGCTTTGCAGGATAAGTGAGCCCATGCAGCTTAGGTTGGAGGTGGCATTAGCTTCAGAGTGTTCCTGGTCACTGAGGATGACCGTATCGTGCACTAGCTCCTCCCAGCCACGTACTAGTCCTTGGGTTTCTGGGAACACAAAACCCTCCCTTGAGGAATCCCCACCTTCAATGCCCCCACAACTTAAATATTCCTCCTCATCCTCCTCCTGTCTGATCTGAGGACCCGCAGGAATACTGTCTGCGTAAAGACTGGGGCCTTGAGAGCTAGGGAAGTCCTCCTCTTCCTCCCGCTGCTCTGCCTCTAGTGCCACATCTATAATTCCCCGCAGAGTGCGCTCCAGCAGGAACACTAAAGAAATTGTGTCATTGATGCATGCACTGTCCCTGCTCACCATCCTCGTTGCCTCCTCAAATGGTGACAGTACAGTGCATGCATCCTTGATCATCAGCCACTGCGGGGGGAAAAACAAGTTGACCTGAACCTGTCCTTGTGCCATACTCACACAGGTACTCATTGATGGCCCTCTGCTGCTTGTGCAGGTGTTGCAGCATTGCCAATGTCGAATTCCATCTGGTGGGCATGTTACAGATCAGACGTTTGTGGGAAGGTGGAATTCTCTTTGAATTTCTGCCAGGCGAACAATTGCTGGGAATGACCATCTGAAGTGGCTGCAGACTTTTCTGGTCTGGCTGAGAAGCTCTGCCAGCCCTGGTTACCTGGTTATGAAACGCTGTACCACCAGATTTAGGACGTGTGCTAGGCATGGTACATGCGTCAACTTACCCAGGCGTAGGGCGGAGAAAAGTTTGCTGCCATTATCACAGACGACCATTCCCAGCTCAAACTGATGTGGTGTTAACCATCTCTGCGCCTGCCCCTGCAGAGCTGACAGAATTTCTAGCTCCGTGTGGCTCCTGTCCCTACACAAACCAGCTCAAGCACAGTATGGCATCTTTTTGCTTGGGCCATTGTGTAGCCCCTGCCACGCATCGGTTTAACTGCCACTTCGCCAGAGACATTGAAGGAGGAGGAGGAGGAAGAGGAAGAGGTGGTGGAGCAGACAGACCTCATATAAGCAGCCTCCTGGAGGTGTGGTGGATGAGCAAGCTCCAGCACAGAGCCCCTTCCTGGATCCCTCCCAGCTGCAAACAGAGTTACCCAGTGTGCCGTGAAGGAAATGTAACTATCTATGCAACTATCTATGCAACTATCTATAGAACTGTCTATGCTTGCTGGACCACGTGTCTAAAGTAATGTGCACCTTGTTGCTGACTGCCTTTCCCAATGACTCCATAACATTGTCTTCCACGTGCTGGTATAGTGCTGGAATGGCCTTCCGTGAAAAGAAATGGCGTTTTGGAACCTGCCACTGTGGTACGGCACATTCGGCAAATTCACGGAAGGAAACAGAGTCCACCAGCTGGAAAGGCAGCAGCTGTAATGCGAGTAATTTTGCCAAGCTGGCATTTAGACGCTGTGCAAGGGGATGGTTGGGACAATATTTTTTCTTCCGCTGCAGCAGCTGGGGCAACGAAATCTGACTGCATAAATCTGCAGCTGATGGGATGCTGGCAGATTCAGAGGAAGGACGTGGTACACCTATTACTGTAGCATCATCCCTGTCAGTGGAGGTTGTAGGCAATGACATGGCAGGACATATAGTGGGGGTAGAGACAGATGAGGAGGAGGACCTATGCAAAGTGTTGTTGCCAACGGGATGCGTGGCAGGTGGTCATATGTCGCCTCAAGCACGTGGTACCCAAGTGTCTGATGTCTTTCCCATGCTTGATCCTTTTCTGACATAGCTTACAAATAGCAACGCTGCAGTCTGCCGCACATGTCGTGAAGAACTCCCAGACAGCAGAGATCCTGGACGTGTGCTGCGAGACAACAGTGCTCTGCACCTGAGCAGCTCTGACATCTGATGCCTTGGACTGGCTACGGTTGCTCATAGAGGACGTTCTGCCTCGTTTTTGTTGTGCCTCCTCCTCCCTTCACTCCTCTGTTCGATCAGGCACCCAGGTGGAGTCAGTGACCTCATCATCATTGTCAGCACCCCCTATCTCCTCGTCACTGGAGCCAACTTGCCAGTGTGCTGCAGCTGCTGGGGGAACGTGAGTGCCAATTCTTTGTGTGTCACTGGCACCCCCTCACTCTAGGCTGATTATACTCCCTTCCTCAACCTTAGAGTTTGAATCAGAGCACTGGAGTTGCTGCGCATCCTCAAGCAGCATGTCACTGTCGCTGTAGTCAAACAATTCAGCTGACTCCTCCGTGTATGATAGTGAGGCTACGGCAGGAGTAGCTGTGGACATGGAGGCTGAATTAGATGTTTTGGCAGCTGAGGGGGACTGTAAACCACTACAAGCCTGGCTGGCAGAGGACTCGGAGGATGAGGATGGCCTGGTTAGCCAATCCTGCAAATCCTCTGTATGTTGCTGCTGCTTAAGAAGGCCAGCACCAGTTAGAAACAAGGACAAGCATGCCCCTGCAGAGGATGCGCGCCCTCTTATCTGTGTCTGGGAGCGTCTGCCTGTCCTTTTTGGTCTTTCTGACATGGTGAGTGATATATAGATTAAAGATATATTGATTTTCCAGAACAATGCTATACTTCAGTGATACACCCTGGCTGATAGCTGGCAACACCCAGATTCTACTCTGAATAGATAAACAGATGAACTCTGATTAAACTGTGTTACTGTATGGTATCTAGAAGTAGATTAAAGATATACTGATTTTCCAGAACAATGCTATAACTCAATGATACAGCCTGATAGCCTGGCAGCAGCTGGCAGTGCCAACACACAGATTACAATTCCCAGATAGCTGCTATACATATGTGGGACCCCCTGATAGCTGGCAGTGAGAAGACACAGATTACAATTCCCAGATAGCTGCTATAAGTATGTGGGACCCCCTGATAGCTGGCAGTGAGAAGACACAGATTACAATTCCCAGATATCTGTTAGAAGTCTGTGAGACCCCAATAGCTGGCAGTGAGAAGACACAGATTACAATTCCCAGATAATTTTCTGCTAGAAGAAAGTGAGACCCAAATAGCTGGAAGTGAGAAGACACAGATTACAATTCACAGAAATCTGCTAGACGTCTGTGAGACACACTGAAAGAACAATCTCCTCTCACTCCTGCAAAAGAAACACATGCTGGGGCTGTGGGGAAGCCTTGTAACCGGAGTCAATCAGGTTCACTTCATTAACGGCGCCGGACCAGACACAAGCAAGGATTGTCCAAACACGAGTCTCTTCAGGAAAGGCAAGATCTTTATTGTGTCGTCACACAAGTGCTCACACAGGATTGAATCGCAAAGAGTGAGCCCCTCTTTCACCCCGTGCAAGGGGTCTTATACTCAAAAATACTTAATTAGGTACATCCCAATTAGCCCACTCCCGCTGACACGTTATTCTTCCCCACGTGGGTTAATACCTCCCATCATTAGCATAAACACAAAGAACATTCCACATTTTACTCTAAATTGATACACTTCATGTTAGTTTGACAGTATGTGATTTGTTTGTGCTGTCTTTCTCCGGCCAGCACCTCCCTCCCTGTTGGCTTTGTTTATTCAGATAGCCAGAGACCTGGTCTGGTTTCTGTGCTCCCTTTGTTCTCTGGCCCAGCGTCCTGACCTTGCTTCATTCATAAATCTTCTTATGTCCCTTCTGCCAAGAGCTGGCCGGATCCTGCCTGGATTTCTTGTTAGCTTTTCTAATCTACCACGCATTCCTTAAATTCTACGTGAGCTCAGCTCTTTTCTTCTAAATGAAATCTATTCTATTTACTTGGTGAACCAATATTCTGAACAAGATGGCTGCCTGGCTTATGGTAGCAACCATCTTTCAGCCTGGTTCTCCTTCAGCCTTAGTGTGCTGTGGGACTTCGCTCTGTTAGCCAATGATAAGGCAAAATTTGCCCAATCAGGACTCTGAGCCTTGATTGGCATAGTCTTGCACCTGACCTGTGGTCAGGTGCAAGGCTGTAACCAATTACGGGCTTCAGTCCAGTGGAAAAGTGCATTGTGGTCCATTGTGGTGCATTGTGGGTGAACACGCGGCGAACACGCTGAAATGTTCGATGTTCGCCAAACGGTCGAACGGGCAATGTTCGATTCGAACTCATGTTCGGATCGAACCACCAGCCCATCCCTAATTGTTGGATCAATACCGTTCCTTTGACTCGCAAACCACATCAGCATGTGGCCTCCGTCCTCCCAAGAAAGACCCATGGGCAATATGGAACATTCATAAAATATACAAAGCTTGTGGCTTATGACCCTTGGATTTTTCCGTTCCCACTGCATTTACGCATGTACCGCCTCCGCCTCGGGGTCCTGGGTCTCCAGAATCCTCTCCCACTGTTGCGGACCAACCACCTACTGACACTGAGGTCTCCCCTCCCCCTCACCGTGTTCTGAGTTATTCACTTGAAAAATGTTTGAGAGTCCACGCAACGCTCGTTCCGCAGTGTGAATGTCAATATAATTGATATGTTCATGTTATGATTTCTCACTTTGAATTTCAGATGTTACAGTGAACTGATTTTGGAATATTCCTGTACCACAATACTCTCAAAATCTTTTAAA
The DNA here is from genome assembly GCA_009667805.1 of Leptobrachium leishanense. Lineage (NCBI taxonomy): Eukaryota > Metazoa > Chordata > Amphibia > Anura > Megophryidae > Leptobrachium > Leptobrachium leishanense. The sequence goes on from CM019066.1 coordinate 212,535,824, forward strand.
TAAAAAAATTGTTGGTTTTCTGCTTGAATTGGTCATAAGATATCTCATCTTCATCAAAGCTCCAAAAATAGACAACTAGATTTCTGGTAGGTGTGGATTAGACCTGCACAATGTTCTAGAGGAATTTTGGACCTCTCTTTTTTAAAGAACCTCTTTAGCACAGTCATATTATTTTTTTTTTGTCAGGTTGTCTTTTTTTTTGAGAAAGGATTTTACCAGGAAGGATACATTGAGATTTCTCTCGTTTTCAAGTATGTCTTGGGTGGCGAGTATGTGCCGTTAGGTGTCTTGCCCAAGGACACTTACTGGCGAGGAGCTCTTGCTGGGGTCGAACCCATGTCCCCACAGAGCGGTGATGTCACCTCTACTCCACCCAGCCGGTAGAGTCTTATGTCACATGTCTCTCTTGAGGTCATTCTATAGCATCCTTTAGGGGTTAAGGTCTGAGCACTGGTTGGGCCACTCACAAACACACATTTTCTTTTTTGAAGCCTTTCTGTAGTGGATTTACTTTGATGTTTAGGAATATTGTCCTGCAGCACCTCCCAACATCTACTGAGCTTCAGCCACCTTGATATTATCCTGTAGGATGTCTTGATATATTTGGGAATTCAATTTTCTGCTTGATGATGGCAAGTGTTCAGAACCCAAGGCAGCAAAGCATTCCTAAATCATGATGATACTTCCTCTGTACTTAATCTTCAGAATGATGTTTTTGTGCTTGCATGTGATGCTTTTAGGGTGTAAACGCTATGCAAAAAACACACAACATGCAGTATGCAGGAATTTAGTATGCAGTGTTTAATACACTTCTCACTATAGTCTGAATCAAGAAACATTGCAAAGTCATATTAACCTGTTGCAGTCATATTTTAAACACAATCGTACATGTAAAACAAAAACCTTGGGTTAAATCTGGAATAACCTTAGGGATAAATATGGAAAGCTTCTGTACATTTGCAGTGTGCGCTGCGTTTCCAGATTGTGCAGTGTGTATTTACTTGTGTATGTTTTTTTGGACTGTGTGTGTATGCATATTAGACATGTGCATTCGTTTTAGTACTAAAACGATTTAGTCCGAATTTTGGGATAATTTAGTTTTTGTATGACTCAAGAGAAACGAAACTGCTCAGTACAAAAAACGAAAGAAACTAAAATAAAATGCACTACATTTTAGTTTCAGTCCTTTTTGTGATATTACATTGAGTGAAGGAGACCAGCAATGAAGATCGCAGCATCCGAAGTTCTGCACCCTCCACATGCCAATGCAGTAGGATGTTCTATACAGAGAGTGGCATTAATTAATGCAGGAGTATGTTCTATACATTATACAGAGAGGGGTATTAATGCAGGAGGATGTTATATACATTATACAGAGAAAGGTATAAATTGAGGAGAATGTTCTATACAGAGAGGGACATTAATGCAGGAGGATGTTATCTACATTATACAAAGAGGGGTATTAATTAATGCAGGAGGATGTTCTAAACATTATACAGAGAGGAGCCTTTTTTTTTTTAGCCCTTTAAATCCAGTGGCTGTGAGCGCTGAGATTGGCTGCTTGTTACATTATATCTCAGTACAATGAATCAGGCTCAGCTGTTACAGTAACTGACTGTAACAGCGCTCAGAGTTTCAGTAAAACAAGGAAATAATATTGTTCTAACCCTTTACATATAAAAATATTATTTACTAGTTTTACAGAAACTCTGAGCGCTGTGATGAGCAGCAGTCAGTTACTGTAACAGCTTTGCCTGACACGGGGCAGTATTACAATGTTGGTGCTAACTTAACCTGTTGTAAACTGAAAACCTCCATAGGCTATAATGGCTCTGGAAGGTTACAACAGCTCTGGTTAAGTTAGCACCAACTATGTAATATGGCCCACATTGTGCTGAGAGTGAGAGATACTGTAACAAGCAGCGATCTCAGCCCTCTGAGGAGCCACCACAACAATAGTAATTGTATCCACTGGTTTTCGGATGAACGAAATTAGTTTTCATACTAAAGAACTGAAAACGAATTTCTTTAGCAACTAAATAAATTGCATTTTAGTACTAATCCATTAGTTCAAAACGAAATTTTGTGCTGTGCACATGTCTAATGCATATACCTTTTGTTTGCATAGTGTATGCTGTATAGTATGCGCAGTGTGTTATGTATCGTACTGGTTGGATGGAGTAGAGGTAACGTCACTGCTCTATAACCGTGGAGACACAGGTTCAAATCCCAACCAGAGCATCTCTCCAGTAAGTGTCCTTGGGCAAGACACCCAACAGTACATACTCGCCACCCAGGACATACTTGAAAACGAGAGAAATCTTAATGTATCCATCCTGGTAAAATCCTTTCTCAAAAAAATGTGTAGCATGTACCGTGTGTGCAAAACCTGCAGTGTTTATCCCGCCCACGAGGCAATTGCTTCTAACTCAACCTGTTAACAACACAGTCAAACACATGTTCACTCCTATCACCCAACCAAACACTTTCTCCTACTTCAGCCAAACACTCTTTCCCACCTCATCCATTCATATACTTATTCCCCTCTCAATCCAGGAGTGTGCAAATATTGTGTCCACTCAAAAGGGGGTGCAGAGTGTGTGGCCTGCTCCCAAGGTAAACCCAGTGGTAATTTTTTTATTACAAAGTATTTTACCAGGAAGAATACATTGAAATTTCTCTTGTTTTCAAGTATGTCCTAAGGCCTAGGCCGGCACTTTACAGGGTGCGGCAAAAATGTCACCACTATGAGTCCGGCGCCCGCAATACTCCTCGTCCAGCTGGGCAAGTTGACTGGCGGGAGGATGGCTCTGATCAGAACATCTTTCGCAGCCTGCTGTGTGTACAAGCACTCGAGCAGGCTGCATGATCGGGAGCATGAGTGTATCATAGAGATGCACAGCAGCAAAACTCACAGTAATGTGCCCTGTGAGTGAGCATATCACAGAACTCCACATCAATAAACCTCACAGTAATGTGCGGTGTATATGAGCGCATCACAGAATCCACAGCAATAAAACTCAGTAATGTGTGTATGAGCATATCTCAGAGCTCCACAGCAGTAAACCTCACAGTAATGTGCACTGTGTATGAGCATTCATTGTTATATGGGAGTTCTGTTTTATGAGTAAGAGTAGTTAAAAAAAAAAGAAACCGTAGAACTCAGTGGAGGGGTGACACCATGACTTACTGCACGGGGTGACACCAACCCTAGTGATGCCACTGCCCACTCGGTTAATTGCTCCTGCTATTGACCTTTTGAGTCCACATGTTCTTATTGGGGTCATGATAAAGAACAAGCCAATTAACAGTTTTTATTCTTTAGAGGTTGTTGGTGGTAAACATATCATGTACGCGCACCTGAAAATATGGACTGCACACACTTATTTCATTTAAATGGCTTAAGCAATCACAAGCATCCCTCTGATCTTATGGCCTAGAGGGAAACACAAATTACCACCTTCTCTCACCATATACAACTGAACACTGGGAACAAATAGTTACCACTGTCCTTCTACAATCTCATCACAACTCCCACTCAGGGTCACCAGGTCAGCCATGTTTTCCTGGACACACATTACTATTTCATACAGAGGGGAGCACAGGGAAAAAGTGCTGCCCTGCAACATATATAATTCATATGCTGAAGGAAGGAAATCAAGGCAGGTCACCTGGGATTCTTCTGATTTCTTACCTGCAGTGTATGGACTATACCTGCTGCAGAGTGGTGTTTTTCATACACTGCCCATCAGCATGAATAATTTATATATGTCCAGGAAAACATGGCCGATCTGGCAACTCTGCTCCCACTGGTTGCACAGTGTCACACTTCACTCCATGCAGTCCTATGGACTCCAGGATCCAATATCAGAGGTGGCCCATGGTAGAGCTGTCGATATCTTAAATATTTTGACTCAAGCTGCTGATACAGTGGCTCGGGCAGAGTAGAACTGTTGGCCAGTGAGCCACAAACATATCCATACACGAACCCACTATTAACTTCTTTATGAATTTGATAAATCAACACAATAGTACATTGTAAATACAATGGGCCATATTACATACTTGGTGCTAACTTAACCAGAGCTGTTGTAAACTTAAAACCTCCATAGGCTATAATGGCTCTGGGAAGTTTACAACAGCTCTGGTTAAGTTAGCACCGAGGCGAGTATGTAATATGGCCCAATAAGTACTAATAGCCATCGTAAAAGCTTAAGTCATTAGAAGTCTCATTGTCCTGCAAATGTAACTTGTTTCCGTCATCATGTGCATTAACCAAGCAAAGCACGAGAACAAATATTATTTATTGCCCTCAAAAATACTTGTGCACATGTCCATAAGCACACAGAAACATGGTGATGATTGCAATTAGGTCCCACTTGAATGTAAATTTAATTAAAGCTTATATTACAAAATAAAAATATGTCCATATCTCCTGACAACCAGTAATGCATATAATATATTAGAAACTGGTGGTGATCGATTAAAGCGCTATCTATCAAATATATTTGACCTACAATACAGTCTAAAATAGATCATATACAAGAATTTGAGCTGACATAATTAAATAAAAAAAATCTAATTTTGTAGGATTTAGTCTCAGTAATTTAATTATAAAGCTTTTACTGGTATTGCAATTACTTAAAAAACTCTGAACACATGTTTTTATTAAATTATTCCCCTGAGGACGTCTTTCAAGAATTGCTGCATTCATGAATCATTTGAGCAGCTTAAAGTGCATTGTGTATTTTTCTTTTACTATTTAGCTTAACAACATTGTATATACAAATGTTTAATCAAATACTGAAAGAAAGCCATTTGAATAGAATAATTTAATGAACTTTTTTTGACATTTTAAACAATTATAGTACTTTAAAATATGTTATTTTAAATATGCTATGATACCAGTATAATTAAATAGTTTATTTAAAAAAAACCAAAACATTTTAACCTCCCCAATTCATCATGGGCAAATAATAAAAGTAATAATTTAGAGCTATTTACTATATATACCGTATTTTTCGCTCCATAAAACGCACTTTTGTCCCCCCAAAAAGTCGGGGGAAAAGTGTGTGCGTCTTATGGAGCGAATGCCCCATGATATGCCTCAGCTCACCTGTCGCCGCCGCGTTCGGCTCCTTCTGAGCGTGCGTCCGGCGGCAAGGAGCTTGGGCACTCGCCTGGGGGAGCCACGTGACCGCGATCTCGTCACGTGGCTCCCCCAGGCAAGTGCCCAAGCTTCCTGCCGCCGGACGCACGCTCAGAGGGAGCCTAACGCGGCGGCGACAGGTGAGCTGAGGCAAATCCATGCACTGCGGGGGCATATCCATGAGCGAGCTGGGGCATATCCATGAGCGAGCTGGGGCATATCCATGAGCGAGCTGGGGCATATCCATGAGCGAGCTGGGGCATATCCATGTGCGAGCTGGGGCATATCCATGTGTTGGGGCATTATCCATGTGCTGGGGCAATATCCATAAGATGGGGGGGGGGCAAATCCATGTGCTGGGGCATATCCATGAGCTGGGGCATATCCATGAGCTGGGGCATATCCATGAGCTGGGGGGCATATCCATGAGCTGGGGGGCATATCCATAAGTTAGGGGGCAAATCCATGTGCTGGGGCATATCCATGAGCTGGGGCATATCCATGAGCTGGGGACAGTATCCATGAGCTGGGGACAGTATCCATGAGCTGGGGGCAGTATCCATGAGCTGGGGGCAGTATCCATGAGCTGGGGGACAGTATCCATGAGCTGGGGGCAGTATCCATGAGTTGGGGGCAGTATTCATGAGCTGGGGACAGTATCCATGAGCTGGGGGACAGTATCCATGAGCTGGGGGACAGTATCCATGAGCTGGGGGCAGTATCCATGAGCTGGGGGAATATCCATGAGCTGGGGGACAGTATCCATGAGCTGGGGGCAGTATCCATGAGCTGGGGCAATATCCATTATTACACTATTTGATTTCAGAACATTTATTTTCCTGTTTTCCTCCTCTAAAAACTAGGTGCGTCTTATGGTCAGGTGCATCTTATGGAGCGAAAAATACGGTATATATATTTACATGCCCAAACTGGCCATCGGCAAACCGGGTGTTTGCCCGGTCGGCCGATAGCCCCCCCCCCCGGCCAGCCGGTAGGCCGGCCGACATAGTCAGCCACACAGCAAGGCAGCCTAGGCCTGAGCCGCGTTCAATACTTCAGCAGCTGCTGAATTGATGCAGCTCAGCAATTCAGTTTGCTGCAGCAGTGTCATTGAACGCTTTGGATGCGAATTTCGAAGCAAAAATGGCCGACGATGCCCCCAGCTCATATTGAAAAATTGCCCCCAGCTCACACACATGGGTATATAGTGCTGCTGGCTTCAAATGAATTTTTAGCAGAGCTGAGCGCCTCTGCATAGGGGAAAAACATATCAGGGGGATATAAATTTGACTATTACAGTTCCATTTCTTTTTATATTTTATATTACCACTTAAATGTAAATAGTTACCATTTTCCAATAATTATTTGGTGTTTTGGTCAACAAACACCTCAAAATGGACATTGCCATACTGAATAATAACTTGCTCCATGGCGGCGGCCAGCTTTACTACGTCACAATCAGCTACTCGCAGCATCTCTCTGAGTCGCTGCAAGTGCTAAGTTAGCAGGGCTGAGCGGCAGAACGGCGTTCAGTGGCAAGTTGCTAATTTAGCACTTGCAGCAGCTGAGGTATTGAATGCGGCTCAGGTGAGGAGGGAGAGTGGCCCGCGTTACTTAATCAGTGGGGGTCGATGGATGGCTGGCTCCCTCTGATTACGTCACAGGGAACGCGCCCACACACATGCGGCCTGTGTTAAGGCACGTGTGGGGCTGGATCCTCCCTGTTGAACTTGAGTGTGACAGAACGTCTTACTCCTGGCTCCTAACGGTACCGGGCTAGCCATGAGGTATGGGGGTAATGAACTAATTAATTGGCATGGGGGAAAATAATTATTGAACTAATTAATTGGCATGGGGGAATTAATTACTTGGTATGCTGGGGGAAGAATTAGTTGGTATTAGGGGAGAAAAACAAATTGGTATGGGGAAAATGGAATGGTATACTGGGGGGGTGGAGAATGAATTAATTGGCATGGGGAAAATGAATGAATTCATTGGTATGGGGGAGAAAAAATAATTACTTGCTATGCTGGGGGAATGAATTAATTTAATATGGGGGGAATTAATTGGTATGGGGAGAGAAAAACGAATTGGTATGCTGGTGGGATGAATTGGTATGGGGGAATGAATTGGTATGGGGATAAAAATTAATTGGTATGCTGGGGGACGGAGAATGAATTAATTGGCATAGGGAAATAATTGGCATGGGGAAAATGAATGAATTCATTGGTATGGGGGGAGAAAAAATAATTACTTGGTATGCATGGGGAATGAATTAATTTAATGTGGGGGAATTGATTAATTGGTATGGGGAGAGAAAATCTAATTGTTATGCTAGGGGGTGGAGAATGAATTAATTGGAATGGGGGAATTAATTGGTATGGGGAAAAAAATAAATTGGTATGGGGAGAGAAAAATGAATTGGTATGCTGGGGGGTGAATTAATTGATATGGGGAGAGTGAAAATGAATTAATTGCTATGCTGGGGGAAAGAGAAATTCATGATTTAATTGGTATTCTTGTGGTGAGAGACATCTATGATTTAATTGTTATGCTGGGGGATGAATGAATTGGTATGCTGGGGGGGTGAATGAATTGGTATGCTCGGGGTGAATGAATTGGTATGCTGGGGATGAATGAATTGGTATGCTGGGGATGAATGAATTGGTATGCTGGAGGGGTGAATGAATTGGTATGCTGGGGATGAATGAATTGGTATGCTGGGGGATGAATGAATTGGTATGCTGGCGGCCATTTCTTGCCACTGTCACCACAAAACAACTAATCCATGCCCTAGTAATCTCCCGATTTGACTATTGCAATAATCTCTTATCCGGCCTCCCTCTCTCCCGCCTCTCCCCCCTACAATCCATCCTGAACACCTCCGCCAGGCTAATCCACCTCACCTGCCACTCTGTCTCTGCCACTCCCCTCTGCGAGTCCCTTCACTGGCTCCCCATCCACTGCAGAATTAAATTTAAAATCCTTACCCTGACCTACAAAACCCTCACTAACTCAGCTCCCGACTACCTGTCCTCACTAATCACCAAATACACCCCAGCCTGCTCCCTAAGATCAAACAGCGACCTGCGCCTAGCTTCTCCCCGCATCACCTCTTCCCATGATAGACTGCAGGACTTCTCATGCGCAGCCCCCATTCTCTGGAACACTCTCCCTCGTACGGTCAGACTTTCCCCTAATTTCCCTTCCTTCAAACGCTCCCTTTAAAATTTTCGTATTTAAAGAAGCATACAACCCAATTCATTGACGCAACCATCAATCACTCTCACCTTGTAGTCCTCTCCTCCTGTTTCCAACCCCAACCCTTCTAGATTGTGAGTTCCTACGGGAATAGGGCCCTCATCTCCTCCTGTACTGTTTGTCAAATGTTGTTCAATGTATTGTATCCCTGTCTATACTGTGCCTATTGTACAGTGCTGCGGAATATGCTGGCGCTTTATAAATAAAGAATAATAATAATGCTGGGGGAATAAATGAATTGGTATGCTGGGCATGAATGAATTGGTATGCTGGGGATGAATGAATTGATGCTGGGCGGATGAATTGGTATGGGGGAATGAATTGGTATGGGGAGAAAAATGAATTGGTATGCTGGGGGCGGAGAATGAATTAATTGGCATGGGGAAATAATTGGCATGGGAAAATGAATGAATTCATTGGTATGGGGGAGAAAAAATAATTACTTGATATGCATGGGGAATGAATTTAATATGGGGGGAATGAATTCATTGGTATGGGGGAGAGAAAAATGAATTGGTATGCTGGGGTGGAGAATTAATTAATTGGCATGGGGAATTAATTGGTATGGGGAGAAAAATGAATTGGTATGCTGGGGTGAATTAATTGATATGGGGAGAGCGAAAAATGAATTAATTGCTATCCTGATTTAATTAGTATGCTTGGGGAGAGAAATTAATGATTTAATTAGTATGCTTGGGGAGAGAAATTAATGATTTAATTGGTATGCTGGGGGGGTGAATGAATTGGTATGCTGGGGGGTGGATGAAATGGTATGCTGGGGCGGTGAATGAATTGGTATGCTTTGGATGAATGAATTGGTATGCTGGGGGGATGAATGAATTGATATGCTGGTGATGAATGAATTGATATCAATACATTACCTTGAGTTTTATTACAGTGGAGCTCTGTGATACCCTCATACACACTGCACATTACTGTGGAGCTGTGATATCCTCATAATCACGGCACATTACTGTGGAGCTCTGACACACCCATAATGTGTAGTGCTGTATGTGTTGTTACAGAGCTCCACAGTAATGTGCAGTGTTTTAGGGATAGTGAATAACCTGTGGACAGGGGTAATGGCATCAAGCAATAGAAAAAGCAATTAACGTTTATTGAGGAATGAAAAAAAAGGAAATGTATTCGTTCAGTCCACGGGGAGTTTGTAATGTCCTAATCCATAAAGTTTCCCTTTGAAGGAGAATTTGTGAACGATTACCTCCTCTACTTAGTGAAGGAACGTGGTCTGTGGCAATGAGTTTTAGGGAAGGAAGCCGATGAACACTTTCACTTACCGGGTCTGAGTGCTATTTTCCCTGTTATATAACAGGGAAAATAGCACTCAGACCCGGTAAGTGAAAGTGTTCATCGGCTTCCTTCCCTAAAACTCATTGCCACAGACCACGTTCCTTCACTAAGTAGAGGAGGTAATCGTTCACAAATTCTCCTTCAAAGGGAAACTTTATGGATTAGGACATTACAAACTCCCCGTGGACTGAACGAATACATTTCCTTTTTTTTCATTCCTCAATAAACGTTAATTGCTTTTTCTATTGATTGATGCCATTACCCCTGTCCACAGGTTATTCACTATCCTGTCACTTCCCGCCCCCCTTTTTACACACCCTCCTCTCTTTACCCTGCTCACCGCATACCCACTTCATTTTCTACCTTACATGTTTCACTACACCACTGCACAGTTTTTTCCACTCTTGCTTTGCACAGATGTTGGTCACTTTCACTTCACCTGTGTCACCTCCTTTTTTTGCCTAACTTTCACTTGTCACTCTCTTACCAAATTATCCTTCACTACCCACTCCCCAGGTCTCCACCTTCACGTATGCACCCTCACATTCCTCGCTATCTTCCACATCCATTCACCCGACACAGCTAGGTCATTCACTCACATGCACCATAATTACCTGCCTCATGCCTCACCTTCGAACACTCATTCTCGTGCACTAGCATTGTTGTCCACTTACTCTTCACATTGTTGTCCACTAGCACTTCACAATTTCACTCTCCAGCTCTTCTTTTCACCTTTTAGTCACTCACATTACATGCCCTATATTTACATGCACACTTCATTTTACCGGTGGACAGTTTAGGCACTTCCTTTTATGCCTGTCTTTATTTTTCTATAGTCTACTGAATATATTTTCTGATCAGGTTTAATGGATTTCATATTGATTCTCAGTCTTTATTGCATTAACTTTATTTCCTGCTTGTATTTCACGTTGCCAGGCGCCCACAATGAATTGCGGTTTGTCATGTCAACGGAATGCTGATGCACGCTTGGCAGCCTGCACAGGTGAAACTGCTTGATTTTTCCCCGGCATGGCCTTCACTGCAGCGTCAAATGATTAGGTGGTGAATTTGTATTTTTATTATTTAAGTACGTTTCTGTGATCAGTGATGCATCCCTTGACAAAGGCTCTCAGGAGCCAAAATCCTGGGACTTTAAGGCTCGTGTCAGACGAGCGCACCTAGTGCGCCCACACTTACCGGCGCCCGGCGCAGCTGCGTGATGCAGCGACGGGGCTGGTCACACGCTTGTGCGCGCGCACGAACTGCGCGCACATCAAGCTTCCATGTAGCGAATCTCTCCGTTGATGCGCTAGAAAGGATTAAAGTAATAACAATAAAATCAAATAACGTCTCAAACGCGTTTTGCCTTTACACATTGCAGGCTTCCTCAGTATCAATTGACGATCCTCATTGACACCGATTCATAACGTCATAATTGTTTTATAGACAATATTGGACCATATGGTCTTTTCTGTGTTTTGTTTAATATAGGATAAATTCCATTGAATGGAGGGATGCTATGAGAATCTGAGCATCAGATAAGTGTTTTTCCAGTGTAATTAATACATCACTGGGATAGAGTTTGTGCGCTCACACTGGGATTGATGCTCGACTATTGGCAATTTTCAAGAACGTAAATCCGCTAGAACGGACGCACAGAGTGCGCTGCCTCCGCAATGTCTGCATAGCTTTGTGTGTGAGTGATGAACGAGGTCAGACGGACTGCATTTGTGCGTCCAGCATTTTTGACGGACAAAATCTTTTTTCATATTAACCCCTTAAGGACCGAGGACGTACCATGTACGTCATTGCAGCGGGTCTCTCTTAGACCCGCTGACGTACATGGTACGTCCTGCCGTTTGAGCGCTGGAAGCGATCGGATCGCTTCCAGCAGCTTCAAACGCCATTGCAGGCTGCCTGGGAGTCCAGGCAGCCGTGCAATGGCGTTTAGAAGTGCCGGGGCACCATGTGATCGCTCCCCGGGAGCGATCAACATCCGGTTTCACCGGAGAGGTGCCCGGCACTTCTAGAGAGCGCTGGAAGCGATCAGATCGCTTCCAGCTGCTCTGAGTATATTACAAGGATGCCTCGACATCGAGGGCATCCTTGCAATATGCCTTACCTGCCGCCGGTCCGTCCGTGATCGCTCCCCCCGAGCGATCACTTCCGGTAGAGGCAGGAAGTACTGAGTGCCACGAGGTATATCGTGGCACTCAGTACAAAAACGATCACATCAGTGATCAGGTGCTCTGCTGGGTGCCTCGAGGGATCAAGGCACCCAGCAGAGTAAAAAAAGTGTAAAAAAAAGTGAAAAAAAAGTGAAAAAAAAAGTAAAATAAAAATAAAAATAAATAAAATAAACTGAGGGTTAGGGTTAGGGGTAGGGTAGTTAGGGGTAGGGGTAGGGTTAGGGTAGGGTTAGGGGTAGGGGTAGGGGTAGGGGTAGGGGTAGGGGTAGGGTTAGGGTAGGGTTAGGGTAGGGTTAGGGGTAGGGTTAGGGTAGGGGTAGGGTTAGGGTTGGGGTAGGGTTAGGGTAGGGTTAGGTAGGTTAGGGGTAGGGGTAGGGTTAGGGGTAGGGTTAGGGTTCTAAGGGCAGGGTCATCGGGCTGAGTGGGATGTTCCTAGCCTGCCTCATCAGAGAGGCAGGCTAGCAACATCCAATCAGAAGTTAGAAAAAATCAAAATAAAATTTCTAATTTGTCAGGTCAGGTCAATATTTTGTAAATATTGGCTCTGACCTCTGTGATTCTCCCTCCCTCTCCTCACTTGTGTTTTGGTGAGCGAGAGAGAGAGATCAGATTTGACAGGTTAGAGATTTTAGTGAGATTTAGTGAGATTAGAAAAATTGAGGCAGATTTAGAGAGATTTTAGGGAGATTTAGAAGAATTGAGGCAGGTTTAGAGGGATTTAGAGAGATTTAGGTGTTTATTTGTATTTTCTTGTGAAACCCAACGGTTCTTCTAAGAACCAACAATCCGCTTATATATATATAATAATTATAAAATTTTATAATCTATTATATATAATGTCTGAGAGGGTGTACAGCGCCGAGGAGGCATATGCCATCCTGGCGTCAGAATCTGAGGCATCTGCGTCAGACTCAGACCCTCATTTCGACCCCGCTAACTGCTCAGAGACGTCGCTAGATACATTATCTACGCTGGCTGATGTATCTAGTGATGTTTCTGATGCAGATCCTGGGTCACCACCTGCCAGCAGGAGACGCACAGCTCCAGCTGAGGAGTGGGTAGTGCCTCATCGCCAGAGGCCAGATATCCCTCCTTTCACGGCAAATCCTGGCATCAATATTGATGTTGCAGGATTTACCGCCACACAGTTTTTGCAGGTGTTTATGGGGGATGATTTGTTGGGCCACATCGTGGCCCAATCAAATCTGTATGCCCATCAGCATTGTGCTGCGAAGCCAGACTCCTACTTGGCAAGGCAGCAATGGACCCCGCTAGATGTGCCAGAATTTCTGAAATTCTGGGCACTTACTATGCTGAGGGCATCATAAAGAAGCCCTCAATTCGCTCCTACTGGAGCAGTAGCCCCATCTGCTCTACCCCCATTTACCCCCAATCAATGTCACGTAGAAGGTATGAAAACATTTTGCGTTTCATGCACTTCAGTGACAACAGCCTGTGCCCCCCTAGAAAGCATCCCCAGTTTGACAGGCACCAGACTTTTACATTTTATTCGTACATTTTTATGTTCTACAATTGGTGCTGTATTTTGCCAAAATCTTTGCACACCTATGCATGGGGGGCATGGGTGTACTCAGGAGATCTTGCAGAAAACAACCTGGAGAGTTTTCATGCAGTAACAAACAACAGTGTCTCCTAAATCACAGTCCAAAACTACTGTGGGCGTAAAAATCTGAAAATTAAAAAATTACACCACACACCTTCTCAAATGTTTTGGGCTAAAACCGTTGCATCCATGGCATCAAAGCACTCCATATGCAATACCTTGGGGTGTCAACATAACAAATATAAACAATTTTCTGGCAATAATTCAAACTGGGGTATGCGGTAGACCCAAAACCAAAGATAGGCCTAGCTGAAGAAATAATCTCAATTTCAACTCTAATGACAAAGTCATAAAAATTGTATTTGAACCTTCCCAAAATCCTGGCAAACCTATGCATGGGGGGCATGGGTGTACTCAGGAGATCTTGCAGAAAACAACCTGGAGAGTTTTCATGCAGTAACAAACAACAGTGTCTCCTAAATCACAGTCCAAAACTGATGTGGGTGTGAAAATGAAAAATAACCACCAAACTGTATCCAATTTGTTTGGAGCAAACGGATGCATCCATAGCATAAAAACACTCCATTTACAATACTTTGGGGTGTTAGCTTACCAAATATATGCACGTTCATAAAACTAGGGTATGTAAAAAGGCCCCTAAAAAGAAGATAAGCAAAGAAGATACTGTATGTCAAATTAGAAAATTGACAAGCACATGTCAAAGATTGGCGTAGCACCCCAAAAACAACAGAACAAATCTATATATGGGTGGTATCAATTTACTCAGAAGATGTTGCTGAACATATTTTGGGGTGTTTTTTGGCAGTAACCCATAACTGGATTTGACAATTCATGCCTAAAGTACAATGTGTGTGAAAAAATAACACAAAAAGTGACTACCTGAAAGTTTGACATAGAGCTAGTGCATGGAAAGTGTTAAAATACAACTCTTTGAAGCACCCTAGGGTGTGCCCTTTCTAAAAATATATGGTTTGATGGGGGTAAATTACTTTGGCCGGCTTCAAAAATGTCCCAAATAGGACATGGGTGCATGATGACGAAATGTGAAAATTCCAAGTTGGAAAACTGAAATGCGCACCCCCCAAATAAGGCCTTTTAGCCCCCAAATGACCCGACATACCTATACTTGGGTGGTATCAATTTACTCAGAAGATGTTGCTGAACATATTTTGGGGTGCTTTTTGGCAGTAAACCTTAAAGTTCACAGTACATGTATTCTTAAATTGCGTTCAAAAAAAAAAAAAAAAAAATCAATTTTTTTTTTTTCTCAAACTTTGGCATAGATTTGTGGTAAAATGCTTTGCATGGAAAGAGTCAAAATACCCCAAGTTTAATACCTTGATTTGTGTACTTTAAAAAAATATGTATATGTGGAGGGTTATTCAGGAATTAGTGACAGATATCAGTGTTACAATGTCACTATCACTAGTTTTGAAAATAAACTCTTTGGAAATGGCAAAGTGCTACTTGCACTTATTGTTGCATAAAATAAGGAAAAAAGCGAGGAATATGTAAACATTGGGTATTGCTAAACTCAGTACTAAATTTAGAAACTACTAAGGAATTAATTTTTTTTGACGGTTGTTGATACATAAGAAATTTTGGGGGTCAAAGTTCGAAAAAGTGGTGTTTTTTCAATTTTTGTGTCATATTTCACAATATTTTTTATAGTAAATTATATGAAATGATGAAAAAAATGGTATCTTTATAAAGTCCATTTAGTGACGAGAAAAACAGTGTAAAATATGTGTGGGTTACATAAACGAGTAAGAGGAAAATTTGACGTAAACACTAAGAGCGCAGAAACGTAAAAACAGCAGCGGTCACGAACGGACGGATTCGTGTAAAACCGCCCGGTCACTAAGGGGTTAATTTATTTTCCCTGTTACATCAATGTACAAAATGCGCTCGTCTGACACCAGCCTTAGTGAATAGACCTGTGTGTCTAGTGTACTACACAAGCTAATGACTGAGTTTTTCAGAAATTTTCACCTGTACTTTGGCGCAATGCATTTTATGAATAATATAACTACTGTATGTATAAAACACTGAACTTGCTCAGGAAATTAGAAGATGAATAATGGCAGAAGCATTGATCATTTTACAAGTGAAAAATGGACAATGTCCATATGCTGCATTAGTTATACTGCAGAGAGATGCTGCCCTGCAGTGTATGGATTCATATGCTGTATTAATTATACTGCAGAGAGGTGCTGCCCGGCAGTGAAACCTATGGGTTAAAAAGCCTTTTTTCTTTAAAAAATGTTAGGAAACCTAAGATTTCACCCAAAAAACTGCTAAAGAATCCTACAAAAAAAATAGGTAAAGAAACTTTCATTCTATTGGTAATAATCTACTTCCGATTCTGAAATAAGCAAAAAACTAACTGATACAAATCACCGAATCAATCCAAATCATCTACAGGGCTATTCAGAAAGAGGTGAAAACCTTGTGAATGACTGGAGAATTTAATTCTAGGTCAAAATAGCCAAACCAGAAAAATTCTCCCATTTACCTCACTTTCCAAATTGGCTATTTGGTCTAGAGTGTTCATTCTCCTGGCAATTCTCAAGGTTTTAACCTTTCTCTGAATAGCCCTGCAAATTGCCGAATCGATCCGCACCGAACTGAAATAAAAACTGTCCGAAATGACCCGAAGAAAAAAAAAAAGACCTGAAAAAAGAAACTAAACAAAACAAGAAAAAAAGTCATGCACGTCCCTAGTCTAAACTTGTAACAGATGGGTTGTTCTGCTGTATTTATAGCCGTAACTGGCCATGTGACATGGAACAAGCCACTTGTGCGCACAGCTCGGGTGTTTGTAATAAAGTGGCTGGACAGTGTATATGTATATATACAGGGCTTTTTTTCAGGGGGTACTCAGTACCGGCACCTCACTCAGTACCGGCACCTCACCACCAGCCAGAACTAACAGGAGAGAGCATGATGCTCCTCCCTCCTCCTGCAGTGGCAGGCAGAGAATCGGAAGCACTCGGCAGCTCATGTTGCTCCTGAACACTTCCGTTTGTCAGGAGTGTATGTAGGGACGGATAACCCCCCGCGCCTAATAAGTGACAAGGGAGGACTTCTCCCCCCTCTCTCTGCAGCCGCCAAAACTTTGAACAGCATGGGGAGGGGGAGTGCATGTTTACACCCATCTGCCAGAGCTGCAGATTGTCAGGCAAGCGGTGTGATCAGAGGAGCTGGCACTGTAAGGTGGTAGTGAGTTTTATTGCAGTGGAGCTCATACACACTGCGCATTACTGTGAGTTTCATTGCTGTGGAGCTCATACACACTGCTCATTACTGGGGGTTTTATTGCTGTGGAGTTCATACATAATCAGCAAAACTGTGAGTTTCATTGTTTGGTGCTCACAAATGCTAGGGGATTATGCCATCGTTGCAAAACCCCCCCCAAAAAAACAGTTAACTACCCTGCAATACAGATTTTTCTTGCATTATAGACACTTCGTGGATAACCCCCATAGGGTTACAACAATAGTGGTAGTTCATTTAAAGGAACACAGTATCAAAAAATATGGTTCCCTTTTATAGTGTCTTCCTTTAAGTGAAATACAACTATCGTTTATTAGGACATGAAAATAGCCATAATAATAAGTTTTTCCCTGGGCGTGAGAGTACCCCCACCTATTTTTCCAGAAAAAAAGCACTATATATATATATATATATATATCCAGACGAGATCTTCCTTTATATTTAGCAATAGCAACTAAACACACTGTGATATCAAAGTAAGAGAATATGGTTGCTAGAACCGCATGTAGATTGTAAAAGCCCACTGGGCAGTATTACAAATCTGGTGCTAACTTAACCAGAGCTGTTGTAAACTTCCCAGAGCCATTATAGCCTATTGAGTTGTTAAGTTAACAACAGCTCTGGTAAAGTTAGCACCAACTTTGTAATATAGCCAATAGTTTTTATTTACTACCTTGTTAAAACACTAAAAACGAAAGGAAAATGTTAAAATAACACATATAATTCAGAGGATTTTGTATTTGCAGGACTCCTTAATTCTATGAGTATGAGACTGTCCATAATGTAATACATATATTATATAATATATTACTCTGCCTCCCCACTTGAATACCCAGTATAGCATTCATGTTAGAAGAATAGAAGAGGAAAAAATAAAGCTATGAATGAGCAGACCTAAAAAGAAAGGAGGTCAAGCAGTAGAAAGAAGTACATTGATAAAAAAAATATAGACATATATGTATAAAAAAGTGTAATAAAAATAAGGTGCTATTAAACATACTGTAAATGCTCATGTAGTGAGGTATTTTTTCGCGTGTTCCACTGTGCAAATAATGACGGTACTACAAGTAGGAATGGGTTAGCGAATCTCTCCATCCACGAAGACCACACTCTGTCAAACTAGTACATTTTGCAATGAATAACAGCAGTAAGGAGTTCTGTGCTTACTATGTGTAACATCTTGGAGCATATTTGCGCATAATGTGCTGAGGAGTCTTACAGGGAATGTCCAGACAGAGGCATTTTCTTACAGATCCTAGCAATCCGGTTGTGTGCGAAAAGTGTTAATGGTACTAAGGGGTGAGTTGTGTTAGGGAGGGTTTGGGGTAGTTGCACCCTAATTGCTCTTGCACATATCCACCACTCTAAGGCCTGTGGGGAGATCCAGCAGGGAATATCAAAATGTGAAGGCAGCCCCAAACCAGTGTTTTACACATAATAAAAATAAATAATCATAATAAAATAAAAGAGAAAATGTATTTTATTCAGTTTTGCTTAAAGTTGCTTATTTCCATAGAATGTACAGTAACTTTTTCTCCAATTCTGTTTTTTTTATTTATTTAAATTTCTATGGTTACCTGTAAAAATGATAACCGCAAAGGTTTGCAGCAAATCTACTTGCCTGACCTGATATACTAATAAATCCCCTCAATCTATTTGCCATTGGATCCATAGCATCTTCTAATAACGCTCTCCATTGTTCTGCTCATGCATACTTCAGTTTTTTTTCGAGCACTATAATTGAGCAACACTTGCTTGTCAGGTTTTTGACATGAGCAATCAAATTATGACCTTGCACCACTTTTTACTGTACATTCATATTTGCACAGTTATGACAAATTTTCTGCTTTTATATGAACTGTACATTGAAGTGATACTTTCATCATATATGTGATATCTAATTTGAGGTTGTAAATATAAATGTGTTGGGAAAAGGGTATTGTTAGCGCTAACCTACAAAAGAAAATGTTTCAAACATTAGAAGTATATTGCAACTGACTATTGCTTTGAAAAAATATTATAAATTAGGAAAACATATTGTAAGGTTTCACAGCCATACACTAGAGAAATAAAATGTTAGAAATTATACATTTCTACTACACGATCACTGAAACGGTAATGACTTTTTAAGACTCTCATATTCAAGGGTCACACATTAAAAGTAAATAACTTTATCCAGGAAATTGCTTAGAAAAGTGTCAACATTTAATACATGGAGACAGTCTGGGTGTCTTTGGAGATACCCCTGGTAATTACTAGAATAGCAATTAGGAGCAGATCACTTTACTGAGCTCGACAGTTGTGCTCCAATTAAACAGTATTGAATTTGCAAAAGTAATAGACGGAATATCAGTCAGTATGCTGAAGGTAAGCTTTGCAAGGACTTCATTTTAATGTAGAGAATTACAGTTGGTGAATGTTTTTCATAATATAATATAATATATAAAATATTTCAATCATATAATATAACCTCTAAATAATCAATTTTTTTCTTCCACCTTTCAATTTCCTCTATATAAAATGATTTCTTTCCATTAACCTTTTCACAGCAAAAAATTTAAATACATTTTGCATTGCAACATTTAAAAAATAAAGACCGTACTCAAACCTTTTTGTAAATGTGTAATTATTCTCCCAAAGAAGAAAGAAAATTTGAGTTTAGACCTCACTCCTGTCACTCTGTATCAGTGCAGAAAAGATGTAAAGAAATGCTTCAATCTTACTAAACATAAGAATAATGTAAACAAATGTTATTCCTATATTACAGCAGCCAGAGAACATAACTGATGGAGGACTCTAGGACATCTGTATCTGTTAGCTTTGAATAAAGTAAATAGTCCAGCACATCACCTCCCACCCCATTAATTGTTTGGGAAAGCAGTGATTACGAGTCACAAGCATTGTCTTATTTGAATACCTTCCAACATCAGATTTATATAAATCTTGCAAGAAATGAAAATTGTGAAGATTACCACACTAAGGGCCCTATTTCTTGCTTTGTGCTATAATGGAGATGCTAACGGGGAAAACCTGTGCCTGCCAGTTTCCCTATTTCAGCGCAATATTCTGGGGCAAGCGCTGTCTCAGCACCTTGCCCAGGAACGCAGAGCTAACTACTGTGATACTCACAATAGCAGTTCTGTGGTCCCTTGAGTATCACCTCCTGAGGTCCATAGGACTCCATGGAGGTTTACGTTTCGGGTTGCGAACCCTGCGTGATCTCGTTTTTGCAAGATCACACAGTACTGCGGAGTGATCGTGGAGGAAGACTGGGAACTGTTTGTTCCCAGTCTCACCCCGCTCCCGGCGATGCGAAGTGGTGGATTGGGCCACCGTTCGCACCGCAGGATGAGAGGTGAGTATCAGATTTTTTGGATGTGTTTTAGGGGGTGCTAAATGATTTTGCAAATGCAGAATCCTTGAGCACCAACTTTTATGTGTAACTAAAATTTTGAATTGCGCGTCCTGATGGTAATTAGCACTACCTTACTAATCCTAACATTAATTAAAGAATGCGCTCCCCATGTTAAGTACATCATGTCCAAAGTACAGTAAACTCAAGCCAGCTAGCACAATTACTGATGCGCTAACTGATTTCTTAAAGGTTTAGTGTCAGGTAGATAATATGGGGGCATGCGTTAAAGCCACTTATCCTGGCAGTAACACTTACATATACGAACGCTAACATTAGCATTCACTAGGGAATAGTTCCCTAGATTTGTAGCCAACTGAGGAAGGCAGCAGACATGTGATGAAATATGGCTCTGGCAGATATTTTTGGTGATCATTCATTTGTGTGTATTTTTACATATTCATTTTTTATTTTAGTTTTATTGGCCCCTGTGATCCTTTATTCCACTGGGCTTTGGAGAGGATCTGTATAATGATAGAGCCACATTTCGGCTCTTTAACATGTGCGTGTCTATTCTATATCCTGTGTTTTAATGCTGAATTCACCACAGGGTCGGGGAATCTTATTCCCTGAAGTTTGGGGAACGAGAGAGCATCAAAAGGTCGGTGACATTTCCGGGCTCTCTGAATAACTCATTTAGTGAAAAACCCATTATGTCAAAAACAATTCCATCAGCATGCAAGTTGCTGTAAATGTTCATTGAGTTTCTTACAGCAGCCTAAAAGAGAGCTGAGTCTATATGAATCATGGGAACGTTTTACACAATCCAGTATCACCTGTAGGGCAACAATAGAGAATTCAACAATGCAACTAGAATCAATTGGCAAGACAAAAATATGTTGCGAATGCCAGGCATATTAGTTATTGTTTCACATACTTAAGACATATTACACTACTGTTGATAGGATGAGTGCATGTGCCATTGGACATCTATAATCAGCAGGCACATATGGAGGGACATCTGAAAGCAGATGACATGTTATTAGACCAAATAGGAAGTGAACACATTTCCACAACATAGAACTGATTTCACGTTAACCTAACATTTAGGTTTTCCTAAAGTATCATACGACAACTAAAAAATAATCAGAAAAAAATATCACTGCAATATTTTTTCTCATTGAACGCCTTCTTCAGTGCTTCTTGGAAAAGAAATGAAATTGAAAATGTTTCAGGCTGTTCAGCTTGAAGAAATAGCATAGAATTAAATCAAGAGTACTTGTCATTTCCCTTGTTCCCTGCATGAGTGCAAGTTTCTAGACTCTTTGTTTTAGAGAAGGGAAAAAAAACAAAAAAACCACTTGTGAAATCAGAAAACTACTGTAGAAAGTCTATAACCATTAGATTCATTACATGACATAATGAATTTCGAATACTACATTCAGGAATTTAATATACCGTGAAGAAAAAAAACCAAAAAAACAAAACCAAATACTCAACAGCATGGCAAGCATGGAGATACGGTGATAAAGAACTGGTGATTTGACACAAACTGTCATGATTAGGGATGAGCGGTTCGGATCCGGACGGTTCGGGGTTCGACCCGAACTTGGCCTGTTCGATGAGATCGCGAACACCGAACATTTCCGGGTGTTCGCCGCATGTTCGACCACAATGGACCACAATGCATTTTCCCACTGGCCTGAAGCTCGTAATTGGCTACAGCCTTGCACCTGACCACAGGTCTGGTGCAAGACTGGTTCAACACTATGCCAATCACCGCGCAGAGTCCTGATTGGGCAAATTTTGCCCAATCATGGGCTCACAGAGCTAAGTCCCGCAGCACACTATATAACGTTTCCACACGCCGATTCTGCACGCATTTCAGAGGAGATTTCAAAGGAGATAGTTGTGTCTTGTTACTGCCGGTCTGCCACGCTACTGGGGGGGTCTGGGGGGGTCTCATTTCTACCAAATATCAGGGAATTTAGGTGATGTGTGTCTTGTCACTGTGCCAGCAAGTTTTTTTTGGGTTTACAAGTTTCTTTAAAACATTTGTGAATTGAGGTGATCTGTGTCTTGTCACACAGGCAGTACCACGCAGTATTTTGGGGGTCACAAATTTCTACAAAACATTTGGGAATTGAGGTGATCTGTGTCTCGTCACACATCCAGTTCCACGCTGTATTTCGGGGCTCACTAATTTCTACAAAACATTTGTGAATTGAGGTGAACTGTGTCTCGTCACACATCCAGTACCACGCTGTATTTCGGGGCTCACTAATTTCTACAAAACATTTGTGAATTGAGGTGATCTGTCTCTTGTCACTGGCTGCCAGCTATCAGTGTGTCTCACTGAGTTATACCAGAGTTCTTTAAATCTTTATACCAGAGTTGAATCAGAGTTCTGTATATATTAATCTATATATCACTCACCATGTCTGAAAGAACAAAAAGGACAGGCAGACGCTCCCAGACACAGATAAGAGGGCAAGCAGCCCCTGTGTCGGGAGGCTGTGCCTCTGGTCGTGGTGGACGTGGTGCATCCTCTGCAGGGGCACGCTTGTCCTTTCGAACTGGTGCTGGCCGTCTTAAGCAGCAGCAACATACAGAGGACTTGGTGGATTGGCTAACCAGGCCATCCTCATCCTCCAAGTCCTCTGCCAGCCAGGCTTCTAGTGCTTTACAGTCCACCTCAGCCAGGGCAGCCATCAGAAATGATGGGGCCCCTTACTAAACCTCACGATGGGGCCCCCCAGGGCCCCCCCCTCAACCTCTAACAGCTTTTCTCCCCCTTCAAAAACAAAAGGACATAACATAGCACCACAGCAATAAAACTCCCAGTAATGTGCAGTGTGTATTAGCTTATCACAGTATCCACAGCAATAAAACTCACAGTAATGAGCGGTGTGTCTGAACATATCACAGAATCCACAGCAATAAATCTCACAGAAACGGGCTGTGTATGATGGCCTTTGGGTCTGGGTCTGGGCATGGTCCCTGGGTCTGGTCCCTGAGACTGGGCATTGGGGTCTGGTCCCTGAGGTCTGGGCCCTGAGGTCTGGTCCCTGGGGTCTAGCCTGGGCCCTGGTCTGGTCCCTGGGCCTTGGGGTCTGGGTCCTAGGATCTGGGCCCTGGGTCTGGGCCTTGGGGTCTGGGCCCTAGGGTCTGGGCCCTGGCTCTGGGCCTTGGGGTCTGGGCCCTGGGTATGGGGTCTGGACCCTAGGGTCTGGGCCTTGGGGTCTGGGCCCTGGGTTTGGCCTAGGGGTCTGGGCCCTGGGTTTGGGCCTAGGGGTCTGGGCCCTGGGTCTTAGGGTCTGGGCCCTAGGGTCTGGGCCCTGGGTTTGGGCCTAGGGGGTCTGGCCTTAGGGGGTCTGGGCCTAGGGGGTCTGGGCCCAGGGTCTGGGCCCTAGGGTCTGGGTCCTGGGCCTTGGGGTCTGGGCCATGGGTTTGGGCCTAGGGGTCTGGGCCATGGGTTTGGGCCTAGGGGTCTGGGCCCTGGGTCTGGGCCCTGGGCCTTTGCCCTGGGTCTGGGCCATAGGGTCTGGGCCCGGGCCCTGGGTTTGGGGTCTGGGCATTTGCCCTGGGTCTGGGCCCTGGGTCTTGCCCTGGGCCCTAGGGTCTGGGCCCTAGGGTCTGGGCCCTGGGTCTGGGCCTGGGGTCTGGGCCTAGGGGTCTGGGTCCTGGGCCTTGGGGTCTGGGCCCTGGGGTCTGGGCCCTGGGGTCTGGGCCCTGGGGTCTGGGACTTGGGGTCTGGGCCTAGAGGTCTGGGCCTAGAGGTCTAGGCCCTGGGTTTGGGCCCTGGGTTTGGGCTTAGGGGTCTGGGCCCTGGGTTTGGGTCTAGGGGGTCTGAGCCCTGGGTTTGGGCCTTGGGGTCTGGGCCCTGGGTCTGGGCCTAAGGGTCTGGGCCCTGGGCCCTAGGGTCCTGGGCCTTGGGGTCTGGGCCTAGGGGTCTGGGCCCTGAGTCTGAGCCTAGAGGTCTGGGCCTAGGGGTCTGGGCCTTGGGGTCTGGGCCTAAGGGTCTGGGCCTAAGGGTCTGGGTCCTGGGCCTTGGGGTTTGGGCCTAGGGGTCTGGGCCCTGGGTCTGGGCCATAGGGTCTGGGCCATAGGGTCCGGGCCCTGGGTCCGGGCCCTGGGTTTGGGTCTTGGGGTCTGGGCATTTGCCCTGGGTCTGGGCCTGGGTCTTGGCCCTGGGCCTAGGGGTCTGGACCCTGGCCTAGGGGTCTGGGCCTTGGGGTCTGGGCCTGGGGTCTGGGCCTTGGGGTCTGGGCCTAGAGGTCTGGGCCTAGGGGTCTGGGTCCTAGGCCTTGGGGTCTGGGCCCTGGGTTTTGGCTTAGGGGTCTGGGCCCTGGGTCTGGGCCTTGGGGTCTGGGCCCTGGGTTTGGGTCTAGGGGGTCTGAGCCCTGGGTTTGGGCCTAGGGGTCTGGGCCTTGGGGTCTGGGCCCTGGGTCTGGGCCTAAGGGTCTGGGCCCTGGGGTCTGGGTCCTGGGCCCTAGGGTCTGGGTCCTGGGCCTTGGGGTCTGGGCCCTGGGTCTGAGCCTAGAGGTCTGGGCCTAGGGGTCTGGGCCTTGGGGTCTGGGCCTAGGGGTCTGGGCCCTGGGGTCTGGGTCCTGGGCCTTGGGGTCTGGGCCATGGGTTTGGGCCTAGGGGGTCTGGGCCCTGGGTCTGGGCCTTTGCCCTGGGTCTGGGCCATAGGGTCTGGGCCCTGGGTCCGGGCCCTGGGTTTGGGTCTTGGGGTCTGGGCATTTGCCCTGGGTCTGGGCCCTGGGTCTTGGGGTCTGGACCCTGGGGCCTAGGGGTCTGGACCCTGGGCCCTAGGGTCTGGGCCTTGGGGTCTGGGCCCTGGGCTTAGGGGTCTGGGCCCTGGGTCTGGGCCTTGGGGTCTGGGCCCTGGGTTTGGGTCTAGGGGGTCTGGGCCCTGGGTTTGGGCCTAGGGGTCTGGGCCTTGGGGTCTGGGCCCTGGGTCTGGGCCTAAGGGTCTGGGCCCTAGGGTCTGGGTCCTGGGCCTTGGGGTCTGGGCCTAGGGGTCTGGGTCCTGGGTCTGGGCCCTGGGTCTGAGCCTAGAGGTCTGGGCCTAGGGGTCTGGGTCTGGGCCCTGGGTCTGAGCCTAGAGGTCTGGGCCCTGGGCCCTGGGTCTGGGCCTAAGGGTCTGGGTCCTGGGCCTTGGGGTCTGGGCCATGGGTTTGGGCCTAGGGGTCTGGGCCTTGGGGTCTGGGCCTTGGGGTCTGGGCCCTGGGTCTGAGCCTAGAGGTCTGGGCCTTGGGGTCTGGGCCCTGGGTTTGGATCTAGGGGCCTGGGGTCTGGGTCTGGGCCCTGGGTCTTAGGGTCTGGGCCCTGGCTCACCACTCGCTGTCTTCTATCTTCTTTTCTTCTGTCTTCAGCTCTTCTTTTCTTCACCTTTTCTTTAATCTTCTTCTCTTCTTTTCTTCAGATCTTCCTGGTCCCTCCAGCTCCGGCGCGCAGCTTCACTGAGTGGAGGGGCGGAGCCAAAGCAACGTGCTTGGGAGGCCCCTCACACGCTGCTTGGCCCCGCCCAGCCAGGAAGTGAAGCTGCCAGGAGCCGGAGGAGACACAGTGTCTCAGTCTCCTCCGGCTCCTGCAGCAGCAGCAGGGACACAGCTCCGGATTCGGACTCATCGAGTCCGATACCGGAGCTGTTAAAGGGCGACGCCGCTGCCGTCGGGGGCCGGGATCCTCCCCCAGGCCCCGGCGGCCCGGGCCCCCACCGGGCCCGGCCCCTTACGGCAGTAATGGGCGTATGCCCTGATGGCGGCCCTGACCTCAGCTGCCAAAGCATCTAATGCAGCCTCCATGTCCACAGCTACTCCTGCCGTAGCCTCGCTATCACACACGGAGGAGTCAGCTGAATTGTTGGACTACAATGAGAGTTACTTGCTGCTTGAGGATGCGCAGCAAGTACAGTGCTCTGATTCAATCTCTGAGGTTGAGGAAGGGAGGATAATCAACCTAGAGGAAGGGAGTGCCAGTGATGACACACAAATAACTGGCACTCATGTTGCCCCAGCAGCTGCAGCATACTGCCAAGTTGGCTCCAGTGATGAGGAGATAGGGGGTGATGATGACAATGATGATGAGGTCACTGACTCCACCTGGGTGCCAGATCGAACAGAGGAATTAAGTGAGGAGGAGGGGGAGGAGGAGGCACAGCAAACATGAGGCACAACATCCTCTGTGACCAACCGTAGCACTAGCCAGTCCAAGGCATCACATGTCAGAGCTGCTCCGGTGCAGAGTGCTGTAGTCTCAAAGAACACATGCAGGAACTCTGTTGTCTGGGAGTTCTTTAAGAAATGTGCAGTAGAGCGCAGCATTGCTATTTGTAATCTATGTCAGGTGAGGCTTAAGCGTGGGAAAGATACCGGACACTTGGGTACCACGTGCTTGAGGCGACATATGAACAAGTGCCACACATCCCATTGGCGCAAAACTTTGCGTAGGTCCTCCTCTTCCTCATCTGTCTCTACCCCCACTGTATGTCCTGCCATGTCATTGCCTACAACCTCCACCGACAGGGATGATGCTACAGTAATGGATGTACCAGGTCCTTCCTCACAATGTGACATCATCCCAGTAGCTGAAGATTTACGCAGTCAGATTACGTTGCCGCAGCTGCTGCAGCGAAAGAAAAAAATATAGTCCAACCATCCCCAAGCACAGCGTCTAAATGCCAGCTTAGCAAAATTACTCGCATTGCAGCTGCTGCCTTTCCAGCTGGTGGACTCTGCTCCCTTCCGTGAATTTGCTGAATGTGCTGTACCACAGAGGCAGGTTCCAAAACGTCATTACTTTTCACGCAAGGCCATTCCAGCACTATACCAGCACGTGGAAGACAATGTTATCGAGTCATTGGCAAAGGCAGTCAGCAGCAAGGTGCATGTGACTTTAGACACGTGGTCCAGCAAGCATGGACGGGGTCATTACATTTCCTTCACGGCACACTGGGTAACTGATTGCAGCTGGGAGGGATCCAAGACGGGGCTCTGTGCTGGAGCTTGTTCATCCACCACACCTCCAGAAAGCTGCTTGTATGAGGTCTGTCTGCTCCACCACCACCACCTCTTCCTCCTCCTCCTCCTCCTCCTCCTTCTCTGTCTCTGGCGAAGTGGCAGTTAAACCGAAGCCTGACAGGGTCTATGCAATGGCTCAAGCAAAAAGATGCCATACTGTGCTTGAGCTGGTTTGTTTAGGGGACAGGAGCCACACCGGGTCAGAAATTTTGTCAGCTTTGCAGGGGCAGGTGCAGAGATGGTTAACACCACGCCAGCTTGAGCTGGGAATGATCGTCTGCGATAATGGCAGCAACCTTCTCTCCGCCCTACGCAAGGGTAAACTGACGCATGTACCATGCCTAGCACACGTCCTAAATTCTGGGTACAGCGTTTCCTAACCAAGTACCCAGGGCTGCCAGAGCTTCTCATCCAGGCCAGAAAAGTCTGCAGCCACTTCAGACGGTCATTCCCAGCAAGCGTTCGCCTGGCAGAAATTCAAAGAGAGTTCCACCTTCCCACAAACCGTCTGATCTGTGACATGCCCACCAGGTGGAACTCGACATTAGCAATGCTGCAGCGTCTGCACAAGCAGCAGAGGGCCATCAACGAGTACCTGTGTGAGTATGGCACAAGGACAGGTTCAGGTCAACTTGGTTTTTTTTCTCCCACAGTGGCTGATGATCAAGGTTGCATGCACTGTACTGTCACCATTTGAGGAGGCAACGAGGATGGTGAGCAGGGACAGTGCATGCATCAGTGACACAATTCCTTAAGTGTTCCTGCTGGAGCACACTCTGCGGGGAATTATAGATGTGGCTCTAGAGGCAGAGCAGCGGGAGGAAGAGGAGGCCTTCCCTAGCTCTCAAGGCCCCAGTCTTTCCGCAGACAGCATTCCAGCGGGTCCTACTCAGATCAGACAGGAGGAGGAGGAGGAGGACTATTTAAGTAGTGGGGGCATTGAAGGTGGGGATTCCTCAAGGGAGGGTTTTGTGTGCCCAGAAACAGAAGGGCTAGTACGTGGCTGGGAGGAGGAAGTGCACGATACGGTCATCCTCATTGACCAGGAAGACTCGGAAGCTAATGCCACCTCCAACCTAAGCTGCATGGGCTCCCTAATGATGCAAAGCCTGCTAAAGGACCCCAGGATTCGTGCTGTCAAGGAGAGGGATCATTACTGGTTGGCAACCCTTCTTGATCCACGATACAAGGGGAAAGTTGCAGAGCTCATCCTGCCCGCACAGAGGGAGCACAGGATGAAAAAACTTGAGGACGCTCTAAAGCGACACTTGTGTAACACCTTTCCAGGCACTGGTAGATTACCAAGTGCTGACACACGTGCTTCTGAGGCTGCGGGTGATCAGAGGAATAGTGGTGAAGGCCAGGGTCACTTGACTGATGCTTTTTTAAATTTTTTTAGTCCTCAACGCCCAGGGACGTCAAATGTAGGCACCCATTGCCAGCGTCTTCACCATATGGTGCAGGACTACCTAGGGGCAAGGGCAAACCTGGATACCTTTCCAGCAGATGATCCACTGGCTTACTGGGTGTTGAGATTGGATCACTGGCCAGAACTTAGCCAATATGCTATGCAGCTACTAGGTTGCCCTTCATCTAGCGTGCTTTCCGAAAGGACGTTCAGTGCCGCTGGAGGTTTTGTCACAGACAAAAGAGTGCGTCTGTCCACCGACTCTGTAGACCGGCTGACATTTATAAAAATGAATCAGTCCTGGATCAGCAGCTATCAACCCCCTGATGCCGAAGTAACGTAATAGAAAGGGGATGTCTTCTGCATGCACAAAACCTCCAGCACTGAACTCTTCCACAATACCACAAAAGGGTTACGGTGTGGTATGAAAGGCACAATATTTGCCTGCACTGACGCCTGTGCCAATTTTTTGAACAGCAGGGTCCAACCCTGCACTCTTCCACAATACCACAGAGGGGTTACTGTATGATGATACTTGCTGGCCTGGCACCAAAAGCACAATATCTTTGTGCACTGACGCCCATTACCAGATCAAAAACATTTCAATATAGGACCGCAAGGTCCACCCCTGCATTCTTCCACAATACCACAGAGGGGTTACTGTATGATGATACTTGCTGGCCTGGCAGTCTTGCACCAAAGGCACAATATCTGGGTGCACTGACGCCTTGACCAGAATCATATCTTTTCAATATAGGACCACATGGTCCACCCCTGCATTCTTCCACAATACCACAGAGGGGTTACTGTATGATGATACTTGCTGGCCTGGCATTAAAGGCACAATATCTGGGTGCACTGACGCCTTGACCAGAATCATATCTTTTCAATATAGGACCACATGGTCCACCCCTGCATTCTTCCACAATACCACAGAGGGGTTACTGTATGATAGTACTTGCAGGCCTGGCACCAAAAGCACAATATTTGGGTGCACTGCCACTGACGCCTGTATCAGATTCATATCCTCAGAGGGGTTACGGTGTGACGGCACTGTTGGGGACGCTAAAGGACCAATTTTAAAGCACCTATTATTTATTTCATCCAAAGCCTGCATA
Source organism: Leptobrachium leishanense (assembly GCA_009667805.1). Lineage (NCBI taxonomy): Eukaryota > Metazoa > Chordata > Amphibia > Anura > Megophryidae > Leptobrachium > Leptobrachium leishanense. Next base: position 212,565,501 of record CM019066.1, read on the forward strand.
TATTTCACAATAATTTAGCCAAAAAAATCAGTAAGCTTTTTCTGCGTGTACGAAAATGTCTCCTCTTTTCATACAGACTGCCGCCCCAAGCAGTTGTTTATGGATAGATTAAAGGAAAAGCATTTACCGTCATATGAAACGTCATTTTTGGTTTTTATTTTTAACCCTTATTTCATGGAAAACTCACTGTCCCTTTAAAAAAGTTTTTTTTTTTACTTTTTGTTCTTGTTTCCTGTCCCCCAGGGCACTACCCGGACCCCCATACACCTTTTATGGCAAATATGTAGCATATATGCCCTCTTGGAGGGCACTCTAAAAACCGAATTTTCAGCCCCATTGACTTGCATTGGGTTCGAGTTCGGACCCGAACAAATGGGAAGTTCGGGTTCGGGCTCGAACCGAACTCGGGGAGTGTTCGGCTCATCCCTAGTCATGATGACTTTTAAAAGTTTGCTTTAATTTAGACTTTGCGTAAACTTATTTAGCAGATTCTCTGGTGAATTCAGACAGTTTGGAACACTCACTGCATATCTGACTAGAGGAGAGGATCCTTATTTGACTGAGGTGGTGATAGAGAGCCATTAATGGTAAACACAACTTCACAGGGCTAGAGGAAGGACACACACTAAGAACTATTTCCTCCCAGGTTCCTTCTGCTAGCGGTGAGAGGAAAGGGGGGGGCTGTGCCATACTCTGCATTATTGGACCAGAGGTAAGTATGGATTTAATTATACGTATCTGGCGGCGCGATTGCAGTCGCTTCTTGGTATTCAGATGGTCCTCACGGTGTGTATCATAAATGTCCAATATGGATTATATATAAAAAACACACAAATGGCAGAATAATAGTGCAGGGTGTATACACAATGTTGGAATAGATGATAATAAATTGTTCCACTCACAGACAAAGAGCCCCGTCACTGGCTCTGAGTGGTTCCAAACATCTGGGTCCTTTATCTTCTTAGGAATATTTAAAGGAGACCCACTCCCTTTAAAGTTGGTGTTTTCTTTATCTCGTCAAATATGGAAGAAAACATAAAAACAAGGACCTTCTTGTGTAGATCTACCACAATATTAATAATATATATGGTGATGGTATCAACTCACATTGGGTGGAGCTTAAAACCAAGCTCTGGGTGGAAATGCCGGTGGATTTATTGAGTAGGTTAAATCCACGAATACCTCTGAATTCCAAAACAGCAGGGACCAGACTTTTCTTTATAAAAGAAAAATCTTTAATTTAAAACATAGAGTAAATTAAAACATGTAAAATGAACACAAAAATGCTCTGTAGATCGCCAGAACGCGTTTCGCCATAAGATTAGGCTTCTTCAGCTGGTTTACAGAGATATTCTACAGTGTACCATATATATAGTCCCTTAATTGGGTATTGAAAGGTCCCATGTGTTTGTAATGTCCGAAAATAGGTTGGCGTGCGTGTCACGCCTCCATCTGTCTGCTTCCGTTGTTTGCCGCCATCTTGCGCACGCGCAGTAATGACTCATGCGTTCCATGCGTTTCAACTTGATATTTCCGGTATTTCCCATTAGGTTGATGGATAGAGAGCGACTCCCGTGCGGAGATCGCAAACATAAGCACAATTGAGATCTCCCCTGCAGAACACCATACATTTTTGGGGGTTATATAACTTGGTGCAATTCGAATAAGATAGACAAAATAGACCAACTCCCTCCTGGTGCAATCGGCACAACTATATCAGATGTAACATAATCTGGTGTGGTATTGATTATGAATTGAGGATGCGTATATGGGGAAATTCACCATATAGTGTCATATGGCACAGGGGTGGCATCTCCTACCCGTGGACAGTTAACATAAGGAGATAATTATATCCTTGAAGGCTTATATATGATATTATAATATATATGGACTTTAAACTAATTTGTATTGTTAAAAGTGGTATGGAAAATTGTGTGAGTTTATTCTCTACCAATTTACATATGAAATAATTGGGGGTGGGCAGCCCAATGTGTACAGTTATTATAAGGAGATATTGTTATCCTTGAAGGCTTATATATGATATTATAATATTAAACGACTTTTTACTAAATTAGTATTGTTAAAGGTGATGTGAAAAATAGTGTGAGCTCATTTCCTACCAATTTATATAGGAAATATCCAATATGTGTATCGTTAAATGTATTTTATGTGACATCTTGGTCTCATTAGTGTAATATTGCCAAAAAAATGACAATATCTTACAGTAGTCTAGTGTAATGTAAAGAAGATTTAAAAAAACAACAAGATCTAATGGTGATCCAAATATAGTGGCCATTGAAGTTATAATTTATCAAATTTAAGGATATTTTTCCTCTTTTTTTTTTTTTTTTATTATTTGTATGTATCAATGATGTTGGCAAATTGCCTCACATATCCATTTAAATCAATATTGTTAAATAGTGTCGTGAGTGCACAAAGAAGGAGTAAGTGTATCTATTACAGAAAATGAACTAACTCAAAATCGTCATTTAAACCATTTTTATATATAATCCATATTGGACATTTATGATACACACCGTGAGGACCATCTGAATACCAAGAAGCGACTGCAATCGCGCCGCCAGATACGTATAATTATACCTGTTGTCACATTGGTTTGGGGGAAACCTCTATATATCTGGTTTGGCATTGGTATACTGGTGGTGGAACTTATCTGGGCGCTGACCATTTTTTGTATTGTGTGTTAATCTGAATGGTAAATTCCCTCACTGGTCATATAGCAGCCCACTTATGTCTCTCACGGAGTTTAGAAGTAGAATTGGAAGTAATGTGGAATCTATGTTGGGAAGCACTTTTGTCACGTCACAATTGAAAGAATTCAAAGGGGAGATCAACAAAAGACCTTTGGTAGAATTAGAAAAAAACTTGATCAAAGAGACCAAAATTAAATTAGAAATAGCGACGCTTGAGAAATATAGGAAAGATAAAATCACACCAAGAGGGCTGAGATTCCACAAAAATCCATCTTCAGAAAAAGACGATCCCGAGTTTATCACGGGATGGAATTCACTATTAGAGGGATTTGCAGTTACTATGATGGAATATGTCATACAAAAAAAGAAAGAAAAACTCCCTAAACTCAATGTCTTGGTTGACCAATTATCCCAACAAATTGAACAAGAATATTCAAGTGAGGAGATGATGGATATCAACAAGACACTGGGCGAAAAATTAGAAAAAATAGAAAGTGAAGTATTAATTATCAAAAAACGTAAATACGAAAGGGATGTCGATGATTATAGGAGAGGTATGGTACATAAGAACTACCAAGATAACAATACAGAACCCCTATTTAGAGAACCTAAAGAGGTAGAATTTAGTTCAGATAATCGCTCAGGAGGTAGTTGGCGTTGGGGGAACAGGAATAACAATAGGAGCAACTACCAGAGAGATGGGAGAAATGAATATAGACATGACCATCAAAATAACTGGAGACGTAACAATCAACAGAGACATTATAATCCCCGCCCGTGGAATAATGACAACTATGAAACCTCCTATAGGGGTCCACATAATGCCCCCCCATATAAAAGAGCAATAAATAGAGACCATAGTGGCAATAGGGTGAGACAATGGGAAACATCTAATCACCATAACTATGGAACAGGTAGGCTCCAGACCTACAATAACGATTCCCGTCCCGATAGAGCCACACCAATAAGAGAAAGAAATGAGGTAGAAAACAAGATCCCACTGACCAACAGATTCTCTATATTAAAAGATAAGCAAGAGGATGAGGTTTTTTGGAAAGATCCCCTGAACAGGGAGGGCAGACAAGCGGAGTATCGGGACATGGATGCAAGATCAGAAAGGGGAGGAGCTCAAAAAAGACCTTGGGAAAGATCGGAAGGGGAACGAGAGCAGGAAAGTCTGTACGTAAAAGAAAAGCGAGAAAAGAGATAGTTCCAGCTAAAGGCATCTTTAATTTGAGCAATAGGACCTTTTCAAGAACGGAAATCAGCGTCCTTAATAAAGGCCTTAAATTTGCACCCACTAAACGTCTAGATAAATTTAGCGTATACATCGATTTACAACGTTTTAAACGCAAGCTTAGTTTAAAAAAATTCTTTTTGAAAAATCCAATCGAAAGAAGCGCCACACAAAATTCTGGCCCAGTGGCCCCTACTCCGATTGTCCACACCAATCTAAAGAATAATTCTAAATTCTTCCCACGCCACATGGTCTCAGACGAAATAAAAGTTTTTGAGACCCTAGTTATGAACGATGTAGAAAGAATGTCAACTAATAAGGTTAACAACTTTAATCTGACTAAGGAAGAAAACCAAGCCCTTAAGGATCTTCAGAAAGATCAGACTATAGTCATAAAGCCCGCCGATAAAGGCGGGGGCACTGTAATTCTTTCGAAAGAACAATATAATGAAGAAGTGTTCCGCATATTAAATGACGAGACAACCTATGGTAAACTTAAAAAAGACCCCATTAAAGATATAAGAAACGAGCTTGAATCCCTACTCCAGGGGGGTAATAAGAAAGGTATTCTAACAAAATCAGAACTCGACTATCTATTAATGGAATTCACAAAGACACCACACTTCTATATCTTACCAAAGATCCATAAGGACCCATTAAAACCTCCGGGAAGACCGATAGTGGCTGGAATAGATTCTATAACCAGCCACTTGTCAGAATATGTTGACATACTATTGCAACCTATTGTTCGAACCATTCCATCGTATCTCAAAGACACCCTAAGTATGCTACACATGTTGAAGGAATTGAGTTGGCAAGATGGAGACATCATGGTGACATGTGATGTAAATGCGCTATACAGTAGCATTCCCCATGATATGGGGATAACTGTGTTAGAAGAAGAGATCTCCAGATATAACTCGATAGACAATGACCAAAAGTCTTTCATCATAGATAGTATCAAGTTTATACTTCAGCACAACTACTTTAAGTTTGAAGATGATTATTATATTCAGCTGAGAGGCACAACAATGGGCACCAAGTTTGCGCCCAGCTACGCCAACCTTTACATGTCCGGTTGGGAAAACAGGTTCATGTACGGCTCGCGTAGCTGGGCGCAGGGCCATGTTTTAGCATATAGGCGATACATTGATGATTTGTTTTTCATTTGGAGAGGGGGTAAAGACAGCTTATGTGTTTTTTTGGAAGAACTTGACAATGCCGAATGGGGCATTAAACTGGCCAACCACTGGAGCTCAGAAGTGATCCATTTTTTAGACCTCGAGATATATAGAGAAGGCGATACTATAAAATCAAAAACCTTTTTTAAGGAAGTCGATACCAATACGTATATAGATCATACTAGTTGTCACCACCCTTTGTGGCTAAAGGCGGTCCCAAAAGGACAATTCACCCGCCTCAGACGGAATTGTACAGATATAGAGACCTATAAAATACAAGCCAATACCCTAAAGGAAGATTTTGTAGCCAAGGGATATAATGAATTGGATCTAGATCACACTATTTCCAACATAATGCAAGATGATCGTAATGAACTGCTTAAGTACAAACCTAAAAAGAATAAGGGAGAAGAAATTCTCTTTATTTGTGACTATAGCAATAGAGCCAATGATATCAAAAAGATTTTAAAGAAACATTGGCATGTTCTAAAGAACGATGGCGATTTGAAAGAATACATAGGAACAACACCTAAGGTTATATTTAGAGGCACTAAAAACTTAAAAAATAATTTGGTACACAGTAAATCCAAGAAAAAAGAACTGGGTATAGGCTTCTTTGGATTAAAAGAGGGTTTCTACCGTTGCGGCCAGTGTCTGGCCTGTAGATCCACTACCAACAAGAAGGAGTTCACTAGTACATATACTAATTTAAAATCTAAAAAGTCTGTAAAAATAAATGGAGTGCTGAATTGTTGCTCCAAAAATATAGTATATATGCTGGAATGCCCTTGTGGCCTGCGGTATATAGGCCGTACTAAGAGAGCACTAAACGTAAGGATTAGCGAACATGTGCGTAATATTAAAAATGGTTTTGAGAAACATTCTGTCTCTCTTCACTTTAAGAACAAACATAACAGCTCCCCTGCGGGTATAAAATTTTGGGCTATAAAACAGATTAAGAAAAGGGATGTAGAAGAAAATATACTGAATAGACTGGGGAAAGAAGAGATGAGGCTTATCTTTGATAATGGCACGTTGACACCCAATGGTTTAAATGACGATTTTGAGTTAGTTCATTTTCTGTAATAGATACACTTACTCCTTCTTTGTGCACTCACGACAATATTTAACAATATTGATTTAAATGGATATGTGAGGCAATTTGCCAACATCATTGATACATACAAATAATAAAAAAAATAAAAAAAAAAGAGGAAAAATATCCTTAAATTTGATAAATTATAACTTCAATGGCCACTATATTTGGATCACCATTAGATCTTGTTGTTTTTTTAAATCTTTACATTACACTAGACTACTGTAAGATAGTCATTTTTTTGGCAATATTACACTAATGAGACCAAGATGTCACATAAAATACATTTAACGATACACATATTGGATATTTCCTATATAAATTGGTAGGAAATGAGCTCACACTATTTTTCACATCACCTTTAACAATACTAATTTAGTAAAAAGTCGTTTAATATTATAATATCATATATAAGCCTTCAAGGATAACAATATCTCCTTATAATAACTGTACACATTGGGCTGCCCACCCCCAATTATTTCATATGTAAATTGGTAGAGAATAAACTCACACAATTTTCCACACCACTTTTAACAATACAAATTAGTTTAAAGTCCATATATATTATAATATCATATATAAGCCTTCAAGGATATAATTATCTCCTTATGTTAACTGTCCACGGGTAGGAGATGCCATCCCTGTGCCATATGACACTATATGGTGAATTTCCCCATATACGCATCCTCAATTCATAATCAATACCACACCAGATTATGTTACATCTGATATAGTTGTGCCGATTTCACCAGGAGGGAGTTGGTCTATTTTGTCTATCTTATTCGAATTGCACCAAGTTATATAACCCCCAAAAATGTATGGTGTTCTGCAGGGAGATCTCAATTGTGCTTATGTTTGCGATCTCCGCACGGGAGTCGCTCTCTATCCATCAACCTAATGGGAAATACCGGAAATATCAAGTTGAAACGCATGGAACGCATGAGTCATTACTGCGCGTGCGCAAGATGGCGGCAAACAACGGAAGCAGACAGATGGAGGCGTGACACGCACGCCAACCTATTTTCGGACATTACAAACACATGGGACCTTTCAATACCCAATTAAGGGACTATATATATGGTACACTGTAGAATATCTCTGTAAACCAGCTGAAGAAGCCTAATCTTATGGCGAAACGCGTTCTGGCGATCTACAGAGCATTTTTGTGTTCATTTTAACATGTTTTAATTTACTCTATGTTTTAAATTAAAGATTTTTCTTTTATAAAGAAAAGTCTGGTCCCTGCTGTTTTGGAATTCAGAGGTATTCGTGGATTTAACCTACTCAATAAATCCACCGGCATTTCCACCCAGAGCTTGGTTTTAAGCTCCACCCAATGTGAGTTGATACCATCACCATATATATTATTAATATTGTGGTAGATCTACACAAGAAGGTCCTTGTTTTTATGTTTTCTTCCATATTTGACGAGATAAAGAAAACACCAACTTTAAAGGGAGTGGGTCTCCTTTAAATATTCCTAAGAAGATAAAGGACCCAGATGTTTGGAACCACTCAGCCAGTGACGGGGCTCTTTGTCTGTGAGTGGAACAATTTATTATCATCTATTCCAACATTGTGTATACACCCTGCACTATTATTCTGCCATTTGTGTGTTTTTTATATATAATCCATATTGGACATTTATGATACACACCGTGAGGACCATCTGAATACCAAGAAGCGACTGCAATCGCGCCGCCAGATACGTATAATTATACCTGTTGTCACATTGGTTTGGGGGAAACCTCTATATATCTGGTTTGGCATTGGTATACTGGTGGTGGAACTTATCTGGGCGCTGACCATTTTTTGTATTGTAAGTATGGATTTGTTTGATGTTTTTATCTTTTTTTGTGTTAAGTGAGTTTGAAAATGCAAAATCATGTATGCCCATGAAAAGTTTAATGAGTGACCTGGAAATCATTCATTTTTTTCTGACTGTCCACAAATTGGCATTTCCTATACAAAGTTTGCGCAACAGAGAGCCTGTAAGTTAAGTTTGTATCTGTGCTGGAATAGGATGAGAGCTGTTAAGTATAATGTACCCACTGTATAATAAAAATGGCTCACCACTAAAAATAATGGGTGGCTTAGAATATGGAGTCATATATTCAGTTTTAGTGCTTAAACCTCTCCCCTTTTATGGTGCTCCTAATGAATGCATATCTATATATTTTCTTATTTTCTTCTTCCTCCTACTCCTTTTTAACATTGTACATGTCCTTCATTAAAAATTGCATGTGTTAAAAAACGTTTCTCTACAAGTAAAATAAACGTTAAGGTATAAGGTAGTTCTTAAGATATGTACAGTATCTGTGATTACACCCCTCACATTTTTTAAAAGTTTTATTATATATTTTCATGTGACAACACTGAAGAAATTACACTTTTCTACAATGTAAAGTAGTGCGTGTACAGCTTGTATTAAAGTGTAAATTTGCTGTCCCCTCAAAATAACTCAACACACAGCCATTAATGTCTAAACTAGGGACGCACCGATACCACTTTTTTAAGACCGAGTACGAGTACAGATACTTTTGTTCAAGTACTCACCGATACCAATTACCGATACTTTTATTTTATGTCATGTGACACTTTCCAATAAGAACAGACCTCCTATAAAGCCCCCAGGTCTCATGGATTGCCCCAGCTCATGGATATTGCCCCAGCTCATGGATATCCTGACCCCAGCTCATGGATAATTGCCCCCCCAGCTCATGGATAATTGCCCCCCCAGCTCATGGGTATGCCCCCCCTGCTCATGGATATGCCCCCCCTGCTCATGGATATGCCCCCCAGCTCATGGATATGCCCCCCTGCTCATGGATATGCCCCCCTGCTCATGGATATGCCGCCCCTTGCTCATGGATATGCCCCCCAGCTCATGGATATGCCGCCCCTTGCTCATGGATATGCCGCCCCTTGCTCATGGATATGCCCCCCCTGCTCATGGATATGCCCCCCTGCTCATGGATATGCCCCCCTTGCTCATGGATATGCCCCCCTTGCTCATGGATATGCCCCCCAGCTCATGGATATGCCCCCCCTGCTCATGGATATGCCCCCCTTGCTCATGGATATGCCCCCCTGCTCATGGATATGCCCCCCTTGCTCATGGATATGCCCCCCTGCTCATGGATATGCCCCCCTTGCTCATGGATATGCCCCCTGCTCATGGATATGCCCCCTGCTCATGATATGCCCCCCTGCTCATGGATATGCCCCCCTTGCTCATGGATATGCCCCCTGCTCATGGATATGCCCCCCTTGCTCATGGATATGCCCCCCCTTGCTCATGGATATGCCCCCCTTGCTCATGGATATGCCCCCCAGCTCATGGATATGCCCCCCCTGCTCATGGATATGCCCCCCCTGCTCATGGATATGCCCCCCTTGCTCATGGATATGCCCCCCAGCTCATGGATATGCCCCCCCTGCTCATGGATATGCCCCCCCTGCTCATGGATATGCCCCCCTTGCTCATGGATATGCCCCCCAGCTCATGGATCCCCCCACTCTCCGTTCATACTTACCTTCCTTCAGCGACGCCGGGAAAGTCTTCGCGCGCGCGCGCTCCTTGGAAGGACCCCAGCCGCGACCACGTGGGACCATGTGATCGCGGCTGGGGTCCTTCCAACGAGCGCGCGCGCGGGAACTTTACCGGCGTCGCTGAAGGAAGGTAAGTATGAGCGGAGAGCAGCTGCAGGGCCTGTCTGAATGCTCTATCTGCATTCAGACAGGCCCTGCAGCTGCTCACTTTGTTTAATACTTACCTTCCTTCAGCGACGCCGGGAAAGTTTCCGCGCGTGCGCTCGTTGGAAGGACCCCAGCCGTGATCACATGGTCCCACGTGGTCGCGGCTGGGGTCCTTCCAAGGAGCGTGCGCGCGCGCGAAGACTTTCCCGGCGGCGCTGAAGGAAGGTAAGTATTAAACAAAGTTAGATGAGCAGCTGCAGGGCCTGTCTGAATGCAGATAGAGCATTCGGACAGCCGCCCCAGCCCCTAGGATACCGGCAAGCCGGCTCAATGCCGGCTTCCGGTATCGGAAAAAAATATCGGGGGTACTGCACGAGTACCAAGTACTCCTGCAGTACCCGGTATCGGCACCGATATCGATACTAGTATCGGTATCGGTGCAACCCTAGTCTAAACCGTTGGCAACAACGTGAGTACACCCCTAAGTTAAAATGTTCAAATTGGGCCCAAAGTGTCAATATTTTGTGTGGTCACCATTATTTTCCAGCACTGCCTTAAACCTCTTGGGCATGGAGCTCACCAGAGCTTCACAGGTTGCTACTGGAGTCCTCGTCTACTCCTCCATGACGACATCACGGAGCTGGTGGATGTTAGAGACCTTGTGCTCCTCCACCTTTCATTTCACCTTTGTGAAAGTCCCCAAGAAGAGGGGAAAAAACAAAACAAAAACAACACCTATCCCCAGGGCATGGCATCAAACCCCCAAGCTAAGGGGTGGTGTTTGGTATCATTTTAGGGCAGGACGTTGTCGGGTATATTAGAATGGAAAAATTAAAATGGATGCCTGTAGCCATCTTGTTTTAAATAGAAAGTCTTTTCTTTGTCCATTTCTAAAACTAGGGAAAATTGAAAGAGATTTTTTTTTAAATAGTTCACGGCTAGGTGAAACTTTAAAAGCTGTTTTTTTTATGCCAGACATGAAGGAACCTTAAAATGTCTTTATTTGATATAATGCTGAAGCTAAGTGCCAGACATGTCATATTTAAATTTATTGGTTTGTCTTAACAAGCCTTTAAAACAAAAAGATATTTTCCATTTGGGTATAGGAATAAAAGTTAAAATTTTGTAAATGTATGATTATATTCATGAAATATATTCTTATAATCAAGGTATATTTTATTATATTTACAGTAGAAAATAGATGCTCCAATAAGTATTTGTTGAGTATAACTGGTAAATAGTATAATTATTGAAGAATAGTTTCTGTGATTTTAACAGAGAAAGGAATTCAACTGATAAAGAGACCTAGTAAAAACTTTGAGAGGAGTGGAAAAATAAATCTAATTTGAACAGGATAGACTCAGAGTCTACATTGAAAATAGAGGGTCTTTGTAAATCAGATTGACCTCTTGATCCGAGATAAGAGATATAAAAATTAAATGGTGGAATTAATCTGAAGTGCAACACTGCCCTCTTGAGGATAGTAAATATTATATTTAATATAGAGAACAGATTGTCAGTGACGTCAAATTGACTATAATTGGAGCCGCACTGTTCGTTACAAGGCATTCACGCAAGCAGACCATCGCAGGCAGACCATCGCTAGCAGACCATCCCAGGACACAATGCACTCAAGATTTCACACCAAATCTCTAACTCACATGCATTGCTTATCTGACATTGATAATTTTCACATATTCCAAAACAATCAAAGAATATTGCCGCTGTAACTCTTGGACAGGTAATGTATGAGAGAGAAAAGTTAAGGTTAATAAATTATATATATATATATATATATATATATTTGGAGTATTTCTTGCAACAGATAGTTCCAGAATCTAAAATATTTCTATTCTGCAGATAGAGATATGAAGAAGAATCGGATATAAGGATATATCCTAAAGACACAGTTGCAAAGATGATATACAAATATATGTATTGAATTTGGAAATTACTGTGATTGAAATTAATAAGCAAGGAATTATATAACTACAATATAAAAAGCAGAAGATTAGAAGTTTAATTCTCGATATTAGGGGAGGATTCACTAAGTTTTTATTACTTATCATTCTAAAAATAGAATAGGTGATAGCTCATCTTTTGTTGATCCACGTAGCATAGAGAGATACATATATCTCTACAAGATCTAGATTGGTTTGCTGGGAAATACATGTTTCGTTAAGCAGAAATGTTTATTAACCATTTGTGTATAGTTACTAACTGATAAGGTAAATTATATTAATCATATATGCAGTTACTAACACGAGATACATATATTGTGAAGCTAGTTTCTATGTGCTGATGGATTTTGTGGTTTTTGTTTATGATATGAGATTTGAAACTTTTTTGTATACGTAATGAATATATATATATTTTTATCCGATTATTGATGAGTGTATTCTTCAAAGCAAAACACAGACAATTAAAAGAATTTAGGAGAATTTCTAGGAAATATAAACGATTGATATGTGTCTCGTATAAATCTCTTATTGAATATAAATCTCAACGTATTGTAGACACGTGCAGAGATAATAATCCCAACGTGTTCAACAAGTGGAGTGATATGGAATCATATGTCAGGGGACTAGTCAGTTTCAGTATAGGGGTAGGATTAGGACTATCCGGGAAGGAGGAACGGGTAGGCAAGGATAGGGCAGCAGGGGGGGGGCGAGAGGGGAGAGAGAAGAGCCAGGAGGAGGAAGAGGTTAGTTCAATAACGTAATTTCATAGCTTCGTGAAAGTCCAAGAAGAGGGGGAAAAAAGGGTAGGGGGAGAGGGAGCCAGACAAAGATAGGGAACTCAGGGACAGGAAGGTGCACAGCAGAAGCCAGCTGTAAGATATCTGGGGAAGGAGCATGCAGTCTCAGCAGGAGGTGCTGTCAGGACTGGAGCATGGGTAAGGAAACAGATTTTTTGAGCGATCGTGAAGAGAGGGGTGTATGTGTAAGAAGGAAAGTCCCCGGGGTAAAAGGCAAAGCATGGTCTGTCACCTCGGTTATAATTTCCTGTATCAATGTCCAGAAGGGAACGAGACGTGTACAGGACCACCAGACATGGAGGAAGGAACCGTGTGAGTAATCACATCTCCAGCAGTTTGTGTCGTTTTGGAGGCCAAAGCAATATAATAGCGAGGGAGTGGATACCAAACAGTTAAGAGCTTATAGTAATTGGATTGTAAACTAGCTTGCTGTGAGACGTGATTAATCGAATCATAGGTGCTCCGCCATTGATGCTCAGAGACAGAGGTAACTAGGGCTCTTTCCCATGAATGCTCAAAGGACAAAGGTACGGGCAGATGAGGTTTGCAAACGATGGTAGAATGTGGCATCCCATGGTGCAAAGTATCTTTTTTATATTTATGTAGTTCCTTTATTCTCCTCATCCTTTATATATTATATGCATTGTAATAGATGTGGTATCACATACTCATATGACTAAATAAAATACCGGTGTTTTTAAGTTTTTAATATTTTAATTTTAAATTTCATTTTAATTTTATAATCTCCTATGCTGCTAATATACCCATGCATATATCTTTATAGTATGGCTACTATGAACCATCATGCTGCTTATGCCTCTACATACACCCAAATGTATCTGTATTCAGGGCGGACTGAAGACTAATGGGGCCCCTGGGCAATAGGAGATCATGGGGCCCCTTGTACCGCACCCACAGGAGACCACACCCATAAAAAACCCAACCCCTACAATGCAACACCCCCATGTACATTATAGTGCTAAAAAAGTTATTTCTGAACTCCTTAAAATAACCTTTTTGAAAGTTGTGTGAAGAAAATCCACTTGGACCCAACAGCGAATTGGGGGATCCATTGTGCCCCCTCCAGACTTAGAGATGGCCACTGCTCTGCTGCAGCAGCCATCACTAACTCACTACAGCTAAGGCCGCACCACAGCACAGATTGTCCCTGTGGCAAATGTGAGAAACTGCCGATCACTTTGAAAGATACTGTACAATCCTGACACACTGCACATTACAGAGCTCCACAGCAATAAAACTCGCTGTAATGTGCAGGGTGAATGAGCATATCACAGAGCTCGACAGCAATAAAACTCACAATAAACACTGGGGTGTATATGCAGGCACATAATCCACATCAATATAACTCACAGGAAGCACTGGGGTGTATGAGCAGGCACAGAATCCACAGCAATAAATCTCACAGTAAACGCTAGGGTGTATGAGCAGGCACAGAATCCACAGCAATGTAACTCACAAGACGCGCTGGGGTGTATGAGCAGGCACAGAATTTAAAGCAATGTAACTCACAGGATACGCTGGAGTGTTTGAGCAGGCACAGAATCCACAGCAATGTAACTCACAGTGAACGCTGGGGTGTATGAGCAGACACATAATCCACAGAAATATAACTCACAGGAAGTGCTGGGGTGTATGAGCAGGCACAGAATACACATAAATATATCTCACAGGACACACTGGGATGTATGATCAGGCATAGAATCCACTTCAATATAACTCACAGGACACGCTGGGGTGTATGAGCAGGCACAGAATACTCAGCAATGTAACTCACAGGACACGCTGGGGTGCATGAGCAGGCACATAATCCACAGCAATATAACTCACAGGAAGCGCTGGTGTAGGAGCAGGCACATAATACACAGCAATAGAACTCACAGGAAGCGCTGGGGTGTTTGAGCAGACACATAATCCACAGCAATGTAACTCACAGGACACACACTGGGGTGTATGAGCAGGCACATAATCCACAGCAATATAACTCACAGGAAGCGCTGGGGTGTATGAGCAGACACATAATCCACAGCAATATAACTCACAGGAAGCGCTTGGGTGTAGGAGCAGGTACAGAATCCAAAGCAATGTAACTCACAGGACACGCTGGGGTGTATAGCAGGCACATAATCCACAGCAATGTAACTCACAGGACACACTGGGGTGTATGAGCAGGCACAGAATCCACAGCAATGTAACTCACAGAACACGCTGCGGTGTATGAGTAGGCACAGAATCCACGGCAATATAACTCACAGGAAGCACTGGGGTGTTTGAGCAGGCACATAATACACAGCAATATAACTCACAGGACACGCTGGGGTGTATGAGCAGGCACATAATCCACAGCAATATAACTCACAGGAAGCGCTGGGGTGTATGAGCAGACACATAATCCACAGCAATATAACTCACAGGAAGCGCTTGGGTGTAGGAGCAGGCACATAATACACAGCAATATAACTCACTGAAAGTGCTGGGGTGTATGAGCAGGCACATAATCCACAGCAATGTAACTCACAGGACACACACTGGGGTGTATGAGCAGGCACATAATCCACAGCAATGCAACTCACAGGACACACATTGGGGTGTATGAGCAGGCACATAATCCACAGCAATATAACTCCCTGGAAGCGCTGGGGTGTATGAGCAGGTACAGAATCCAAAGCAAAGTAACTCACAGGACACGCTGGGGTGTATAGCAGGCACATAATCCACAGCAATGTAACTCACAGGACACGCTGGGGTGTATGAGCAGGCACAGAATCCACAGCAATGTAACTCACAGAACACGCTGCGGTGTATGAGTAGGCACAGAATCCACGGCAATATAACTCACAGGACACACTGGGGTGTATGAGCAGACACGTAATCCACGGCAATATAACTCACAGGAAGCACTGGGGTGTATTAGCAGGCACATAATACACAGCAATATAACTCACAGGACACGCTGGGGTGTATGAGCAGGCACATAATCCTCAGCAATATAACTCACAGGAAGCGCTGGTGTAGGGGCCCAGTTTGGCCAGGCACAGTGGGGCCCCTCCGGTTTCCCTCAGCTCCGGGAACAGGCAGCCCGCAGCCATGTGTGTTCCAGCGGCGCACTCGCTCTAACCGCCGCAGCAGCGCTACAGCGTGCCTGCCCTGCTTCCCACATTCTACTGGAGCAGGCGCACAATGCATTGGCGCCGCCTCCTGTCACGTGAGGTTTGCGCAACCCACTTACCCTGACGTTACTATGGCGACCTCAGTTATTGAGGTCTTCCACTAGTATGCAGAGGTCTGAAAAGGCAGTCACATCAGGAGTCCACAAGGACATAGGCCCAAAGTCAGTCCGTTCCAGTTCTTCACATGGGTCGGCAGATCCATTACCTCCACTTGTACCTCTTCCATGTCCCAGCGGAATGAGCTCAGGAGGTCCGCTATCAGCTCCGCCAGGTAAGATTTGTGGGAAGTGCTGCGATGAGTTTCTTCAGTTGGTCTATAAGAGGGTCTTGAGGCGAATCAGCCGCAGTCACCATTTTGAGCAGTGGTGAGGTCAACAGAGAGCAGGCCAGACTAAGCAAAAACTCATCCAAAGGCCTGCCAGACGGTCTGGGGGTTTAGCAGGGTTATTCTTGCCGCCTGAAGCTATTTTAGGGTGGACCATAGTAGAACAGCTGTTTTAAAAGCAGCATATTATCGGAGGGGAGGAAGGTGCGCAATCAGTATTTTATCATCAAGTTCAAGCAAGAGGATGCTTTGCTGAGGTGATATGTACCTCTTTTGTTATATATACCTTCTTTGTTTTTTTGTTGTTGTGATTGAAGTCGTGTTGACTGAAGCATGATCTCAGCAGGAAAAAATATAGTGTTCAACTTAGGTTATTTCAGATGTTGTGAGGTATGTGGATGCCACCAGTGGTCCAAATAATTTCCTTAACCCCTTCACTTCTGTGATCGTGTGTATACGATCAGTTGTAGCAGACACAGCAGCCCAAGTTCGTATTAACAGGATCTAGGGCTGTGCTGTATGATCGCAAATTAAATTTGTTTGTTGCAAACTAATTTCATTTGCATTTGGGCTTCAGAAGGTGCCCCCAAAGGTTTAACCTGGTGGGTATAATGCCCACGGTGATAAACTATTAAAATCTGGTAGGAAATGTCCTGATATATCAGGTTTCCCAAGCTGATGCACAGAGCCACCATCTGCAGTTCTGTCTGCAGTAACTACTTTTGGCTAGCAGGTGGCAACATCTGCCTGCCAAATAGGTTATTACAGTAAGAATGGCCATTGCAACGTAAGCCCACTCGCCACTTCAAGGCACCTCTTTAGAGTGGGTACCTAACAATTGTAACCAAAAGGCCGCTCTACTGAGCAGCTCCAAGCCCCTCCAGCTGCTTTTCAGCAAGGAGAGACAAAGATGGTGGGTTTTATTTATACACGCACCAAGCACTTCCCATTTGGGATCAAAAACAAAAACATGGAAAGAGGAACAGCTGCAAAACGACGGACTGGTGTTACAAGCATGATATACATAAACACATGATATACATGATATACATATTGTGTTTATGTATATCATGCTTGTAACACCAGTCCGTCGTTTTGCAGCTGTTCCTCTTTCCATGTTTTTGTTTTTGATCCCAAATGGGAAGTGCTTGGTGCGTGTATAAATAAAACCCACCATCTTTGTCTCTCCTTGCTGAAAAGCAGCTGGAGGGGCTTGGAGCTGCTCAGTAGAGCGGCCTTTTGGTTACAATTGTTAGGTACCCACTCTAAAGAGGTGCCTTGAAGTGGCGAGTGGGCTTACGTTGCAATGGCCATTGAAACAAACAAAACCTCATTTTTGTTGTACATGGAACACATAGGAATGAGCGCAGATGACACTCTCCTTCCTTGTTATGTTTTATACATTTACTGGGCTGTTACTCCTGGCAGTTGCCGCCGCTCCAAAAATAAGTGAGTATGGGCGCGACGCCATTTTTTCTGTGTTTATGTATATCATGCTTGTAACACCAGTCCGTCGTTTTGCAGCTGTTCCTCTTTCCATGTTTTTGTTTTTTGATCCCAAATGGGAAGTGCTTGGTGCGTGTATAAATAAAACCCACCATCTTTGTCTCCCTGCTGCTGAAAAAAGCAGCTGGAGGGCTTTGGAGCTGCTCAGTAGAGCGGCCTTTTGGTACAATTGTTACGTACCCATACTCTAAAGAGGTGCCTTGAAGTGGCGAGTGGGCTTACGTTGCAATGGCCATAATTGAAACAAACAAAACCTCATTTTTGTTGTACATGGAACACACATAGGAATGAGCGCAGATGACACTCTCTCCTTCCTTGTTATGTTTTATACATTTACTGGGCTGTTACTCCTGGCAGTTGCCGCCGCTCCAAAAAATAAGTGAGTTGATGGCGACGCCATTTTTCTGTGTTTATGTATATCATGCTTGCTGTAACACCAGTCCGTCGTTTTGCAGCTGTTCTCTCTTTCCATGTTTTTGTTTTGAATCCAAATGGGAAGTGCTTGGTGCGTGTATAAATAAAACCCACCATCTTTGTCTCCTCTGCTTGGAAAAGCAGCTGGAGGGGCTTGGAGCTGCTCAGTTAGAGCGGCCTTTTGGTTACAATTGTTAGGTACCCACTCTAAAGAGGTGCCTTGAAGTGGCGAGTGGGCTTACGTTGCAATGGCCATTGAAACAAACAAAACCTCATTTTTGTGTACATGGACACATACACATAGGAATGAGCGCAGATGACACTCTCCTTCCTTGTTATGTTTTATACATTTACTGGGCTGTTACTCCTGGCAGTTGCCGCCGCTCCAAAAATAAGTGAGTATGGGCGCGACGCCATTTTTTCTGTGTTTATTACAGTAAGAAATATGGTAATCTGGGGATATTCCCAAAGATTTATTCCTGTATAAATACTGGTAATTAAAAATTACAATTGATTTTCCAAAAAAAACGCCGATTTCCTGACAGTGGATTTTTGGAAAAATCACACGGTAATGAAGGGTTAACTTTTCACTTGGTTTGAGGGCCGAGGGTCATTTCAGATATGTGTGCCTCCACCTGAGATTTAAATCTCTTTTGGCCAGGATGCCTAAATTTTTATTCTGCAAAATAAACTGCTGCCACTCATAAAAATCTTTTTGTTGTCAATAGGATTGCAACATTTCCCCAACACCTATT
The DNA here is from genome assembly GCA_009667805.1 of Leptobrachium leishanense. Classification (NCBI taxonomy): domain Eukaryota; kingdom Metazoa; phylum Chordata; class Amphibia; order Anura; family Megophryidae; genus Leptobrachium; species Leptobrachium leishanense. The sequence goes on from CM019066.1 coordinate 212,584,374, forward strand.
GATGTCTATGTAAAAGATATTGTTAATATCAGTTGATTTTTTTTTACCACAGTCAGTTCTCTCAAATATCTACAGTTGTGTTCAAAATTATTCAACCCCCACTGAAATTTAGTGTTTTGGTCAATTTGACATTGATTTTGATCATTCAGTCATCTTGCTTACAATTAAATCAAAGAGGCACGTGTAGGTCAGACAAATATAACATAACATTTATAATGAAATAACCACAAATGTCTTTTCTGTGCTCACATCATTATCAGTTTTATTCAACCCCCAAGTGACATTCAATCTTAGTACAACATCCTTTTACAGTTATAACCGCTTTTAAACGTGAAGCATAGCTTGACACAAGTGTCTTGCAGCGATCTACGGGTATCTTCGCCCATTCGTCATGGGCAAAAGCCTCCAGTTCAGTCACATTGTTAGGCTTGCGCACTGCAACTGCTTTCTTTAAGTCCCACCAGAGGTTCTCAATCGGATTTAAGTCAGATGACTGCGATGGCCACTCCAAAATGTTCCAGCCTTTAATCTGCAACCATGCCCTAGTGGACTTGGAGGTATGCTTGGGATCATTGTCCTGTTGAAAGGTCCAACGTCTCCCAAGCCTCAGTTTTGTGACGGACTGCATCACATTGTCATCCAATATCTCCTGGTACTGAAGAGAATTCTTGGTACCTTGCACACGCTGAAGCTTCCCTGTACCTGCAGAGCAAAACAGCCCCAAAGCATGATTAACCCCCCGCCATGCTTCACAGTAGGCAAGGTGTTCTTTTCTTCATAGGCCTTGTTCTTCCTCCTCCAAACATAGCGTTGATCCATGGGCCCAAACAGTTCTAATTTTGTTTCATCAGTCCACAGAACACTATCCCAAAACTTCTGTGGTTTGTCCACATGACTTTTGGCATACTACAGTCAACTCTTCTTATTCTTTGGAGACAGCAATGGGGTGCGCCTGGGAGTTCTGGCATGGAGGCCTTCATTACGCACTGTGCGCCGTATTGTCTGAGATGAAACTTCAGTACACACATCTGACAAATCTTTTCTCAGTTCCTCAACAGTCACACGGGGACTTTTCTCCACTCTACGCTTCAGGTAGCGCACAGCAGTCGAAGTCAGCATCTTCTTTCTGCCACGACCAGGTAGCGTTTCAACAGTGCCCTTTGCCTTGAATTTGCGAATGATGCTTCCTATGGGCTCTCTTGGTATGTTTAACATCTTTGCAATCTTCTTATAGCCATTGCCCTTCCTGTGAAGAGTAATCACCTCTTCCCTTGTCTTCCTGGAACATTCTCTTGACTTCACCATGTTTGTAACCACACCAGTAAATGTCTAGAAGGAACTGAGTATCACAGTCATTTTAAAGCTGCCTAATTGGTGCTTATTATGCTGTATTGCTGCTCCGTGACATCCACAGGTGTTTTCAATACCTGATTGAAAACACTTGAATGAACCTCTGTTCTTCAGAGTGGTAGTCTTTAAGGGGTTGAATAGTTGTGTCAATGAAGAATTCACAAAAGAAATATTTACTACTGTATTACAAAACCAATTGATGTCATTTTAGTTGCATATGGTTCTTTAAAAAGTCCTTGTAGGATTTCATTCTGAATATAATTACAAATGTACACTAAATTCCCTAAAACCCTTTACAGCATTGGGGGTTGAATAATTTTCAACACAACTGTAGGTATGTGGCTAGACCCAAATCTATCCTTTGGCCCCCACATCGACAAATTGTCATCTAAACTCTACCCCAAACTAGGTGGCCTGTACAGAAACAAGCCTTCCTGAGGTAAGAAAACAGATTGTACAACAAATGCGTATGCTGGCTATTGAGTATGGAGATGCAGTGTACGCAGCTGCCCCACAAACACACTTTCATAACCTTACTACACTTTATAACTCATTCTGCTGCTTTGTGCTAAATGTAACTACATGACCCCCCATTGTGACATGTTAAAATAGCTAAACTGTCCGTTGCTGGAATCTAGATGCACCCTTCACCTTCCCAACCTGGTGTTTAAGAGCTTTTCTGGGAAGCTATCACCCTACCTGAATAGATTGCTCCCCCTAGCAATTTATTTATTTATTTGCAAAGGATTTTACCATTGAGATTTCTCTCGTTTTCAAGTATGTCCTGGGTCAGTTCCCTCATCCTATAACCTCTGATCCAGGGCCTGCGCCTTACTTGCAGTAGCCCAATACATAAAGAAAGTGACTCGATCCTCATTTTCCTACAGAGCACCACAATTATGGAATAACCTCCCAGACGCCATTAAATCTTCTCCTAGTCTAAAGTCACTTAAGAGATCTCTATTAACCTACCTCAATACAGAATGCACCTGTAAACATGTAACATAGTTAATATATTTTCTACATATTTATTTTCTATGTTAATCTGTATATTTGTGTTGTTTTTAATATTTTGCATTTTGTTACTTTTTATTTCTGTACCTACTGTAACAATTCAATGTTCTTGAACCCAGGACTTACTTGAAAATGAGAGAAATCTCAATGTATCCTTACTGGTAAAATACTTTATAAATAAAAATAAAAATCCTCAATAAAACAGTTTTTCCAAGATTAAAAAGAAAGCACATCTGGAAAACGTTTTCACTTCAACTCACCATAAAAAGTAAGATGCTCTTTGACTTAACTATGTATCCCTTGTTTCAAATGAATACTGTGCTAATGGGATATCTTTTTATTTTATTTTTTTAATAAAAAGTGCTTGTTAGTAAAGAGGTTAATACAATTGTGCTTAAAGAAAAATAATAACAGTTATGTAAAAAACATGATACATAAACAAAAAACAAGATTGTGTTGCGAGAGAGTTCAAAGCATTTAAAGTGTTATTCCCATGCATTATTTTATAAAACAGAACTCCTATTTCACAGCAAGTCTGTCTGCTGTAGGTTATGTAACTTATCTCTGTTTAATGGATCAAGCCACTTATTTTAAAATAGAACTTTGTTTGAGCAGGATGGTATATTAAGAGAACATAACTGTAAAAGATTGACAGATGATGAGCGTTTAAGTGCTTCAATGAGCTTTTCTGATGGGGTGGTGTCAAGAGTAGATGATGAAGACAAAGAAGTGCATTTTCCTGTGTACCATTTGTCTTTACTCCTCTGTCAAACCTGACAAGTCTTGATTTCAGTAAAATGTTAGTTTTCTTTTTTTAAACTTCCACGATTACACCATTTTACAACTTTAGATTTCTTTGGCAAGTTAATATAATTTAACCGGTTGAGCCCGAAAGACGTGGGTGGAGCATCCTTCATTTTCAGTCCCAATGCGCGAAACACGCTCGACGCACGTCTTTGCGTTGCCCCAGCTTGACAACGATCTGGGGCTTCAATCATAGCCGACTGACATCCTGGATCTCATTGTGTGCATGCGTGATGAGATGACGTCATTAAAAAAAGAGTCCCCCAACCCTACAGGGGAATTACAATACAGGAAATGCAGGATCTTTTGGACCCCTGTATCTCTGGAACTGTGCAAAATAGGAGGTCCATTGAGTTGTCATTGGAAAGGCCAGATTATTTCCAATGATACCAAACATAACCTGAAATCTGTAAAAATAAAAAAATCCAATTAAAATTCTTTTTCTTTTTTTTCCCCCAAAAGTAGCAGTATTGTTCACTTTTCAATATAAAGTGAATAATATTGATGCACTAAGTCGCCTTCTCATTTCCCACAACAGCAGCAAGTGTCTGGCCTTCCAAATGATACCAAACATGACCATGTAATAATAATCGCTACCACGATTGTCCCCAAGGGGTGACGTCAGCCGCTCTTGTGTGAAATCACTAGTGACCGATCTGGAGACCGGCAGCCGGGAAATTAAAAATCCGACTGCTCGTGACGTTGGATAGTGTGGAGAAAATTCCTCCACTTAAACTGGCTTTTACAAAAAATGGCGGGGCTGGGAGGGGGAGAAAGGGTGGCATTCCTCACAAACTGACCACTTTAAAATTATAAAGTGGACAGGATGAGTAGAGTGTTCCTTTAATGTCTCCTGTACTTTGTACAGGAGGCATAATTTGCAACAGGGAATGGATTAGAAGAACACATTACTCCATCGTAATTTGTTCTTCTATTCTGGAGCCAGTGTTTCTGAAAGAACTAAGTACTGACACCGAGGACCTGGTGTTAAGTGATTTTGTTGTCGCAGAATCACTTAACACACTGTTAAACAATTTATTAAAGACTTAATTAACTTACTCACCTCTCATCCCACAGTGGAGAGGGCGGCTCGATCCATTGCCTCTATTTGGCCAGATCCAGATTTGTTGAAGACTAGGAACAAATACTTCCAAGCAGTGGAGGCTCCTCCATAGAAGCACATGAGCATGTGAACCCCCAATCCCCAGCACAAATAAATAAATAAATTAAAAAAGGTGCAGAAGAATATTTATTTTACCTTATGTTTTGGTGGTGGGTGTTGTCAGTTGGGGGAGCCTGGAGGTCATGTGATGCCCCCTGGCTGTCACGATCAGCCACAATGGCGGTACCTGGCATGTGCCAAGTAGGGCCCAGGTAAGAGGAAAAGCCGCTATATGCAGAGATGCGTGACACAACGATCAGGAAAAGTAAATAAACCACAGTAGACACTGGGGACCTCTGCATGGCTAAATACCAAAGGAGCCCTATACTGATAGATCGGTCCTTAGAGTGGCCGAATCTGCACTAATAGAAAAAGGTTACCTTGTAGCCGTGCAGAGTCCTGGGAAAACACAGACACCTGAAGGAGAATATACTCAACAACTTGCAGGGCAGGACTTCAATATACTAAAGCCGTGGTCTACAGGGACACACAACATATAATACGATAAGCACAGGACAGCTAGGGATATCCAGAAGAGTGGTCAATAAATAAGCCAGGGGTCAAAACCAAAACGTATACCTTGAGCCAAAGCGGGGATATAGCACCAGAGAAAATCCGTCAGCCAGGCCAGAGGGTCAATACCAGGAAGTCAATCAGAAACCTAGAACTCAGACAAGGGGGAAACACTGAGATAGAACTAGGATGGAAAACAGGGAGCTCTCAGGAACAAATCTGTGGCTGAAGTGAACCAGGATGCAAGAGCATGGTGATATGGGCCCATGGCTTTATATAGCGGAGTAATCAGCCCATAATCACCAACAGAAGTTCAACGAGCCATGAACTTAACCCCTGAGCTGCATGTCAGGGAAAGCAGCACAGGGAAACACATGGAAACACAGACATAAGGAATACAGAGGGCAGGGAGACAGGGTTGGAACGTGGGAACGTGACACTGGCTCAGCAACAGGCAGCCAACAAAATAAAATCAAAATCCAAAAAAAACAAACACAACCCTTTATCCCTATAGCACGTGCAGTAGGGAACCAGGGTAGACTGGAAGATCTTTTGCCTGTGCAAAGATCCACCTCCCATGCACGTCCCATACCCAGCTGAATAGCACAGCTCTCACTGTGCTATTAACCCAGTCCTGTTCTCATGTAAGTCTGAGCGAGGCTCCTCCTCCTGCACTCACAATGTCCCAATGACATCACTAAGGCGCGACCCGCCACTACACATGGCCACAATTATCAGGAGAACCAGGAACCCTGCCCTGCACAGCCCTGCTCCTGAATTCCTTCAGGAGCTGTAGGCTGCCCCCAGTGCCTTCATCATTCAGGGCACCAGGGGACAACCTGCCTGACTGTCTCCCAGCATCAACCAGCATGCTGTCCCCACCCTCTCCAGCTCAGCAGCAGTAGGTCCTGTCAGGCAGGTAAACAGACAGGATTCTCTGTCACACTCTCTCACAGAGGTAATGGTGAATAAAATAGAGTATTTCCTTTTCTGTCTTTCCATCTTTATTACATTCTCCTCTCCTTTCTTCCCCCTTTCCCTCACTCTCTCCTTCACTTCTTCCCTCACTCCTTTCCTCCACTTTTCTCTCTCCCCCCTGTCCAACAACATTGGTTTTCCCTCTTTTAGGTTGAATTGTGACTCCCATCACACACAGGCACACACAAACGTCACACACAGGCACACACAGACACAGGCAACTTCTACATACCGCACATTACTGTCAGGGTTATTCAGAGAGCGGTGAAAAGCAGGAGAATGGAAAATTCTAGGTCAAAATAGCCGATTTGGAAAGTGAGATAAATGGGAGAATTTTTTTGGTTTGGCTATTTTGACCTAGAATTTTCCATTCTCCAGTCATTCTCCTGCTTTTCACTGCTCTCTGAATAATCCTGCGTGAGTTTTATTGCCATAGAGCTCTGTCATGCACTCATATACAACGCACATTAAAGTGAGTTTTATTGCTGTGGAGCTCCTACACACTGCACATTACTGTGAGTTTTATTGCTGTGGGGCTCTGTGATACGCTCATACACACCGCACATTACAGTGAGTTTTATTGCTGTAGGGCTCTGATACGTCGCAAATGTAATTTAAATTTTCATACTTTATGTATTGTGAACCCCCATTTGAATAACTCACGAGCCACCACTGCTTCCAAGTGTCCCCCACAACTTCATCCCAGGCTGTTGCTCACTCAGAGCTTGTGACAAGGATATACTGTGGTCTAGGGAGTCCTGTGGACTCCAGGAGCTGACACCTGTGGCAATGATACTGTTAGTATCAGGCTGAGCCTCCTTTTCACTTCAAGGCTACCCACTTTGTCAGAATAGCTGTGGTAAAAGGGGGACAGTAGGACATGCGCTTATTTTATTCTATATTTTTCCCTAAAAATGTTGGCACTTTGTTATTTTGTGGGGAGGGGTGTAGGGGTCCCCATCCTGGGATTCAGTAAGTGTGGGGGATATTTTCTAGGCACACTTTGGGCCCCTTAGTAGCAATTGAGCATCGTTTAAATGCCACAGCCTACCTGAATATTATTGCTGACCATGTCCATCCCTTTAGGACCTCAGTGTATACATCTTCTGATGACTACTTCCAGCAGCATAATTGTCAAAAGATCAGCCCTGTCTCCAGGTTGGCACCACTGGGATGTTCATCCATTCCTGATTTTTCCTTTCTTAGCCCTGTGTGGGAGCCATGCCCTGAATTCCATCTCAGCTCTTTCTTCATGTTTGGGATACACAGGTGAAACCACTCCTGCCCTGCTCTGGATTCAGGTCCTCCCTATGTTAGAGCGGTGCACCAGTGAGCAAATGCCTTTGCATTGAATCAGGATTCTACCTGTTGGAGTGACCTGTTTCCTGGCCTCGTGTGTTGTGCTCACAATCCTTTGTATTCTACCTTCAAGTCTGCCGTATCCAGTTATCTCCTGAATCCAAGGACTTGGATACTGCAGTCATTGGATTCAGGAGTCAACTGGATACTGGAGACTTGAAGGTAGTAGGTCTCCTGCCTACATAGACTTCAGGTCCTGTCCCGTTCATCTGCTTGTTCCCCTACTCCAGTCCCTATCCCATCCATCTCTCTGTTGCCCTACTCCAGTTCCTGTCCCGTCCATCTGTCTGCTGCCTTACTCCAGCTCTTGTCCATCCATCTGTCTATTGCCCTACTCCAGTTCCTGTCCCATCCATCTGCCTTTTGTCCATTTCTGTATTCATTGTTTGATCAATAAATTGCCTGAATCGATCCCCATCAGTCTGCAGTGCCATCATTCCTGCATACTTGGCTCACACCTGTTACTCAGTTATTGGAATCCTGACAATAATTCACTGTGTCACAAAGCTCTAATCATCTCAAATTGGTTTCTTGAACATGATAATGAGTTCACTGTACTCCAATGGCCTCCACAGTCACAAGATCTCAATCCAATAGAGTAGGCATGTGCACATGTGTAAATAAAAAATTTGTTTCGCTTTGGATACACTTGTTAAGTTTGTTAATTCGTATCGGTGCATTTGCTATGTTAACGTAATTTGTGTTTCAGATTGATTCATCATTTCGGATGATTAGTTATTCGTTATTCCATATCGATTGTTATTTCATTTTAATTCATTATTTTATTTTGATTAGTTATTCAGTTTTGATTTGTTATTTCGGAATGGTGAAACAGATGAATCTGAAGATATTTATTACTGATTTACTGGTTTTTGCCCCACGAGCAAAGCCTCCTCTTGTGTTCAGACTAGTGTGATTGTCATCCCACTTGAATCATCAATGTCCTAGTGATTTTACCTAAGTCATGCTGCAGCCCGTTATCAAAATTAGTTACTGGCTAGTAAAACAAGTCAATCAAAATAAGAAGGAAACAGGCCTTCCAGGGTCTGCGATAATAGAACAGAAAGGATAGTCTGCACAGTATAACTAGAGGGTCTAGCGATGGGTAAAATTGATACACAAAATAGACAAGGATGCACATGCTGGAAGACCTTCCTTGTTGTCTATTTTGTGTATCAGTTTTATCCAACTCTAGGCCCTATACTTTTACTATCCTTCCTATCCTATCATTGCAGACCCTCATATGCCTGTTTCCTTGTTTCTGGGTAGAATTCAGTATAGCAAGCCTAGCACCTTTCATTAGATAATTGAGGGAAGGGATAGAGACATACACTTTTTTGGAACCCTATGCATGTACAACCAGGTGTGTCACAAGTAGCTTATCATATATAGCTCCTGCTCGATTTTGAAATATTTTGGTATTTTTCTAATCAGGACTTTCACCTGAATGTCGGCTTGTTTGGCACCTATGGGTTTTTCCTTTTTTTTTTTTTACAAAAAATTGCCTATTTTTTGTATTGTACATCGTACGGACACCTTTTATTCTTAAAAAATAAAAGTTATATTTTATTGATGCTTTTTTCCTAAACTCAGCATATCTATAGGTGTTTGTGCAAAATCTTTTTTAACAAGAATACCCCATAGAATATATAACCACAAAGGCTCAGATGATAAAATGGAAGAAAAAAAATTACCCGCTGCAAATAGATGAAATCTGAATGGAAATTATTATTTTTTTACATTTTTTGTTATAGCATTCTAGCAGGACATGACATTGACCTATAATAATAAAAATAATAATAGTAATATATTATGAATCTGCCAAGTCTACCTTAAATAAAGGATATATAATGTGTTTGGGTCATATAAGAAAACATGATTTCAAATCGTGTTTAAACATGATGAGCACAAAACGATCAAAATGAGCTCAGCACGCAGAGGTGAAATGGCTCAGTAGTGAAGGGGTTAAAATATGATCTAGTCGGCTGCAACAGACAGAAGACAGATGCAGAACAGTGATTGACCAAACACTGTAAATTTTTCAAGCAAAGTAATGCAGACATTGGTTCAGACTACTGTCAATCATTCCACCAGAGTGAAATGTCATAATGAATCGATTTGTTTTAACAAATTAAAACAAATTGATATGTTATATGTTATTTCATATAATGAATTATACTCATTATAAGTTATCTTGTTCCATTTCGTTCACATCGCGGTTCGTTCAAAAACAATTCGTCATTCGGAATTACTTCCAAATAACAAATTAACTTAATTTTGGGACGAATTGCGATTCGTTACGAAATAAATTACACAGATCTACAATAGAGCACCTTTGACACGTGATGGAATGGGAGATTCGCATCATGGATGCGCAGCCAACAAATCTGCAGCAACTGTGTGATACTATCATATCAATATGGACCATAATCTTCGAGGAATGTTTCCATAATCTTGATGAATCTGTGCCACGAAGAATTAAGGCACTACTGAAGGCGAAAGGGGTTACAACCTGGTACTAGCAAGGTGTACCTAATAAAGTGGCTAGTGAATGTATATATATTTGTACATTACATTTTGCCTTGCAGTATGTGGATTGCAGGCAGTGCCTTTTTTCCTAGGAAGAAAGATGGGGATGCTCACCATGAAGTGTCATAAAGTTTCAGGCAGGGAGCAGTCAATGAAAAGATGGCGTATGCTCACAAGCAGCCAATGAATAGAGGGCGAATGTCAGCCTGCAGCCAATGAATAGATCCAGGGCCAGGCAACGACATTGTCTTGCCTTAGTCCAAGAATGAAATGTTGCAGCTCCCCTCAAACTATGCCCACCAAAACACACCCATGCTTATCACAGAGCTCCACAGCAATAAAACTCACGTTATTGTGCATTGTGTAGGAGTAGTGGAGACTCCTCCATTGGGTAGCACCCTACCAGTTTTTGGAGTAAAAAACTTAATTAAAAATAATAATAAAAAATTGTATTTAACTTGAAGGCTATTTTTTCTCTGGGGCAGTGGACATCTGTTTAAAAAGAAAAAAAAATGGTACGCTTATTTCCAAACCCCAACTGCTGGCAGCAGTACAGTAGTAGCTGAGTTTGCACATTTTTGTCATCTGTCCTTCCCGAGAGTATTCCACCCATGCTCTAGCCCTCTCCACCAGAGGGTTCAGCCCCAGCCATTAAGTTTCCATAAGGTCACCTTAGTAAAATGCCTCATTATGAATAACAATATTATAGTCTCATTGCCGAACAGAGGGTGGAATTACACTGTGGAGGCAGGAAGAACACTAAGAGACCTCCTACAAAGCAGCAGACAACATGGAGGACTGTGAGAAGCAAGCAGTTGGCTGGTGAGTAGAAAATGTTACTCTTAGGTAATCCTGTTCTAAAGGTTAAAGGACTGGGTTTTCCACTATGCTCAGCCATTATGCTGGCAGAGCATAATAAAATAAACAGTCTATAAAGCATTCTGTCATGGAATCTGATGTCTCACACAGCTAGGTTTGCAGGTTCTGTGAGAAACCCTCATCCTGTTTTTGCTCCCCTACCTGCGTGTCCTCACTACATCATCATGTGTGGCTGACAGGTGTCTGACTTCTTTAATGACTGTCCATAGTCTGCCCCCAAGCGTGCAGCCTGAGAGAGAGCAAGCAGCAGCTGCATTTGCTCCTCTTTTGATGTGAGCACAGATAGAAATAGTTTTTCAGTTTTTTTAAATTTTTTTTTTTTCAGTTTCTCCCAAAACAAAAAAATTTACAAAGTAGTTTTGGCACTTTTGGAGGTTTTTTTGTCGGTACGAGGGAGAGGGGATAGGGGCACTCCAGATCTCTGTGCCTACAGGCTCCTGCAGGCCCGGACTAGGACAAAATATAGGCAAGGGCATTTTGGACTGAGCAGCCCACATTTTTTATCTACACTGCGAACGTTAATGTGAGTTTTATTGCTATGGAGCGCTGTGATACAGTAATGTGCGGTGTGTATGAGTTTCACAGAACTCCACATCAATAAAACTCACAGTAATGTAATCATGTAATGTAATCATGACATGTAATCATGTACACTGTGTATGAGTGTGAGTTTTATTGCTGTGGAGCTCTGCGATACGCTCATACACACCAAACATTACTGTGGAGCTCTGTAAAAACCCAAACAACACTGCACATTATGGGGGTGTCACAGAGCTCCACAGTAATGTGCGGTGTTTATGTGGGTATCACTGTCAGGCTCGCGCCAGGATGGAGCCATGGCGAAGTCTTAGGTTTAAGTTTATTTTCCCAAGCGCTGGGGGAAAGGAAATCAGGCAGACACAGGAAGCTGTATAAGTATATAAAGTGTATTCCAGAAAGGTAGGCACACAGCAAACAGTCTATACACAATACAGAGCACTGGAAACAAATAGACAAGTCTCTCTGCACAGAGGTAGTGTCTTGATGCACCAAGGATAGTGGGCTATGCAGTGTCCACCACGTAGGAACCATGAGCTCTGTGCAAAGTACCTTGAGAGCAGGATGGTGGAGCAAGGCTTGAATCAGGGCCGGATTATCGTAGGGGCGGGTGGAGCGGCCGCTCCAGGCCCTGTATTGAAAATAGGCCCACAGCTGCCAGCCAGCACCACACTGAAGCTGCTGGATCCGTACAAAACAGCCTAGCCTTGCGACCTTTGAGTGCACTTTGGCGGCAGGGCAGATTAATAAACAGGCGTCCGTTCGCAGAGATCGGGAACAAAGCTGCGGCGGGAGGAAAGAGAACACAACGTGTCATGTCACGTGGCCCGCCTAGTCCCTCACCACATGCTGGTCACCCAGGTCATATCATTACAGGGGAAGGCCAGCACAAGCTGGCTGCTGGTTGGGGAAAGGAATGGATGATGGAAGTTTGGAAAGGGTTCTGGTTGGTGATTTGATTTACTCAGGCCGACCAGTGAGGAGGAGGAGAGATATTGCTGGACACCGCCGTTAAAGCATTCTCCGGTATGATCCACAGGCTCGTGGTCATCTCTCCCAACAGCAAGCAAAGTAAGCTGGAAGCCAGACAGGCTGGAAGACGTGCCCACCGGGGAGGGGGGGGGGCTTTATGCATGGGTTTCCCCTACAAAGCTTGGATTCTTGACACTTTAATAAGCGGTGCCACCTCTGTCTCAATCTATTTCACATCACATGTTGCTGTGCGTTAGGCATTCAATGAACACATTAGTATATTAGCATGTATTGATTGCTTTGGTCTGATGTGAGTATGGGGTGACATTTAGAGGGAGGGTCACGAGCTCGTTTCTTTAATTTGTATAAAAATATTTCTTCTAAATTCCTATAAAATGGTTCAGTCCATTCAGCTGAGTAAATTTTTAATCTTTAGAACGGGAGCATTTTTCTCTTCTTCAGATCCTTGTGAATTGCGAGATATCTGGTGCAGGACTCTTAAAGCGATGTTGTGAATGTGATATGTGCTGTGCGGGTGACCCTAGACCAGGGATCAGGAACCTTGGCCCTCTAGATGTATTAGGACATTTCCAATGACGCTGTGCCAATCTATTTCCAAAACATCTGAGGGCTAAGGTCGCTGAGCCCTGCCAGAAGATTGCTGTGCACTATTTTATTTATACATGTTGCCTTCTACATACTGTGCAGTTTGTGTGTTTTTGCTGATGGATGTGGAGGATTGCTGCAGCCGTTCGGCCTGTTTTACCTCTCACATCCCCTGGCTGTGATTGATGAGGTGGAGCTGTACAGGCAGATGCAACTCTCACCCTTCTTTCTGCTTTCTCCACTCAAGCCTCTCGTTTCTCTGTCTTTATCCCCGTCACAGAGCTGAACACGGGCAGGGGCAGACTGGACTGGGGGGCAGAGGGGCAAGCGCCCCCCGGGCCGTTGTGTGTGTGTGTGTGTTTTTTTTTAAATATTTTTCACGTAGGACTCGGGAGTCACGTGTCTCCAGCAGCTTCCGTTGGTCTGTGTGTCGTAAGAGACCCGGAAGAGGCAGTGACTAGTTGCAGGAGCAGTGGGAAGGTGAGGTATCCTCACACACTCTGAGTCACACCCTGCTGCTGGTGTTCTGTTGTCGGGATGCATGCAATTCAAGTCAGCGGCTGCGGGGCCAGAGGTCCTAGGGCTCCTCCAGCTGCCTCCCTCCTCCTCCCTCCTCCCTGTGGGCTGCCTTCACATCAGTTTCTCTCCGTGCAGAGCCCTGGGCTGCAGGTACATCTCGTGCATTTAGAACTCCTGTAAGCACAGGGGTAGAGAGCTACACACGTCTGTACACACTGAGACTGTAGGAGATGTAAACCTGTACAGCAGTGTGTATGTGTTTCTCCCTCCCCCTGTGCTGTTGACAGGAGAGTGTGTGAGCAGGAAGCAGTCTGTCTCCACAGGGGGGGGGGAGAAACACACACACTGAGTTAACATCTCATATGGCCGGCCTTCATGTGTGCCAAGTGTGTGGCTCTCTACCCATGTGCTTGCAGGAGACGTAAACTCATACAGCAGTGTGTGTCTCTCCCCCCTGTGCAGACAGGCTGCTCCCTGCTCACTCTCTCCTTACTCTCCAGGCGTTGTTGTCGAGAACTAACTATAAAAATTCTAAAATGTAATTAAAAAGGTGTGTGCTAGCTAGGGACAGTAACCTACCAAATCTGGAATGATCTATACCAGTTAGCTAACTCTTGTAGCGCTGGTTTTAAATCCCCTGCCATGTAGTACTTATTTTTGGCCACAAGAGGGAGACAAGCGCGATGTGAGACACTGAACATTGAGACTACATTTCCCGGCATGCTTTGGGAGCGGAGACAGGAAGTGGGTGGGAGACAGACGCTGACATCCTGAGCCTCGTGGAGAGAGCTGGCAGAGCGCGCCAGGGAGTGAGAGGAGCGAGACGCAGTGCAGCAGAACGAGACAGTGACTAGGCCGGAGTGCAGGCGGCCTGACAGAGTTAAAGACCGGGTTATTCAGCCTTATCAGAGGAAGACCCAGTGATTCACCAGACTACCCACGCTGATATTGAGGAAGCTGGAAGACCCCGAGTTAGGAGTACCGCAGATCGATCGGACAGGGAGAGCAGGCGGTGAGCTGGACATCTTGCGGCAGGTGCAGAAAGCCCGACAGTGGATCCAGTAACCAAGAGAACCCCAGTCAACATCGAGCGGAGAGACATCCTGGGTCGAGCGGAGCATCAAGTATCTGGCGGATGGGTGAGAGGCCTTCCAGGCCGTTGTGAATATAGAAAGCACGCTGCTGTTTGTTTCCAAAACCCACAGGGCCCCAACTTGACTAGTCGAAGATACCTCATAAGAAATTCACTGGCCAGTTGAATATTGTACCCGGGTACCATAACACACACACACACGTACATTCTGGGACATAACCTGTGCGGGACTCACTCCCCAACCTCAAGAAAGGGGGTTAAAGATATATTTTCTTCTTTTCTTTTCCGCTGTGCATTTCTCGAAGTACGAAGCATTGTATTTATTTTCCGCTGCGCGTTTCTCGAATTACGAAGCATTGTATTTCTTTTCCGCTGCGCGTTTCCCGCATTACGAAGTACTGTAAATATATATACGAACACCGTGTTATTCATTATATGCCATTTATTCTAGTAAACTATATAATTTATAAAATCCACAACGGTGCTGGAGTATATTTATTCCCTAGTGCGGGGAGACTAACCCGAGGTTCAATTTCAGCGGCTCCTCCGGGAGTGAGCGCTACACTCTTATAAGTATTAAACCTTTTGGATTGCTCCTTTGAGTGATTTTATTTTTTCCTTCCCACCCAGAGCAAAGAAACATGTTTTTTTTGAGCGAACGTGGTATTGATATAATCTAAAAAAGTTTATATTTGGTGAATTGTTGTGTGTTCCTGGCAGTTATTGTGTTAACATTCCTTTGATTTATGAATCGTTAGTTATGACAAGTACGTGCTTTCAAATTAATTTTCTTGTCTTTATGATTTTATTATCATTAATAAAAGTTATGTTTTACACTGTTTTGGAACTTGCCTTCCAAAACCCAAAACCAGGCCCCTGAGCTGCTGGGGGCATTATATATCCTTGTTTGAGCTGCTGGGGGCATTATATATCCTTGTGTGAGCTGCTGGAGGCATTATATATCCATGTTTGAGCTGCTGGGGGCATTATATATCCTTGTGTGAGCTGCTGGGGGCATTATATATCCTTGTGTGAGCTGCTGGGGGCATTATATATCCTTGTGTGAGCTGCTGGGGGCATTATATATCCTTGTGTGAGCTGCTGGGGGTATTATATCCTTGTGTGAGCTGCTGGGGCCTATATATACCCATGTGTGAGCTGCTGGGGCCAGTATATATCCATGTGCGGCGCGTATGAGTGAGTTTTTTTGCTGTGGAGCTCTGTGATACACTCAAATACACTGCACATTACTGTATCAGAGCTCCACAGCAATAAAACTCACAGTAATGTACGCTGTGTATGAGAGTTATATTGCTGTGGATCTCTGTGAGAACGCTCATACACAAGGGCCTGAGTTGCTGCACTATGGGCCTCTGGGTCATACTTGCCCCCTGGGCCAAAAGTTGCCAGTCAGCCCCTGAACACGTGTCAAATCCAGGAGGCCATCAGGGAGCCCTGAACGGCATATTCAAGCACTTCCACAAACCTGAGACAGAGGTACAAGAAGCTATGCTATGTGAGGGGGTGAGGTGAGGGATCTCCCTATCCAGGACTAAACCCTGCTGTGAAGGAGAAGCTAGTTTTTAACCCCTGCAGCCGGGACCTGTATGCTTTGCACCACGCTGACAGATCATAACACGATTAGAGCAGCAGGAGCCAATGGGTTAAAAGAACAGCTGAGGTACACTGTAATGTGTTGCTCAGATGCCTGGTCCTGCAGGGGATAAAAACTAGCTTCTTCTCAGCAAGGTCTACTCCTTGACAGGGAGACCCCTCACCCCCTCACATAGTACAGCTTCGTGTGCTGGACAGACCCTGGGTATATACTAGATAGATTTATTTTTATATATCAAAATAAATTGAAATATATTATGTAATTGTAGCGCTGTGCTTAAAACCTTACTGTGGCAGTACCCATTTTTGGCCACCGGAGGGAGACAAGCGCGATAAGAGACACTCAACATTGGGACTACATTTCCCGGCATGCTCTGGGAACGGACACAGGAAGTGGGTGGGACACGTGGAGTTACATCCTGAGCCTCGTGGAGATAGCTGGCAGAGCGCGCCAGGGAGTGAAAGAGACAGGACACAGTGCTGCAGAGTGGAACAGTGACTAGGCCAGAACGCAGGTGCGGCCTATTAGGATTCCAGATTGGGTTATCCAGCCTTGTAAGAGGGAGACCCAGTGATCCACAGATATTACCCAAGCTGCTATCAAGGAAGCCGGAGGACCCCCGAGTTAGGAGTACCGCAGGTCTATCGGATTGGGAGAGCAGGTGGTAAGCCGGACAAGTCGTGGCCGGAGCAGAGAGAGCCAGACAACGGATCCAGTAGCCAGTATCCCAGTGAAGCATCGAGCGGAGAGACGTCCTGGGTCAGCGGAGCCTTGGTTATCGAGCGGATGGGTGAGAGGCCTCCAAGGCCGGTTGTAAAGCAAGAAAGCACGCTGTTGTTTGTTCCAAAAAAAAACACAGGGCCCCAACTTGACTAGTCGAAGACACCGCTTTAAGTAATTCACTGGCCAGTTGAATAGTACCCGGGTACCATAACACACACACACACTTACAGTCCGGGACTTAACCTGTGCGGGACTCACTCCCTAATATCCAGAAAGGGGTTAAATATTCGTGTCTTATTTTCTTTTCCGCTACGGGGTTTCCTCGAATTACGAAGCATTGTATTCTTTTTTCCGCTACGCGTTTTCCTCGAATTACGAAGCATTGTATTTTTCTGTTCCGCTGCGCATTTTCCCGAAATACGAAGCCTCATATTTCTTTTCCGCTGCGCGTTTCCCAAAATACGAAATACTGTAAATATATCCACGAACACCGTGTTATCCATTATATGCCTTTATTTCTAGTAAACTATTTAAATTATAAAATCCACAACGGTGCTGGAGTATATTTATTCCCTAGTGCGGGGAGACTGACCCGTGGTTCAATTTCAGCGGCTCCTCCGGGAGTGAGCGCTACATAATCAATTTAATAATATTTAAATAGTTTTTAAAAAAAATTAAATTTAAATGCTTTTATAGAACTTAAATAATAATAAATTAAATATTTTTGTGTTTTATTGCAGTAGAACACACCGTACATTTGTGAGTTTTAGTGCAGTAGATTCTGTGATACACTCATACACACTGCACATTACTGAGTTTTATTGCTGTGGAGCTCTGTGATACGCTCATACACATTACTGTGGGATACGCTCATACACATTACTGTGGGATACACTCATACACATGGCACATTACAGCAATAATTTTTTGTATAAAAAGGCCCACCAAAATACTCGGCACCAGGCCTATGATTGTCTTAATCCGGCCCTGGCTTGAATGCAGATAGCCACAGGTGTGGTCACAATACACCAGGGATAGTGGGCCAGGCAGTGTCCACCGCAGACAGGATCCACAGGCCTGGAACCAGGAGTTCTTCGCAAAGGACTTGCTGTAATGCAGGCTAGGGATGTGCGTTTTGGGTTTCGGAATTTCCACGAAATTTCCCGATTCGTGCATTCGGATTCGGACGATTTTCTGAAAAAATTCGGATCCGAAAACGGCAGATCCGAACAAATTTCCGAGCCGAAACGAAAACTTTTCGGAATTTTCGAATGGACTAGAAATGTGTAAAATCGAAATTAATTATCGTTCCATTCGTGATTTCGGCCCCATTCCTGATTTCGGTTCCATTTCAGTAATTTCAGACATCGTATTTTTCGGTTATATCGCTGATTCTGTAATTTTGTATTATTCCCATCTCAATGTATCCTTCCTGGAAAACCAGAGAAATCTCAATATATCCTTCCCGGAAAACCAGAGAAATCTCAATGTATCCTTCTTGTAAAACATGAGAAATCTCAATGTATCCTTCTTGTAAAACATGGGAAATCTCAATGTATCTGTCATGGAGCTGATGTAACGCTCCATGCTTCAAACCCCAAGAGACTTTATGTTCATTTATATCGTGTGTTTTTAAATATATTTTACATCGTTTGGTTTTAGTTTAATTTAGTTTAGTGTAAAATGGCATAGCTTTGGTTTTAAATACTTATATTCCTGTAGGTAAATGTGTTTTTGTGTATACAGTAAACAAGCTTTACTGCTGTGTAATTTATGCACCAGGGCTTTTCCCATTATCTAGCTGCATGTTTAATTCAAGGAATCTCTGTGTGTGTTTAATCTGATGTGTTAGAACAATGGATATACAAATGTTGTGTGAGCTGAAAGGCTAGAGAAGGCAAAGAATGTTTATTGTAAATAACTGACTTAATGTAATTAGTATGGGTATGCAAATTATGACTGTTGGACTTCAGCATAAATGGTGGCGTTTGGTTCATTAAAAAGTCAGAGAACTCTCAGAGCTCAGAGAGAGAGGATCCTGTTTTAAAGCATACAGCCGCGCCTGGTGTCTTTATTACAAACTACGCTACACTCCACACTCACCCTCAGAAGGCAGAGAGCGGCCTTCTGGAGATTCCTAATGGCTCCAGGGCAGAGGAACAGAAGCAGGCAGGTCAAGCCGCTCGAGGCGCTGAGGACAGCGCTCCCAGTAGCCGGGCTGACTGCAACAAAGGGGTGTCTGGAGAGCCAGGACAGACGGAAGGGAACGGTTCCTTCACAGTATCCTTCTTGTAAAACATGAGAAATCTCAATGGCAGAATTATCGTATCTGCAGAATTATCGTATCTGCAGAATTATCGTATCTGCAGAATTATCGTATCGGCAGAATTATCGTATCCGAAAAACCATTAGTTTACGTCCAAATGAATAGACACTTTGAAACGAGGAGAACAGATGTTCCGAAAAACACGAAAATTTCCGAAATCACGAAAAAAAGTCGATATGAAAAACGAACCGAAACGGAAATCGTCCGAAACGAGCCGAAACGAATTGAATTGAACCAAAAAAAAAAAATCGGTGCACAAGTCTAATGCAGGCAGATGAAGCAGGAACAAATGTAGATAATAACGATAACAGTACAGAGGATTTTAGGGAATGCAGACTCAGGGAGAGGCAGCTCACAGAACCTCACAGTAAGCAGGATGGGGAAACACAAAATGAGAGAGCCCAGAGAGAAGGGTGTGACCAGGTTATATGCACACCCACTCAGGAGTTGGCACAGGTAATTAACCTCTGAGTAGACGCAGACATGGAGCAACAGAACATATGATGAACTAAGCAGGCTTCTCGGGCTGAGGCATGACAATCACAGAGCTCCACAGTAATAAAACTCAATGTAGTATACCGATATTAATTTATTCAAACCCCCCAGCCTATCAATTCATTCATGTCTTCCCTCCCCCCAACATATCAAATCATTCATTTCTCCCCCCAGCATATCAATTCATTCATTTATCCCCCAGCATATCAATTCATTCATTTATCCCCCCAGTATATCAATTCATTCACCTCCAGCATATCAATTCATCCCGCCCCAGCATATCAATTCATTCATTCCCCCAGCATATCAATTAATTCAGCCCCCCCCCAATATATTAATTCATTCCCTCCGGCATTTCAATTATTTAATTCATTCCCCCACAGCATATCAATTAATTCACCCCCCCAACATATCAATTAATTAATTCATTCTCCCAGCATATCAATTAACTCATTCCCCCAGCATATTAATTCACCCCCCCAGCATATCAATTAATTTATTCATTCCCCCAGCATATCAATTAATTCATCCCCCACAGCATATTAATTCATTCCCCCAGCATATTAATTCATCCCCAGCATATTAATTCATCCCCAGCATATTAATTCATTCCCCCAGCATATCAATTAATTCATTCCCCCAGCATATCAATTAATTCATTCCCCCAGCATATCAATTAATTCACCCCGCATATTAATTCATCCCCCAGCATATCAATTAATTGCCCCCAGCATATTAATTAATTTCCCTAGCATATGAATTAATTCCCCCAGCATAACTAATTCATTCATTCCCCCAGCATAATTAATTCATTCAATTCCCCCACCATGTCAATTAATTCATTCCTCCCAGCATACCAATTAATTCATTCCCCCCCTAGCATATCAATTAATTTCTCCCCAGCATACCAATTAATTAATTAATCCCCCCCGCATACCTCATGGGTGTCGTGTGCCCTAAAGAATCATCCGGTCACATGCATCAGGGAGGATCTGGTCCACGCACGCCGTAATTACAGGCAGCATGTGTGTGGGCACGCACTGTGACCTAAACAGAGGGAGCCCTGCCAGCCATCGACCCCTGCTGATGATGTCATGCTTGCACCCACTGATTCGGTCATAGGGCTCGCTGGATGCCAGCCGCCCTCCCTCTTTAGTCGGCTTAGGCTGCCTTGTTGGGCAGCTGGCTATGTCAGCCAGCTGACCGGCAAGTGTGGCTAGTGGCCGACCGGCCCGGGAGGCTAGCGGCCTACCTGGTAACCGCCCGGTTTGCCCGAAGGCTAGTCCAGGCCTGGGCTCCTGTGATGTAAATCCGGCCCTGCCCATAGCTAGGTAGATGTACTGCTAATGATCACTTTAAATTCTATTCTGTCCATACTCTGTAGAGTCTCTGAGTTTTTCTGCTATTATCAGGAATTGTAACCCTGTGGAAGGCCAGTGTCACAGTCCGAACCACCAGACCCTCTGGTGCCCTCTTTTGTTCTCCTTTTGCCCTGTTTTGCATTGATATGCAGGTTCCAGGACTTTTTCCTCCTTATGCTTTCCTAGACAATACTTTGCATAATGGACATGGAACCACACCTGCCCTTCATTCTCCCTAATTAAACCTGCTTATGAGGAAGCTACACCCCTGATCCCACGCTTCCTCATTGAAGTTCCTAGCTTAGCTAGTGCAGACCTGCCTTCCATAGATCCTTACCTGGAACCCCTCCTGCTCTTGATCCATAGACCTTCCTGCACACCCTCTGCTATTTCTGGACATTCTTTACCGGTATCCTCCATTGCCCCCTGTACCCTCTGCTATTCCATGATTGATATACCCGTGTACCAGATCTCTGCTAAATCTTGACTACTCTATTGCCTATTCCTATTTTGTACCTGCGCCTGATTATATGTTATCTGTATCCATTGTTTATATTCCTAGTCTGTTGTCTGTTTATTTGTATTCACAAATAAACCCTGTTACCCTGTATCCTGCCTTTTGCTATAACTACTGCATCTTGGGCTCACACCCACACTTCTGCACATATGCTAGGCCAGGCTCGTGACAGCCAGTAAGTACATCTGCAACACCTGGCTAAAAAGAAGGTTAGAGTTGGTTAACTAACAATCATACTTGACAATAGTTGTTTTTTTATGCAGTGGGTAATTTGAAAAATATAGTAAGTTGATAGAGACAATATTTTATTCATTTTATTGACTCATATGAATCAATTTCTAAAAATACATATATTTATTTTTTTCAGAACCTTAAAGCTTGTTTAAAGCATACCAAGTGACCTTGTGCAAGACACCTAAAGGTACAAACTTGCCTACCCATGACATACTTGAAACCGAGAGAAATCTCAACATATCCTTCCTGGTAAAATACTCTATAAAAAAAATCCTTAACTTGCATGGGGCACATATTTGCATAACTATTAGCCTCTACTATAGAATTAATTATTCTTTTGAAACAAATGACAAGTTCTATTTTAACAATAGCTTTCTGCATACATTTAAATAAAATAGTATGAATTATTCAATCGTAACCAATTAAATATAGGCAAATGCAATATTACTTTGTTCCTTCTGAAATATGTCAAGTCTTATTTGAGTTCAAATAGATGTCTTGCATAAGTCAACTGTGAATTATTTTAGTGAATTCTAGCACTATGTATATCACTAATTACTTTTACAGTTTTGAAAAAAGAAAAAGATACCTCATGTACAGTATATTTTTATACAATCACCATGTAGATGTATTAAAATACATAAAATATAGCTAATTATTTGTGAAGGCAATAAACTAGTACAATATGATTATGAATATTGTTTTTTCGTTAACATTCTTTTACTATTTAACTACTTATTAAACAAATAGGTGTTTTTTGGGGATTTATTAAATATGCACAAACAAAATATTAGTGAGCTATGTAGTTACATTCTCTTCAATATTTCCTGCACTTTTATTGGGCAGAGTAGATAAATCTGACCTCATTCTGTATATTTCTTGCAGCCTGTCTCTTATGAAAACCAATGCAATGAACCGTGTATGCATCAACATAAAGCCATAGAGAGCTCTATTGCTTTGGCAAGACAGTGACAATGTTCTGTAGGCCTACTAGAGGTGACAGTATTATTTATTTTTGATGCTTGGGGCAAAAGGAAAGAATAAATTGCTATTGATTTTATAACATTTTCAAAAGTATGCCACAAAAAATGTAGAATAACATGGAGGCAGTATATGCGAGAGAATGTGCACATAAGAGACCTTCAAAAATGAAAATTAATTCTCTTACTCTTATCTAGAATCCACTTTGCTTTAGAGAATAAACACTTAATGTATGTCCTAGGTTCTGTATTTTATTTCAAGCTAATATTTATATATATATTCCTGGCAGTTGCTGCCGCTCCGGTGAGTATGGGCGCGACGCCATTTTTTCTGTATTTATGTATATCATGCTTGTAACACCAGTCCGTCGTTCTGCAGCTGTTCCTCTTTCCATGTTTTTGTTTTTAATCCCAAATGGGAAGTGTTTGGTGCGTGTATAAATAAAACACACCATCTCTGCCTCTCCTTGGCTGAAAAGCAGCAGGAGGGGCTTGGAGCTGCTCAGTAGAGCGGCCTTTTGGTTACAATTGTTAGGTACTCACTCTGTAAAGCGGTGCTGTGAAGTGGCGAGTGAGCTTACGTTGCAATGGCCATTGAAACAAACAAAAACCTCAGTTTTGTTGTACATGTAACACATAGAAACGAGCACAGATGACACCTTTTTTCCTTGTTATGTTTTATACATTAACTGGGCTGTTACTCCTGGCAGTTGCTGCCGCACCGGTGAGTATGGGCGCAACGCCATTTTTTCTGTATTTAAATATTTATATTTGATTGCAAAGCAGTCACACTTGGCAGATACATTTTAATTAGCTGATACACTGACCTTCCATGAGGTTGAATGGTTGCATTAACACCCAAATACTCATGTGACTATATTTGTAAATTCAGGTACACAATGTTTGGTATTGTTTGCTGATATTCAGGAACAGTGTTTCGCAAACTCACCCATGTGTGGGGATGAAGGAAAAAGTAATAGAAACAAGAGTAGAGGGGATGCCAACAACTGCACAAATTCTCCATATGTATTAAAATTACATTTGTTAACATGTGGTAAAACTTAGTTTATCTATCCAACCTATCATTTTATTGTACCCTCTTTTTGAGCATTGAGTTTGTAGATGGTACACTTAGTGGTCAGCCCCCTTATTGTGCTTTATCTATTTTCTGCTGCATTTTATGTACGGCACTAGCGTATGGGTTCCTTCTCCAGTAGTATTTCTGCTGAGGTAGGTTCATTATATATATTTTTCTATCTGAGTTACCCCATTAACTAGTGCTGGTTCAGATTATATACTGCACTACTGTCACATTCATTGACTATTTGTAGTTTTTGTGTAGGGATCCTGGCTCTAGGTGTGCAGGGAACGTCACATATGTTTAGTGAAGAAAATATTTTACTCTGTGTCAACTGGGTGCATCCATCTTGTGATCATTTGTGTTGTAAACTGTGTTGTAATCATTTGTGTTGTATATCACCAGAGTATAGCAGTAGTAGTGATACCTTTTTTATTGGGCGAACATTACATTTAAAAGACAAGCTTTCGAGAGTGTACCTCTCTTTCTCTGGTCTTGAAGCTATCTGTATATATTCATTATTTTGTGTCGGCTTTTTAAGATACATATTATTATATTTTAATGTCATAACTGAGTTGGAACCCAGAGCACCTATACATTGTAATTATGACCTAAAAACCATAATGTGTGAGCATATTCTATGTTTTACATTGAAATATTTAAAGTTTCCTATAGTTATTGCTTTCTTTTTGTGTTTTATATGATTCATAGTAACACCTGCAGCACCACTATTACTTTTAAAAAGAAAATCATTTTAAATAATAACACAAAAGAAATTTATATAGCTGACTAGCAATGATGATCTCCCACACAGAAGAAGAAATGGGATGCAGGGCTTGGGTACTGAATGTACTCGTGCCACTTCATTTATTTGCACAATGAGCCTTAGCATACAAGGTTTGAGAATGCACAGTGCCCAAAGTGGAAAACCAACATACACTCACTCACTCCAGTGAAAGTCTTCGCTTCCGGCGTCTTATTATTATTATTTTTATTATTATTGGATGAAGAAACAGTCCTTTATTTAAGACCAATTCATTTAATTTCTAGATGTAAAACAAATTCTTGGGAGTTATATTTGTCTGGATATGTATTTAAAGCCTCAAGGCAACAGCTAATAAATGTTCAAACTCAATCAGACTTGATTGTGATGTTTCCTATGCCTTTGGATTTTACAGCTTCCACGTGCATTTTTTCTGAACAGCTTTTTTGCTTCTATTTTTATTTTATTGTGGCTTTTGTGGGTGATGACAAGTGGATGTTTTATCAATTAATATTCTGTATCTCCATTATTTTATACATATGTCAAGAGACATTTGTTTCTTATATCAGATACAATTAAAAAGGTTAGATAAACTAGAACAAACGTTGGAAAATTGGGAATATGACTTAAACATTTACATTATTATTCATTTGTTTATCTTGTTCCAACATATTCTGCAGTGTTGAATATTATAACATCTGTTTAAAAAGTTTTTCAATATTGCATGTGAGGTTTTACTTTAGTACAAGATTTGTTAACTTAGACAAAATGTATGAAACTAACCCATTGATATTGACAACAATCCAATTTATATTTTTTTATAAACCCTTTATTAAACAGTCATTACACATTCTTGACGGTTCAGTCATAGATCATTAAGCTTAGAGTCTGTGTAAAATGTCACTGAGATTTCATTAAATTACTTCTCAATATATGTCTACATGGAGATTAAATTAGAGAAAATGAAGAATAAACTGGGAAATACGGAAGTTTATTTACCAGAAACACAAAGCAAGAATTGTGCCTCTGCTGCTTACTAAGTCTAAATACAAATGTCAGAAACACAAAGGAGATAATGTTTCATACATTTATCAGCAGTGACAAGCTTGTGTCGAAACAGATAGATATATATACAGAAAGGATACATTGTAGTTACGTTGCTGCTGCTACCCTGTATTTTTTAAAGTAAGTCACACTTCAGCATATGATGTGTATCGTATCCTTTTTGTATTTTAGAACAATATTTCATAAAAAATATATATATATATACACATACGCACATACACACATACATGTTACAATAAGTAGAAGATGGTAAACTCACACAACATGTACCACCACCTGAACCCCAAAGCTTGGCCAGATGATTAGTGGTTTCCCCTAAACCAGAAACACAGTGATGTATACGTATCTGGTCAGCGCAAATTCAATTGCCCTCAGGGTTCAGATGACTCCCATACATAACACAGTCCATATAGATATATATAAAGCAGCAAATAATCATATAATGGTGTAGTAAGTCACAATCGATCTGTTAATTCTATATAGCATATATTTGTTCCACTCACAAGTCTAGAGCCCTGAGTGGATCAGCGCATTTGGGTAGATTACAGGACTCCTCCAAGGTAACCCACACCTTGCTGGAATTATATCTCACTACAGCGGTAGATATGAAAGAAAGGTTCTGAGAAAATCTCCTTGTGTAGATCCAGATTATATAATGTACAAGCAATCTTAAAACAATTTTGAACTCACTACTGGTGGGGCTTCCCAAGCTCGAGGTAGAACGTCTATGGATTTGTTGAATGGATCAAATCCAAGAAAACCGCCACGGAAGCAGGGACTTGGTCTTGAAAAGATTTATTAAAACAAATTAAAAGGCTGAACAGATGTCCAGAACGCGTTTCGCCACAGTGAGCGGCTTCATCAGCTGGTAAATAGGGTAATACCCTTGTACATCCATTTATAGTCAGCATAATCTAAAATAAATGTCCCACAAGTCCCTGGTTGATTGTCAGCATGCTTCTCACACTTCCGTTTGGGAATGTTGTTACCGCGGGCTCCGCCATCTTGCACAAGCTCACTGTTGTCTTCTGCGTTCCACAGAGCGTTCCACAAAGCATTGTGTGACGCATTTCCAGTCTTTAGTTGTCACATTTCTAGCATTGTGCGCCCACTTTTTCCACAACAAACTGTCACCTATACCCAGCCGCAGTTCATGTGAGCTATATATTGCACTACAGAAAAAGGATACATAATTTTGTACAACATACCGCTAGATTACCGAGCCATCCACTATTTAGTTGCCATACCTGGGAGAAACACTGATTGCCTCTAAAATTATAATAAATGTGCTATAGTTCACATTATTTTGTTTATCAATTTATTTTACAAAAAACACATAGTGCATAGAATTACACAAATGATGTATATATATATTATTGGCTATCACTGGATACATACAGGTTTATTCAAAGAGAGCCGATCAGGCCCCGAAAGGTAACCGAACACTGAAATTCTGTAACTGAAAGGTTACCTTTCCTTGCCATTCAACTATTCAGAGAGCAGGCAGTTCGCCAAATCTTGGCGAATTTCCTGCACATACGGTGCCTGTTCGGCGCCTGTTCGAGGGCAGTGAAATCCCCATAGAGAAGCAATGCTTCGTCTATTCAGAGAACGCCAAACAGCAGGGAAAAAGTTGCCGAAATGCCCTGCTATTGGTTTAATTCGGTAGATTTATTCAGACGAATCCCATAGGCTTCAATGTTAAAAATATTCACGTTTTAACTCGATTTCTAATAAACTGTTGATTAGAATATTCTGCAGTAAAAAATCTATTTATTGATTTTTTAGGATCTGTTAGGCATTTTTAGGTATTTTTTGGCAAATTTTTTTCCCTTTTTAACACGTCATTTCTTTTTACTGTAACTGCCCTTTCTATTCTCATTTATTGGATCTAATATGTAAATTCCAGACATTTTCATTCAGTAGTTTTTTGCTAACAGCGTTTCAAAGTTCAAATTTTCAAGCGTACTGTTTTTTGTTTTTTTCTCACCTCATTCGTCTGCGTGTCAGGTTTTTCCGGCGGCTGCTCTGCGCTGTGATCGACGGCTAGTCGGGTTTCTCCAACGTGTTCGGCAGGGTTAATCCAGCTGTTTCTGCGGGTTTCGGTGACTGTTCCGTGAGTGTTTGTGAGGTTTTGCAGTGATTGTTCGTCGGGTTTGCGGCGGGTTATCCCTGCAGTACAGTGGCCCTGTGGTGCTTGCTGAATACAAAGCAGAGTCGACGAACTAGGATCGTCGACTCGCACCGAATTGCAAAGAACGAAAAGTCACCGAACGTGCGGTGACTTTTCAATTATCTTTGAATAACCCGGATAGTATCCAATACCACAGCCATACACCAGTGCATACTTACCTATACTATGGTGTATGTTGTAATAGTTTACATACAATATAAACACAGGGTTTATAATTTAGTCCATTATATATTTATATGATAATACAGATTTGATAGAATTTATTATAATACATACCTAATTCCATTATAGTATAAATAATATGTGTATTCATAGAGGTGTATTAATAAAATTAATTCCACAAAATTCCGCAAAAAACCCAGCCTGAAGCACTTTCTAAATATCCAACATACTGGGAAAAAAATCCTTCTTGACCCTAAATGGCGGCAAGCTTTTACCCACAATTTAAATATTATAACCCTTAATATTCTATCTTTGCAGGAAGTCATCCAGCTGTTGTTTAAACATCTGTACAGACTCTGACCCAACCACCTCAACAGGCAGTGAATTCCACAGCTTTATTGTTGTCACTGTAAAATAACCCCTCCTATGTTTTAGGCTGAATTTCCTTTCATCCAGTCTAAATGGGTGACTTCTTGTACTATGTATAGTCCAGACAATGGTTTATAATGGCCCTGTATATATTTATATAAAGTTATCAGATCCCCTCTAAGGTGCCGTTTTTCTAAACTAAATAGGTGTAAACTTGTTAGCCTTTCCTCATAACTTAACTCTTCCATTCCCCTTATTAATTTAGTTGCTCGTCTCTGCAATTTTTTCTAACTCCATAATATCCTTTCGTAAAATGGGTGCCCAATGTTGCACGACATATTCAAGGTTTGGTCTTACCATTGATTTATAAGGAGGCACCATCATGATTTCATCCCGAGAGTGAATTCCCATTTTAATGCATTCTAATATCTTGCTGGCATTGGCAACTGCTGTTTGACATTGGGCATTGTTGCTGAGTTTGGAGTCTATGATTATTCCAAAATCCAACTCCTGATTTCTAGCTCTGTACCATATAGGGTATAAGTTGCTTGTGTGTTCTTCACTCCAAAGTGCTTAACCTTGCATTTATCTACATTACTAGTGATGAGCCGAACACCCCCGTGTTCGGTTCGCATTCGAAAACGAACATTTGAAAAAGTTCGAATTCGAACACGATTCGAACTCAATGCAAGTCAATGGGACTCGAACGTTCGAATTTTAGAGTGCCCTCCAAGAGGGCATATATGCAATATATTTGCCATAAAAGGTGTATGGGGGTCTGGGTAGTGCCCTGGGGGACAGCAAACAAGGAAAAAAGTTTTAAAAAAAACTTTTTAAAGGAACAGTGATTTTTCCAAGGCATAAAGGATAAGAATAAAAACGGTCCCCATAACCTGCCCGTGAAGTGGCGGATTTGTAGGATGTATAGAAACATTTAAAAAGAAAAAAAAATGACATTTCAAATGACGGTAAATAGTTTTCCTTTAATCTATTCATAAACAACTGCTTGGGGCAGCAGCCTGTATGAAAAAGGAGACGTTTTAGGAATCGCAGAACAAGTTTAGTGATTTTTTTGGCTAAATTATGGTGAAACTTATGCAGGCTTTGGATGAAAGTAAAATCAGGTGCATTAAAATTGGACCTTTTGGTGCCAGCTAGTGCCTTCACACCGTAACCCCTCTGAGGTATTGTGGAAGAGTGCAGGGGTGGACCCTGCCTTCAAATATTAAAATGATATGAATCTGGTACATGCATCAGTGGCAGTGCACCCAAATATTGGGCATTTGGTGCCAGCTAGTGCCTTCACAACGTACCCCCTCTGAGGTATTGTGGAAGAGTGCAGTGGTGGAGGTTTTGTGAATGCAGAAGAGATCCCCGATCTATTCAGTTACATCAGCATCAGGGGAGTGATAGCTGCTGATCCAGGACTGATTCATTTTTATAAATGTCAGCTGGTCTACAGAGTCGGTGGACAGACGCACTCTTTTGTCTGTGACAACCTCCAGCGGCACTGAACGTCATTTCAGAAAGCACGCTGGATGAAGGGCAACCTAGTAGCTGCATAGCATATTGGCTAAGTTCTGGCCAGTGATCCAATCTCAACACCCAGTAAGCCAGTGGATCATCTGCTGGAAAGGTATCCAGGTCTGCCCTTGCCCCTAGGTAGTCCTGCACCATATGGTGAAGACGCTGGCAATGGGTGCCTACATTTGACATCTGTGGGCATCGTGGACTAAAAAAATTTACCGTCACCGCTCTTCCTCTGATAAACCCCAGCCTCAGAAGCACCTCTGTCATCACTTGGTAACCTACCAGTGCCTGGAAAGGTGTTACACAAGTGTCGCTTTAGAGCGTCCTCAAGTTGTTTCATCCTGTCCTCCCTCTGTGAGGGCAGGATGAGCTCTGCAACCTTATCCTTGTATCGTGGATCAAGAAGGGTTGCAAACCAGTAATGATCCCTCTCCTTGATAGCACGAATCCTGGGGTACTTTAGCAGGCTTTGCAGGATAAGGGAGCCCATGCAGCGTAGGTTGGAGGTGGCATTAGCTTGCGAGTGGTCCTGGTCGCTGAGGATGACCGTATCATGCACTACCTCCTCCCAGCCACGTACTAGTCCTTGGGTTTCTGGGGACACAAAACCCTTGTGTGACGGCACCGTTCTCTTCCATCTGTCCTGGCTCTCTAGATACCCCTTCGTTGCGGTCAGCCCGGCTACTGGGAGCGCTGTCCTCAGCGCCTCGAGCAGCTTGACCCGCCTGCTTCTGTTCCTCTGCCCTGGAGCCGTTAGGAATTTCCAGAAGGCGGCTCGGTACCTTCTGAGGGTGATAGTGTAGTGTAGCGTCGCTGAATGAAACACCAGACGCGGCTGTATGTTCCAACAGGATCCTCTCTCTCTGAGCTTGGAGAGTTCTCTGACCTTTTAATGAGAAAACGCCACCATTTATGCTGAAGTCCAACAGTCATAATTTGCATAAAACGATGCACCTCGTCCTACCCATACTAATTACATTATGTCAGTTATTTACAATAAACATTCTTTACATTCTTTAGCCTTCAGCTCACACAACATTTGTATAATCCATTGTTCTAACACATCGGATTAAACACACACTATCACAGATCCCTTGAATTAAACATGCAGCTAGATAAGGGGAAAAACCCTGGTGCATAAATTACACAGCAGTAAAACTTGTTTATACACAAAAACACATTTACCTACAGGAATATAGTATTTTTAAAACTAAAGTTACGCCATTTTACACTAAACTAATTTAATCTAAAACCAAACGATGTAAAATATTTAAAAACACACGATATAAATGAACATAAAGTCTCTTGGGGTTCGAAGCATGGAGCGTTACATCAGCTCCATGACATATGTCCCCCCTTCCAGAACGGCAGGGCAAGCTTAGATCCCAAACGGATCTCTTGCCACTGACGAGACTTCTCACCTTGTCCTTTTTTTTCTGCGCCATCCTCAAAGTTCCAGGGTGTTGGCGCACAAGCATCACCAGTGGGTTTTGACGGTCGCCACAGGGTATGCCTGGGTGTGGGTCCATAGTCTGTCGGGAGGAGGCGAGCCACCAGGCTTCTCCACTTGTCCTCGTAAACTAGCCCGCTGTCCGAGGGGTGCTCCAGGCCCCTGCGCCAGGCGCCCCATTGGTACAGTTGGTGGCAGGTATCCCCTCCTGGGGAAGGGTTCTGTCGTCGGGGAGGGGTACCGCCTGTACCACCTCCGGGGGTATCACGCACCCGGGAAAAACGCGGGCCACTTGCATGCATCCCGAGCGCTCTGGTCAGCTGCTTGAAAAAGTAGTGGCTGTAGGAGGCCTCCGGGCCAAAGGGTTGGAAAAGTGGGCAGAGTTGACAATGGCTCTGCCCCGTAGCCAGCGCTTCTGCTGGAGAAGGGTCTCTGGGCGGGAGGATGGCTTCCTCCCTCTCCGGGGAAACCAATTGCTACGGGCAAGTCAACCCGGGGGTATCCGTCATCGGCTCCTCGGGGTAGGCGGTGGAGAGTGGGCAGAGGCCAGCGGCGCTCTGCCCCGTGGCCAGCTCTTCTGCTGGGTAGGGGTCTCCTTGTGGGCGGAGGGCATCTTCCATAATGAAGGGGGCCAGGGGGGGTGTGGAAACAAGCCCAGAGGGATCCTTGGGGGGATCCGGGGAAACAAGCAAGGGCTGCGGGCAAAGCAGTCCGGGTAGATCATCCATCTGCACCTCGGGGCAGGCTGTAGAGGGTGGGCAGAGGCCAGCGGCGCTCTGCCCTGGGGCCAGCTCTTCTGCTGGGAAAGCGGTGTGCGAGACCAAAATCCAGCGGGGTGGAAGGTGTCAGTGGCTACGGGATAAGCAGCCCGGGGAAATCATCTTCCTGCTCCTTGGGGCAGGATGGGGTGGGTGGGCGAGGCCAGCGGCGCTCTGCCCCATTGCCAGCGCTTCTGCTGGGTACGGGTCGCTTTGCGGGAGGACGGGAGGATGGCTTCTTCCATCTCCAGGGGGATCAAAGGTTGCGGGCAAACCAGCCCGGTGGGAACATCTGTCTGCTCCTCGCGGCAGACTGTGGAGAGTGGGCAGAGGCCAGCGGCACTCTGCCCCGTGGCAGCTCTTCTGCTGGTAGGGGTCTCCTTGTGGGAGGAGGACATCCTTCATAATGAAGGAGGTCAGGGGCTGTGTGGAAACAAGCCCAGGGGGATCCTCGGGTGGATCCGGGGAAATAATCAAGGACGGTGGGCAGAGGGCCTCGGCGCTCTGTCCGGCTGCCAGTATTTCCATTGAGGAAATTGCCACTGGCGCCGGGTCTTCTCGGGGGAGTATGGGGTCCTCCATCTCTGGGGAAATCAAGGGCTGGGGGGAAGACAAGTCCGGGGGGAACATCTGTCTGATCCTCGTGGCAGAATGTGGGGGGTGGGCAGAGGCCAGGGGCGCTCTGCCCCGTGGCCAGCTCTTCTGCTGGGTAGGGGTCTCCTTGTGGGCGGAGGGCATCTTCCATAATGAAGGGGGCCAGGGGGGGTGTGGAAACAAGCCCAGAGGGATCCTTGGGGGGATCCGGGGAAACAAGCAAGGGCTGCGGGCAAAGCAGTCCGGGTAGATCATCCATCTGCACCTCGGGGCAGGCTGTAGAGGGTGGGCAGAGGCCAGCGGCGCTCTGCCCTGGGGCCAGCTCTTCTGCTGGGAAAGCGGGTGCGAGACCAAAATCCAGCGGGGTGGAAGGGGTCAGTGGCTACGGGATAAGCAGCCCGGGGAAATCATCTTCCTGCTCCTTGGGGCAGGATGGGGTGGGTGGGCGAGGCCAGCGGCGCTCTGCCCCATTGCCAGCGCTTCTGCTGGGTACGGGTCGCTTTGCGGGAGGACGGGAGGATGGCTTCTTCCATCTCCAGGGGGATCAAAGGTTGCGGGCAAACCAGCCCGGTGGGAACATCTGTCTGCTCCTCGCGGCAGACTGTGGAGAGTGGGCAGAGGCCAGCGGCACTCTGCCCCGTGGCCAGCTCTTCTGCTGGGTAGGGGTCTCCTTGTGGGAGGAGGACATCCTTCATAATGAAGGAGGTCAGGGGCTGTGTGGAAACAAGCCCAGGGGGATCCTCGGGTGGATCCGGGGAAATAATCAAGGACGGTGGGCAGAGGGCCTCGGCGCTCTGTCCGGCTGCCAGTATTTCCATTGAGGAAATTGCCACTGGCGCCGGGTCTTCTCGGGGGAGTATGGGGTCCTCCATCTCTGGGGAAATCAAGGGCTGGGGGGAAGACAAGTCCGGGGGGAACATCTGTCTGATCCTCGTGGCAGAATGTGGGGGGTGGGCAGAGGCCAGGGGCGCTCTGCCCCGTTGCCAGGGCTTCTGCTTTCTACGCGACGGGGAACCCTATCTCAGGCTCCAATTCCTCCGCCGACCAGTCTCAGGCGATGGGACTCAAGCCTAACTGTGGGGCTCCGTTAAACAGTTGCTTGTAGGCCTTCTCAGGCTCGCATTCCTGTCGGGCCAGGAGCTCCAGTTCATCGAGGTCCACCTCGTCCCAGTCAGCTGGGCCCTCCATCCGAAGATCCATGATCTGATCCAGACGCCACTCCGTATCTTCTCCAAACTCAGGGTCATTGGCCATCCTCTCATACAGTGGCCCTGTGCTGCCATAGTCGAGGCCTACGGTGGACATGGCATGGGTTGTGCTGGGCATCAGTGGGACCATCAGCCACTGGAAGGCCCGGTAGCTGGCATCCAGTGCAATCTCTCGTTGCACGAAGTGGTGGAGCTCTGCCTCCCACCCCTCTGAGGGTCGTCCTTCCAGGAAGGCCTCTCGGGCCCTATCCTGCGCCTGGTAGATGGCCAATTCAGAGGGGATCTCGGTACCTTGGTGGTACTGTCCATGTACCAGGGCCTCGTACCAGAGGCCTCGGCGAATCTCATCCTGCCGTTCGAACTCCAGGCGGTCTGTTGCGGATCCTGGATAGAGATCGCTGCTCTCCTGTAGTCTTCTCTGGAACTCCGCTTTCACCTTCTTAATGGTACAGATATCATCGTTGAGCCAGTCACTGGGGGGTGTAGCTTCCTTGACGGAAATTCCAGGCAAGCAGTAAATCTCCTCCCAAGTATCGCTGGGGAGTGCGGGTTCCTCCCATGAAGCTCCAGACAAGCTGTAAGTCCCCATAAAAGGATCACTGGGGGGGGTGTAGATTCCCTGGACGAAGCTCCAGGCGGGCTGTCAACCTCAACCCAGGGCTCTACGGGGTAGGTTTCAGGGGTGGGGTATTCTGTCCATGTCGCTTGGAGCTCGGCCAACCGCTGCTGGTGTTGGCGCTCCTTTTCTCACTCCTCATCTTCTTGGAGGTCCGTCATGAGTTGTACAACTGCGGCTTCGGAGGGGGTGGTGCCGCATATCTCTAATATTGCTCGAGCTTTCTTTCAGAGGGGATCTTCAGTGGCTGGAGTCGGGGTTGGGGTTCTTATCATTCGCTGGTCCATCCTTGTAAGCTCCTTGACCAGGCTTTCTTGTTTTTGGTGCCGGCGATTCCTCCACGGCACTCTAATATGTCTCTCAGCGTGTCCCTCTTGTAGTTGGCATAGCTGGCCATTCTGCGTTTCTTCTGGGGTTGGAGAGCTTATCCTCACTGCTTGCCACCAGTGTGACGGCACCGTTCTCTTCCGTCTGTCCTGGCTCTCCAGACACCCCTTCGTTGCGGTCAGCCCGGCTACTGGGAGCGCTGTCCTCAGCGCCTCGAGCAGCTTGACCCGCCTGCTTCTGTTCCTCTGCCCTGGAGCCGTTAGGAATTTCCAGAAGGCGGCTCGGTACCTTCTGAGGGTGATAGTGCAGTGTAGCGTCACTGAATGAAACACCAGACGCGGCTGTATGTTCCAACAGGATCCTCTCTCTCTGAGCTTGAGAGTTCTCTGCCCTTTTAATGAACAAAACGCCACCATTTATGCTGAAGTCCAACAGTCATAATTTGCATAAAACGATGCACCTCGTCCTACCCATACTAATTACATTATGTCAGTTATTTACAATAAACATTCTTTACATTCTTTAGCCTTCAGCTCACACAACATTTGTATAATCCATTGTTCTAACACACCGGATTAAACACACACTATCACAGATCCCTTGAATTAAACATGCAGCTAGATAAGGGGAAAAACCCTGGTGCATAAATTACACAGCAGTAAAGCTTGTTTATACACAAAAACACATTTACCTACAGGAATATAGTATTTTTAAAACTAAAGTTACGCCACTTTACACTAAACTAATTTAAACTAAAACCAAACGATGTAAAATATTTAAAAACACACGATATAAATGAACATAAAGTCTCTTGGGGTTCGAAGCATGGAGCGTTACATCAGCTCCATGACATATGTCCCCCCTTCCAGAACGGCAGGGCAAGCTTAGATCCCAAACGGATCTCTTGCCACTGACGAGACTTCTCACCTTGTCCTTTTTTTTCTGCGCCATCCTCAAAGTTCCAGGGTGTTGGCGCACAAGCATCACCAGTGGGTTTCGACGGTCGCCACAGGGTATGCCTGGGTGTGGGTCCATAGTCTGTCGGGAGGAGGCGAGCCACCAGGCTTCTCCACTTGTCCTCGTAAACTAGCCCGCTGTCCGAGGGGTGCTCCAGGCCCCTGCGCCGGGCGCCCCATTGGTACAGTTGGTGGCAGGTATCCTCTCCTGGGGAAGGGTTCTGTCGTCAGGGAGGGGTACCGCCTGTACCACCTCCAGGGGTATCACGCACCCGGGAAAAACGCGGGCCACTTGCATGCATCCCGAGCGCTCTGGTCAGCTGCTTGAAAAAGTAGTGGCTGTAGGAGGCCTCCGGGCCAAAGGGTTGGAAAAGTGGGCAGAGTTGACAATGGCTCTGCCCCGTAGCCAGTGCTTCTGCTGGAGAAGGGTCTCTGGGCGGGAGGATGGCTTCCTCCCTCTCCGGGGAAGCCAAGTGCTACGGGCAAGTCAACCCGGGGGTATCAGTCATCGGCTCCTCGGGGTAGGCGGTGGAGAGTGGGCAGAGGCCAGCGGCGCTCTGCCCCGTGGCCAGCTCTTCTGCTGGGTAGGGGTCTCCTTGTGGGCGGAGGGCATCTTCCATAATGAAGGGGGCCAGGGGGGGTGTGGAAACAAGCCCAGAGGGATCCTTGGGGGATCCGGGGAAACAAGCAAGGGCTGCGGGCAAAGCAGTCCGGGTAGATCATCCATCTGCACCTCGGGGCAGGCTGTAGAGGGTGGGCAGAGGCCAGCGGCGCTCTGCCCTGGGGCCAGCTCTTCTACTGGGAAAGCGGGTGCGAGACCAAAATCCAGCGGGGTGGAAGGGGTCAGTGGCTACGGGATAAGCAGCCCGGGGAAATCATCTTCCTGCTCCTTGGGGCAGGATGGGGTGGGTGGGCGAGGCCAGCGGCGCTCTGCCCCATTGCCAGCGCTTCTGCTGGGTACGGGTCGCTTTGCGGAGGACGGGAGGATGGCTTCTTCCATCTCCAGGGGGATCAAAGGTTGCGGGCAAACCAGCCCGGTGGGAACATCTGTCTGCTCCTCGCGGCAGACTGTGGAGAGTGGGCAGAGGCCAGCGGCACTCTGCCCCGTGGCCAGCTCTTCTGCTGGGTAGGGGTCTCCTTGTGGGAGGAGGACATCCTTCATAATGAAGGAGGTCAGGGGCTGTGTGGAAACAAGCCCAGGGGGATCCTCGGGTGGATCCGGGGAAATAATCAAGGACGGTGGGCAGAGGGCCTCGGCGCTCTGTCCGGCTGCCAGTATTTCCATTGAGGAAATTGCCACTGGCGCCGGGTCTTCTCGGGGGAGTATGGGGTCCTCCATCTCTGGGGAAATCAAGGGCTGGGGGGAAGACAAGTCCGGGGGAACATCTGTCTGATCCTCGTGGCAGAATGTGGGGGGTGGGCAGAGGCCAGGGGCGCTCTGCCCCGTTGCCAGGGCTTCTGCTTTCTACGCGACGGGGAACCCTATCTCAGGCTCCAATTCCTCCGCCGACCAGTCTCAGGCCATGGGACTCAAGCCTAACTGTGGGGCTCCGTTAAACAGTTGGGCTCCGTTAAACCAGCCACTGGAAGGCCCGGTAGCTGGCATCCAGTGCAATCTCTCGTTGCACGAAGTGGTGGAGCTCTGCCTCCCACCCCTCTGAGGGTCATCCTTCCAGGAAGGCCTCTCGGGCCCTATCCTGCGCCTGGTAGATGGCCAATTCAGAGGGGATCTCGGTACCTTGGTGGTACTGTCCATGTACCAGGGCCTCGTACCAGAGGCCTCGGCGAATCTCATCCTGCCGTTCGAACTCCAGGCGGTCTGTTGCGGATCCTGGATAGAGATCGCTGCTCTCCTGTAGTCTACTCTGGAACTCCGCTTTCACCTTCTTAATGGTACAGATATCATCGTTGAGCCAGTCACTGGGGGGTGTAGCTTCCTTGACGGAAATTCCAGGCAAGCAGTAAATCTCCTCCCAAGTATCGCTGGGGAGTGCGGGTTCCTCCCATGAAGCTCCAGACAAGCTGTAAGTCCCCATAAAAGGATCACTGGGGGGGTGTAGATTCCCTGGACGAAGCTCCAGGCGGGCTGTCAACCTCAACCCAGAGCTCTACGGGGTAGGTTTCAGGGGTGGGGTATTCTGTCCATGTCGCTTGGAGCTCGGCCAACCGCTGCTGGTGTTGGCGCTCCTTTTCTCGCTCCTCATCTTCTTGGAGGTCCGTCATGAGTTGTACAACTGCGGCTTCGGAGGGGGTGGTGCCGCATATCTCTAATATTGCTCGAGCTTTCTTTCAGAGGGGATCTTCAGTGGCTGGAGTCGGGGTTGGGGTTCTTACCATTCGCTGGTCCATCCTTGTAAGCTCCTTGACCAGGCTTTCTTGTTTTTGGTGCCGGCGATTCCTCCACGGCACTCTAATATGTCTCTCAGCGTGTCCCTCTTGTAGTTGGCATAGCTGGCCATTCTGCGTTTCTTCTGGGGTTGGAGAGCTTATCCTCACTGCTTGCCACCAGTGTGACGGCACCGTTCTCTTCCGTCTGTCCTGGCTTTCCAGACACCCCTTCGTTGCGGTCAGCCCGG
Source organism: Leptobrachium leishanense (assembly GCA_009667805.1). Lineage (NCBI taxonomy): Eukaryota > Metazoa > Chordata > Amphibia > Anura > Megophryidae > Leptobrachium > Leptobrachium leishanense. The sequence continues at coordinate 212,622,586 of CM019066.1, forward strand.
CTACTGGGAGCGCTGTCCTCAGCGCCTCGAGCAGCTTGACCCGCCTGCTTCTGTTCCTCTGCCCTGGAGCCGTTAGGAATTTCCAGAAGGCGGCTCGGTACCTTCTGAGGGTGATAGTGCAGTGTAGCGTCACTGAATGAAACACCAGACGCGGCTGTATGTTCCAACAGGATCCTCTCTCTCTGAGCTTGAGAGTTCTCTGCCCTTTTAATGAACAAAACGCCACCATTTATGCTGAAGTCCAACAGTCATAATTTGCATAAAACGATGCACCTCGTCCTACCCATACTAATTACATTATGTCAGTTATTTACAATAAACATTCTTTACATTCTTTAGCCTTCAGCTCACACAACATTTGTATAATCCATTGTTCTAACACATCGGATTAAACACACACTATCACAGATCCCTTGAATTAAACATGCAGCTAGATAAGGGGGAAAACCCTGGTGCATAAATTACACAGCAGTAAAGCTGGTTTACTGTATACACAAAAACACATTTACCTACAGGAATATAATATTTTTAAAACTAAAGTTACGCCATTTTACACTAAACTAATTTAAACTAAAACCAAACGATGTAAAATATTTAAAAACACACTATATAAATGAACATAAAGTCTCTTGGGGTTCGAAGCATGGAGCGTTACATCAGCTCCATGACACCTTCCCTTGAGGAATCCCCACCTTCAATGCCCCCACAACTTAAATATTCCTCCTCCTCCTCACCCTCCTCCTGTCTGATCTGAGGACCCGCAGGAATGCTGTCTGCGGAAAGACTGTGGCCTTGAGAGCTAGGGAAGTCCTTTGTGTGTCACTGGCACCCTCTCCCTCTAGGCTGATTATACTCCCTTCCTCAACCTCAGAGTTTGAATCAGAGCACTGGATTTGCTGCGCATCCTCAAGCAGCATGTCACTGTCATTGTAGTCAAACAATTCAGCTGACTCCTCCGTGTATGATGGTGAGGCTACAGCAGGAGTAGCTGTGGACATGGAGGCTGAATTAGATGTTTTGGCAGCTGAGGTGGACTGTAAACCACTACAAGCCTGGCTGGCAGAGGATGAGGAGGATGAGGATGGCCTGGTTAGCCAATCCTGCAAATCCTCTGTATGTTGCTGCTGCTTAAGACGGCCAGCACCAGTTAGAAAGGACAAGCGTGCCCCTGCAGAGGATGCACCACGTCCACGTCGACCAGGGGCACAGCCTTCCGACAGCTGCTTGCCCTCTTACTGTTATGGACAAGAATATCATCTCTGCTGTTACTGTAACCGAAACGCTTAAGCATGGCCTGGTAATAACGCTCATTTCGTTTCTATGGTTCATTGCTCGCTGCTTCTACGCCTTTAAGACTGTATAGACCATGATCCAGCATCTGTCATTATTTACCGTGCGCCCAAAAAACTTGCTAAGTCTCTCAATTTGGACAGACATCGACATTCGTAGATAGACGTTTTTGTCTTCCTTATCATTATCTGTGTCTGGGAGCGTCTGCCTGTCCTTTTTGGTCTTTCTGACCTGGTGAGTGATATATAGATTGAGGATACGCAGAACTCTGATTCAACTCTGGTATATAGATTGGAGATATGCAGAACTCTGATTCAACTCTGGTTTATAGATTGGAGATATGCAGAACTCTTATTCAACTCTGGTATATAGATTGGAGATATGCAGAACTCTGATTCAACTCTGGTTTATAGATTGGAGATATGCAGAACTCTTATTCAATTCTGGTATATAGATTGGAGATATGCAGAACTCTGATTCAACTCTGGTATAAAGATTGGAGATATGCAGAACACTGATTCAACTCTGGTATAAAGATTGGAGATATGCAGAACTCTGATTCAACTCTGGTATATAGATTGGAGATATGCAGAACTCTGATTCAACTCTGGTATATAGATTGGAGATATGCAGAACTCTGATTGGAGGAGTTTAAAGGGAGTCCAGGAGAAATGGGATTATTTAAAGGAAGCATTATTGAAGGCCACAGGCAATTGCATTCGGCTTGTTAGCAAAAACAAAAAAGGGAAGAAACCACTGTGGTACTCTGCAGAAGTGGCCAAAATAGTGAAGAACAAAAAGACAGCATTCAATAATTCTCGTAATATGATTTTTATTAAGTTTGTAGCATAACAAAAACACCTGTCAGTGGTGGCAATAATCGCAAAACAACATTCAGAGCAAGTACATAGATGTCTTACAAAAGCTTGAGACATACATTGTCTAATGTATACACTCGAGATTAAATGCATAATCAAAAATTATCACCAAACCATTTTTCTTGTAGCTGAGAATTAACAAACCACACTTATAACACATATAAGAAAATAAAAACCTAAAATTAAAATAAAATAAAAGAAAAGTAAAAGAGAAAGGAAAAAATAAAGGGGGATGAACAGGTAAAAGAAAAGTCTATCACTAATGCTAGTCTGGGACCAACATTTTCACTGTTCGAGCTTATTGTAATTGTGGTAATATCACCTCTATAAGCCATGTTTCATCGACAACTCTATGATCAATACGGCAGACTCCTAGATCTGTGCTAATGTCGACGAGTTCTGAGTCGTTCGCCTATGTTTGGATCTGAATTCCGTCCACCAATACCATGTCCTAAAATATGTGTCAAAGTCTTGTTCAAGAGTGTAATGCAGTTCTTCCAGTTCCCTGACATATTCTACTCTATCAATCCAATCAAAGATCGTGGGGGGCGACATCTGTTTCCAATATTTTGGGATTAATGCTCGCGCTGCGTTAAGTAAGTGTACCGTCACAGATTTCACATATTTATCTACGGACAAGGGGATAACATGTAGTAAGGCCACCTTAGGGTGAAATGGCAAGTCTAAAGTCGTTACCTCTGTAATATACGTCCAAACCACCTCCCAAAACGATTGTATGTCAGGACAGTCCCACCAAATGTGTAGAAACGTACCCCTATGCCATTGACATCTCCAGCAATCAGGAGAGACCGTTAGGTAGATTGCGTGCAGACGAGTTGGGGTCAAGTACCATCTAGAAAGCAACTTATAATTAGTTTCCTGTACTGCGAGGGCTCTAGAGGAGTGAAATGTCACCTGAAATGCCGTCGACCACTCCTCAGGGGTCAGTGGCTGAGGGAGCTCAGAAGACCATTTTGTTGTGTATGAGGGTAAGGTTTTAAACCGAGCCGTCGAAATAAGAGAATACATGTATGAGAGTAAATGCGGAGGTGGCGGGTCTGAAATACATATTGTCTCAAAAGTAGTCAGAGCTGTAGGTATAGTAACGTCAGTCCTAAGTATCTGTGTAGTTATAAAATGTTGCAACTGTAAATAGTTATATTTCCGTAATGGTGTGCTCAAGCGATCTCCCAGTAGGTCATTGAGGGAGATCAGACCTTCCGGTCCTACACAAGCCTTAAGAGGGACATACGGGCTGTCATAGTCCAATCCAAGAAAGGACTGGGCTTTACCTGGGAGAAAGTCTGGGTTATGGGTAATCGGAGTCAACAAAGAAGGCAAGGGAGATAAGCCCAGAAGCGTGCGATGTTTACGCCATCTCTTTAACGTCGGGCTAATTGTTGGGTGTGGAATGGGGACTAATGCTTCTATGGTCACAGTCTGCCATGGGGCTGAGACTATAGGAACCGTGAAAAAAAGCTGTTCTAAATGTACCCATAATTTATGAGGGGGTGACATCGACCAGTCACTAAGTCTCGTCATTAATGCTGCGTCGTAATAAAGTTCTAGATGTGGTAGGCCCAGACCCCCTCCCGATTTAGGGCGGACGAGGACATCGTACGATATCCGTGGTCTGTTATCTCTCCATATAAATTTCAGAAAGAGGGTTTTCAGGGAACTAAATAAGGATATTGGTATGGCAATAGGTAGTGTCTGAAAGAGATATAAAAATTTTGGCAGAACAGTCATTTTTAAAATATTAATACGTCCAAACCATGAGAACTGAGGTTTGTGCCAGTCTTTAAGGTCTCGAGTTACCCGGTTAAATAGAGGAACGTAATTAAGGTCAAATAAAGATGTAAAATCCGATGGGAGCTGTATGCCCAGGTATTGGATAGCTTTAGTAGGCCAAGAAAACGGGGCCAGGCGTTGCAGCGCCTTCTTAGTAAGTGATGTTATGCCCACCCCCAACATTTCGCACTTATCAGTATTGATTTTGAAGTTCGACACTCCCACATATTTCTCCACCTCTGTTAAAAAGGCCTCAGTAGAACTAACCGGGTCTAGTAAGGTAAGGAGAATGTCGTCTGCAAATGCAGAAATTTTATAGTGGTGGAAAGGTAAAGTTACGCCCTGAATATTATCGTTATCTCTAATCCGCTGTAAGAATGGTTCTAAAGTCATGATGAATAAGAGCGGGGATAGGGGACAACCCTGGCGTGTACCGTTGGAGATCTCTATCGGTGTAGAAAGCACCCCATTAATTCTAAGGACCGCCGTCGGATTATTATATAATGCTGAAATCCAGGTCAGCCATCTCGGTCCCAGGCCAAACCTCTCCAGGACAGCCATCAGAAAGGTCCAATCTACTCTGTCGAACGCCTTTTCAGCGTCGACAGAGAGAAGGACCATCGGCATGCGCGCTGAGTGCGCCCTATGAATCAAATTGATAGCCCGGTAGGTATTATCTCGTGCTCCTCTCTGGTGTATGAATCCTACCTGATCAGGATGGATCAGGGAAGGTAAAAAGGGGCTCAAGCGCATAGCCATCATCTTTGCCATCAATTTAATATCATTGTTAATTAGCGAGATTGGGCGGTAGTTTTGACACAGCGTAGGATCCTTCCCTGGTTTCGGGATGAGGGCTATCGTTGCCTCCAACGCCGATTTAGGGAAGCCTTTTTCATCGTCCAGGGCATTCAGAGAGTGGAGTAAGTGAGGGCCTAAGAGGGGTAAAAAGGTTTTATAATAGGCTATAGAAAACCCGTCCGGGCCCGGACTCTTTCCAGTGGGGGTTGCCTTTAAAGCAGCCGCCAGCTCGCTCAGGTTGAAAGGAGCATCCAGAGCCTCAGTGTCCGTCTCCGTTAGTTTCGCCTGTAAGGATTTGTCCAAATACTCAGCTATGAGGGAAGTGAAAGGCTTGTGGGGACGTAGGGAATATAGCGACTAGACATGTGCACAGCACAAAATTTCGTTTTGAACTAATGGATTAGTCCTAAAATGCAATTTATTTAGTTACTAAAGAAATTCGTTTTCAGTTCTTTAGTATGAAAACTAATTTCATTCATCCGAAAACCAATGGATACAATTACTATTGTAGTGGTGGCTCCTCAGAGGGCTGAGATCGCTGCTTGTTACAGTATCTCTCACTCTCAGCACAATGTGGGCCATATTACATAGTTGGTGCTAACATAACCAGAGCTGTTGTAAACTTCCCAGAGCCATTACAGCCTATGGAGGTTTCAGTTTACAACAGCTCTGGTTAAGTTAGCACCAACATTGTAATGCTGCCCCGTGTCAGGCAAAGCTGTTACAGTAACTGACTGCTGCTCATCACAGCGCTCAGAGTTTCAGTAAAACTAGTAAATAATATTTTTATATATAAGAGGTTAGAACAATATTATTTCCTTGTTTTACTGAAACTCTGAGCGCTATTACAGTCAGTTACTGTAACAAATGAGCCTGATACATTGTACTGAGAGATAATGTAACAAGCAGCCGATCTCAGCGCTCACAGCCACTGGATTTAAAGGGCTGAAAAAAAAGGATCCTCTCTGTATAATGTATAGAACATCCTCCTGCATTAATTAATACCCCTCTCTGTATAATGTATACAACATCCACCTGCATTAATTAATACCCCTCTCTGTATAATATATAGAAAATCCTCCTGAATTAATTAATGTCCCTCTCTGTAAAGAACATCCTCCTCAATTTATACCTTTCTCTGTATAATGTATATAACATCCTCCTGCATTAATACCCCTCTCTGTATAATGTATAGAACATCCTCCTGCATTAATTAATTCCCGTCTCTGTATAGAACATCCTACTGCATTGGCATGTGGAGGGTGCAGAACTTCGGATGTTGCGATGTTGCGCTCTTCATTGCTGGTCTCCTTCACTCATCAATGTAATATCACAAAAAGGACTGAAACTAAAATGTAGTGCATTTTATTTTAGTTTCTTTCGTTTTTTGTACTGAGCAGTTTCGTTTCTCTGAAGTCATACTAAAACTAAATTATCCCAAAATTCTGACTAAATCGTTTTAGTACTAAAACGAATGCACATGTCTAATAGCGACTGATAATAGTTTATAAATTGGTCAGTAATCTCAGTGTTCAAGGATAGAAGGCGACCCGTGGAAGACTTTAGTTTGGGGATATAAGTAGCTTGGTATTTCTGGCATAGAGCCATAGCCAACATCTTACCACACCTATTTCCATGAACATAATATGAGTGTTTTGTAAGCAAAAGTGAGCGGCTGGCCTGCTGGTGTAAGAGCTGTCGTAAGTCAGCTCTCAACGCCACTAGTGTCGTGTAATGTTCAACCGACTCAGTAGCCTTGTGTAGCTCCTCGGCTACCTGGATTTCAGCAAGTAGGGCTTGAATTTTAGCTGACTTTTCCCGTTTACGTCTAGCTCCAATTTGAATAAGGGTTCCCCGTATAACACATTTGTGGGCCTCCCACAGGACCATGGCCTTCACATCGTCGGTATCATTATCTACAAAATATTGTGTGATAGCCTCCGAAATACGTTCCCTCTCTACAATGTCAGTTAGTATCGTACCATTCAGTCGCCATTGTAAAGATTTACGGGGCAGAGACGGCAAGGAGAGGGTCAGGAACACAGGGGCATGATCTGACCATGAAATATTGCCAATACTAACCGATTTGACATATCCTAGGTCTGAATGACGTAACAGGAATAGATCCAGGCGAGAGTACACTCTGGCTGCGGCTGAATAGTACGTAAAGTCCCGTCCAAGCGGATGCATTGCCCGCCAACAATCAACCAAACGGGCCTGATGTAGTATTTGGTGGAATCTCCGTCGTTTAGACGAAGGGACCGAAGCCGGTGAGGGAGACGCCTCTCCCGGGGTATCAGGTGAAACATTGAAATCCCCTCCGCATATCAACGTGCCTTCTGCAAAGTTTTCTAGCTTCGTCAAAATTTTTCCTAGGAACGTACATTGCTTAATGTTTGGGAGGTAACAATTAGCCAAGGTAACTTGCAGAGACCCCAAGAGGCCTTTTACAAACAGATAGCGTCCCCCCGGATCCGAACGCTGCGCCTGACACACAAAAGGCACATGTGCCGCTATTAGGATGGCAACACCTCGCGACTTAGAATTGGAAAAGTTACTATAAAAACAGTGAGGATAATAACGGGAGTATAAACGAACGGATGTTTCACTGCGTATATGCGTTTCCTGTAAAAACACCACCTCTCCTCTCATACGCTGTAAGTCGTGTAGTGCCATACGGCGTTTAGCCGGATGGTTAAGGCCTCTCACATTGAGAGTGATAACTCGCAAATCAGCCATGGCAAGAACTGTAGAGACTTAATGCTCTTGACGCAATCAGAGTGAAGGTGTAGTTGAGCGCTTGAAAGACCAGCAGTCTCCCAGAGGGATATACAGTGTCAGCAACATCTTTAAAACAGTATAAAGCGTTGTAAAAACTAAACAAACATATGAAACCTAACCAAAAATTAAACATTGTGCATTGGCGCAGAAGCCCAAAATGGACTAAATCCCTTACGGGATACCTTATGAAAAAAAGTGTAGTGGAAAAAACCCTCCACATTAAAGCAAACAAAAATTTAGCACCGCGCGGGGAAGCGGCAATGTAAAACAGTATATTTGCCGAACCAAAAACCTGCAGACCGGCTGGTCTACAACCAAAAACTCCGAGATCGGTCGGAGACCGAGGAAACAGAACACCCGGGCAAGCCATTGCGATCAAATGGATAAAAAGAAACAGTCAGCCGTCTGGAAGGCCTGACAGTCCCCTCATGGAGGGTCCGGAGAACCGCGTTCGGCTCCACGTGCTGCATCCAGAGGGCGTCGACGATCCCGTCGAGCCTTGCGCCATGGTTGGCGTTGTGGTATCGGTGGGGGAGGTGTGTTCGGGTCTCCTCCAAACCATCCCCGTATAGTAACTGGAGAAAGTTCCAGCGCTTGTAAAAAATCTGGTACATCCTCAGGGGCAGAAATACTCAGTGATCTGTTGTCTACTCGAACATGTAGTGCAAATGGGTATCCCCATCGATATCGTATGGAGCGTGCCCGAAGTTGGTCAGTGATGGGCTTCAATTCCCTCCTGGCTAAAAGAGTAGATCTGGATACGTCTTGGAATAATTCCACTGTGTGATCATCAAATATAATCGAAGGCATGTTCCTTGCATCTTTCATTACCTCCTCCTTCAGGGTAAAGTGATGTACTCGACAGATAACGTCTCTAGGAGCCGAGTTTGGGGCGCCTCTGGCTCGTAAGGCTCTGTGTGAGCGGTCCAGATGAAAAGGCGTATCATGGGGGCGTTGGAGAAGTTCATTAAATAGAGTTTGCAAAGTCAGATTCATGTTTTCAGTGGCACCCTGAGGAACTTCAGGGAGACCCCTCACACGTATATTATTGCGTCTCCCTCTGTTATCCAGGTCATCCACCCAGCGAAATAAGGAGGCAATCTGTGTAGCCTGCGTGCTCAAGAGTGTCTCAAAGTGCTGGGTTTGAATTAATGCAGCTTCCCTGTCGTCCTCCAAGTCCTGCACCCTGCCACCCAAGTGTTTAACATCCGCCCCCAGTTCCTCAAAGCGCGCATCAAATTTGGCCTCCAGTCTGGCAAAAAGTCCTTCCAGATCTGCTTTAGTGGGTAGTAATTTCAGCGCATCTCTCACCTCCAAGTTGTCCTCGCCGTCAGCCGACAGTGTGGGGCTTCCCGGGCCTCTCATGTTCTCTGTGACCGGCGCCATCTTGAAATCGCGGCCTACTTGTGTCGTCGACGCCGCACCACTCAAATAATGCCGCATTGGTGAAGCGGAGGTCGGCGCTGGGGTGCTCGGGCGGCTCATCTGTGTGGAGATCCGCTTTTTGGGTCCCATCTGTAGGTCTAACTGCTGCCTTTCAGTGATTGTGAAGTGCCCGGGTGAGGAGCTCCTCGATCAGGCAGCCATCCCGGATCGCGCCAAGCCACGCCCCCCGACAGCATTCAATAATTATAAAAAAACTCAGGCAAACCTATAAGATTAGGCAGAAAGAGAAAATAGCTCAGTCAGTAAAAAAGGGGGACAAAACATTTTTTAGATACATAAACGAGAAAAGAAAAGTAAAACAAGGATTAGTTAGATTAAAAACAAAGGAAGGAAGGTATGTAGAAGAGGATAAAAGTCTCGCTGACTGCCTCAATGAATATTTTTGTTCAATCTTTGCAGAAGAAAAGGAAGGAAAGGGACCTCAGTTAGGAGGAAACACTAACGAGACATTTACATATCAGTTTACAGAGGAGGAGGTTCTACAGCAGCTGTCTAAAGTAAAGACAAATAAGTCAATGGGGCCTGATGGGATCCACCCTAAATTATTAAAAGAGCTCAGTGATGTAATAGCAAAACCATTAACAGATTTATTTAACCAATCCTTGTTAACGGGAGTCGTCCCAAAAGACTGGAAATTAGCAAATGTTGTGCCCATTTACAAGAAGGGTAGTAGGGAGGAATCAGGGAACTATAGGCCAGTTAGTCTTACGTCAGTAGTGGGGAAATTAATGGAAACCATGTTAAAGGAAAGGATTGTTGACCATCTAAAAACACATAGATTACAGGATCAGAAACAACATGGGTTTACCTCAGGGAGATCATGCCAAAACTTATTGATTTTTTGATTGGGTAACAAAAATAATAGACATAGCTGGTGCAGTAGACATTGCTTATTTAGATTTCAGTAAGGCTTTTGATACTGTTCCGCATAGAAGGCTTATCAATAAATTGCAATCTTTGAGCTTGGATTCCAATATTGTTGAATGGATTAGGCAGTGGCTGAGTGACAGGCAACAGAGGGTTGTGGTAAATGGAGTTTATTCGGCGCAAGGTCTTGTTACCAGTGGGGTACCTCAGGGGTCAGTACTTGGACCCATTCTCTTTAATATTTTTATTAGTGATATTGCAGAAGGTATTAATGGTAAAGTATGTCTTTTTGCTGATGACACAAAGATTTGCAACAGGGTTGACGTTCCTGGAGGGATCAGCCAAATGACAAATGATTTAGGTAAACTAAAAAAATGGTCGGGGCTGTGGCAATTGAGTTTTAATGTGGATAAGTGCAAGATAATGCACCTGGGACGTAAAAACCCAAGGGCTGAATATAGAATATTTGATACAGTCCTAACCTCAACATCTGAGGAAAGGGATTTAGGGGTTATTATTTCAGAGGATCTAAGGGTAAGTAGTCAATGTAATAGAGCAGCAGGAAATGCTAGCAGAATGCTTGGTTGTGTAGGGAGAGGTATTAGCAGTAGGAAAAGGGAAGTGCTCATGCCACTGTACAGAGCACTGGTGAGACCTCACTTGGAGTACTGTGTGCAGTACTGGAGACCGTATCTCCAGAAGGATATAGACATCTTAGAGAGAGTTCAGAGAAGGGCTACTAAAATGGTGTACGGCTTGAAGGAGAAAAGTTACCAGGAAAGGCTTAATGATCTTAACATGTACAGCTTGGAAAAAAGACGAGACAGAGGAGATATGATAGAAACATTTAAATACGTAAAGGGAATCCACAAGGTAGAGGAAGGGAGAATATTTAAACGGAAACAAAGTAGCAAAACAAGAGGACATAGTCTTAGATTAGAGGGGCAAAGGTTTAAAAGTAACATCAGGAAGCATTATTCTACTGAGAGGGTGGTGGATACATGGAACAGCCTTCCAGTTGAAGTAGTTGAGGCCAAAACAGTAATTGAATTTAAGCAAGCATGGGATAGGCATAAGGCTATCCTAAACAAAAGATAAATCCAGGTTAAGTATCCATGTAATTGGGCAGACTAGATGGGCCGAAAGGTTCTTATCTGCCGACATTTTTCTATGTTTCTATGTTTCTATGATTCAACTCTGGTATATAGATTGGAGATATGCAGAACTCTGATTCAACGGTGTTATCTAGATTAAAGATATTCAGAACTCTGCTATAAGTCAGCGATTTCACTGATATTTTCTCTGCAAGGCTGCCAATGTCCTCTACTCTCTCTCTGATTCACTTCTTCTCCTGCAGGCTGCAACACCCTGATAGCTGGCAATGCCAAGACACAGATTAAAGTTCCCAGAACTCTGGTATAACTCAGTGATACACCCTGATAGCTGGCAGTGCCAACACACAGATTCAGATTCCAAGAACTCTGGTATAACTCAGTGATACACCCTGATAGCTGGCAGTGCCAACACACAGATTCAAATTCCCAGAACTCTGGTATAACTCAGTGATACACCCTGATAGCTATCAGTGCCAACACACAGATTCAAATTCCCAGAACTCTGGTATAGCTCAGTGATATATCCTGATAGCTGGCAGTGCCAACACACAGATTCAAATTCCCAGAACTCTGGTATAAATCAGTGATATACCCTGATAGCTGGCAGTGCCAACACACAGATTAAATTCCCAGAAATCTGGTATAACTCAGTGATACACCCTGATAGCTGGCAGTGTCAACACACAGATTCAAATTCCCAGAACTCTGGTATAACTCAGTGATACACCCTGATGTGCAACAATCTCCTCTCCTCTCTGATTCACTCCTGCAACAAACACACGCTGGGGCTGTGGGGAAGCCTTATATAGTGTGCTGCGGGACTTAGCTCTGTGAGCCCATGATGGGGCAAAATTTGCTCAATCAGGACTCTGAGCACTGATTGGCATAGTCTTCCACCTGACCTAAGGTCAGGTGCAAGGCTGTAGCCAATTACAAGATTCAGGCCAGTGGAAAAGTGCATTGTGGTCCATTGTGGTGCATTGTGGGCAAACATGCGGGAAACACACGGAAATGTTCGCTGTTCGTCAAACGGTCGAATGACCAATGTTCGATGCGAACTCATGTTCGCATCGAACCACCAGCCCATCCCTACATTAAACTTCATCTGCCATTTAAGTGCCCAGTCCCCCAATCTAGCTAAATCTCTTTGCAGTGAAGTAATCTCCTGCTCACATTGTATTACTTTTCCTAGTTTTGTGTCATCTGCAAAAACTAAGACATGACCTTCGATGCCTATTTCAAGGTCATTTATAAATAAATTAAATATAATTTGTCCTATAACAGAACCCTAAGGGACACCACTTACCACTGGTGTCCATCTTAAAAATTTACCATTTATGACCACTCTTTGTACTCTATCTTTTATTCAGTTTTCTATCCAAGAACAATAATTTTCATCTAGACCAATTTTTCCTAATTTAAATAGTAACTTCTTGTGTGGAACTTTGTCAAAAATGCTGGCAAAATCCAAGTAAATCACATCCACTGCAACCCTCTGAAATATACTTCTACTTACTTCTTCATAGAATTCAATTAGGTTAGTCTGGCAAGATTTTTTACATTGAAACCTACAGTTGTGTGAAAAATTGTTGGCCCCCTTCCTGATTTGTTTTTTGCACGTTGATCACACTTTAATGTTTCAGATCATCAAACAAATTTAAATATTAGTCAAAGATAACACAAGTAAACACAACATGGAGTTTTTAAATTAAGGTTATTATTATTAAGGGAAAACTAAATCCAAACCCACATGGCCCTGTGTGAAAAGTGTTTGCCCCCCCTGTTAAAATATAACTGTGGTTTATCACACCTGAGTTAAATTTCTCTAGCCACACCCAGGCCTGATTACTGCCACACCTGTTCGCAATCAAGAAACCACTCAAATAAGACCTGACTGACAAAGTGAAGTAGACCTAAAGATCCTCAAAAGCTACACTTCATGCCGAGATTCAAAGAAATTCAGGAACAAATGAGAAAGAAAGTGTCACGGAATGGCCCAGCACCCTCAGTCAGGGGCGGTGCAGTGACAGTGGTGGCTATGTGTCACGTACCCCCGTTCCGGCGGCGCCTGGCAGCAGCGTCCTCGCTGCTCGCTGGCCAGGCGCCGAGTAAATAGAGCCGGTCGCTTCCGCACACGTGGGACGCCGGGAGGCGGGGCCTCGCGTGATGACGCGGACCCGTCGGGTTTAAAACCCAGCTTCTCCACTATGCCAGTGCCCTGACGTGGTAGTTACTTCCCGCAGAGCTCTTGTGCGTTTCTGGCTAAGAATTATTCTGTGTATCGACCCCTGGCATTGGCAAAACGACTATTCTGTGTATCGACCCCTGGCATTGGCAAAACGACTATTCTGTGTGTCGACCCCTGGCATTGGCGAGGCGACTATTCTGTGTATCGACCCCTGGCATTGGCAAAACGACTATTCTGTGTATTTGACCCCTGGCTTTGGCGAACGAACCATTCCGTGTATTGACCCCTGGCATTCGCAAGCGACCATTCTGTGTCTCGACCCCTGGCATTTGTATCACTCCTCTATTCTGGTGCGGAGGTCAGTCTGTGTGGCACCCTAGGCACATCAGACCACCCCTTGTATTTTGTATGTGCTCTGTACTACCATCCTAGCAATCTGTCTAGACGTGCCGACCACTCTAAGGATCGGAAGGGTAGAGAGTGTCCTGTCTCAAGGGACTACTAGTCAGAGAGTAGAGGGATTCGTGACGTCTCTTTTTGTATGTGCTCTGTACTGCCATCCTAGTAGTCTGTCTAGACGTGCCGACCACTCTAAGGATCGGAAGGTTAGAGAGAGACCTGCGTATAGGGACCAACACTATAGTAATCAGGGGGATCCGTGACATTACGTCAGGGCCAATGGATCCCGCAGACCTCTCTTCTCAGTTAACAAGAATTGCAGCCCGACAAGAAGAGCAGGACCACAGGATGGACCAGATTGCTCTTGCTCTGCAAACCCTGTTGAATCGATCCACTGCTGGTACTGCAAGTCCTCCAGAACCAGTATTGCCTAGGGCCAGTTCCGCCTCACCCGAGGGGTGTAGGCTCAGTATGAAGGCACCCGTACGCTATGATGGTACGCCTAACTTGTGTCGGGGTTTTTTGACCCAACTGGAGATTCTATTCGAGAACAATCCAGGGTCCTGTGTATCCGATAAAGCCAAAGTAGGCTACCTAATTAACCATTTAACTGATAAAGCGTTACTGTGGGCCACACCATTGTGGGAAAACAAAAAGCCCATCATATATGACTATGAGGGCTTTACCTCTGAACTAAAACGTACGTTTGACCCCTCTAGAAGGGCCACCAATGCAGGCAGGTCCTTATTCCACATTAAGCAAGGTAATAGGAGAGTCTCTGACTATGCCATAGAATTTAAGACCTTGACTTCTGAGGTACACTGGCCTAACGACGTTTTAACCTTGGCGTTTACCGAAGGCCTGAACGAGGCTTTGATGTTTGAGCTGGCTCCCTTGAAGTTGCCCGAACATCTGGACCATTTGGTTGATTTCTGTATTGCCATGGACGACCAAATTAGGGACAGGAGGCATTCTAGAGACAGACCCAGAAGGGTTTTGCCTCCTTTACCCTTAGTACCCAGACACACCAGTACGTCAGGTACTCCAGAGCCAGAAAGAACCGATCTACCGGTCGTGGAACCCATGCAGATAGGTAGAACAGGTATTTCGGAGGCTGAGAGAGCTCACAGAAGGGAAAGGGGGCTCTGTTTTTACTGTGCCGGGGCAGGGCATTTTCGTCTTCAATGTCCTCAAAGACCCAGGGGTGGCAGGGGTGACACTGGCAAGCCGGGCCAGAGAACACCTACTAGCCAGGTAATCGGTTCACTCTATGCCTCCTTTGTTGATAACGAAAAAAAAAAAAACCCGGATTCTGGTGCCCATCTCCTTAACCTGGGGGGGGTGCACCTCGAGACTGAGGCGTTCCTAGACTCTGGAGCCTCAGGTAACTTTATGGATAGAGTGTTTGCCTCCAAGAACCTCATGCCTCTAGTTCTCAAAGAAAGACCTCTAATGGTGGAGGCCATAGACGGGAAACCCTTGTCATGTCCCCATATCACCCACGACACTATAGAGGTATGCATGAAAACAGGAGTTTTGCACCGGGAAACCATACGATTCCAGATTATTGACTCTCCCTCATGCCCCGTCGTCCTAGGGTTTCCATGGTTGACTGAGCATAACCCGGTGATTGATTGGGTCCAGAGAGACATAAAATGTTGGGGTCCCAGTTGTCAGTCGAAATGTATGGGCAGGGTCACTGTTATTGGTAGCCTTAATATCGCCACAGCACCTCCTTTATCCACAGTAGTCCCTGACTGTTATCAGGCATTAAAAGAGGTTTTTTCGAAGGCCAGGACTGAGGTTTTACCACCACATCGCCCGTATGACTGTGCCATAGAGTTACTCCCCGGTACTATGCCTCCCAAAGGACATGTATACCCCTTATCGCAAAAGGAGAACGATATTATGGAGGAATATATAAAAGAGAATCTTGAACGTGGATTCATTAGACGGTCCTCCTCCCCAGCAGGAGCTGGTTTCTTTTTCGTCTCCAAGAAAGAGGGAGACTTGCGACCATGCATAGATTATAGAGGTTTAAACAGAATAACCATAAGAAATGCATATCCCATACCCCTTATAACAGAGTTGTTCGACCGACTGAAAGGGGCCCGTATATACACGAAGCTCGATTTACGCGGAGCCTACAATCTGATAAGGGTGAAAAAGGGGCACGAGTGGAAGACGGCTTTTAATACGCGTAGCGGGCATTACGAATACCTGGTAATGCCCTTTGGGTTATGTAACGCGCCAGCTGTGTTTCAGGATCTCATAAATGACACCCTAAGGGATTTTCTGCAAACATTCGTCATAGTGTATCTCGATGACATCCTGATATACTCTCCAGATAAGGAGACCCATCACGCCCATGTGCAACAAGTGTTAAGGAGACTATTGAAGGCCGGGTTATACTGCAAATTAGAAAAGTGCCTATTTGATATAGAGATGGTGCACTTCCTTGGGTATATCATAACCCCTGAGGGGTTTCAGATGGATCCGGGTAAATTGTCGGCAATCCTCGACTGGCCCCTACCCCAAGGGCTTAAAGCCATCCAGAGGTTTCTAGGTTTTACCAACTATTATCGAAGGTTCATTAAAGACTTTTCGGCCTTGGTAGCTCCTCTCACGACCATGACTAAGAAAGGGGTGGGAAATCAGAAGTGGACACCCCAGGCCAGGCAAGCCTTCGAGGCCCTCAAACAGGCATTCACGACTGCCCCTGTTCTCCGACATCCTGATCCAGCTCTGCCCTTCCAACTCGAGGTTGACGCCTCC
The DNA here is from genome assembly GCA_009667805.1 of Leptobrachium leishanense. Taxonomy (NCBI): domain Eukaryota; kingdom Metazoa; phylum Chordata; class Amphibia; order Anura; family Megophryidae; genus Leptobrachium; species Leptobrachium leishanense. Next base: position 212,638,914 of record CM019066.1, read on the forward strand.
GAACTGGGCCTTGGTGCAGTCTTGTCCCAAAGGGAGGCCCCTGACAAACCCTTGCATCCATGCGGTTTCTATTCCCGGAAGTTGTCTCCGGCCGAGAGAAACTATGATATCGGTAATAGAGAGTTGTTAGCAGTTATTGCAGCCTTGGCAGAGTGGAGATACTTATTAGAGGGATCTACAGACCCAATCGTTATCATAACCGATCATAAGAATCTCACGTACATTGGAGACGCGAAACGATTGAACGCCAGACAAGCGAGATGGTCTTTGTTTCTTTCAAGTTTTAATTTCGTCCTCACGTATAGACCTGGGTCAAGAAACATTAAAGCAGATGCGTTATCTAGACAGTATGAATCCTATGAACATAACATTCAGGATCGACATCCCATTGTACCTCAGGAGAGGATTATAGCCTCTACCACGATTAGTGTCTCGTCCCCTCTGATGATCCGATTGCAGACTGTGCAAGATAAGGCTCCGGGGGGGAGGCCTCCCGCGAAGCTCTTTGTACCTGAGAAGGAAAGAGAAGAAGTCCTTAAGATTTACCATGACAATAAAACCTCTGGGCACATGGGGATCACCAAAACAGTGTCTAGCATCCGAAAACTGCTATGGTGGCCCACGATGCGCCGGGATATTAAAGATTACGTAGCCGTGTGCGAGGTATGCACAAGAAATAAGAGTCCTAAGACAGCGCCCATTGGTTTACTCCAGCCCCTGCCTATCCCCGAACGACCATGGTCGCAGATAGCCATGGATTTTATAGTAGAGTTACCCGAGTCCAAAGGGAATACTGTTATACTCACGATTATAGATCGCTTTTCCAAAATGGGTCACTATGTTCCTCTTAGGAAACTACCGTCAGCAGCCGAGCTGGTGCCCATTTTCATCGCCAATGTGGTCCGCATACACGGTATCCCTCTTGGGATTGTTTCTGATAGGGGGACCCAGTTTGTCTCCAGATTCTGGAGGGGGTTCTGCAAGAATGTGGGAATAGACCTGTCCTTCTCCTCGGCCTATCACCCCCAAACGAACGGAGCAGCAGCAGAAAGGGCCAATCAAAATGTTGAGAAGTATCTCAGGTGTTTCATATCTGAACGACAGGATAATTGGTCAGACCTGCTACCTTGGGCCGAGTATGCCCTAAACAGTGCCGTGAGTGAAGCCAGTGGTCATTCCCCTTTCTTCACGGTTTACGGATTTGATCCTCCCGTGCTTCCCACTGCATTTCCTGATACCGCGATTCCTGCTCTGGATGAGCACTTGGCGTCATTGACTGAGACCTGGGGAGGGTTAAACAGGCACTGGAGAGGAGCAGTATTGTCCAGAAAACGAAGGCCGATAGACGTAGGGGACCAGCACCTGTGTATCAAGTCGGGGACAGGGTTTGGCTTTCTTCGCGGAACGTTAAGCTCTTAGTACCATCGATGAAACTAGCCCCCAGATACATAGGCCCTTACAAGATACTGCGGCGACTCAGCCCGGTTTCCTATGCCTTGGCACTGCCCTCCCATATCAGGATACACAACGTTTTCCACGTGAGTCTGTTGAAGCCACTGTTGTGTAATCGTTACTCCAGGGTCCGTGCTCCTCCGCCTCCTGTCTCTGTGGAGGGCGAAGAGGAGTTTGAGGTGCAGGCCATTCTGGACGCCAGGAGGTCTAGGGGGGGCCTGCACTACTTGGTTGACTGGGTGGGCTACGGTCCTGAGGATCGCTCCTGGCTTCCGGCTGCCGAGGTCCATGCCCCTCGGTTAGTGAAGGCCTTCTATTTGGCTCATCCCCATGCCCCTGGGGGTCGTCCAGTGGCCGCCCGTTGGGGGGGTTCTGTCACGTACCCCCGTTCCGGCGGCGCCTGGCAGCAGCGTCCTCGCTGCTCGCTGGCCAGGCGCCGAGTAAATAGAGCCGGTCGCTTCCGCACACGTGGGACGCCGGGAGGCGGGGCCTCGCGTGATGACGCGGACCCGTCGGGTTTAAAACCCAGCTTCTCCACTATGCCAGTGCCCTGACGTGGTAGTTACTTCCCGCAGAGCTCTTGTGCGTTTCTGGCTAAGAATTATTCTGTGTATCGACCCCTGGCATTGGCAAAACGACTATTCTGTGTATCGACCCCTGGCATTGGCAAAACGACTATTCTGTGTATCGACCCCTGGCATTGGCAAAACGACTATTCTGTGTATCGACCCCTGGCATTGGCAAAACGACTATTCTGTGTATTTGACCCCTGGCTTTGGCGAACGAACCATTCCGTGTATTGACCCCTGGCATTCGCAAGCGACCATTCTGTGTGTCCGACCCCTGGCATTTGTATCACTCCTCTATTCTGGTGCGGAGGTCAGTCTGTGTGGCACCCTAGGCACATCAGACCACCCCTTGTATTTTGTATGTGCTCTGTACTACCATCCTAGCAATCTGTCTAGACGTGCCGACCACTCTAAGGATCGGAAGGGTAGAGAGTGTCCTGTCTCAGGGACTACTAGTCAGAGAGTAGAGGGATTCGTGACGTCTCTTTTTGTATGTGCTCTGTACTGCCATCCTAGTAGTCTGTCTAGACGTGCCGACCACTCTAAGGATCGGAAGGTTAGAGAGAGACCTGCGTATAGGGACCAACACTATAGTAATCAGGGGGATCCGTGACACATGGACACTTGGGTGCGGTGGCACGCACCCAGTTTTGCAAGTACTTTTATTTAGATGTGATTATTGTGTGGTGTAATAAGTGTCCCCGTTGGTTATTGCGTAATGTATTTTCCCTTTGTTGCCTTGCCGCCGCCATTTTCCGATCACCTTGTGGCGCAGTTCAGAATCTTCGATTCGGAAAATGGCCGATTCGAACCATTCCGGTTCGAATCGTAAAATGGCGATTCGGACCATCCGGTCCGAATTGGCGACTCCCTGAATCGTAATGGCCAATGGGTCCTGGGAGGGCGGGCAAGGATTCCCATTGTATTGTAATTTTGTGGAAAGTGATAAATGCCTGAACTGTAAATAATAAAGCCAGATTTAGCAGTGCATCCAGCCTCGACTGATGTGGTTATTTTCCCGCCGTACTTTTCGTTCTGAGAATCCCTCGAGTCTCAGGGTGCGGTGTCCCAGATCCGAACCGAACCGAGCGCTCTGTGCCTGCATCGAGCATCAGGGCAGAGGCGCAGCGGAAGGTGATTCGGTTCCCAGATCGAGAGATCCGATCCGAAGGGCGCGGCCGTGTACCGCGCTTCGGTATTGCGAGGGATTGCGGTAAGATCCGAATCCCTCGCCGATCCCGCAAGATCCGAAGATTCATCTGTCCCCGATCCGAAAGTCCTCCACTGAGATCCGAAGATTCACCCGCACCTGGATCGGAAACGTTTCCCGCAGAAGATCCGAAACGTTTCCCACATAAGATCCGAAGATTCCTCCGCGGCTGGCAGATCCGATTTCCACGAACGTCCCACACCCACAAGGTCAGTGAACCAGCTGCTCGGGACGCTGAGTGCCGTATGGCTCAGTGGTCGGGCTGGTTCTAGGCAGGGGTCCCCTCCACCGCCCGCTAACCCCTTCCGGGGTCACGCCAGGCCGCACGAGACGCCGAGTGCGCACCACTCGGTAGTCGGGCCAGCGGTAAGCGACGGGGTCACGCAGATTGAGCACACCCGCAGGCGGAACAACATCTCCATTCCGTCATACTGGTGGCAGCGGTGGGATTGCTCTCTGCAGGCCCCTAGGAGACCTACGCCATGGTGGTGTACACCTACTACGACCGGGACACCCTGCGTGGGATGTTGGAAAACCGGGGAGGAACGCCGGGTAAGAAGAACCGGAAGACCCTGATCAAGGAACTGACCAGGATGGATCAGGACAGGTGGCGACGCCCGTCCCCAGCCCTGTCCACGCAGAGGTGGAGGAAGATGCTGGCCTCAGAGAGTTGCGGCGTCGGATTGCCCTGCTCGGAGATGCCTCATCGTCGGTGGACAGATACGAAGTGATTCGGGAGTTCTACCGGGAAGTTGAGCAGGAGAAGGAACGCCAGCACGAGCTGCGGTTGGCAGAGCTCCGCGGAGCAGAGACTGAATATAGTAACCCCGAACCCTACCCCGTGGAACCCCGGGACGAGGCTTGCAGCTGACTGGAGCTTCACCTGGGGAGTCTGCAACCCCCAGTGATTGCCCTTGCGGGACTCTCAGCTCGCCTGGAGCCTGTACTGAGGACGTCACTCATCCCAGCGACCCTCGGATGGAGACTCACAGCTCGCCTGGAGCTGCATCTGAGGACGCCACATTCCCCATTGAGGAGCGGTGCTCCTGTGCTGGCACCTTCGCGGACATGAAGGTCGAGTTGGCAAGGAGGCTGCAGGAGGGCCTGGAGCGGGACCAGAGGTCCACAGAGGAACTGTGGTACGAGGCCCTGGACCATGAGCGGGACTGCCATGGGTGTGTACATTCCTTCCGACGCTGTCGTCCATCGGGTGCAGTACGATGTGCGAGCAGCGTTCCTGCAAGGTCGGGCCCCAGAGGAGTGGGAGGCCGAGCTCCGGAGTCTGGTGCACCAGGAGATCGCACTGGACGCCGCGTACCGCGCGCTCCGGTGGCTAACCGCCTCTCCGGCAGTGCGCCCTATTGAAGGCAGTTCCACTGCAGGGCCTCGCTACGGAGGCACGGGGCTGCTCTACGCGGGCATGGCCGCCGACCCGAGTTCGGAGCGGAGACAGAGGAACGGATGGAAGAGATCCTGGAGCGACGGGAACTGGAGATCCCGTCAGACAGCAGGGACTCGGTGTTTGAGGAGCTGAAGTCCCTAGCCGAGCGAGAGTGGGAGCTCGAGGTGGCTTACCGAAAACTGTTGGACGGCGTTCCGCAGTCGAGCCTGAGCTCCCCGTGGTGGGACGGTCGGCGGAGGAAGTCGACAGTCCCCAGGTTTGGGACCTATGGGAGGCCGAGGCGGACCCATGGGTGCCCGTGGGGGTTCCGGCAGAGGAAGTTACCCCCTTCACCCCGCAAGAGGACAGGGTGGCTGAGGCCACGGGTCCAGTGGGGGAGGAGACGGATGGTCTCCCCGGGATGGGTTGTGCGCAACCATTGTTTGCCCCGGGGGGTGAAGTGACCATCCTTCCCCAAGGAGATCTCCAACCAGCGGAAGAGCTGGCTACGGGGCAGAGTGTCGCTGGCCTCTGCCCACTGCTTACAGTCTGCCAGGAGGGGCAGACAGATGGTTCCCCCGGGATGGGTTGTGCGCAACCATTGATTGCCCCGGGGAGGAAGAAACCATCCTCCCGCAGGAGATCTCCAACCAGCGGAAGAGCTGGCTACGGGGCAGAGTGCGCTGGCCTCTGCCCACTGCTTAAAGTCTGCCAGGAGGAGCAGACAGATGGTTCCCCCGGGATGGGTTGCGCAACCATTGATTGCCCCGGGGGGGAAGAAACCATCCTCCCGCAAGGAGATCCTCCCCCAGCTGAAGAGCTGGCCACGGGGCAGAGCGCCGCTGGCCTCTGCCCACTACCCACAGTCTGCCAGGTGGAGCAGACGGATGGTCTCCCCGGGATGGGTTGCGTGCAACCATTGTTTGCCCCGGGGGGTGAAGTGACCAGCCCTCCCCAAGGAGATCCACCCAGCGGAAGAGCTGACACCAGGGCAGAGCGCCGCTGGCCTCTGCCCGTTTCTCCCAACTTGCCCCGAGGGGCAGAGCGAGGATGACCCCGTGCAACTGCTGTTGCATCCATTTGTCCCCTTCGTCGGCTACCAGGAAGAGCAGCCAGGTTTGGCTCTATTTGCTCCTTCGGTTGCCGTGTCCGTACCTGGCCATCCAGCGGAAGAGCTGGCAACGGGGCAGAGCGCCGCTGGCCTCTGCCCATTTTGGCAACCCTTGGGCTCGGGGGCCTCACGCAGCCACGGTTCTGTCCCACGGCTGACCTGGGCACCCGGGGCGTGTGCATTTAGCACCCGGGTTCCCCGGGTGAGCGATAACCCTGGAGGGGACACAGGAGGTACTCCGGCCCAGACGTATGTCCTCTCGCCCAGCCGGGGTAACCCTAAGGACATGGGGTCCCGACCAAGCTGGCACGGCCGCAAGGCCAAATGGAGAGGCCTGGTGACCCGGCCTCCCCAGACTGACTATGGGCCTGGGAGCACCGACTTCCCCGGTATGACCCGGTGGGGTCAGACCAGGTGCGTCGAACTGGGGGAGGGGGAGGAGTGTCACGGAATGGCCCAGCACCCTCAGCCAGGGGCGGTGCAGTGACAGTGGTGGCTATGGACACTTGGGTGCGGTGGCACGCACCCAGTTTTGCAAGTACTTTTATTTAGATGTGATTATTGTGTGGTGTAATAAAGTGTCCCCGTTGGTTTATTGCGTAATGTATTTTCCCTTTGTCTGCCTTGCCCGCCGCCATTTTCCGATCACCTTGTGGCGCAGTTCAGAATCTTCGATTCGGAAAATGGCCGATTCGAACCATCCGGTTCGAATCGTAAAATGGCCGATTCGGACCATCCGGTCCGAATTGGCGACTCCCTGAATCGTAATGGCCAATGGGTCCTGGGAGGGCGGGCAAGGATTCCCATATTGTAATTTTGTGGAAAGTGATAAATGCCTGAACTGTAAATAATAAAGCCAGATTTAGCAGTGCATCCAGCCTCGACTGATGTGGTTATTTTCCCGCCGTACTTTTCGTTCTGAGAATCCCTCGAGGTCTCAGGGTGCGGTGTCCCAGATCCGAACCGAACCGAGCGCTCTGTGCCTGCATCGAGCATCAGGGCAGAGGCGCAGCGGAAGGTGATTCGGTTCCCAGATCGAGAGATCCGATCCGAAGGGCGCGGCCGTGTACCGCGCTTCGATATTGCGAGGGATTGCGGTAAGATCCGAATCCCTCGCCGATCCCGCAAGATCCGAAGATTCATCTGTCCCCGATCCGAAAGTCCTCCACTGAGATCCGAAGATTCACCCGCACCTGGATCGGAAACGTTTCCCGCAAGGAAGATCCGAAACGTTTCCCACATAAGATCCGAAGATTCCTCCGCGGCTGGCAGATCCGATTTCCACGAACGTCTCACACCCACAAGGTCAGTGAACCAGCTGCTCGGGACGCTGAGTGCCGTATGGCTCAGTGGTCGGGCTGGTTCTAGGCAGGGGTCCCCTCCACCGCCCGCTAACCCCTTCCCGGGGTCACGCCAGGCCGCACGAGACGCCGAGTGCGCGCCACTCGGTAGTCGGGCCAGCGGTAAGCGACGGGGTCACGCAGATTGAGCACACCCGCAGGCGGAACAACATCTCCATTCCGTCATAGAAAGTAATTGAGATCTATCAGTCTGGAAAAGGTTATAAAGCCATTTCTAAAGCTTTGGGACTCCAGCGAACCACAGTGAGAGCCATTACCCACAAATGGCAAAAACATGGAACAGTGGTGAATATTCCCAGGAGTGGGCAGCCGACCAAAATTAACCCAAGAGTGCAGCGATGACTAATCCGAGAGATCACAAAAGACTCCACAACAACAACCAAACAACTGCAGGCCTCGCTTGCCACAGTTAAGTCAGTGTTCATGACTCCACCACAAGAAAGAATCTGGGCAAAAATAGCCTGCATAGCAGAGTTCCAAGACGAAAACCGCTGCTAACCAAAAAGAACATAAAGGCTCGTCTCAATTTTTCCAGAAAACATCTTGATGATCCCCAGTACGTTTAGAGAAAATACACTGTGCACTGACGTGACAATAGTTGAACTTTTTGGAATGTGTGTGTCTCATTACATCTTGCGTAAAAGTAGCATCGCATTACAGAAAAAGAGCATCATACCAACAGTAAAATATGGTGGTGGTAGTGTGATGGTCTGGGGCTGTTTTGCTGCTTCAGGACCTGGAAGACTTGCTGTGATAAATGGAACCATGAATTTGTCTGTCTACCAAAAAATCTTGAAGGATAATGTGCGGCTATATGTTCGTGACCTGAAGCTGAAGTGAAATTGGGTACTGCAGCAGGACAATGATCCAAAACACACAAACAAGTCCACCTTTGAATGGATGAAAAAAACCAAAATGAAGACTTTGGAGTGGCCTAGTCAAAGTCCTGACTTGAATCCTATTGAGATGCTGTGGCATGAACTTAAAAATGCGGTTCATGCTCAAAAACCTTCCAATATCACTAAATTACAACAATTCTGCAAAGATGAGTGGACCAAAATTACAACAGACTCATTACAAGTTATCGCAAATGCTTGATTGCAGTTCTTGTTGCTAAGGGTGGCCCTACCAGTTATTAGTTTTAGGGGGCAAGCACTTTTTCATACAGGGCCATGTGGGTTTGGATTTTGTTTTCCTTTTAATAATAAAAACCTTAATTTAAAAACTGCATGTTGTGTTTACTTGTGTTATCTTTGACTAATATTTTAATTTGTTTGATCTTAAATAGTGATGAGCCAAACACCCCCGTGTTTGGTTCGCATTCGAACAATTTCAAAAGTTCGAACTCGAACCGAACTCAATGCAAGTCAATGGGACTCGAATGGCCGATTTTTAGAGTGCCCTCCAAGAGGGCATATGTCACAGAACGGACATGAGAGCTCTTTTCAGCGAGCCACAGGACTAAAGACTGAACCCTTTTTAAAGACCATTTTTCCTGTTTTCGTTTTGGTTTTGCGTGTGAGCCTATGGACCTCATATGGATTTTATTGCTAGATGTGATTTTATTGGTGTAATGTAATAAAAATGTACCCTGTATGATGTGACTGTAAAAGTATGAAAGAAACCGTTTTTATGTGTTTTTCCCCGTCGCCATTTTGCTCATCCCAGCATGGTTTCACAGAACAAAGGATCTCATGCCCCAAGATGCAGGATGCAGCGGGCCAGAGGATTGGAGGCTTTTCCAAGACCTCCTCTGCCTAATCCCTGGACAATGGGAAGGCTGAAAGGGACCTGATAGGGAACAGGAGGCTGGGAAAGGAGCCAATCAGTGCTGGTTGTGTGGGTGGGGGAGTTAGTAATCTGTTTGTGTGAAGTTGTATAAATGACCCTGTTGAAACCCATAAAATTCAGTTCACTGTTTTAAAGCATACAGCCGCGTCTGGTGTCTTTATTTCAGAGCTACAATCACTATTGCAGGAGACACTCATCGGTCTCCTGCATCACCACTCAACCCAGGAACGGGATCTCCAAGGCAACACCGCACCATCTCTCCAGACGCCGGACCAACGCCATTTCATCCTCCAGGCTGCTCGAGACGCCGAGTGCCGTGCCACTCGGTAGTCGGGCCGGACGCCATCAAAGGGGGGGGTCAGATAGAGCAGGACCGCAGGCAGACTTCCATCCCGTCACATTGGTGGCAAGCGCTGAGGATAGGCTCTCTGAACCCCCAGAAAAAGCACTCAGCATGGCAGGGTACGCCAACTACAAAAAAGACACCCTGCGGGGCATCCTGGAGAGCCAAGGAGGCACCCCGGGCTCAAAAAGTAAAGCCGCCCTGATCGAGGAACTGCAGGAAATGGACCAGGGAGCCGTGGGCACGCCAACCTTACCACCCACCCAGGCATTGGTCCCAGAAGATCCCTTCCAAAGGAAAGTGCGGCAGGGGCTAGCCCTCTTCGGAGCCGCCCTGTCAGAAGCCGCTATACACAACGCCATCCAGGAGGTCCGGCAGGAAGAGGAGCAAGAGAAGGACCGTCAGCACGAGCTGCGGATGGCGGCGCTCCGAGCAAAAAGGACTGAATACCCTGCCCCTGAACCCTACCCCGTAGAACCCTGGTTCGAGGTTGACAGCTCGACTGGAGCTTCATCCAGGGAATCTACACCCCCCAGCGATACTTCTTTTTGGACTTACAGCTCGCCTGGAGTTTTTATTGAGGAAACCGCACATCTCAGCGACCCTTGGATGGAGGCTTACAGCCTGCCTGGAGCTGCATCCGAGGATGCCACCCCCCATCGAGTGGTGGTGCCACTGTTCCAGCACCCTCGCAGACACAAGGGCTGAATTCCCGAGAAGGCTACAGGAGGGCCTGGATCGGTATCATGGATCTACAGTTGAGCCCTCTGGGCCCGAGTGGCGGGACGAGATCCGCCAAGAACTCTGGTACGAGGCACTGTACCATGAAAGGGACTACCATGGTGTCAATGTTCCCTCCGACGCTGCCATCTACCAAGTGCAGTACAATGCCAGAGCAGCATTCCTGAAAGGCCGCCCCCAGAGGAGTGGGAGGCAGAGCTCCAATACCTGGTTCAGCAGGAGATCGCACTGGACGCCGCTTACCGGGCGTCCCAGTGGTTAATAGGCCCCCTGCTACCCCGCACCATCGACGGCACCTCCACCGCAGGCCTCCACTACGGCGGCACAGGGCTGCTATACGAAAGAATGGCCAACGACCCCAGGTTTGGAGAAGAGTCGGAGTGGCGGTTGGAGGAGATACTGGAACGCCGGGAAGAGGAACTCTCATACGAGAGCAAGGACTTCGAGATAGAGGAACTGGAGTTACTGGTAGAGCGTGAATGGGAGCTTGAGAAGGCCTACAGAAGGTTGTTGGACGACGCTCCGCAGTCAGGCCTAAGCCCCATGACCTGGGACTGTCTGGCCGAAGAAGCACAGTCCAAGTGACACGGAAGTATTGGAGCCTGAGATGCTCCCATGGGTCCCCGTCGGGACCACAGTAGACGAGCCGGCCAGGTCGGAAGAAGCACGGCAGGTGCCAAGCAACCAGAATGGGCCGCGTAAAGGGTCTGAGTGGCCCAGAGAGGAAGTTATCCTCCCGCCTCCGCAAGAAGACACTGTGCCAGTGTCCGCTTACCCAGCAGAAGAGCTGGCAACGGGGCAGAGTGCCGCTGGCCTCTGCCCATCCTCCACCATCTGCCCCAAGAAGCAGAAGGGGGATACCCTCGAGCTGCTTATCCCGCAGCCGCTTACCCCATCCAACCCCCTGGACTTTGTTCCTGTACCCACCTCCCCAGCAGAAGAGCTGGCAACGGGGCAGAGTGCCGCTGGCCTCTGCCCACCCTCCCTCGTTTGTCCCGAGGAGCAGAAGGAGGATTTCCCCGAGCTGCTTACCCCGCAGCCGTTGACCCTATCCAACCACCTGGACGTCGTTCCTGCGCCCGCTTCCCCAGCAGAAGAGCTGGCAACCGGACCGAGTGCCGCCGGCCTCTGCCCAACCTTCACCGCCTTCCTCGGAACAGAAAGCGGATACACACGGGCTGCTTATTCCACAGCCACTGACCCAACTGGAGATGGAGGACGCCATTCTCCTGCCCGAGGACCCTTCCTCGGCCTTGAACCCCCCAGCCGACGCGCTGGCAATGGGGCAGAGCCTGATTAAACTCTGCCCATCTCCACACCCCTTTGGCCCGGAGGCCCCATGCAGCCACAGTTTTTAACAACGGCTGACCAGGGCACTCGGGGCGCGTGCATTTAGCACCCGTTTTTCCTGGGTGCGCGATACCTCCGGAGGTGGTACAGGCGGTACCTTTCCCCGACCACAGGACCCTTATTCCGGAGGGGGTACCCCCAAAGACTTGTACCCCCAACACGCCAGGCACTGCCGCAAGGACAAATGGAGAAGCCTGGTGGCTCGCCTCCTTCCCACAGACTATGGGCCACAAAGACTGCTCCGACTTCCCCGAGTCGACCCGTGTGGGTCCAACCGTGTCCGTCGGACTCTAGAAGGGGGCAGAAATGTCAAGGAACGGACATGAGAGCTCTTTTCAGCGAGCCACAGGACTAAAGACTGAACCCTTTTTAAAGACCATTTTTCCTGTTTTCGTTTTGGTTTTGCGTGTGAGCCTATGGACCTCTTATTTTATTGCTAGATGTGGTTTTATTGGTGTAATGTAACAAAAATGTACCCTGTATGATGTGACTGTAAAAGTATGAAAGAAACCGTTTGTATGTGTTTTTCCTCGTCGCCATTTTGCTCATCCCAGCATGGTTTCACAGAACAAAGGATCTCATGCCCCAAGATGGAGGATGCAGCGGGCCAGAGGATTGGAGGCTTTTCCAAGACCTCCTCTGCCTAATCCCTGGACAATGGGAAGGCTGAAAGGGACCTGATAGGGAACAGGAGGCTGGGAAAGGAGCCAATCAGTGCTGGTTGTGTGGGTGGGGGAGTTGGTAATCTGTTTGTGTGAAGTTGTATAAATGACCCTGTTGAAACCCATAAAATTCAGTTCACTGTTTTAAAGCATACAGCCGCGTCTGGTGTCTTCATTTCAGAGCTACAATCACTATTGCAGGAGACACTCAGCGGTCTCCTGCATCACCACTCAACCCAGGAACGGGATCCCCAAGGCAACACCGCACCATCTCTCCAGACGCCGGACCAACGCCATTTCATCCTCCAGGCCGCTCGAGACGCCGAGTGCCGTGCCACTCGGTAGTCGGGCCGGACACCATCAAAGGGGGGGTCAGATAGAGCAGGACCGCAGGCGGACTTCCATCCCGTCACAGCATATATGCAAGATATTTGCCATAAAAGGTGTATGGGGGTCCGGGTAGTGCCCTGGGGGACAGGAAACAAGGACAAAAAGTTAAAAAAAAATGTTTTTTAAGGAACAGTGAGTTTTCCATGAAATAAAGGTTAAGAATTAAAACGAAAAATTCCTTCAAATATCGTGCCTAGGAGGTCCCCATAACCTGCCCGTGAAGTGGCGGATTTGTAGGATGTATAGAAACATTTACAAACAAAGAAATGACATTTCAAATGACGGTAAATGGTTTTCCTTTAATCTATGCATAAACAACTGCTTGGGGCGGCAGCCTGTATGAAAAGAGGAGACATTTTAGGACACGCAGAACAAGTTTAGTGATTTTTTTGGCTAAATTATGGAGAAATTATGCAGGCTTTGGATGAAACAATAGGTGATTTACAATTGGGCCTTTAGTGTCGGCAACAGTGCCGTCACACCGTAATCCCTCTGTGGTATTGTGGAAGAGTGCAGGGTTGGACCCTGCGGTTCAATATTAAAATGCTATGAATCTGGTATAGGTGTCAGTGGCAGTGCACCCAAATATTTTGCCTTTGATGGCAGCAAGTGCCTTCAAACCGTAACCCCTCTGAGGTATTGTGGAAGAGTGCAGCGGTGAAGGTTTTGGTAATGCAGAAGAGATCCCTGATCTATTCAGTTACATCAGCAGCTATAACAAAACCGGGTCAGCATTGTTTAGGCACTTGTACTGCGCTACTGTATATGGTGAGAATCGGCGCACACCAGTAGCAACAGGAAGCAACCAGAACAGGCAGGGAATACACAGAGAGAATAGTCAAATGGCAGGCAAAGTCAGCAACAGATCGGGTCCTCAGAACAAGCAGGGTCAGTAACAAGTATACAAACTGATTCGGTAAGCTAGCGATGCGGGAATAAAGGCGTAGACACACTGAGCGTGTAGCGACGCACAGCGTAGCGAAGCGAAGAGAAGCAAACATTTTGCAGGCTTGACTTCACTCCGCTCCGCCTCGCAGCGTGTCTACACTGCATTACGTTTGCTTCTCACCGCACTGGACAGGAATCCACTAACTAAATTAAAATGTACACACAAAACCGTTTTATTTTCACAAAGCACATGTTATATAGGCAAAAAAAGTTTCTACTGAATAAAATACATCATAAATTACTGTTAATTAATTAATTTATTTATAAAGGATTTTACCAGGAAGGATACATTGAGATTTAATAGGAATAGTATAAAAATATAAAAAAGGTAACCCCATATCATATATATTATAGGGACACGGAGCACGGTGTATAGAGTAGGGATGCATTGATACCACACACAGACATATACGTATATATCAACACGCAGTCCTATATATACGTATACATCAACACGCAGATATATATACACCCACCCACAGACCTCAGACCATATATACACATATGCACATGGGGGGGTGGCATGTGGACAATCTCAACTAAATGGGCCCCCCCAATTTGGCTGATCCCTCCAGAAGAAATGTTGAACTCGACAGAGCAGAGAATATATATATTATTCTCTGCTCTATCGGGTTCAACATTTCTTCTGGAGGGATCAGCCAAATGGGCGGAGGGGGGCAATTAGTTGCCAAAATGTGTGTGTAATACAAGTCTGGATATATATATTTATAAGAAAATAGATATATATCTTATCTATATATAAATATATATCATACCTGCCCTTACCTTCCCCTATAAATTTGCTAAACATATACACACAAAAAAAAACCACTGCCTGAGACCCCGCGCAGCCCACATGCCAACCCCCCCCTTTACCTGGCTGAATGTATCTAATATATATAATTAAATACATTCAGCCAGGTAGAGAAAGAAAAAAAAAAGGTTTCATTTTATGTTCCCGGGGACATTTAAAAATGTACTCGGATTTTATTTTTTTTAGAAATGTGTCGCCTTACCTTAGCCTGGTGGTCAGTGGGGGCTCCCTGGATCCTGGTTGTGGGGGGGTCTGCCGTGGCCACAGGTGCAGTGGCTCCCTCCCTGCGCTGCCTGTCTCTGCCACATGCACCCGGGCGGCTAGCCCGCACAGTTGCAGCTCTGTCATTCGGCGGCCGCATGCTCCTCAAGGGGATCCTTGGGAGGCTCCGGCAGGCTGCCCTTTACAGTGCCTGATTAGAGTGCCGTGTATGCCTGATGTTTTAGTAACAAGAATATTTTATCCCATAGGCTTCAATGTTAAAAATATTTTTTGTTTTAAATTTAATATCTAATAAACCGTTGCTTATAATATTCTGCAGTAAAGAGTCTCTTTATTTCTAGATTTTTTAGTATTTTTAAGCATTTCTTATACTTTTTCAAATATTTTTTTTTTTTTTCGAACTTTTGGGGAACGTCCCAAAAAGTTTGAAATTCGCGAAACTGTCGAATGGCTGATGTTCGATGCGAACTCCGAACTGATCGAACCAAACAGCTCATCCCTAATCTGAAACATTAAAGTGTGACAAGCGTGCAAAAAAATAATAATCAGGAAGGGGGGCAACGCTTTTTCACACAACTGTATGGGATTTGCCTAATTAAACCTGCTGAATGAAACCACTGAAAATCAGGGCATTTCACTGACATTTTGGTGCTGTTCGGTGTTCTCTGAATAGATTAACCATTGCTTCTCTATGGGGAGTACCCTGACGTCGAACAGCTCCGTATTTCGTTTGAAATTCACTCGATCTGCCTGCCTTGAATAGCCGAATATCCACGAAATTGCCCCTTACGGGGAAATCCACCATTCGTTGCAATTTCTGAGCCAATTCGGCTCTCTTTGAATAACCCTGTAACTATGTATGCTTAGTGCTCCGGTGGCCTGTTATCTCCAGATTATTCCTAATATCATCAAGGAGAGATTCCAGGTACAAGGAAAACAGCAATTGTGACAGGGAGTATCCCTGCCACATGTCATTGCTATGTGAACAACAAGTGACAACGCCGCATTCACTTTTACATGAGCCGTTTGCTTTCAATTTTTTTTCCTCTCATCTTTTTCATTTTTTAGTAGGAGAAAACATAATTTTAATAGTGCCGTTACCTTATAACATTTGTTTTTTGGTTTTCATTCTGTAGTATTTTGGGGGGTTCTTTACTATAATGTTGTAATCTGGGTTGCTGTTCAACTCATTGGTTGTATTTTTTAGCCTGCTTCTACAAGAATATACTTATATTTTTTCTTCATTAAGACTGTTCACTTTCTGCCTAATATATCCCACCCATTACCAAGTGTCATTGTAAAGATATAAACAATGGTATTCAATTCACCTGTCAACGGTAGTGGCTCATCCATATTCCAAATGGGGCAGCGCCCCACCATTATTTTGTTGCAATAAAAAATAAAAGTGTTAACTTTTTTCGTTTTTTCTGGTGTCATTTAACATGTGCCTAATTGATAAAAATGTGTAATGCTCCTTTTAAGCAGCTTCCTGACCTCCTCAACTGTTGCTAGTCAAAGTAAAGGAAATATAATTATCTGATCATTTGTCTTGGATGGCATCCAGAAATCTGATAAGGGCTCAATGGTAGGCCTTCATTATCAGGGACCAGAAGTGCAGTTTACTTTCCCTGCTTCTTGATATTTGAACTCTGATGGGTGTCAAACACACCCTGCCAAAGCTGCTGTCTGAGGCTTGGAGATCGTGTCTGTCTCACACACTGGGTGCCTGCCTTAACCCCTTAATGACAGAAAAGGCATAGAAACATTTGCCTTAATGTGCTAAATAGCAATAGTAAATAGGATTTTTTTTCTTTCAAACACTGAAGTTTTGTACACTCTGAGTCATTTAGAATAAAATAGTTAGGGCCAGGGTTCAGTTAGTGTTGTTTTTTTAGTAAATAATAATAAAATCACTTTTTTAACCTTTAGATTTTTATACTGAATAATGTTTGATGTATATGTTACGGTTAAAGCCCGAAGTGCAGTTAATCCTAGGATTACCCGGGTAATCCTGACATTACCCAGGAGTCATTAGCAAAAGTCCGAAGTGAAATGAAATTTCGGACTTTACCCGGGTAATCTGCAAAATATCCAAACGCCTCTGAGTACTCCGCTTTTCTTGGGTTTTAAGCAGGTTACAATTGACTGAATTACCGAGGATTACCCAGATAAAGCTGCAAACGATTATCTGACTGATAACAAAATTGTGTTTTTTATTATTTTTAATGAAATTGTATCCAAGGTCACAAACCACACTAAATAACTGTCATGTAACTCTGTGTGTTAATTGTCTGAAAATTTATTTATGAAGATAAAGATATTATATCAAGAGTTACCTAGTGGTTATTATGTTTTATAAATAATATATAGCACATATGACACATAATAAAGATCATGTAACTCTTTCACATTCATATAAGAAACATATCCTGTTACTCTGTATATTCTTTATATCATTAATACATTTTAATGTTGGTCTTTTCCATTATCATTGATAATATCCATAGATAATAGCAAAATTCACTTTTTCCCAAGCGGGGTTGGATGCTCTGCAGATTACCCAGGTGAGGCTGTGGATAAACCTCAGATTACCCAGGTGAAGCTTCAGACTTGAACATTATCCGGGTAAAGTGCGAATTTTTCAGCTCTTCCAGACTGTTACCCAAGGGCAGTTGGTTAGTCCTAAAATTACCCGGGTAAAGTCCGAAATTTTAATTTTTTTGCAGCTTTACCCAGCGGTTTTGGTAATGTCCGGATTATCCGGGTAATCCTAGGATTAACCGCACTTTGGGCTTTACCCGTAACATATACATTTTATGGCTAAATTCTGGACTATACTAATTAATGAATTTATCCTCAAAATGCCCATGTTATTTGCCTCATTAATAGGAATATGTCTACAGTATATGTATTATTCCCTATATATGGGATCATCCACATTTTTTTGAAGGTAGTAGTGCCTTGTAGACACGTTCCTATTAATGATTAAAAACAGTCATGTATCCAGACTAGAGTCCCACCAGCTTGAAATGTCACCTTGCGGTGGATTTAATAGTGTGGGTGATCAGTGTAATTTACTACTTTTTATTTTTTACTTTTACTTTTTATTGGCAACTGATTATACTCCATAATCCATTTTGTTAGGCAACATATTCTGCTCCAATATTAAAGGCAACAGATTCTACTCAATTTTTGTATGTAAAAAGATTCTGCTCCATTTGTTTGGATGCAAGCCACAGTTTCTGCTGCACATTTTATGCAGAATCTGCTTCTGTAGGCAACAAATTCTGCGCCATTTCTTATCAGGTATCAGTATCAGATTGTATAATACAGTGGCAAGAAAAAGTATGTGAACCCTTTGGGATTACGTGGAGTTTTGCATGAATTGGTCATAAAATGTGCTCTGATCTTCATCTAAATCACAACAATTTGAAAAACACAGTCTGCTTAAAATAATACAACACAAACATTATATCTTTTCATGTTTTTATTGAACAGAACATGTAAACATTCACAGTGCAGGGTGGAAAACGTATGTGAACTTTTGGACTTAATAACTGGCTGACCCTCCTTAACAAGTGGGAGGAACATCTGCAAACTTCTGTAAGTCCTACACCGTTCACCTGAGTTGGATGTACATACCCTCAAATTAAAGATGACAGTCTGCAGTTAAAGCACATTGTGTTTGTTTCATTCCAACTTCATTGTGGTGGTGTATAGAGTCAAAGATGTTAGAATTGTGCCGATGTCCCAATATTTCTGGACCTGAATGTATATACAGTGGCAAGAAAAAGTATGTGAACCCTTTGGGATTACGTGGAGTTTTGCAAGTCACAACAATTTGAAAAACACAGTCTGCTTAAAATAATACAACACAAACATTATATGTTTTCATGTGTTTATTGAACATAAAATGTAAACATTCACAGTGCAGGGTGGAAAAAGTATGTGAACCTTTAGACTTAATAACTGGTTGACCCTCCTTTGGCAGCAATAACCTCAAGCAAACGTTTCCTGTAGTTGCAGATCAGACCTGCACAACGATCTGGAGTAATTTTGGACCACTCCTCTTCACAAAACTGTTTCAGTGTAGCAATATTCTTGGGATGTCTGGTGTGTATCGCTCTCTTAAGGTCATGCCACAGCATTTCAATTGGGTTGAGGTCAGGACTCTGACTGGGCCACTCCAGAAGGCGTATTTTGTTTTTTTTAAGCCATTCTTTTGTTGAATTACTTGTATGCTTTGGGTCATTGTCCTGTTGCATCACCATCCTCTGCGGAGCTTCAGTTGGCGGACAGATGGTCTTATGTTTTCCTGCAAAATGTCTTGATAAACTCTGGAATTCATTATTCCATCAATGACAACAATCCGTTCAGGCCCTGAGGCAGCAAAGCAGCCCCAAACCATGATGCTTCCTCCGCCATGTTTACAGTGGGGATGAGGTTTTGATGTTGATGTGCTTTGCCTTTTTTTCTCCACACATAGTGTTGTGTGTTTTTTCCAAACAACTCAATTTTGGTTTCATCTGTCCACAGAATATTTTGCCAGTAGTGCTGTGGAACATCCAGGTGCTCTTTTGCAAACTTCAAACGTGCTGCAATATTCTTTTTGGACAGCAATGGCTTCCTCCGTGGTGTCCTCCCATGTACTCCATTCTTGTTTAATGTTTTCCTTATTGTAGATGTGTCAATAAAAATGTTAGCATGTGCCAGAGATTTCTATAAGTCTTTAGCTGACACTCTAGGATTCTTCTTTACCTCATTAAGCATTCTGCGCTGTGCTCTTGCAGTCATCTTTACAGGACGACCATGCCTAGGGAGAGTAGCAACAGTACTGAACTTTCTCCATTTGTAGACAGTCTGTCTTACTGTGGACACATAAACATCAAGGCTTTTGGAGATACTTTTGTAACTCTTTCCAGCTTCATGCAAGTCAACAATTCTTGATCGTAGGTCTTCTGAGAGCTCTTTTCTGCGAGGCATGGTTCACATCAGGCAGTGCTTCTTGAAACCAGTAAATCCAAATCTGGTGTGTGTTTTTAAAGGGCAGGAGAGCTTTCAGCAACACATCTAATAATATCACACTGATTGGACTCAAGGTTGGCTCACTCCTGGCTCCAATTAGCTCTTGGAGAAGTCATTAGGCTAGGGGTTCACATACTTTTCCACCCTGCACTGTGAATGTTTACATGTTATGTTCATTAAACACATGAAAACATATAATGTTTGTGTTGTATTATTTTAAGCAGACTGTGTTTTTAAAATTGTTGTGACTTGGATGAAGATCAGAGCACATTTTATGACCAATTCATACAAAACTCCACGTAATCCCAAAGGGTTCACATACTTTTTCTTGCCACTGTGTATATATATATATATATACACATATTTTTCTGAAAATGTTTAATTGAGTATTATAACTGTACATCATTTTAGATTGCATGATGTATCAATGACATCCAGAATGAATTCGCTCTGTTTTGTTGTTGTTTCACAGATATTGAGGCCAATTCTGGGGCGTATAGTCTTGTAGTAAAGTCCTTCTTATTTTGTCAGTATAGATGTCTTTTTATAAAATAGTACAACATGTTGTGTGTTCAAACTCCTATCAGTCTCGGGAGGAACTATGTAACAATAAGGCTGGGTTCACCCCTGCATGTTTTTTGATGCGTGTATTGCGCAAACGTAAAAAACGCGCATTGCAGCGTGTTCAACTGCAGTCTATAGGCTGCGAACACACTGCAATACATCCCAAAGAACCTCCTGTATTTCTTTGGGAGTAGGACGTTTTAGAGTGCGTTCCTACGCGCTGTAAAACACCCAGGTGTGAACGGGCCCCATAGGAAATCATGGGATTTTCGTGTTTAGCCGTTTTACAGCGCACAGAAACGCGCTGTAAAACGCCCAGGTATGAACGGGGCCTAACAGTCAGTTTGCCCAATTCTTGGCAAAGACAATTATTTTTTTATCATACCTGATGTAAAATTATTATTATTGTCATCATTTATATAGCGCCAACAATTTCGTAGCGCTTTACAATAACCAAAGGGAACAAGATAAACAGACATAGGATGGAAACACTAGTAGTAGAGGCCCCTGCTCATAGGAGCTTACAGTCTAGAGGGATTGGGATTGAGGAAGACAAGGGGTTGTACTGGACGGCAGGATTATTAGGGAGGGGTTGAGTTAATCCTACATTGCAGTGCTCAAAATTTCAGGTCCTGAGCTACAAGCCAGGTTTTATAAATTACTTGCCATCAATTAATCTACCTAACCCAGTACCATACAGGCCGTTTACCTTGCAGTGAGAGCGGTGACCCTATGTAAAGATGGCACTGAAGGTAGGGCCCTGCGAATCACAAATTTTCGCTCAAATCGAATCAGCCGTTAAGATTTGAAATTTAATCGTTGAGTGACGCTTCCTTATTATCTCCCACACAGAGCAGGCCCCCATATAATTTATTATCCCCACACACAGAGCAGGCCCCCATATAATTTATTATCCCCCACACAGAGCAGACCCATACATAATTTATTATCCCCCCACACAGAGCAGTCCCCTATATAATTTATTATCCCCCACAGAGAGCAGGCCCCCATAAAATTTATTATCTCTCCACACAGAGCAGGCCCCCATATAATTTATTATCCCCCCACCCAGAGCAGGCCCCCATATAATTTATTATCCCCCCACACAGAGCAGCCCCCCATATAATTTATTATCCCCCCACCCAGAGCAGGCCCCCATATAATTTATTATCCCCCCACACAGAGCAGGCCCCCATATAATTTGTTATCCCCACACAGAGCAGGCCCCCATATAATTTATTATCCCCCTCACAGAACAGGCCCCAATAGAATTTATTACCATCCCACCCAGAGCAGGCCCCCATATAATTTATTATCTCCCCACACAGAGCAGGCCCCCATATAATTTATTATCCCCCCACACAGAGCAGGCCCCCATATCATTTATTATCCCCCCACACAGAGCAGGCCCCCATATAATTTATTATCCCCCCAAACAGAGCAGACCCATACATAATTTATTATCCCCACACACAGAGCAGGCCCCCATATAATTTATTATCCCCACACACAGAGCAGGCCCCCATATAATTTATTATCCCCCCACACAGAGCAGTCCCCTATATAATTTATTATCCCCCACACAGAGCAGGCCCCCATATAATTTATTATCTCCCCAAACAGAGCAGGCCCCCATATAATTTATTATCCCCACACACAGAGCAGGCCCCCATATAATTTATTATCCCCACACACAGAGCAGGCCCCCATATAATTTATTATCCCCCACACAGAGCAGACCCATACATAATTTATTATCCCCCCACACAGAGCAGTCCCTTATATAATTTATTATCCCCGCACACAGAGCAGGCCCCCATATAATTTATTATCCCCCACACAGAGCAGGCCCCCATATAATTTATTATCTCCCCAAACAGAGCAGGCCCCCAGATAATTTATTATCCCACCCCACACAGAGCAGGTCCCCATATCATTTATTATCCCCCCACACAGAGCAGGTCCCCATATAATTTATTTTCCCCGCACACAGAGCAGGCCCCCATATAATTTATTATCCCCCCACACAGAGCAGGCCCCCATATAATTTATTATCCCCACACAGAGCAGGTCCCCATATAATTTATTTTCCCCGCACACAGAGCAGGCCCCCATATAATTTATTATCCCCACACAGAGCAGGCCCCCATATAATTTATTATCCCCCACACAGAGCAGGCCCCAATAGAATTTATTACCATCCCACCAGAGCAGGCCCCCATTTAATTTATTATCTCCCCACACAGAGCAGGCCCCCATATAATTTATTATCCCCCCACACAGAGCAGGCCCCATATAATTTATTATCCCCCCACACAGAGCAGGCCCCCATATAATTTATTATCCCCCCAAACAGAGCAGACCCCCATATAATTTATTATCCCCACACACAGAGCAGGCCCCCATATAATTTATTATCCCACACACAGAGCAGGCCCCCATATAATTTATTATCCCCCACACAGAGCAGGCCCCCATATAATTTATTATCTCCCCAAACAGAGCAGGCCCCCCGATAATTTATTATCCCACCCCACACAGAGCAGGCCCCCATATAATTTATTATCCCACACACAGAGCAGGCCCCATATAATTTATTATCCCCCCACACAGAGCAGGCCCCCATATAATTTATTATCTCCCCAAACAGAGCAGGCCCCCATATAATTTATTATCCCCCCACACATAGCAGGCCCCCATATAATTTATTATCCCCACACAGAGCAGGCCCCCATATCATTTATTATCCCCCACACAGAGCAGGCCCATATATAATTTATTATCCCCCCACACAGAGCAGTCCTACATAATTTATTATCCCCACACAGAGCAGGCCCCCATATAATTTATTATCCCCACACACAGAGCAGGCCCCATATAATTTATTATCCCCCCACACAGAGCAGGCCCCCATATCATTTATTATCCCCCACACAGAGCAGGCCCATATATAATTTATTATCCCCCCACACAGAGCAGTCCCCTACATAATTTATTATCCCCTACACAGAGCAGGCCCCCATATAATTTATTATCCCCACACACAGAGCAGGCCCCATATAATTTATTATCCCCCCACACAGAGCAGGCCCCCATATAATTTATTATCCCACACACAGAGCAGGCCCCCATATAATTTATTATCCCCCCACACAGAGCAGGCCCCCATATAATTTATTATCTCCCCAAACAGAGCAGGCCCCCAGATAATTTATTATCCCACCCCACACAGAGCAGGTCCCCATATAATTTATTATCCCCCCACACAGAGCAGGCCCCCATATAATTTATTATCTCCCCAAACAGAGCAGGCCCCCAGATAATTTATTATCCCACCCCACACAGAGCAGGTCCCCATATAATTTATTATCCCCACACACAGATCAGTCCCCATAGAATTTATTATCCCCCACACAGAGCAGCCCCCCATATAATTTATTATCCCCCCACACAGAGCAGGCCCCCATATAATTTATTATCCCACACACAGAGCAGGCCCCCATATAATTTATTATCCCCCCACACAGAGCAGGCCCCCATATAATTTATTATCTCCCCAAACAGAGCAGGCCCCCAGATAATTTATTATCCCACCCCACACAGAGCAGGTCCCCATATAATTTATTATCCCACACACAGAGCAGGCCCCCATATAATTTATTATCCCCCCACACAGAGCAGGCCCCCATATAATTTATTATCCCCACACACAGAGCAGGCCCCCATATAATTTATTATCCCCACACACAGAGCAGGCCCCCATATAATTTATTATCCCCCCACACAGAGCAGGCCCCATATAATTTATTATCTCCCCAAACAGAGCAGGCCCCATATAATTTATTATCCCCCCACACATAGCAGGCCCCATATAATTTATTATCCCCACACAGAGCAGGCCCCCATATCATTTATTATCCCCCACACAGAGCAGGCCCATATATAATTTATTATCCCCCCACACAGAGCAGTCCCCTACATAATTTATTATCCCCCACACAGAGCAGGCCCCCATATAATTTATTATCCCCACACACACAGAGCAGGCCCCATATAATTTATTATCCCCACACACAGAGCAGGCCCCCATATAATTTATTATCCTCCCACACAGAGCAGGCCCCATATAATTTATTATCCCCACACCCCCCACACAGAGCAGGCCCCCATATAATTTATTATCCCCCACACAGAGCAGGCCCCAATATAATTTATTATCTCCCCAAACAGAGCAGGCCCCCAGATAATTTATTATCCCACCCCACACAGAGCAGGTCCCCATATAATTTATTATCCCCCCACACAGAGCAGGCCCCCATATAATTTATTATCTCCCCAAACAGAGCAGGCCCCCAGATAATTTATTATCCCACCCCACACAGAGCAGGTCCCCATATAATTTATTATCCCCACACACAGAGCAGTCCCCATATAATTTATTATCCCCCCACACAGAGCAGCCCCCCATATAATTTATTATCCCCACACAGAGCAGGCCCCCATATAATTTATTATCCCCACACACAGAGCAGGCCCCCATATAATTTATTATCCCCCCACACAGAGCAGGCCCCCATATAATTTATTATCTCCCCACACAGAGCAGGCCCCCAGATAATTTATTATCCCACCCCACACAGAGCAGGTCCCCATATAATTTATTATCCCCACACACAGAGCAGGCCCCCATATAATTTATTATCCCCCCACACAGAGCAGGCCCCCATATAATTTATTATTCCCACACACAGAGCAGGTCCTCATATAATTTATTATCTCCCCACACAGAGAGCAGGCCCCCATATAATTAATATGGTCTGTTTTATGTTTAAGCCCCCCTCTGCAGCCATCTTCTTCTGGTGATGATGTATCAATGATTCATTCCATCACCTGACTTCACCATCCTGCAAAAGAAGAACAATATAATAGTGACAGGGTAGCTATACTCACCATCATCAACTTGGCTCAGGCCTTCCTACTGCTTGCTCCTCTGTCCCGGCCGATCACCTCTTCACCTTGGAGCTTCCACCACACCTGTCGTCCTCAGCCTCCTCTGTGCACCATGTGACAGTGAGATGTCACTGTCACATGTCAGTCTTTCTGGAGGGGGCGGCGCCTTGCAGTGTTCCATTCTTAGCTGCATGCTGTGTGTCTGGGAGGCACGCTGCCTGCTGGGGAAGCAGATCACAGCCAGACAGGCTCCGAGACCAAAGCTTCTGATAAGAAAGCGATCGATTTGAAAAAATTTCGAATCGATATGCAAAGTCGAATTTGAATCGAATACATCCAGGTATTTTGTTTTCAAATCAAATTTCGAAGCTTTGCAGGTCCCTAACTGAAGGGGTGTTTGTTTCAGTAAATCCTGTCATCCACTGAATCCATTCAGAGGATGACAGGTTTTACACGGAGGGGGTATGTATTAGAGACCCCATCTGATTCCGACTTAACCCTCACCAACCGGAATGGATTGTGTGGGTTTAATCATTAGATATCCCTGCAGGGCTTTTCACATGAATCAGTGCTGAGTGATGCTCTCTGCATCTCCTACAGGTCACCTCCATTCAGGTTAGTTAGTGCTAGGGCTGCGCATCTTCTCTGGTCTCACGATTCGATTATGCATCACGATTACTGCCCAATGTGCCCATGGTTTTAGACTCAGATTCACACACTCACTGATACAGACACACACATACAGATTCAAGCCTATGCACTCACAGATACACACCACATACGCTCAGATTCAGTCACTGATTATTAACCCCTTAAGGACATGCGGTTGGCACCCATAAGTAGTTGCTTTCATCGGTGAGGCGTACAGGTACGCCTCACCGACAGCTGCCGTGTGCCTGCTGATTTCGGCCTGCCTTGGCAGCCGTCGTGCAGCACGCGTCATTGTTTGCAGAGGGACGGCATGAGTTCAAGCAGTCCCACTGCAGTCAATGACGCGCTCCGTGCTCCCTTCCGTGCACCTTCTTTCCCTCTTTTTCCATCTCTAGTCTCTACTCCTTTCATCCTCTTCCTCCCTTCTCAAGTCCTTTTTCTCCCCTTCCCTTCTTTCCATGTAAATTCTCTCCCTTCCAAGTCCATCTCTCTCCATCCTTTTCATTCTCAGTCCATTTTTTCCCCTCATTTTATGTTCATTTTATTTCTCCCCCTCATTTTATGTTCATTTTATTTCTCCCCCTCATTTTATATTCATTTCATTTCTCCCCCTCTTTTTATGTTCATTTCATTTCTCCCCTCTTTTTATATTCATTTCATTTCTCCTCCTCCTTTTCCATTTGCATTAATGTTACTGTCACCTTAATTTGACAATGGGAACCAACATCAGGTCTACATTCCACCACGGATCCGCAGCTGCACATGAAAATGCATGGGGCGCTGGGAGGAAGTGACATCATACAATCACTTCCTCCCAGCGCCCTGCAAAGTAATGAGACAGGCTACAGCTGGGAGGAAACGCTGACTGGCTGTGCCTCCGAGAATGACGGAGTTCGGAGGTGCGGCCTCGCTGGCCACTGAATCGATGCAATGCATTGACTCATGCAGATGGCAACATTGCGCTGCCGTTTCTTTGACATCCCGGTTAGTGCTGGTGTCGGCATGGAGCTGACGCTAGCACCAGAAAGGGAATGCCAGTGTCGGCTCCATGCCGAAGCTAGCATTCTATTCACAGCTCAATTTCCATTCGCCCTCTCCTAATTTCTACTCGCAAGTTATGAGGGGGCGAGTGGAAATTTTGACCACTGCTATATTGCATACAAAAAGGAAATTTTTAGCTAACTAATAATGGCCATTAATAGTATAAGCAAACTAGCCAACATCAAAGTAAATCTCTTTGGTTGATCCTAATCTAAACACTGTCTTTAAAAGCAATTGTGGAAAATGCATGTGAAAAAATATAATAAAAGTGCCAATATTTTTAACATGTATTTTTCTCTCAAAATACCTTATAGGGACACTATGTGCACATTATATATTGTCTTTTAAAAATATTACAATGTAAACCAATAAGAACACATAATACAAAATCATTCCTGACATGCTGAGGCTATAATCTAAACAACAAATGTTTTGCCAAATGACTTGACCTATTTAGGAGCTGCCATGGAAACAAACAAAACCATTACTGTCATTTTTCCTGCTTTTAACATTTTTATTTTGCTTATATTGTTTCTACGTATGACATGCTGTTTTACTAATAATTGTTCCATTATGTAGCACTGTTAATGTATGTATATACATAGATTTTATTCCAATCATGCAGCCCAATAATACTATACAGATGTCCAGCCAAAAACTGAATTAACAGCTATATTTTAAAACATAATCTCTGTATTTCAAAAATGTTAGTTTTTGTATTACTGCTGTGACAGCCAGGCAGAACAGGGAAAAGTATGATAAATATCCAATTCAATTCAAAACACAGTTATATATTAATTATGAAGTTGCAATATGATTTATGGAAATAAGCCTCGCTAAACACCTAACATAATTTGTGTTCGTCTGCAGATGGATCATTTCATCTTTATAGCCCTTTCGCTGGAAAGATGTAGACAGTTTGCTGAAGTGTCAAAGAAACCACATCGAGGAGAGAACTCCAGAAAATCCCATGTATGCTATCTCGCAGGACCGGAAGGACACTGGGAACTATTTATTCTAGCGGCAATAGAGGCTTGTGCTGTCCTCTGCACCGGGTGAACCATCTAAGTCAAGGATGTCAAATCCTGCCCCCCCCCCCAGATGTTTCTGAGCTACAAGTACCATAATTATATGGCTGTCTATTGCATTTAAAGATTTCTGGGAATTTTAGACCATCAACATACTGGGTCTGGCTTTTGACATCCCTGATCTAAGTGATAGTACAGCTTGGTAAACTCCAGAATATAAACCACCAAATATTATTTATGCTAATCTCTTTGGCTTCAGAAAACCATATATATTTACTATAATTTGTATTTGCAATATTTAGGCTATACATAAGCCTTTCTACGCCCACCATATTCTACCTATGAAATAAAGTCTTACCTATTTCTTCAGATGTTCAAAGGTGAGTTTTTGTTATATCTCTAGTTTAAAGCAACTAGCTCATGTTATCCTTTCCTTTCTTGAACAAGTAAAAAGAAAGAAATGACAAAGTAAAATATAAGAAAAATAAGTGTGCAAAAATAATTAAGTTTAAAAACGCACCAAAATCTGAATCATATAAGATATACAATAATCAGCAAATCAGAATATTACCAAATTTAAGGAAATAATATATAATTTTCATTCTTCCATAAAGGATGTATAAGAAGTAAATCAATCCACTGGAAGAAACAGGATTATTCAGCACACTCCGTTGTTTGCCGAAGTTGCAAACACTGATGAGAATGGCTGTTGTTGCATTTGTAACAAATGCAGCATTTTGTAAAAAGGAAATCCAAACAGTGGCAGGAGAAACTTCGCTGTGAAATTTCTACCGTTTGGATTTTTCTTCTGAAAAACATTGTGTGATGATTACAGCTCTGACCCCATATGTGAGCTGATCCAGGCCAGCTCTTAACGTTTGCCCTGTCATTCCTGCCTCCAGTCCGGGGTTTTCTTGCAGCCATGAAGATTGCTGTGCAGCATGCTATTTTAGAGTGTGACTCCCAATAGTGCTCTTTATGGGTAATTTTCTGTGTGTTTCTCTGCTGATCCTGCTGCCAGCAAGCTCCTCTGATTTGCTATTTGTACTGTTTATTTGTTTCCTGTTGTCTTTGACTTGCCCTCTGGTTTATATTTATTTGGTTTCCTGTTGACTTTGCCTTCCCTTGCCCTCTGGTTTATATTTTATTTCCACAGTTGTCCTTATCTTATTTTCCTTTTGCCTTTTACCCTTCTTGCTCTTGTGTGGATTATGTGTATTCACCTCTACTAGTTTGTGCTGCTTCTATGTACATTCTCCATGTACCGACCTGCTATAATATTTTAATACTGGTTTGGCTCTTAACCCTTTGTGTTGATGTGCTGACTACTCTGTGTACTGACCTGACATTGCATTGTGACTATTCTATGTGTCTTAACCCTTGTTGTGCTACATTAACCCCGTGTACCGACCTTGGCTATTTCTTTGACTATGTTTGTGTTTTAACCCATGCTGTTCTGATAACTTCCCTGTGCCGTTCCTGGCTTTTTCTGTCTTTGCCTGAGACCCAATACCACCATGTTTTTCTCTATAGATCCAGCCATTTCAAGGATTGGCTTGTTAGATTAGGTTTTTCTTTTTATTTGGTGGTTTGTGCAGGAGTCTCTTTCCATCCTAAAGAGCCTAAGTTATGGAAACATTTGTGTACAGTGCTCTTCAGAGGGAAATGCAATTTTTAAATAATGTAAATCTATACTATCATTGATATGTTCATTGTTTTTGAATTAGAATGATTGGGCTGAAAAGATAATATAAATTATTGTATATCTGGTTTAACCCTTTCATGCGGAGGACGCGCTCAGCGCGTCCTGCCGCATGGCCACTTCGCTGCGGAGGACACGCTGAGCGCGTCCTCCATGTGCAGCGGCGATCGGCCGGGATTCCGGCTGATCGCGGCAGCCCCCTGGTGCGGGCTGACATCATTGATGTCAGCCCAGCCTCCGGGACCCCGGCGGGCACAATAGACGTCATCACGCATGCGCGATGATGTCTATTTCAGGCACCCCCCGCCATTGCGGGGAAAGTGCCTGAAGGGGAGGGGGGAGGTCCTCCCCCCCTCCCCATCTGTGCGGGCCAGCCAGTAAAGGCAGACACCACTTGGAAGGGCACAGCCTTCCCTTCCAAGCGGCGGCTGTCTTTAACCCCTAGGGGGCTGGATCGCGATATGGCGCTAACATGCGCCGTATCGCGGTCCCCTCCCGGAGCTGGCCGACATCTTGGATGTCGGCCAAGCTTCCGGGATTTCCCCTAATGACTGGTGTCATTGCGCATAGTGCAATGGCGCCAGCCCCGCAATTAACCCCTTGCTGCCACCTATGGTGGAGATAGGGGGTTCCAATGAGATCATGCCAAACTAATCTTATTGATTTTTTTGATTGGGTAACAAAAATAATAGACATAGGTGGTGCAGTAGACATTGCTTATTTAGATTTCAGTAAGGCTTTTGATACTGTTCCGCATAGAAGGCTTATCAATAAATTGCAATCTTTGAGCTTGGATCCCAATATTGTTGAATGGATTAGGCAGTGGCTGAGTGACAGGCAACAGAGGGTTGTGGTAAATGGAGTTTATTCGGCGCAAGGTCTTGTTACCAGTGGGGTACCTCAGGGGTCAGTACTTGGACCCATTCTCTTTAATATTTTTATTAGTGATATTGCAGAAGGTATTAATGGTAAAGTATGTCTTTTTGCTGATGACACAAAGATTTGCAACAGGGTTGACGTTCCTGGAGGGATCAGCCAAATGACAAATGATTTAGGTAAACTAAAAAAATGGTCGGAGCTGTGGCAATTGAGTTTTAATGTGGAGTTTTGAGTTTTAATGTGGATAAGTGCAAGATAATGCACCTGGGACGTAAAAACCGAGTCCTAACCTCAACATCTGAGGAAAGGGATTTAGGGGCTATTATTTCAGAGGATCTAAGGGTAAGTAGTCAATGTAATAGTGCAGCAGGAAATGCTAGCAGAATGCTTGGTTGTGTAGGGAGAGGTATTAGCAGTAGGAAAAGGGAAGTGCTCATGCCACTGTACAGTGCACTGGTGGGACCTCACTTGGAGTACTGTGTGCAGTACTGGAGACCGTATCTCCAGAAGGATATAGACATCTTAGAGAGAGTTCAGAGAAGGGCTACTAAAATGGTGTGAAGGAGAAAAGTTACCAGGAAAGGCTTAATGATCTTAACATGGAAAAAAGACGAGACAGAGGAGATATGATAGAAACATTAAAATATGTAAAGGGAATCCACAAGGTAGAGGAAGGGAGTATAATTAAAAGGAAACAAAGTAGCAAAACAAGAGGACATAGTCTTAGATTAGAGGGGCTAAGGTTTAAAAGTAACATCAGGAAGCATTATTTTACTGAGAGGGTGGTGGATACATGGAACAGCCTTCCAGTTGAAGTGGTAGAGGCCAAAACAGTAATTGAATTTAAGCAGGCATGGGATAGGCATAAGGCTATCCTAAACAAAAGATAAATCCAGGTAAAGTATCCATGTAATTGGGCAGACTAGATGGGCCGAAAGGTTCTTATCTGCCGACATTTTTTTATGTTTCTATCTCCCGATCTGTGACAGCTAGGGGGTTAATGTTTGATATCATTGGAACGGCCAGAGCATGGCCTTTTCAATGATACCAAACATGACCATGTACAGTTTAAAAAAAAACATTAAAAAAATTTAAAATTAAAAAAAAAAATTAAAAAAATGTTTTTGTTTTTGTTTTGTTTTATTAATGCAGCAATATTGTTCCCATTTCAATTATAATGTGAACAATGATGCTGCATTAACGACTTTTTCTATGGGGGGCGTTTGCCAAAAAACACATAATTTTCCCCAAAAAAGTAACGATTCCCCGTTTCTAACTTTTTTAACAAGCGCACCCCATAGAAAATATAATCGCAAACACTCGCGTGTTAAAATGTGAAAAAAAAACACTTTACACGTTGTAAATTATTGAAAATTCAAATTTTATTGCATTTTATGTTATAATATACAGACAGGACATAACGTATACATATAATAATGATATATTATGAATCTGCCGAGTCTCCCGGAAAGAATGATATATAATAGACATGTGCATTCGTTTTAGTACTAAAACGATTTAGTCCGAATTTTGGGATAATTTAGTTTTAGTATGACTCAAGAGATACGAAACTGCTCAGTACAAAAAACGAAAGAAACTAAAATAAAATGCACTACATTTTAGTTTCAGTCCTTTTTGTGATATTACATTGATGAGTGAAGGAAACCAGTAATGAAGAGCGCAACATCGCAAAGCTACAGAAAAAGTTTGTATGCGTAATCCTTCCTGACCCCCTTCCCTGAAAATCTGACAGTGATAGAGTTCCAGAATACTCACTCACAGCACAGACAGCCAGCACAGGAGAGGAAACCTTTACTTAACCCTTGCATGTCTATGAGGCAGACAAGATGATAAAAGCAGCTGGAGAAGGAAAATATTCAAATAAATAACACTGAAAGCTAATGACAGAGGAGGGCTGGATAGTAAAAAACCCTTTATAACAAGCAGCGCTGGGAGAAGAGAGGGACTTTATAAAACGTGTGTTATCTCCCATCCCGCTCTGCATAATAGGGGCTTGGGTCTGATACATTTTATATTATCCAGGAGCACTATCCCCCTTTCCTCATCTATAATACACATTTTATATAAAGTCCCTCTCCTCTCCCAGTGCTGCTTGTTATAAAGTTTTTTTTACATCTGATACATTTAGTATCCAGCTCTCACAGTTACTCTGTCATTATGAGCCTTCAGTGTGATTTATTTGAATGATTCTCTGGATTTAAAGTGCTTTATTTTATTATAAAAATAAATTTGCACCAGTCATCTCTTCTCTGAGCTTTCAGACCAATTTACGTTAATATTTTCCCTCTCCCCTGCTTTTTTATTCCTGTGTCTCCCCCACAGAGATACAAAGTTTAAGTAAAAGTTCCCTCTCCTGTGCTGGATAAGCATTGCATTCTGAAGTTCTGCACCCTCCACATGCCAATGCAGTAGGATGTTCTATACAGAGAGGGGCATTAATTAATGCAGGTGGATGTTGTATACCTTATACAGAGAAGGGTATTAATTAATGCAGGAGGATGTTCTATACATTTACAGAGAGGAGCCTTTTTTTTTTTTTTGCCCTTTAAATCCAGTGGCTATGAGCACTGAGATCGGCTTCTTGTTACATTATCTCTCAGTACGATGTATCAGGCTCAGTTGTTACAGTAACTGACTGTAACAGCGCTCAGAGTTTCAGTAAAACAAGGAAATAATATTGTTCTAACCTCCTTATATATAAAAATATTATTTACTAGTTTTACTGAAACTCTGAGCGCTGTGATGAGCAGCAGTCAGTTACTGTAACAGCTTTGCCTGACACATTGTGCTGAGAGTGAGAGATACTGTAACAAGCAGCGATCTCAGCCCTCTGAGGAGCCACTATAATAGTAATTGTATCCACTGGATTTCGGATGAATGAAATTAGTTTTCATACTAAAGAACTGAAAACGAATTTCTTTAGCAACTAAATAAATTGCATTTTAGGACTAATCCTAATTAGGATTAGAAATTTTGTGCTGTGCACATGTCTAATATATAATATGTCTGGGTCAATTAATAAAATGTGACTTCAAATCGCATTTAAACATGATGAGCGAAACCGGTAAGGCTGGGGTCAGACCAGCGCATTTTTAACGTGCGTTCTGGCGCACTTAATCACGGCCGCACTAGCAGCAAATGACGGGCAATGACAGCCAATATACGAAGTACGGTCGCACGAAAGTCCGGCCGCGCAACGCAAGTGGAAAATGAACGCATTTTTTAGAGAACGCAGAACCGCTAGTACTGACGTACAGAGTGCGCTGCGCCCGCTAGCGGTGTGTGTGTGTGATTTGGAGACGTCAGACCCTGCTCGTGTCCGGCCAACATAACGTCCAGACGCAAAAAGTTTCCTGGTTTGGATTCGTAAAACATCACGCACGAAAATGCGCATCGTATGACCGTTTTCGCATATTCCGTGAAAAAATACATCAATGCGTTCGGACGCACTTTTTTACGTTCGCGTGTAAAAAATGCTTTCATTTGACCCTAGCCTTAAATTGAGCTCAGCACAGAGGTGTGAAAAGGCTCAGCAGCAAAAGAGTTAAAACAAGCTCTCCATTATTTTTCAAGTGGAAATCCCATGTCATTTAAATACAGTAAAAGTGATATAGATAGATAAATAGAAATGGTCAAATATGCTAATGGCTATTTGTAGTGACCATGGGCTATATTACAATCTTTGCGCAAAAACCCTAGTGCAAAGCGAAAATTTTTGTGCCAAGCATTAAACTTTTGCGCGCAAATCACTGCTGGGATTACAATCCTCAAGGCTTTTTTCTTCCGACGATCAATTGTGCGCGCAAACAGGGTGCCCAAAGGCACGCGCAGTACCATCTAGCGCAAAAATATTTGCGCGGGCTGTTGTTTTTAGCGATTCAGCATCAGAATTAAGAACCACACCTATCTCACGTTAATAAATTGCGCCTGCCACAGTCAATCTGATCTCTGACTGTGTCTGTTCTATTTTTAGGCAGTTACAGCGTCCCGGGTGGTTGGTGATTTTGGTGAGTATAGAGAGAGAGAGATAAAGAGAGAGGAGATATTAGTGCAGGAGCAGGTTCATTTGCGTGTCATCACACATACATCACATAGATCCACATTACACATAATCACACGCACATCTATAAATTACTAAGCAGCACACATCACTACACATCAATACACAATACACATAGGCACCCATACACCACCAAACAGCACATACATACTTGTCATAACCCCTACTTACCCCCTTTTGTATTCATCTTGTCACCCTAACCCTGTGTATTCCCCATTGTAATTGTCTGTAACTGTTTGTCATGTAGGGTGCAGGGAGGAGAGATGGAGGGAGGAGGAGTCTTGAGGAGCAGCAGGAGGCGAGGAGAGATAGAGAGGTGTCAGGGCGAGGGAGTCAGGGTTGGTAGCAGACGTGGAGAGGGAGGTAGCAGACGTGGAGAGGGAGGTAGAAGATGTGGAGAGGGTCAGCGTAGGAGTGGGGAGCGTAGGAGTGTGGAGCGTAGGAGTGGAGAGTGTAGGAGTGGGGACCGTAGGAGAGAGCGTAGGAGCGGTGAAAGGGCCTCGAGTCCTGAGAGGGACACCCGTGGAGCAGGGGAGAGGCGTAGGACTCAGAGTGAGGGTAGTGAGGATGCCAGGCCAGGCCCATCCAGCCAGTGGACAGGTGTGGCGCAAGGGACAGGACAGGGAGTCAGAGGACAGAAACACTCTGGGACACAGGTGTCCCAAGGGGCCTCAGGTACAAGGATCCGAGAGGAGAGCTACACTCTCGAGGATGAAGACTGTCCTGATATGGGAATATATGGCAAGGGCACATCGGCTGGACGATGCATCCCTCTCCGAACAACAGCGTCAAAGGCTGTGGAGGGAGATACGTGGAGCTGTGTGTGCGTGCTGGGGAAGAGCCGTACAATGTAGTCCATAAAACACCGCTACCAGGATTGCAACCGGGAGCTGAAGGCAAAGCTGGACAGGGAACGGGGTGAGGCAATGAGAACTGGTGGTGGACCGCCGCGCAGAGTCGTATATACTGACTGGGAGGAGATGCTCAAGGAAAGGATCACCGCAACCAGTGTGGCAGGATTCCCAGGCACCCAATCACCAGTTGTGCTACCACCGACTGAGCCTGAGTATTGCTTTCATCTTGACTAATGTGATCATTGTAATTACAGCTAATTTGTACAGCCATATACTGTAGTTTATGCAAATGTTTTAACTACATATCCCAAGATGCCTTGTCACCCATTCGCTACAAAGTGCATCATGTGATGTGCAGTGCAAAAATATTAGAACATGCCAGGTTGCAGGATATATACTGTACAGTGTTAAATGTTCATTTCTTTACAGAAGGCCTTTGCTATAGTGGTGCATGTTGTCATTGATGCGTGTGTCTCCAAGTAAGGATTTCCTGACATGGTGACACATGCATCTGTATTGTTTCATACACTTCAGTGTTTACAGGGTTAAATGTGCATTTCTTTACAGGAGGCCTTTGCTATAGTGGTGCATGTTGTCATTGATGTGTGTGTCTCCAAGTAAGGATTTCCTGACATGGTGGCACATGCATCTGTATTGTTACATACACTTCAGTGTTTACAGGGTTAATTGTACATTTCCATAATGGAGGGGGAAATGCACCTTCTTGTTAGTAGATATCAGTAGGCCCGTACACAATGGTCTAATGGCCAGCTTTACATGGACAGATCAATGTTGTTGACTCTTGATCGAGCTGATGGCATGGCCTGTCTGACTGGGTACCATATCTGTGCCAGTAGGACAC
The DNA here is from genome assembly GCA_009667805.1 of Leptobrachium leishanense. NCBI lineage: Eukaryota > Metazoa > Chordata > Amphibia > Anura > Megophryidae > Leptobrachium > Leptobrachium leishanense. Next base: position 212,674,896 of record CM019066.1, read on the forward strand.
ATCTCACTAATAGTGTACACACTTAAAGATCTAAAAATTACTTATCTGGCATATAACATTCCGCTGTATGTCCAGTTGACATATAATAACTCCTATATTCCATAAAAACATGAAATGGAGAACATATAGTGCAATATTGTCTGTATACAGTATATAAAATATCTTTAAGAAAAATTGTTTTGGCTTTCAACTCACAAGGAAGGAGCCCTAATTGGCTCTAATTTCTGGCTTCTTGACCTCTTTTAGGGGGGTCACACCCAACACATCGAAATAACAGGTTGCAGATGCTGTGTCTTTAAGCAGTATGGTGCTTCAAAAATAGAGAGAAAGGCTTCATTGCGCAGATATATTATTCTTTTGAGAGTATAGTAATTAAATAAATTATACTCACGAATTCCTGAGCCTCTATTTTCCAAGTGGCTCAGTATAAGCGCATCACAGAATCAAGGCACACTCATGAATCGCCATATGGTGTTCACCGTCATCAGGGTAGCTTTTTCTCCAGTTGAAATTGCAGGTGAAGTGTTCCAATAAGGAGGTAAATCCACTTTGCAATAAAACAATTTATTAAAATACACTAAATAAAAATAAACATCCTCAGATACGCGTTTCACCTGTCTCTACTGCGGGTTTCCTCAGTCTGTGATGTTTAAAGTTAAAATAAGGCTCTTTATAGTCATTTGGATCCCTCATTCATTGCACATAATGATTCACATGTGTTTCAATGCCCACCTCCGGTTTGCGTTACACCAAGCTCATTCAGTCTGGTTCTTCTTAGTTCCGGTTTGCGTTCCACACTGACCCGCACTTACTTCCGGTCCGGCTTCTCAATCTCGCTGTTACCACATTTGCTTCCTGTAGTAACAGCGAGATTGAGAAGCCGGAGCGGAAGTAAGTGCGGGTCAGTGTGGAACGCAAACCGGAACAAAGAAGAACCAGACTGAATGGGCTGTGTGGAACGCAAACCGGTGAACGGTGAACACCATATGGCGATTCATGAGTGTGCCTTGTTTCTGTGATGCGCTTATACTGAGCCACTTGGAAAATAGAGGCTCAGGAATTCGTGAGTATAATTTATTTAATTACTATACTCTCAAAAGAATAATATATCTGCGCAATGAAGCCTTTCTCTCTATTTTTGAAGCGCCATACTGCTTAAAGACACAGCATCTGCAACCTGTTATTTTGATGTGTTGGGTGTGACCCCCTAAAAGAGGTTAAGAAGCCAGAAATTAGATCCAATTAGGGCTCCTTCCTTGTGAGTTGAAACCCGAAACAATTTTTCTTAAAGATATTTTATATACTGTATACAGACAATATTGCACTATATGTTCTCCATTTCATGTTTTTATGGAATATAGGAGTCATTATATGTCAACTGGACATACAGCGGAATGTTATATGCCAGATAAGTAATTTTTAGATCTTTAAGTGTGTACACTATCACTGAGATTGAAATTTGCGCTCACACTGGGACTGATGTCCAAATTTTTTCTGCATGTTTATTTACAGTATGTGTGGGGTACACATGGGTGTTAGAGCTGCATAAAAGTTTAAGAGATTTGTGAATTGCTGATCTGCGCCGTTGTTTCACTTTTTGCCTATATTGGCAGTTGTTGTCTTCATATCTCACTGATGGTGTGCCATGTCACAGTCAGTGAGACGTCCTAATCACTTTTAATATCTGAAGGTCAACAATAGTGATGCATACTATAATTATAGTATGCATCACACATCGATGACAACATGCACCCCTATAGCAAAGGCCTCCTGTAAAGAAATGCACATTTAACCCTGTAAACACTGAAGTGTATGAAACAATACAGATGCATGTGTCACCATGTCAGTGTCCCAGTTCAACCTGCGCAATATAGTCACACGACATTCAGGTGTGAATCTGCAGATCTCTCATAGCTCTGCTTGACATCTATGAAAAGCCTGCAAGTAAAGATGATTCATATTTATTTGCATCTAATCATATGCTGGCACCTGTGTCTGACACTTCATCGTTTTGCTATAAATTGAAAATACATCCTACTATGTATTGAGAATTGTACTCATGTCATCCTGTCCTCTCTCCATAGATGCACCACCTATCGCACAGTCCGCCCAACGAACCTCATCACCTTTCTCCCCCCAGGTTGAACGCTATTTAAGCAAACACTCTTTATCTGATTTCCTGGGGAGGAAGACGTGTACGAGCTACTGGACATCTCACCGCCAGCATCTTCCCCAGCACCACCAGAAGATGTCCTCTCACCAGTACCACCATCACCTCTGTACCAACGGAGAACACGGCCCCAAGGCCAACAACTCCTGCATGCTGTGGGTCATCTGCAACCCCGCAGCAGGCACAAGCCGAGCAGACACAACCCCAGCAGCCGACGGAACCCAGACCCTGGGATGAGCCATCCCTCCTTCAGCTGTACGACACCATCCAGCATCTCACAGAGAAACGTGAGGGTAGGCAACAGGAGGACATGATTGTGGGGGAGAGGCTGTATGCCATACAGCAGGAGCAGCGGTCAATGTGCCGGGAGCTCCAGAGGGGGATCCATGAGATGGCCACCCATATGCGGCTAATTCAGGGGGATATCTCCGCAGGCCTCAACCATCTGGGGAACATTCTGGAGGTGCTGGTGGAGCAGCAGCGCTCAAGCCTGACCATTCAGAAACTCCCGACACGACCACCCTCTCCAGTCCAGACAGCATTCCAGCCACTGCAGCCAGCACCACAGCCACCTCAGCCAGCACCAGAACCAGCACAGCCAGCACCACAGCCACCTCAGTTAGCACCAAAACCAGCACCACCACAGCCAGCACCACAGGCACCTCAGCCAGCACTTAACCTCTGTCCCTAGACACAGTAGCCATGTGTCAGACAGTCAGCCCAGTGCCTCATCGTCGCAAGAGTCCTCAAGAGTAGGAAATCCAATGTAGTGTCGTCAGTTGCGCTTCATTGCTTTCAGGAAGCGATGGAGCACGATGGAAAAGGTGCTCTGACTGACACCGCCTAATTCCGCTAGAGGCTTCTGGAAGGTGCCAGTGGCGAGGAACCTCAGGCAACACAGCAACTTGGTCATCCCTGGGACAGATATCCGTGTCCCTGACCTGGACTCCAGATGGGACCACAGCTGGAGGTAGTGCCGGTTTATCTGTGCCCACATCAGACGGTAGCGGAGACGGCACTCTGCATCAGTGAGATGCTCCAATCTCAATCTTGTCCTTGCGAAATGAGGTGCCCATGGAACAGCACGCACCCTCTCCAAATCCTGCTGCCATTGGTGACGCGCTCTCTCTCTCTGACGCAATATCAGCATATATGCTGCAGCAATATCAGAGCACACACAACTTCCTCCATAGTAATCGTTTGGTATGAATTGAATGGGTAACTGTGCTTTGGTACATTCCTTTTTATGGGCTTGGATATTTGTGGTTAGCCAGGTTGTTCAGATTTGCCATTAGCACCAGCTTTTTGCAGTTGCTAAAATTATGCTCGCAATGGCTATGCGGTAATTACCGCAAATAGATTGTAATAACATCCTCGTACCAGCGCACATTCACATTTACGCTCACAATGTTAAGTATAGGACATGCGCAGTACAGTACGCGTGCGCAGGGTTCGCGCAGGTTCACCCGCGGTAGACGATTGCAAGCGGTTGTTGCACTGACTATATAATACGGCATTCGGCGTAAAGGGTTTTGCCCCTCGCGTTAATGGTGTTTTGTGCCGGCGCAAACGTTTGTGTGAAGATTGTAATATAGCCCCATAATTTTTAAGAATGTGGTGCCCAAAGAATGCTAACAAAATCTAAAAACAATATTGCGTTTTCTGTTTGCAATTTGTAGCACAAACTTCACCGTGTTCAGTTAGGAAAGGGATATGGTGCAGGCCCAAGACCACTAAGGAAGTGAGTTGTGAGATTCAGTCAGAAATGTTAAATTGTCAAGAGAAATTGCAGATAGTTTGCAGACCGAGAGATAACCCTTTCGCTGAGGACAACATGTGGGAGACATCATTGAGCGATTACCACTCGCTGCGGACCACTTCCGGTATATAGTTATACAGGCCGAAGAAAGATGTGCGTTCTTCAAGTTCAGCCTTTCACACATCACCTACTGCTGTTGTTTCAAAAGAAAGCAAAAAAAACACAGTCTGAAGTGCTTTCCAAATATGCTATGGTGACCCAGCACATCACGGGGAACTGTAGCACTGTCCTCTAGGGCAATTATGGCACGCACACACCGTCTCTCTTGTAATTTTGCGTTTATTTCTGCACCTCAGCAATCAAACAAACTTGTCTTAGCACTTACTGAACAATAAAACATCCCTCACTAACTTTGCAAAAATAAAGATGAAAAAACCTTTGCCAGCCTTATCGCAGGCACCCCAAGCTTCAGAGCTCCACTGTGTTTGCTGCTGCTGCTTGCTCTCTCTTTCTCACTTCCTTCTCCCCTTCACCTCCTGGAAACACTGGAAATGCTGGAAACACTTATCCTGATTCGCAGCAGGTGGGAGGAACCTTGTGGCAAGCAATTCAAAAAACACATATTGCCCTCCAGGGCTTAAACAACCCAATCCCCTTGCACAAATACTGTATAGGGGAAATATACACACCATTGTAAACCATTCCCCTCACCTTATCACACATCATACTGGGAAAAAACTCCTTCTTGACCCCAGATGGCAGCAAGATTTCTCCTTCGATCAAGCAGCTTTTATCCACATATTAAATATTATAACCCTTAATATTTTGTTTTTTCTTTTAGTCATTGTTTAAAAGTCTATGCAGACTCTGACCCAACCACCTCAACGGGCAGGGAATACCACTGTTTATTGTTCTCACTGTTAAAAAAAAAACCTTTCCTGTACTTTAGGCTGAATTTCCTTTTGACCAGTCTAAATGAGTATCAGGTATGGTGTATAGGGAGGTGTGGGTATGAGCTCAAGGGTGCAGTAACACAACAGGCAGATGCTTGAATAGGGTTTAAGGCTGGGGTCAGATGAACGCAGTGCGAATGCGCGTGCAGCCGCACTTTATCACGGCCGTAGTAGCAGCAAATGACGGCCAATGAAGGGCAATATACGAAGTACGGCCGCACGAAAGTTCGGCCGCGCAACACAAGCGGCAAACTAACGCATTTTTCAAGAACGTGAAACCATTAGTACTGATGTACAGAGTTCTCTGCGTCCGCTAGCGGCATGTGTGCGTGATTCGGAGACGTCAGATGCTGCTAATGTCCGGCCTACATAATGTCCAGACGCAAAAAGTGTTTTATTGATGTTCCGTACAAAATCACGGATGAAAATGCGTATCGTATGACCACTATCGCTTTTTCCGTGAAAAAATACGTCCATTCGTTTGAACGCACTTTTTCACGGACGACGTGAAAAATGCGTTCATCTGACCCTAGCCTTAATGGTGATTTATTGTAAGGATTAAGAAAAAAAATTGACAAATGAATGGCAGGGCAACAAGCCACAGAGGGCAACACATCAGAAACTTACAAGAGGTTAGAGATAGCAGAAAGGAGAGGAAAAGGGCTTGCTGGAAATTGGCAGGAACCAAAGGGCTAGTATTGACTGAGCAGGAACACAGATTGAAGCTCTGAAAGGCAGAGGGCACAGCAGGAGGCTTGGAGGGTAGGACAGGAGGCTTGGAGGGCATGACAGGAGGCTTGAAACTTGGGACACAGCAGGAGGCTTGGAGCTTGAGGGACACAGCAGGAGGCTAGAGGGAACACAGCAAGAAGGCTTGAGGGAACAGGCTTCTAATTAGGGAGCACACACACCAAATCCTGCCAATGCTGTAGCAAAGGACTCAGGGAGCTCCACCCATACGCAGGGCTTTACAGGACTTGTTAGGGAGAGCACCTGTGGTTGCCTGTAGGAGAACCAGAGTGTTTGCAAGATCTGGAAATCAGGACATAGCAGGAAATGGGCTGCCATGATTTTAAGGACTGAGCAGCACAAGTTTGCTCCTGCCTACGATGTCACTGGTGTGTACCATGACAATGAATAACCTCATTAGATCCATTCCAATGTGCTGTTTTTCTAAACTAAACAGATTTAAGCTTATTAGTCTTTTTTCATAATTTAGATCCATAACTTCCATTCACCTTACTAATTTAGGTGTCACATATCCGGTCGCCGGCGCCGCAGGAGGAACAAACCAGGCGCTGGTTCATTCTCGAATCCCTAAATCCACCCCTCCATACCTTTCAGTTTCATCTCCAGCCTGCAAGAGGTGCAGGTGCACCTCACCATTAAGCCTGCATCTCTCCATAAAACAGCAAAGGTCCCACAATGCTTGGCTTTTGCATGCTTGCTAATCTGGCCCTAAAGCCTGCAATAGCCTCCTCTGTTTTCCCTATCTGTTCCTGAACCTCTCTGTTGATATTCTGTTGCCAAACCCCTGCTTGTATTAGACTACTCTTTTTTGCCAAACTCTATATTTGAACAATCTGTTGCTGAACCTTCTGCTTACATAACTGACTACGCCTTTGCCTGCTCGTTCTGTAATCCTGCTGTGAAAACCCTCCTTCATTTATTTATAAGACTTTTTTCCTTTTTTCCTCTGTTCATCTATGTTTAGTGCTTCTGTTTAATCTTATTCTTATATCTTGTGTTTTGTTTCCTTCTAATCTGATTCCCTGGTCCTTTCTCCTTCTTTTTCCTGTTTTCAGTTCCTTCATTTATAGTATTCTAAGGCTGGGGTCAGACGAACGCAGTGTTAACGTCCGTGTAGCCGCACTTTAGTACGTCCGTGGTAGCAGATAATCATGATCAATGAAGGCCCACACACGAAGTACGTCTGCATGGAGGTGCGGCTGCACTACAGACGCGGCAAACTGACGCAGGTTAGCAAGAATGTCGATCCGCTAGGAGGGACGTGCGGAGTGTGCCACGTCCGCAACGTCTGCAAAGCTTTGTGTGTGAGTGATGGAACGTGGTCAGACGGACTGCATTTATAACTCCAGCATTTTTGACAGACAAAATGTTTTTTCATTTTAATTTATTTTCCCTCCTACATCCGTCATGAATAACGTCAGCCACAAAAACAGACTGTGTGGCCACTACTGCGTCTTCCGTCAAAAAGTGCGTCCGTACTGCACGGCGCACAGTCCGTAGATAACGCGCTTGTCTGACCCTAGCCTTATTGTATTGAATAAATATCCTTTTGTATATTTCACACTTGCATATATTTGCTTATTATTTCATCGCATAGTGGGCTCGACCAGCAATCCTGCCATCTGAATTGTGACATTAGGTGCCCACCTCTCCACTTTTTCTAGTGCCATAACACTTTTTTAATAAAACAGCTGCTCAACATTGCACAGCATATTCAAAGTGTCGTTTTACCATTGCTTTATAAAGAGACAAAATTATGTTTTGATCCCAAGTACTAATTCCCCTTCTTATACATGTAAGTAACTTCCTGGACTTGTCGACTGCTATTAGACATTGCACATTGTTGCTTAGTTTGAAGTCTATGACTATTCCCAAATCCTTCTCCAGCTTTGATTTCCCTAACTCGGTACCATTTACGGTATAAGTTGCACGTGTGTTCTTCACTGCAAAGTGCAAAACATTGCATTTTTGTACATTAAAATTCATCTGCCATTTGAGTGCCCAGTCCCCCAATCTATCTAAATCCCTCTGCAGCAATATATTATCTTACTCAAATTGTATCACCATTCCTAGTTCTGTGTCATCTGCAAACACTAACAAATGACTTTCGATGTCTATTTGAAGAACATCTATAGATAAATTGAATAGAAGTGGTCCTATAACAGACCCCTGAGGAACACCATTTACCACTAATGTCCTTCTTGAAAATTTACCATTTATGACCACTTTGTACTCTATCATTTAGCCAGTGTTCTATCCAGGAACAAGAATTTTCATTTAGATCAATTTTTCTTAATTTAAATAGTAACCTCTTGTGCGGAACTTTGTCAAAAGCTTTGGCAAAATCCAAGTAAATCACATCCACTGCAACCTCCTGATCTACACTTCTACTTACTTCTTCACAGAATGCAATTAAGTTAGTCTGACATGATTTGTGTTTCATAAATCCATGCTGATTTCTGCTGATTAGATTATACCGCCTAATGAATTCCTGTATTTTATCCCTTAGTAGGACCTCAAATACTTTCCGAGCCCCAGATTTTAAACTCACGGGTTTATAATTCCCAGGACGAATTATTATTTTCAAATTCTGTGTTTTATGAAAGTTTATCAACATAGTACACAGTAATAATTAAGCAGTTAGCATGTACAAGGAGAAATAAAAGAATTTTGGAACATAATAAAAGAAGCACTAGAAGGGATGGATAGCCCATTGACGAAGAGTATGTGAGCTGAGAATGCTAAAATGTAGCAGCATATCAGTACCCGAACAAACAAGATGCACAAAGAGGCCAGAGAGAAATAGAAAAAAGATGAAAGGATGAAAAAAAAGAGGGGAGTTTAAGGGAACATGGGTAGTGAGCTCACTAGGGTAAGGATGATTAGCTAATCCAGGAACCCAATGTCCGCAGGTAAGAATGTAGAGTTTTGTGCAGTTGCGAGGTGAGTTGCTCCATAGTGAGGATGTAATGAAGTTCTGGGAATGAGGGAAGAGTTGGCTGACTCCAATGTCTTGCCAATGATCTGCGAGCTGCCAAGGATACACGAGCTATGAGCTTATTCTCACATTGTCAAAATCTGTCAAGGGGGAGTGAAAGGAGAAACCAAGGGGGAGTGAAAGGAGAAAAGTCCAAGGGCTAACCTCGACTGGTCGTTGTAGTGCTTGTTGGAGCCACCTGGCATCAGTGGACTAGGGACATGCCGTCAGGGTAGGAAGGTGAGGCAGAGCCTCACTTGCCATTAAACGATAAAATAATAAAAGAAAATAAAGTATACTTACCTGCTCCGGGTCCCACGCCTTATTATTATTATTATTATTCTTTATTTAAAAAGCGCCAGCATATTCCGCAGCGCTGTACAATAAGCACAGTATAGACAGGGTTACAATACATTGAACAACATTTGACAAACATTACAGGAGGAGATGAGGGCCCTGTTCCCGTGGGAACTCACAATCTAGGAGGGTTGGGGTTGGAAACAGGAGGAGAGGACTGTAAGGTGAGAGTGATTGATGGTTGTGTCAGTGAGTTGGGTGGTAGGCTTCCCTAAATAGGAATGTTTTAAGGGAGCGTTTGAAGGAAGAGAAGTTAGGGGAAAGTCTGACAGTACGAGGGAGAGCGTTCCAGAGAGTGGGGGCTGCGCGTGAGAAATCCTGCAGTCTATCATGGGAAAAGGTGATGCGGGGAGAAGCTAGGCGCAGGTCACTGTTTGACCTTAGGGAGCGGGCTGGGGTGTATCTGGTGATTAGTGAGGACAGGTAGTGGGGCGCTGAGTTAGTGAGGGTTTTGTAGGTAAGGATAAGGATTTTGAACTTAATTCTGCAGTGGATGGGGAGCCAGTGAAGGGACTCGCAGAGGGGAGCGGCAGAGACAGAGCGGCGGGTGAGGTGAATTAGCCTGGCGGAGGCATTCAGGATGGATTGTAGGGGGGAGAGGCGGGACAGAGGGAGGCCAGATAAGAGATTATTGCAATAGTCGAGTCGGGAGATTACCAGGGCGTGTATGAGTTGTTTTGTGGCGACAGCGGTAAGAAATGGCCGAATTCTGGAAATATTATGCAGTTGGTATCGGCAGGAGGAGGAAAGAGACGGGATGTGGGGGATGAAGGAAAGAGCAGAGTCAAGTGTAACTCCAAGACAGCGAACTTGGTTTGATGGGGAGATGGTGATACCCTCCACTGTGATAGAGAAGTCAGGAGGTGGGGAGGCATTGGAGGGAGGAATAAGTAGGAGCTCAGTCTTTGACATGTTGATCTTTAGGTGGTGGGAGGCCATCCAGGAGGAGATGCCAGATAAACAGTCACTGAGCCTTCAGCTCAATCCTCTTCCTCTGCACGCATTCTTTTTCACGGCCTGCACAATTTGCATAGCGGGACGCTTCCCTGCAATGCTAATAGAGTAAGCTGCTCAAGAAGTCTGCAGCCACGCGTCTGTTCAAATTGGAACACACTTAAGCTGCCTACTTCTAGAACACTGCTCGTCAGAGCCTCAGAGAGGCACTGACAGAGCAATAAAATAGCTTGGATTGGCTGGGTGGAGTAGAGGTAACATCACTGCTCTATAACCGTGGAGAGAGACCATGGAGACACAGGTCTGATCCCAGCAAGAGCACCTCTCCAGTAAGTGTCCTTGGGCAAGACACCTAACGGTACATACTTGAAAAAGAGAGAAATCTCAATGTATCCTTCCTGGTAAAATCTTTTCTCCAAAAAAAAAAATTGGGAAAGCACCATTGGTCTATTCAAAAAACCACCTGAATTGGATAGTGGTGGATACAGAGTATGACAGGCACAGAAAAACAGTTTTTCTCTCATATTGTTTAATTGTAAAGTATATTATATGATGAAAATAATGGTATCTTTAGAAAGTCCATGTAATGGTGAGAAAAACTGTATATAATATGTGTGGGTACAGTAAATGAGTAAAAGATAATTTACAGCTAAACACAAACCGCAGAAAGTTAGTTAATATCTGGGTATAGCTGGCTCTGATACTAGCCAGTGCCTCTCCAGCCGCTGACCTCACCGCACGTCCCTGCAGTGAACCAGTATGAGTGACAAGATGGACATTGCCACTAGGGATGAGCCGAACACCCCCCGAGTTCGGTTCGGGCTCGAACCCGAACTTCCCATTTGTTCGGGTCCGAACCTGAACCCGAACCCCCATGCAAGTCAATGGGGCTGAAAATTCGGTTTCTTAGAGTGCCCTCCAAGAGGGCATATATGCTACATATTTGCCATAAAAGGTGTATGGGGGTCTGGGTAGTGCCCTGGGGGACAGGAAACAAGGACAAAAAGTAAAAAAAAAACATTTTTAAAGGGACAGTGAGTTTTCCATGAAATAAGGGTTAAAAATAAAAACAAAAAATTCCTTAAAATATCGTGCCTGGGAGGTCCCCATAACCTGCCCGTGAAGTGGCGGATTTCTAGGATGTATAGAAATATGTAAAAACCAAAAAATGACATTTCAAATGACAGTAAATGCTTTTCCTTTAACCCCTTAGGGACCTTGGACGTACCATGTACGTCATGGCCGCGGGTCTCTTTTAGACCCGCTGACGTACATGGTACGTCCTGCGGTGTTTTGAGCGCTGGAAGCGATCGGATCGCTTCCAGCAGCTCAAACGCCATTGCAGGATGCCTGGGAGTCCAGCCATCCATGCAATGGCGGTTGCAAGTGCCGGGGCACCTTGTGATCGCTCTCCGGGAGCGATCAACATCTGGTTTTACCGGAGAGGTGCCTGGCACTTCTAGAGAGCGCTGGAAGCGATCGGATCGCTTCCAGCAGCTCCAGGGCCATTGCACGCTGCCTGGGAGTCCAGGCATCCGTGCAATGGCGGACAGAAGTGCCGGGGCACCTTGTGATCGCTCCCCGGGAGCGATCAACATCCGGTTTTACCGGAGAGGTGCCCGGCACTTCTAGAGAGCGCTGGAAGCGATCGGTATCGCTTCCAGCTGCTCTGTGTATATTGCAGGGATGCCTCGACATCGAGGCATCCCTGCAATATGCTTACCTGCCGCCGGTTCGCTCAGTGATCGCTCCCCTCGAGCGATCACTTCCGGTAGCGGCAGGAAGTACTGAGTGCCACGAGGTATCGTGGCACTCAGTACAAAAAAGATCACATGAGTGATCAGGTGCTCTGCTGGGTGCCTCGAGGGATCAAGGCACCCAGCAGAGTAAAAAAAAGTGTAAAAAGTGTAAAAATAAATAAATAAATGAATAAAAATGAATAAAATAAAATAAATGTGACAGCCAAGATGGCCCTGCCCTTCTAAGGGCAGGGTCATCTTGGGGCTGTGTGGGATGTTCCTAGCCTGCCTCATCAGAGAGGCAGGCTAGCAACATCCAATCAGAAGTAAGAAAAAATCAAAATAAAATTTCTAATTTGTCAGGTCAGGTCAATATTTTGTAAATATTGGCTCTGACCTCTGTGATTCTAGATTGAGTGAGATTAGAAAAATTGAGGCAGATTTAGAGAGAATTTAGGGAGATTTAGAAGAATTGAGGCAGGTTTAGAGTGATTTAGAGAGATTTAGGTGTTTATATGTATTTTCTTGTGAAACCCAACGGTTCTTCTAAGAACCAATAATCTGCTTATATATATAATAATTATAAAATTTTATAATCTATTATATATAATGTCTGAGAGGGTGTACAGCGCCGAGGAGGCATATGCCATCCTGGCGTCAGAATCTGAGGCATCTGCGTCAGACTCAGACCCTGATTTCGACCCCGCTAACTGCTCAGAGACGTCGCTAGATACATCATCTACGCTGGCTGATGTATCTAGTGATGTTTCTGATGCAGATCCTGGGTCACCACCTGCCAGCAGGAGACGCACAGCTACAGCTGAGGAGTGGGTAGTGCCTCATCGCCAGAGGCCAGATATCCCTCCTTTCACGGCAAATCCTGGCATCAATATTGATGTTGCAGGATTTAGCGCCACGCAGTTTTTGCAGGTGTTTATGGGGATGATTTGTTGGGCCACATCGTGGCCCAATCAAATCTGTATGCCCATCAGCATTGTGCTGCGAAGCCAGACTCCTACTTGGCAAGGCAGCAATGGACCCCGCCAGATGTGCCAGAATTTCTGAAATTCTGGGCACTTACTATGCTGATGGGCATCATAAAGAAGCCCTCAATTCGCTCCTACTGGAGCAGTAGCCCCATCTGCTCTACCCCCATTTACCCCCAATCAATGTCACGTAGAAGGTATGAAAACATTTTGCGTTTCATGCACTTCAGTGACAACAGCCTGTGCCCTCCTAGAGAGCATCCCCAGTTTGACAGGCTGTATAAAATCCACCCCCTGATTACCCACTTCGCCGCCAGGTTTGCAGAGGCTTATACACCTGGAAGGAATATCTGCGTGGATGAATCCCTAATGAAATACAAGGGAAGGCTGGGATTCAAGCAGTATATTCCTTCCAAACGCTCCAGGTATGGAGTGAAGGTGTATAAGCTCTGTGACAGCGAGAGTGGGTATACTCAGGCCTTCCGGGTGTACGAGGGAAAGGATAGTAGCCTTGACCCTCCAGGTTGCCCAGAACACATGGGAACCAGTGGCAAGATTGTGTGGGACCTACTTTTTCCCCTGATGAACAAAGGGTACCACTTGTATCTTGATAATTTTTATACGAGTGTCCCTTTGTTCAAGCTGCTGTATTGTTTTGATACAGCAGCATGCGGTACTGTTCGCAAGAACCGCGTAGGTTTCCCAGCACAGCTTGTCTGCACCCGGCTAAAAAGGGGGGAGACCTCAGCTCTGCGCCAAGAGGAGCTGTTGGCGGTCAAGTACAGAGACAAGAAGGATGTATACCTTCTATCCACCATCCACACTGAGAGGTCTGTGGAGGTCTCTGTACATGGCAGAGCTGAGCACATCAGGAAGCCAGTGTGCATCAAAGACTATAACCGGCATATGGGTGGGGTTGATCTGGCAGATCAGCTGCTCCAGCCCTACCAGATTATGCGGAAGTCAAGGGCCTGGTACAAAAAGGTTGCAATTTACCTGATGCAAATTGCAACCCACAATGCCTTTTTGCTCTGCAAAAAGGCAAACCCCGGAGTGACGCTGTCCTTTTATCAGTTTCAGCTCCAGGTCATTTCGGGGTTTTTGTACCAGGATGCACATGCTCCCCGGGCGGTGATGGGGGACAGAGTTGGGGCTACACATTTTATTTATAAAATCCCCCTACTGAGGGCAAACAGAAACCCCAAAAAAGATGCAGGGTGTGTTTCAAGAGGGGACAGAGGAGAGACACAATCTTTTACTGCCCAGAATGCCCTGGACAACCCGGTCTGTGTCTTGGGGACTGTTTCAAGCTATATCACACTGTGCGTGATCTGTGATTTTTTTTTTCCTTTCTATTTTTTCTCACACTCCAGTTAGTTAGTTCAGTTTAGTTTTTTTTTTCTTTTACTGCACCAGACTTTTACATTTTATTCGTACATTTTTATGTTCTACAATTGGTGCTGTATTTTGCCAAAATCTTTGCACACCTATGCATGGGGGGCATGGGTGTACTCAGGAGACCTTGCAGAAAACAACCTGGAGAGTTTTCATGCAGTAACAAACAACAGTGTCTCCTAAATCACAGTCCAAATCTAATGTGGGTGTAAAAATCTGAAAATTGAAGAATTACCGCCACACACCTTCTCAAATGTTTTGGGCTAAAACCGTTGCATCCATGGTATCAAAGCACTCCATATGCAATACCATGGGGTGTCAACATAACAAATATAATCAATTTTCTGGCAATAATTCAAACTGGGGTATGCGGTAGACCCAAAACCGAAGATAGGCCTAGCTGAAGAAATAATCTCAATTTCAACTCCAATGACAAAGTCATAAAAATTGTATTTGAACCTTCCCAAAATCCTGGCAAACCTATGCATGGGGGGCATGGGTGTACTCAGGAGACCTTGCAGAAAACAACCTGGAGAGTTTTCATGCAGTAACAAACAACAGTGTCTCCTAAATCACAGTCCAAATCTAATGTGGGCGTAAAAATCTGAAAATTGAAAAATTACCGCCACACCCTTCTCAAATGTTTTGGGCTAAAACCGTTGCATCCATGGCATCAAAGCACTCCATATGCAATACCTTGGGGTGTCAACATAACAAATATAAAAATTTTCTGGCAATAATTCAAACTGGGGTATGCGGTAGACCCAAAACCAAAGACAGGCCTAGCTGAAGAAATAATCTCAATTTCAACTCCAATGACAAAGTCATAAAAATTGTATTTGAACCTTCCAAAATCCTGGCAAACCTATGCATGGGGGGCATGGGTGTACTCAGGAGACCTTGCAGAAAACAACCTGGAGAGTTTTCATGCAGTAACAAACAACAGTGTCTCCTAAATCACAGTCCAAAACTACTGTGGGCGTAAAAATCTGAAAATTGAAAAATTACCACCACACACCTTCTCAAATGTTTTGGGCTAAAACCGTTGCATCCATGGCATCAAAGCACTCCATATGCAATACCTTGGGGTGTCAACATAATAAATATAATCAATTTTCTGGCAATAATTCAAACTGGGGTATGCGGTAGACCCAAAACCAAAGACAGGCCTAGCTGAAGAAATAATCTCAATTTCAACTCCAATGACAAAGTCATAAAAATTGTATTTGAACCTTCCCAAAATCCTGGCAAACCTATGCATGGGGGGCATGGGTGTACTCAGGAGACCTTGCAGAAAACAACCTGGAGAGTTTTCATGCAGTAACAAACAACAGTGTCTCCTAAATCACAGTCCAAAACTGATGTGGGTGTGAAAATGAAAAATGACCACCAAACAGTATCCAATTTGTTTGGAGCAAACGGTTGCATCCATGGCATAAAAACACTCCATTTGGGGTGTTATATTACCAAATATATGCACGTTAATAAAATTGGGGTATGTAAAAAGGCCCCTAAAAAGAAGATAAGCAAAGAAGATACTGTATGTCAAATTAGAAAATTGACAAGCACATGTCAAAAGATTGGCGTAGCACCCCAAAAACAACAGAACAAATCTATATATGGGTGGTATAAATTTACTCCGAAGATGTTGCTGAACATATTTTGGGGTGTTTTTGCAGTAACCCATAACTGGATTTGACAATTCATGCCTAAAGTACAATGTGTGTGAAAAAATAACACAAAAAGTGACTACCTGAAAGTTTGACATAGAGCTAGTGCATGGAAAGTGTTAAAATACAACTCTTTGAAGCACCCTAGGGTGTGCCCTTTCTAAAAAATATATGGTTTGATGGGGGTAAATTACTTTGGCCGGCTTCAAAAATGTCCCAAATAGGACATGGGTGCATGATGACGAAATGTGAAAATTCCAAGTTGGAAAACTGAAATGCGCACCCCCCAAATAAGGCCTATTAGCCCCCAAATGACCCGACATACCTATACATGGGTGGTATCAATTTACTCAGAAGATGTTGCTGAATATATTTTGGGGTGTTTTTTGGCAGTAACCCATAACTGGATTTGACAATTCATGCCTAAAGTACAATGTGTGTGAAAAAATAACACAAAAAGTGACTACCTGAAAGTTTGACATAGAGCTAGTGCATGGAAAGTGTTAAAATACAACTCTTTGAAGCACCCTAGGGTGTGCCCTTTCTAAAAATAAATGGTTTGATGGGGGTAAATTACTTTGGCCGGCTTCAAAAATGTCCCAAATAGGACATGGGTGCATGATGACGAAATGTGAAAATTCCAAGTTGGAAAACTGAAATGCGCACCCCCCAAATAAGGCCTATTAGCCCCCAAATGACCCGACATACCTATACATGGGTGGTATCAATTTACTCAGAAGATGTTGCTGAACATATTTTGGGGTGTTTTTTGGCAGTAACCCATAACTGGATTTGACAATTCGTGCCTAAAGTACAATGTGTGTGAAAAAATAACACAAAAAGTGACTACCTGAAAGTTTGACATAGAGCTAGTGCATGGAAAGTGTTAAAATACAACTCTTTGAAGCACCCTAGGGTGTGCCCTTTCTAAAAATATATGGTTTGATGGGGGTAAATTACTTTGGCCGGCTTCAAAAATGTCCCAAATAGGACATGGGTGCATGATGACGAAATGTGAAAATTCCAAGTTGGAAAACTGAAATGCGCAACCCCCAAATAAGGCCTATTAGCCCCCAAATGACCCGACATACCTATACATGGGTGGTATCAATTTACTCAGAAGATGTTGCTGAACATATTTTGGGGTGTTTTATGGCAGTAAACCTTAAAGTTCACAGTACATGTATTCTTAAATTGCGTTCAAAAAAAAAAAATCACCAAAACTTTTTTTTTCTCAAACTTTGGCATAGATTTGTGGTAAAATGGTTTGCATGGAAAGAGTCAAAATACCCCAAGTTTAAGGCTAAGGTCAGACTAACGCAGTTTTAACGTGCGTTTAGCCGCACGAAATCACGGCCGTACTAGCAGCAAATGACGTCCAATGCCGGGGAACATACGACGAACGGCCGCACGAAAGTTCGTCCGCGCAACGCAAGTGGCCAACGAACGCATTTTTTCGAGAACGTCAAACCGCTACTACTGACGTACAGAGTGCGCTGCGGCCGCATAGCGGCGTGTGTGTGTGATTAGGAGACGTCAGACGCTGCTAATGTCCGGCCAACATAACGTCCAGACTCAAAAAGTGTTTTATTGATGATCCGTACAAAATCACGGACGAAAATGCGCATCGTATGACCGCTATCGCGTATTCCGGGGGAAAATACGTACGTTCGT